>CM059816.1:600000-1200000 GCA_030435695.1 Brachymystax lenok tsinlingensis
GTGCCATTCAGAGAGTAAATGTGCAAGACAAAAGATTTAAGTCCCTTTGAACGGGGTATAGTGCCAGGTGCACCGGTTTGTGTCAAGAACTGCAATGCTGTGGTGTTTTTCACACTCAACAGTCCACCACCCAAATGACATCCAGCCCACTTGACACAACTGTAGGAAGCATTGGAGTCAACATGGGCCAGCATCCCTGTGGAACTCTTTCGAAACCTTGTAGAGTCAATGCCCTGACAAATGTAGGCTGGTCTAAGGGCAAAAGGGGGTTCTACTCATCATTTGAAGGGGTTCCTAATGATTTGTACAGTCAGTGCATATCACGATAAATCAAGTTAAAATTATTCAACTCAGATTCAATCCTTTCCCCATAACAAGTCATACAATTCAGTTGAAGATCAGACCAACACTTCCCACTTTTCGCTGTTGTGATCACTGAATTAGAATGAAATCAAAGCATATGGTTGTGACAGAGTTGTCTCAATAAATCAAAAAAATAATACTCAACATTGACACATTGAATCATCAACATCAGAGTTTTGGCTATTCCTTTTTAATTTCATTCTAATGTTTAATGTGACAACGTTGTAGTCATGGGTGTAGCGGTGATATTGTCTTGGTGACAATATCTAGTACAGTAAACATTGTTCCCATGCAGCAGTATTGATAGCCTTGGTGACTGTTACCGGGTCAGAGGTGAATCTCACATTGAGGCCTCTCCATCTCCAACATTTTAATAACTGACTTGAGATCAGTTTTAGAACTTAGAAGTTACTGTAACTAAGTTAGCTAAACTCATCTTATGTGTTGGCTGTCACTAATTTGAAAGTAAAGATGGGCAATGATTATTGAGTGCGTTTGGGGAGATGCATATGTGATAACAGAAAGTCAGATACTTTGATTTGTTTTCTAACAGTAAGGCTCAACTTAACAACTCAACATGCACTGTAAACGTTTGACAAAATATTACACTGCATTGTGTGAAAATGGTCATGTGTGAGGAAAGAATATCTGTATTTCAGATGTTAGAATAATATCACCACATAGAATACAGTACATTTCCAACCTATTGACCAATTGTGGGTGCATGGTATTGTGACTTCTGAGCCTCATTTAACATATTTCCCAGTGTGCTTTGTTGTAAGTTATATTTGTTGCACCAGTTAGTGTAGAGTGTTGTACCAGTTTAGCTGTTCTTTGGTTGTGCCAATAATAATATTTCCCATCACAGGGTGCAGACCAAACTGACAGTTCCACATTAATTTGATTACTGGCAATCGAGTAAAATCAATACCATTTCACAGAATGTTACTTGCATTTTTTTGAGATTGGGCGATATTGTCATGGTGACACAGTAGCACAGTCGACATTGTTCCCTTGGTAATGCAAGAGTATTTATCGCTGTGGTGACTGTTGCAGGGTCAGAGGTGAAACTTACATGCAGGGTGTCATTGCCCTACGTGAAAGGACCCAGGGAGACCTGGTGGACCATCGATGGGAAGACTGTAGACCAGCTAGCTGATCCCCGCATCTCATTCACTTCTAGGTAAGTGTCATCCTCTTCTGTCTTTTCTTGTCTATTCTGTTTATCTTCTCATCTCTATTCTTGTATACTCTTATTTTCGTTTGTTTCTATCCTCACCTCTCATTCTTCTGTTACCCCTGCCCAATTTTTCCTTCCCTTCGTCTCCTCCCTCCTTCCCTCATCTCTCTATCCTACAGGGTGGTGTTGGATTATTTTGGGGACTGGACAGTTGAGAATGTGCTCCGCATCCTAGAGTTCAGCTCAGAGGACCTGACCAGAGAATACAACTGCTCCGGACGCAACAGCCGAGACGTAGCCACCCGCAGAGCAGTGCTAGAAGAGGAGGGTGAGGAATTATTTAGAACACCACAGAGCATAGCATGACACAATATGACTTTTGTTGATCATTTGTGTGGAAATGTGCTGAATGTTGTATTCGTCACTATGGGAAGTGGTGTGTAGCTAGTGCTCTGTGGTTGATCTTGTGAACTGTTGTGTGATCTGTGAGGGCATTTTCAGTTTAACCTTACTAATGCTTTTGTACTAAAATATCCGTCTTTAAGCCTAGGCATTGGGCTTGAGTTAGTTTCTTTAACAAACTCATATAAGATAAGAAACGTGTGTGTGCGTTAATAGAGGCCTGTTCTAACTGTTCTGTGTGTGTAGAATGACCCCATGATGTCTGGGCACTCAGCCAAGACTTGACAGAAACTGACTGGTTCCTCTTAAGTTAACTGGAGACAGAGTAAAGGTTATATCCTACACACTATTGATAAAGCTATTGTTCTGTTTGGAGTCTTTTTCTGGGCGAAAGATTCATGTTTGTGTGTGTGTGTGACCAGTACGACCATACATCATCTGGGCCGGCAGTCAAAGGCACTTGCCTCCCCAACTTGGGGGAACCGTTGAGCTATTGTTAGAGGAAGTATATCTGGAGTGACTTGATTCTGGCCCATATTGTTGTCACTCAGTTACCTTTTCACCAAGTTGTCTCCCCTCACACACACATACATAGGGTCACGTGTTTTGCTTGCATGGGGTAGTTTGACTATATAAATGCTCCTGTACGTTTTGTAACAACCGCTCTCACTCCATTTCACTTGCATGGGTGGTGTGACCAGGCTCTTTATTATAATACGTTTTTAATTAAAGTTATACCTTAATTGATTATTGGCCTTGCCTCTCCTCATTATTTGAATTTCCACCATCGATCGTTTCCATGATAGAATAAAAAAAAATGATCACCTCTGCAGAGGGTAAGCAGCAGAGGTTTGGACTGTTTAGTGTAACATTCATAAAACATTTCAATATTCTAATTATCTTGATTTTTAACTAGTTTGCCTTTTTATTATGTTTGAATGCTTTTACATTTGATGCATTCTCTTTGTTTCATTTATTAGTATTATTTTTATACCATTGTTTTATATCTTGCTCTGTTTTTTGTTTTATTTTTACATGCTACATTCTTTAGTGTACGACTATGTTTTATTATTTCTCAAGCAATAACTTGTGAAGCACATTGGGCTGCAATGACTCGTGTCAAAGGTGCTTAACCCCCTAGCACCGGTGCATCAATCTAAGTTACATCATTTAAAAAAATCCCATTAAAATCCGTCAGTTTAAGCTACAGATATCTGAAGTTGGTAGCACCGTCTAATTTGCCAATTCTGTTTGGTAGCGTCTGAACCGTTTGGGCTACAAATGAATGGGACTGCACTGTGGAAAGCTGAGATTGTGTCATGGGACTTGTCTGAAGGTAACCAGTACCGGTAAAAGGGGTAGTGTAAAAAAATAGATACAAATATAATAAAAACAAACAAGCTAAATGATCCATAGTATGACCATCTTAAAACAAATCCATATGTCAGCATAGCACCCCCCTTCCCCCAACTCTAAATAATTAACAAAGTACAGTATATTATCATTATTAATATTATTTCCAGTGAGTGCAGGTCACACCAATCCTGTAGCCTAGAAGAGTTGGCTATATCACACAGGCCTTTCCTATTTTATGATTTTTTGGGGGGGATAAGCAGGCGTAACAGTGAGGGAGAGCAGGAGGAGACATACAGGTAGGAGGGTTGGGATTTGGGCTACCACCGACTGAGGGCAACATTTTCGCATTGAAAAATAATTGTGCTACAATAAACCTCATTGTAATCAGTGAGGCAACTATAGATGCATTGCTCAGTTTACAAAATTCTTGTTAAATCATACTGCGAGATTGGCCTCAATGGGAATCCCCTGCCTAAATATACAGTAGGATAAATAAAAATGTTGGTTTATGCTATTTTTCGCACTTTGCACAGTTCTTTTGCACTGTGAAAACCTCGCCTTGAATAGTGGTATACTATATGCTGCAGGTGATGGTGTTACCAACTAGGCCAGCCCGAGGCACCCAATTCTCTATTGTAATGAATTTTCAGTGTACCTGCCATCTGTTGAGCTGGGCTGTGGCCTGGGCGTGACTCTGTTCCTGATGCTGTTGCTGTTCGTGGTCTACCACATCTTCTGGCTGGAGCTGCTGCTGCTCTATCGCTCCTGGTTTGGAACCGACGAACGCTGTACAGGTGGGACACCTACTGTACAGACAGACCTTGCTAAGAAAAACCAACTAGGGCCATTCATTTTTCCTGACCACTTGACCTGGCCAAGAAAATGTAGCTCCAACGAATTAAACCTGACCTGGAAAAACTAATGTGGTCAGGAAACTCCTGACCCTAATAATGACATCTCTGAAATAAAAAAAATTCTTCTTCTTACTGTGTTTCTGCTTCCTCCCTCAATCAGACAACAAGGAGTATGACATCTACATCTCGTACGCGAGGAATAGCGAGGAGGAGCAATTTGTCCTCCTGACACTCCGCAGGGTCCTGGAGAATGAGCTGGGCTATACCGTCTGCATATTCGACAGGGACAGCCTTCCTGGAGGGAGTGAGTATGGGAGAACCTCTCCCCCCGCTTAGACAGAATAGTATGGTCTATCTTCAGGCACTGATATCAGTATGGAACAGTCCAAAAGCGGGTTGAGGAGTGTATAAGAGAAAGGGGAACAGTGTGTAAGAATGAACCAGTGGGTAGAAATGTGTAGGAATTGTGAGGCAGATGATAACAGACCGGAGATTTTCCTGACCACAACCTGACCAGGAAAAACTCTAATAGCCTACAACCAGGGCCTGGTGTTTTCCCTGGTCATGTCACATGTTCAGCAAACCTCCCCTGGTCCTAACAATGACACATGCTATTACCGTTAGAGGATTCGGAGGATTGACCTGAATGAAGGCGCTGCGCTGAATCACTGATCTACAAATCATCTTGCATTCCAAATGACTCCTCATTATGTGATCAAGATTAGTGAATCTGCATAGCGCCTTGCTCAGTCCGACCCCCTCGGAAGAGCTGTGTTACTGAGTGAGAATGGTGTGATCCCCTTCCCAGCCATCACTGACGAGACGCTGACCTTTGTGGGCCGCAGTCGCCGCGTCCTGGTGGTGCTCAGCCCAGGATACGGCCTCCAGGGGACCCAGGCCCTGCTTGAGCTCAAGGCAGGGCTAGACAGCATGGCGTGGGGTGGACATCTGCGGGTCATCCTGGTCCAGTATAAGCCCTTGAGGCGAGGCGGCTGGGTGCGTGAGCTGAAGCGAGCGAGAGTAGCCCTGGCGTTGGTCCGATGGCAAGGCGACAAATCCAGCGATCTGTCCTCTAGGTTCTGGAAGCAACTCCGGGTGGAGCTACCTGTCAGAAGGATTAAAGACTAGCTACAGAGCCAAGATAGCAACGCTATACCACTGCAGAATATAGATATAGACACACACAGTGAGCATAATAACATTGTGGAGACGCAACTCGCACTTAGAATACAGAATGGCATAGCATATGTGACATACGCACGCACGCCCACACACATACACACACACACCATTGTTCCATTATTACACTGTCGTCTTGTTTCCTTTTTGTGAGTGAGAAACCATTCATCCATTTGTTTTGCAATCTGTTAAATGTCTCACATTTGTCTAATTTTGTGTACTTTCATATTATGTAAATGTTTGTTATCTGAATTAAAACATGTTTTATCTCAATATCAATTTCATCCATGTCATTTCATTTCATCACATTTTCATTAATGTTTGTCATATTATGCATTATCTTTCACATGACTGTGTTTTGAAGTTGCTGGTTGAAATATATTTCTGGAAGGTGATATCTATGATAGCTATGAGTATGTGCATTGTTTTTGATAATGGAAAATATACAGGTTGAAATTCAGTCGAACCTGCTATAGCAATGTTTAATTACTGTCTTTAATCAGTGTGATTAATGTGCACAGTTTTGAGGGGAGGCCACTTGTTAGTGATTAGTATGTTTTCTCACTATGTTCCTTTTAAAGTACATAAAAACTATTCTGTAATTTTATTTCACCGTTGGAAAAAATCTAGCTTTGCAGAATATCAAATCAAATGTTATTTGTCACATGCGCTGAACACAACTGGTGTTGATGCTTACAGTGAAATGCTTACTTACAAGCCCCTAACCAACAATGCAGTTTAAAAAATACGAATAAGAAATAAAATTAGTAGTTAAGTAGTTAAAGAGCAGCAGTAAAATAACAATAGCGAGACAGGGGGTACCGGTACAGAGTCAATGTGCGGGGGCACTGGTTAGTCGAGGTAATTGAGGTAATAAGTATATGTAGGTAGAGTTAATAAAGTGACTATGCATAGATAATAACAGAGAGTAGCAGTGGTGTAAAAGGGGGCAAGGCAAATAGTCTGGGTAGCCATTTGATTAGATGTTCATGAGTCTTATTGCTTGGGGGTTGCTTATTGCTTAGAAGCCTCTTGGACTTAGACTTGCCGTGCGGTAGCAAAGAGAACAGTCTATAACTAGGGTGGCTGGAGTCTTTGATCATTTTTAGAGCCTTCCTCTGACACCGCCTGGTATAGAGGTCCTGGATGGCAGGAAGTGATGTACTGGGCCGTGCGCAATATCCTCTGTAGTGCCTTGCAGTCGGAGGCCGAGCAGTTGCCATACTAGGCAGTGATGCAACCAGTCAGGATGCTCTCGATGGTGCAGCTGTAGAACCTTTTGAGGACCCATGCCAAATCTTTTCAATCTCCTCAGGGGGAATAGGTTTTTGTCATGCCCTCTCATGACTGTCTTGGTGTGCTTGGACCATGTTTGTGTGTTGGTGATGTGGACACCAAGGAACTTGAAGCTCTGAACCTACTCCACTACAGCCCTGTCGATGAGCATGGGGGTGTGTTCAGTCCTCCTTTTCCTTTAGTCCACAATCATCTCTTGATCACGTTGAGGGAGAGGTTGTTGTCCTGGCACCACATGGCCAGGTCTCTGACCATAGGCTGTCTCGTCATTGTCGGTGATCAGGCCTACTACTGTTGTGTCATCAGCAAACTTAATGATGGTGTTGGAGTCGTGCCAGGCCGTGCAGTTATAAGTGAACAGGGAGTACAGGAGGGGTCTGAGGGGCCCCAATGTTGAGGATCAGCGTGGCAGATGTGTTGTTACCTACCCTTACCACCTGGGGCGGCCCGTCAGGTAGTTCAGGATCCAGTTGCAGGAGGTGTTTCGTCCCAGGGTCCTTAGCTTATTGGTGAGCTTTGACGGCACTATGGTGTTGAATTCTGAACTGTAGTCAATGAATAGCGTTCTCACATATATGTTCCTTTTGTCCAGGTGGGAAAGGGCAGTGTGGAGTGCAATAGAGATTGCATCATCTGTAGCTCTGTTAGGGCGGTATGCAAATTGGAGTGGGTCTAGGGTTTCTGGGATAATGGTGGTGTTGTGAGCCATGACCAGCCTTTCAAAGCACTTCATGGCTACAGAAGTGAGTGCTTTTTGAGCACAGGGATTATGGTGGTCTGCTTGAAAGCTTAATTTTGGCACCGACAGAGATGGACGCCTCGCTGCGCGTTCTTAGGAAACTATGCAGTATTTAGTTTTTTTTACGTATTATTTCTTACATTGTTACACCAGGAAATCTTAAGTCTTAATACATACAGCTGGGAGGAACTATTGGATTTAAGAGCAACGTCAACTTACCAACATTACAACCAGAAATACGACTTTTCCGAAGCGGATCCTCTGTTTGGACCACCACCCAGGACAATGGATCGAATCCCAGTAGGCCTTATGATTAACAAGTTGTGGTGTGATCATAACAACATACAGGAACTCAAGTCCTTTTGTTCACCTGACCTAGAATTCCTTACGATCAAATGTTGACCGCATTATCTACCAAGAGAATTCTCTTTCGATTATAATCACAGCCGTGTATATCCCCCCCCAAGCAGTCACCTCGACGGCCCTGAAAGAACTTCATTGGACTCTATGTAAACTGGAAACCACATATCCTGAAGGCTGCATTTATTGTAGCTGTGGATTTTAACAAGGCTAATCTGAAAACAAGGCTCGCTAAATTTTATCAGCATATCGAATGCACGACCCGGGCTGGTAAAACTCTGGATCATTGCTACTCTAATTTCCACGACGCATACAAAGCCCTCCCTCGCCCTCCTTTTGGAAAATCTGACCACGACTCCATTTTGTTGCTCCCAGCCTATAGACAGAAACTAAAACAGGAAACGCCCATGCTCAGGTCTGTTCAACGCTGGTCCGACCAATCTGATTCCACGCTTCAAGATTGCTTCGATCACGTGGACTGGGATATGTTCTGGATAGCATCGGACAATAACATTAATGTATAAGCTGATTCGGTGAGCGAGTTTATTAGCAAGTGCATCGGTGATGTGGTACCCACAGTGAATATTAAAACCTTCCCTAACCAGAAACCATGGATTGCTGGCAGCATTCGCACAAAACTGAAAGCGCGAACCACTGCTTTTAATCATGGCAAGGCGACCGGAAACATGACCAAATACAAACAGTGTGGCTATTCCCTCCGCAAGGCAATCAAACAAGCTAAGTGTCAGTATAGAGACAAACTAGAGTTGCAATTCAACGGCTCAGAAACGAGACGTATGTGGCAAGGTCTGCAGTCAATCACGGACTACAAAAAGAAAACCAGTACCAGCCTTGTTGCGCCTTGAGAGGAAATTTGGCTTGTCACCAAAAACACTCAAACTTTTACAGATGCACAATCGAGAGCATCCTGTCGGGCTGTATCACCGCCTGGTACGGCAACTGCTCCGCCCACAACCGTAAGGCTCTCCAGAGGGTAGTGAGGTCTGCACAACGCATCACCGGGGGCAAACTACCTGCCCTCCAGGACACCTACACCACCCGATGTCACAGGAAGACCAAAAAAGATCATCAAGGACAACAACCACCCGAGCCTCTGCCTGTTCACCCCGCTATCATCCAAAAGGAGAGTACAGGTGCATCAAAGCTGGGACCGAGAGACTGAAAAACAGCTTCTATCTCAAGGCCATCAGACTGTTAAACAGCCGTCACTAGCATTGAGTGGCTGCTGCCAATATACAGACTCAATCTCTAGCCACTTTAATTATTAATAATTGGATGTATCAAATGTATCACTAGTCACTTAAACAACGTCACTTTATGTAATGTTTACATACCCTACATTACTCATCTCATATGTATATACTGTTCTCTATACTATCTACTGCATCTTGCCTATGCCGTTCGTTCATCGCTCATCCATATATTTATATGTACATATTCTTAATCATTCCCTTACACTTGTGTGTATAAGGTAGTTGTGAAATTGTTAGATTACTTGTTAGATATTACTGCACGGTCGGAACTAGAAGCACAAGCATTTCACTATGCTCGCATTAACATCTGCTTACCATGTGTATGTGACCAGTAAAATTTGATTTGATTTGATTTGAAAACATGTTGGTTTTACAGACTCGGACAGGGAAAGGTTGAAAATGTCAGTGAAGACACTTGCCAATTGGTCAGCGCATGCTCGCAGTACACGTCCTGGTAATCCGTCTGGCCCTGCGGCCTTGTGAATGTTGATCTGTTTAAAGGTCTTACTCACATCGGCTGCGGAGAGCGTGATCACACAGTCATCCGGAACAGCTGGTGCTCTCATGCATGTTTGTGTTATTTGCCTAGAAGCGAGCATAGAAGTAGTTAAGCTCATCTGGTAGGCTCGTGTCACTGGGCAGCTCTCGACTGTGCTTCCCTTTGTAGTCTATAATGGTTTGCAAGCCCTGCCACATCCGACGAGCGTCAGAGCTGGTGTAGTGCGAATGGATCTTAGTCCTGTATTGACACTTTGCCTGTTTGATGGTTCGTCAGAGGGCATAACGGGATTTCTTATAAGCTTCCGGGTTAGAGTCCCTCTTCTTGAAAGCTGCAGCTCTAGCCTTTAGCTCAGTGCGGATGTTGCCTGTAATCCATTACTTTTGGTTGGGGTATGTACGTACGGTGTACTCACCAATGCCATAGGAAGAATCCCGGAACATATTCCAGTCTGTGCTAGCAAAACAGAATTTGTGCCTGTAGGGGTGCTCTTCAGCCAAAATGGGTCCCCTAAATAGACAGAAATACTGTACTGTCTACAAATGGGCCTACCTCTCCTCCCCACATCCAAGAAAAATCATATGTGTTTGTTTTCCTAAAATTAAGGATTTGTGTAATTTAATGAGATAAGAATTGTTTATATTTGCGTATTCAATCCAAAATTTGATGTCAACTGTCAGCAACTAAACGCACACCGCAATGCGGTTTTATTGAATGTTGCCCATAGTGTCATAGTCCCATCCTGGTGGTTTCCTAAGGTGAGTCTCTCTCCCCTAGATGTGTCGGAGGCCGTCCTCAGGTGTATGCAGTCAAGCCGCTGTCTCCTGGTGGTCCTGAGCCCCGCCTACCTGACAGAGAAGAGTGTCAGCCTGCTGGAGTGTCGCGTGGGCCTCTACATCCAGCTCACTAGCCACGCCCTCATCATCACCGTCCTTTACAGCCCCCTCCCGAGACTACCGGACTCTTCCACTGAGGCCAAGCAGCTACGCCGCAGTACCGCCACCATCACCTGGAGGGGACGCCAGTCGGAGCCGTCCACCTCTCGCTTCTGGAAGCGCCTGCGCCTGACCCTGCCTGTGAGACCGCTGGCCCTGGGAAGAAGGCTCATCGACAGCACCTCGTCCCACTCCGACCTGGCCGCTTCTTTGGGCCAGCAGCGCCAGCCCCAGGATGCCGCCGAGCCACGGAGACAGGGGGACGGCAAAAGTGCTGCAGGCAGCGGTGGCAGAGGCAGGGGGCGCAAGTGGAGGATACAGAGGATACAGGAGGCGCGCAGCAGAGAGATGTCGAAGGTTAAAGGGGCGGGCCACGGTAAGAACTGTAGAGTGTGTGTGAGGGAGCCCCACGGGGTCTTGGGTAGGGCGGCGGTGAAGATCCAGCTTCCACATCAACCCATAGCAAACAGTAACAAACCTGAGACGCAACCAAGACTTCATCCAAGCAGCACAGAGACCCAACTAGTACTTCATTCAAGCAGCACAAAGACCCAAGCAGGACTTGACCCTAAGAGTACAGAAACTCCAGCAGAACAACCACATCCTTCCCCTAGCCAACCACAGAACTCTGACAGCTGTGCGTGCGACCTACAGTAGATAACAATAAAATAAACCATATCAGGCATGGCTGTGCACTGTAGAACTGCAATAAACTTGACTTACAACTTGCGAAATGCCAAGGACACATCGGATTGGAATAGCAAAGGAGACAACTTTGTTTCTTAAGTGGAGAAATGTGGAAAGTACATTTTATGGGTATGTGATGACAAACATTTTACATTAAATATAAAAGTCCAGTGTTTGTGATTGATTGTCTGTTCTGTATCTCATTTGGTTCTTCACTGACCTATCGAAGATGTCACCCGTTCTGGCCTGGGTTGGTTTGTCTCCCATCTGTTTATCTGTGTGTGACTTTGTTGGGGAAGGGGGGTGGGAGGGTATGTGGGTGGGTGATTAGCAACCAGTCAGACAGGCTTCTGGGACAATGAGGACCATAAAATATTAGAGATTGTTGGAACTGACTGACTGACAGATACTAACCACCTGTCCAAGCAAACTGCACTGTGCTGAGTGTTTCTAGACTATCATAATATACTCTATCTAGTGTACATTTTGCTTCTTTGGTGGTCCTTTGAGCCCATGACAAATGGTACTCAAATGTGGTTTATGTATGCCATATGTTCAGAAATCCATACAGCTCTATCAATGCAAGTTTTTTAAGACTGCGTTCTGATGTGCCATACAACAATTTCCCGTCTCAATGAATATGCAGTTCAATAGAACCCAATAGAATTAATGCTACAGGAACCATAATGTCATTATAGTGTATTTCCTTATGAAATGAATGTGTTGTATTGAATTAGGGTTGTATTATCAAAAGCTGTACCCTTTTTCCATATGGATCATAGATTGAAGTTCAATGATGACATACTGTACAGTGTTATGAAGCACATTCACAATGGTGAAGTGCAGAAAAAGAGAGTAGAGAAAGGGAGGGAGAGAGAAAGAATGTCGTGCTGGGTGGGAGGGTCTGTTTTCTCAATGTCTGCTTTCAGTGAAGGTGCTAATTTCAATCAATTGAGGCAAATTATACACACATTGAAGGGAATAGTTTAAGCTTGCACCTGAATACTGCAGGAGACAGTACCTCTTTAGTCACTACACACATATTATTTAAACAGTTGAGAAAAATCAATATTTTTCAAGAAACCTGGAAATTGATTTGAGCAACCTGAGATCCAATTAGATTCAATTAGAGCATGAGCAAGGCAGACATTTATATAATCGCTGCTCAGATTGAGTGGAAGTGAATTGGTTTAGAAGTATACTTTAACACAAACAAATCACTGAGCAAAGATGGTGCCTGAGATGAAGGCTGACGATTTTCGTGTTCCTAACCAATTGTGTTTTTTTGTTTGTTTCTTGTTTCTTGTTTTTTTTACTTATTTTGTACATAATGTTGGTGCTACCGCCTCTTATGACCGAAAATAACTTCTGGACCTCAGAACTGTGATTACTCACCACAAACTGGCAGAATCTTTTTTCCTTTAACGAGTCCGACGAGCCCGACGTGAATGGCATACTGCTTTCCTGGGGACAGGCCCAGATTCCGGTCATTTGCGTGAAGAAAAGGCGGAGAAAAAGGGGCCGGAGGGAGGGCTGCATTCTGAGAATTCGTAGGCGATCGAATAAACCCCCACTGCTTTCCGTTCTGCAAAAAAACGTGCAATCTTTGGAAAGTAAAATGGATTACCTACGCGGAAGATTAAAACATTCAAAACTGTTATATCTTATGCTTCACGGAGTCGTGGCTAAACGACAACATTATCAACATACAGCTGGCTGGTTATATGCTGTATCGGCAGGATAGAACAGCTGCATCTGGTAAAACAAGGGGTGGCGGACTATGTATTTTTGTAAATGACAGCTGGTGCACAATACCTAAGGAAGTCTAGAGGTTTTGCTCGCCCGAGGTAGAGTATCTCATGATAAGGTGCATACCACACTATCTACCTAGAGTTTTCATATGTATTTTTCACAGCTGTCTATTTACCACCACAGACGGATGCTGGGACTAAGACCGCACTCAATGAGCTGTATTCCGCCATAAGCAAACATGAAAACGCTCACCCAGAGGCGGCGCTCCTAGTGGCCGGGGACTTTAATGCAGGGAAACTTAAATCCGTCTTACCAAATTTCTATCAGCATGTTAAATGTGCAACCAGAGGGAAAAAAAACTCTGGATCACCTTTACTCCACACACAGAGAAAGCTTTCACTCACCCTCCATTTGGCAAATCTGACCATAATTCTATCCTCCTGATTCCTGCTTACAAGCAAAAATTAAAGCAGGAAGCACCAGTGACTTGGTCAATAAAAAAGTGATCAGATGAAGCAGATGCTAAGCTACAGGACTGTTTTGCTAGCACAGACTAAAATATGCTCCTGGATTCCTCCGATGGCCTTGGGGGTACTCCCCAATGCCATCGGAGGAATCCAGGAGCATATTTTAGTCTGTGCTAGCACCACATCAGTCATTGTCTTCATCAACAAGTGCATCGGTGACGTTGTCCCCACAGAGACCGTATGTACATACCCCAACCAGAAGCCATGGATTACAGGCAACAGCTGCAATGAGCTAAAGATTAGAGCTGCAGCTTTCAAGGAGCGGGACTCTAACCCGGAAGATTATAAGAAATCTCGCTATGACCTCCGACGAACCATCAAACAGTCAAAGTGTCAATACAGGACTATGATCGAATTGAATTACACCGGCTCTGACCCTCGTCAGATGTGGCAGGGCTTGCAAACCATTACAGACTACAAAGGGAAGCACAGATGAGAGCTGCCCAGTCACACGAGCCTACCAGATGAGCTAAACTACTTCTATGCTCGCTTCGAGGCAAATAACACTGAAACATGCATGAAAGCACCAGCTGTTCCGGAAGACTGTGTGATCACGCACTCCGCAGCAGACGTGAGTAAGACCTTTAAACAGATCAACATTCACTAGGCTGCAGGGCCAGACGGATTACCAGGACGTGTACTGCGAGCATGCGCTGACCAACTGGCAAGTGTCTTCACTGACATTTTCAACCTCTCCCTGTCCGGGTCTGTAATACCAACATGTTTTTTAAGCAGACCACCCTAGTCCCTGTGCCCAAGAAGCACTTGTCTGTAGCCATGAAGTGCTTTGAAAGGCTGGTCATGGCTCACATCAACACCATTATCCCAGAAACCCTAGACCCACTCCAATTTGCATACCGCCCTAACAGAGCTAGTACAAGTACTTGGGAGTATGGCTAGACAGTGCACTGTCCTTCTCTTTCAGCACATATCGAAATCTGCAGGCTAAAGTTAAATCTAGACTTTCCTCTATCGTAATCGCTCCTCTTTCACCCCAGCTGCCAAACTAACCCTGATTCAGATGACCATCCTACCCATGCTAGATTACGGAGACATAATTTATAGATCGGCAGGTAAGGGTGCTCTCGAGCAGCTAGATGTTTTTTACCATTCGGCCATCAGATTTGCCACCAATGCTCCTTATAGGACAAATCACTGCACTCTATACTCTGGTCATCTCTGTCGCATGACCCACTGTTTGATGTGTATTTATAAAACCATCTTAGGCCTCACTCTCCCCTATCTGAGATATCTACTGCAGCCCTCATCCTCCACATACAACACCCATTCGGCCAGTCACATTCTATTAAAGCTCCCCAAAGTACACACATCCCTGGGTCGCTCCTCTTTTCAGTTCGATGCAGCTAGCAACTGGAACGAGCTGCAACAAACATTCAAACTGGACTGTTTTATCTCAATCTCTCCATTCAGACTCAATCATGGACACTCTTACTGACAGTTGTGGCTGCTTTGTGTGATGTATTGTTGTCTCTACCTTCTTGCCCTTTGTGCTGTTGTCTGTGCCCAATAATGTGTGTACCATGTTTTGTGCTGCTACCATATTGTGTTGCTACCATGTTGTCATGTTGTGTTCCTACCATTCTGTGTTGTCATGTGTTGCTGCCTTGCTATGTTGTCTTTATGTAGAGCCTCACTTGTTGTGATGTGTGTTTTGTCCTATATTTATATTGTATTTTTATTTTATTTGTTATTATTACTTTTTTTTATCCCAGGCCCCCTTCCCCGCAGGAGGCCTTTTGCCTTTTGGTAGGCCGTCATTGTATATAAGAATTTGTTCTTAACTGACTTGCTTAGTTAAATAAATAAATTAAGAACTTTACAAAATTCAGACTTGCAATGATTATATTTCATAATTGCTCACTGTTCGTTGTTGGCATTTCCTGCCTAAGTTTGCCCACTTTGCCAATGAAGTATTCAGTAAAATAATTGGCAACATCAAATGGTTTTGTTTTCTGCCTATAATTTCTTTTAAGTACAAAAATCATTCTTTATATTATTGATCTTGGCATCATAATACAGTTTCTTCTTTTTGTTGAGTTAAGTCACATCACTTCTCACTTTGCAGTAAGTAAGCCAGTCAGATGTACAGCCAGACTTATTAGCCACTGCTTTTGCCCCAACTCATTCAATCATACAATTTGTTTTTATTCTTCATCAATCCATGGAACCTGAAAAGTTTGAACAGTCAGTTTCTTAACAAGTGCATGTTTATCAATAATTAACAGAAGCAATTTCATAAATTAATCATGTACAGCGTTTGGATGCAATCAAATATTTTTTACATAATCCACTGCAAAATCTTTTGTATGATCTCTTATACATTATTTTAGGCCCAGCTGTTGGAACTTTGGCTTTCCTGGATATAGCCACTATATTGTGATCACTGCATCCAATGGGTATGGATACAGATTTAGAACTATGTTCTACAGTATGAGTAAAAATTTGATCGATACATGTAAATTCTTGTTCCTGTAGTGTTTGCAAACACCCTGGTAGGTTGATTAATAACCTGAACCAGATTACAGGCACTTGTCACATTAAGAAACTTCCTCTTGAGGGTACAGCTTGATGAAAACCAGGCAATATTCAGGTCCCCAAGAAAGTAGACTTCTCTGTTTACATCACATACACTATCAAGCATTTCAAACATATTATTTAGATACTGACTGTTAGCACTTGGTGGCCTATAGCAACACCCCAAAAGAAAAGGCTTTAAGTGAACCTGCAACCACAACACTTCAATAACACTTGACATAAGATCTTCTCTAAGCATTACAGGGATATGGCTCTGAATATATACAGCAACACCTCCCCATAAGCATTTACAGTGGGGCAAAAAAGTATTTAGTCAGCCACCAATTGTGCACGTTCTCCAACTTAAAAAGATGAGAGAGGCCTGTAATTTTCATCATAGGTACACTTCAACTATGACAGACGAAATGAGAAAAAGAAATCCAGAAAATCACATTGTAGGATTTTTAATTTATTTATTTGCAAATTATGGTGGAAAATAAGTATTTGGTCAATAACAAAAGTTTATCTCAATACTTTGTTATATACCCTTTGTTGGCAATGACCGAGGTCAAACGTTTTCTGTAAGTCTTCACAAGGTTTTCACACACTGTTGCTGGTATTTTGGCCCATTCCTCCATGCAGATCTCCTCTAGAGCAGTGATGTTTTGGGGCTGTCACTGGGCAACACGGACTTTCAACTCCCTCCAAAGATTTTCTATGGGGTTGAGATCTGGAGACTGGCTAGGCCACTCCAGGACCTTGAAATGCTTCTTCTGAAGCCACTCCTTCGTTGCCCGGGTGGTGTGTTTGGGATCATTGTCATGCTGAAAGACCCAGCCAGGTTTCATCTTCAATGCCCTTGCTGATGGTAGGCTTTGTTACTTTGGTCCCAGCTCTCTGCAGGTCATTCACTAGGTCCCCCCGTGTGGTTCTGGGATTTTTGCTCACCGTTCTTGTGATCATTTTGACCCCACGGGGTGAGGTCTTGCGTGGAGCCCCAGATCGAGGAAGATTATCAGTGGTCTTGTATGTCTTCCATTTCCTAATAATTGCTCCCACAGTTGATTTCTTCAAACCAAGCTGCTTACCTATTGCAGATTCAGTCTTCCCAACCTGGTGCAGGTCTACAATTTTGTTTCTGGTGTCCTTTGACAGCTCTTTGGTCTTGGCCATAGTGGAGTTTGGAGTGTGACTGTTTGAGGTTGTGGACAGGTGTCTTTTATACTGATAACAAGTTCAAACAGGTGCCATTAATACAGGTAACGAGTGGAGGACAGAGGAGCCTCTTAAAAAAGAAGTTACAGGTCTGTGAGAGCCAGAAATCTTGCTTGTTTGTATGTGACCAAATACTTATTTTCCACCATAATTTGCAAATAAATTCATAAAAAAATCCTACAATGTGATTTTCTGGATTTTCTTTCCTAATTTTGTCTGTCATAGTTGAAGTGTACCTATGGAAATTGAAAATTACAGGCCTCTCTCATCTTTTTAAGTGAGAGAACTTGCACAATTGGTGGCTGACTAAATACTTTTTTTGCCCCACTGTATGTCTCTTCTATAGATGTTATATCCTTGTATTGCTACGGCTGTATCATCAAATTAATTATCTAAGTGAGTCTCAGAAATGGCTAATATATGAATGCTATCTGATGTTAGCAAGTTATTGATTTCATGAACCTTATTTCTAAGGCTACATATATTCACATGGGCCAGTGGTCTTTTGAGGTTTGATCTTGATTCTTATATTTCCTTTTGGTAGACCTTTCTGTGATATACAGTTGAAGTCGGAAGTTTACATACACCTTAGCCAAATACATTTAAACTCATCTGAACAGATGAACGTGGTACCTTCAGGCGTTTGGAAATTGCTCCCAAGGATGAACCAGACTTGGAGGTCCACAATTTTTTTCTCTGAGGTCTTGGCTAATTTATTTAGATTTTGGTGTCAGGAAAATAACCTTTCACTCAACGTCAACAAAACTAAGGAGATGAGGGTGGACTTCAGGAAACAGCAGAGGGAGCACCCCCCTCTCCACATCGACGGGACAGTAGTGGAGAAGGTGGAAGTTTTAAGTTCCTCGGTGTACACATCACAGACAAACTGAAATGGTCCACCCACACAGACAGTGTGGTGAAGAAGGCACAACAGCGCCTCTTCAACCTCAGGAGGCTGAAGAAATTCGGCTTGTCACCAAAAACACTCACAAACTTCTACAGATGCACAATCGAGAGCATCCTGTCGGGCTGTATCACCGCCTGGTATGGCAACTGCTCCGCGCAGAACCGTACGGCTCTCCAGAGGGTAGTGAGGACTGCACAACGCATCACCGGGGGTAAACTACCTGCCCTCCAGGACACCTACACCACCCAATGTCACAGGAAGGCCAAAAAGATCATCAAGGACAACAACCACCCGAGCCACTGCCTGTTCACCCCGTTATCATCCAGAAGGCGAGGTCAGTACAGGTGCATCAAAGCTGGGACCGAGAGACTGAAAAACAGCTTCTATCTCAAGGCCATCAGACTAACATTGAGTGGCTGCTGCCAACATACTGACTTAAATCTCTAGCCACTTTAAATAATAGAAAATTGGATGTAACAAATGTATCACTAGCCACTTTAAACAATTTTGTATATAATGTTTACATATCCGACATTACTCATATCAAATGAATATACTGTACTCTATACCATCTACTGAATCTTGCCTATGCCGTTCGGCCATCGCTCATCCATATATTTATATGTACATACTAGTATTCAATCCTTTACACTTGTGTGTATAAGGTAGTTGTGAAATTGTTAGGTTACTTGTTAGATACTACTGCATGGTCGGAACTAGAAGCACAAGCATTTCACTACACTCGCATTAACATCTGCTTACCATGTGCATGTGACAAATAAAATTTGATTTGAACTGACTTGCCAAAACTATAGTTTGTTAACAAGACATTTGTGGAGTGATTGAAAAACTAGTTTTAATGACTCCAACCTAAGTGTATGTAAACTTCTGACTTCAACTGTTTAGTTACAGCAGGCCAAGGTAGGAGAGTCAGGCACACACACATGCAATAACATCACTCACAATTACTTCCGGTATTGGAGTTGTTGGTTCTGTGGGTCGGGCATATGGGGCACCACCATCCTCCTCCTGAATCCTCCTCACGATGGCTGCAGAAGCTGGGGTCCTTGGGATACGTTGCCTCCTTTGGATTTGAGGCCTTGCCCAGCTCCTTGAGAAAGAGCAGTCTCCTCTGGCGCTTCCCTCTGTTCCAATCTGGGTTCAACGCCATCCAGATGACAAATGCGTTGTACGCCGAGATGTCCAAGATGATGAAGAATGGCCACCATAGGGTTTGTCTTTTGCAGCTGTAGCCAGTCACCAGCTTGTCTAAATTGTCCACCCCTCCTTTAGTGGCATTGTAATCCATTATGACTTCTGGTTTTTGATGTTCCTGGCCACAGATTCTCCCATCCCCATGCAACATACTCATGAGTACCACATTTTTATCTTTCTTTGGCACGTAGGACACTAGGGGCGTGTCGGCCTTGAACACAAACTTAGAGGAATTGATAGGCCTGTTCCATGTATTCAACAGCTGAGGTGGGAGCTCTGGCTTGTTTTTTTGTACTGTTCCTACCATTGTCAGATTCCTGTGATGTTGTGGCCACGGAGTCCCTGTGTCACGTCCAGGACAACCCTCATCCCTTGATTCCTCTCAGGGGCTCCTCCATCTAGCTTCCCCGTATACACATGCATATGATGAAGCAGCATCACAGGCAGCCCAAATCTTGATTCCATATTTTGCGGGTTTAGACGGTATGTACTGCCTGAAGGGGCAGCGGCCCCATAAGCTGCTCATCAACAGTAATGTTGGACCCAGGGTTGTAAAACAGGGGAAGGTGGGCCACCCACTTGTCCCACACTGACCTGATTGCAGCTAGCTTGTCTCTCTGCCGCCGAGCTGGTGTCTCGGTTATCGATGGGCAGATAATCCTGGAAATAATGTTGAAGTTGTTGCATGGAAAAGTTATCTGACAGTTCCTGCATCCCACAGGGATTCTATGGATTACCCAATTGGATCTGAAAACACCAGGAAGGATAAGAAACCCAAAGTATGCATGTAAATGAGTTTGGTCCATCTCCTTGCATCTCTCTCTAAATGCATTCCTTCCCTCCAAATTAGTGCAGTCCAGAAAGATTTTCTGTCTGGTGTCTGGGATGAACAGTTCAAAAGAATACTATGTCCTGCACATGAGTAACCGCCATCCGCGCCGGCCCTGCTTGCATCCTTATCACATTGGCAGCCATGCGGGGTGGCTCATTCTTTGGGCAAGAAGACCATTCAATTTTTTTTTTTACATTCATATTTCTCCTCCTTCAGGCTGCTGATGGGCTGGTCCTGGGGCTGACAGGCTGGTCCTGGGGCTGGCTGAGGGTCAATCTCATCCTCTTCTTCCAACTCACTGTCAGACTCCAAGAGACATGATCATCATATTCAGAAAAGTCTTAATCTTCCAAAGTGGAAGACACTCCTTCCACACTAGCTTCTCTCTCTGCAAAAATAAATTCTAAGGCCCTTTAAGCAGAGATACTTTTTGCCATACTGATTGATTGTGGTATGGAGCCACACATACAAAGCTATTTATTTGTTGTGTCCCTCCCCCAATTTGCAACTGGCTGGGGTAGAGTGTGGGAAAATACTGCATTTTATACAATGTATCAAAATAACATTGTGCAGGTTCCTGCAAGACATTGTGTAGTTTCACACACTACAAAGGGTAAAGAGTGTGAGAAAAGCAGGAGACAGGCAGGTTCTTGGTGCTATGTTGAAACAGCAGGCCCATGGAGGAGGAAAACAGAGTGAAGGCACACAGCAAACCTGTTTGTAAAATGTTTACCTACACACACACTTTTCCCCACTTTTATTACCCTCGGGTCCAGTAGACCCGAACACCACATATGTAATATAAGTGTTTAGGGGGGTGCACAGTGTGCACTCAATGAAAATGCATTATTTAATATGTTCTTCACAGAAAATGAGCCAAGGACAATGAGTCTCAGATTTAGTCACTTATTTACCCATAATGCCTATAGGCGCTCTTGCCTTTTTTGCTCGTTTGTAGTGCATGCACACATGGTCAGTCTGTTCACTTTCACTGAAGGCTGACTTGTGGCAATAGCCTTGACATTATAAACTGATAAGACAACAACTGACTTACATGTTTTACTCTCATGGTATAGGTCTGCATTGGTGTTGTGATTGCTAATTGCTGACAGTACAGTTTACACACATACTTACAGAAGACTAAGAGGAAAGTTGAATTGATTATATTTTAATTCACAATTGACTAGATTTTAATCCACAATGTTGAAAGCACATGGACATTGATAAATTGTCAATTCCACTGCAGAAAACTTTAATCTGACACCAATACCGGTAGCTATGGCCTGAAAGGGATCAAGAAGAACAGAACCTCAGTAACACAACAGCATTGCAATGCCTTCTCAAAAAATGTGGTTATTTCATTATCAATTATATCATCCATGATAATGTCAAGGAAATACAAAATAATACTGGCCAATGCCATGTGCAAATTATAAAACATCATTAGATGACATGTACAGTATGTCCCTACACTTATACGTTAGGGGTAACTTGTCAGATATAAATGGCTACAGCGTTATATGAGTTTGGGAGTGCAGTTTGTATCTGAGAGCACGTGAATGATACATTGGAGTTCATCATATAAGAATGCACAAGGATTTCAAGTCGAGTTTGACATGTAAATTGCTTGTCATCGGGACGTAATTGACACGATCATATAAAATATAAGGGCTGATGAGTGTGATAAGATGAGGTTGGAGTGCATTGTTGGAGTACAATAATTCATTATCAGCTTTTCTGGTATCATGTGGGGACTGAGCTGAAGATAATCTTTCAAATTCACAATAGAAAATAAAAATATAACGATGGGTGGTGTCAATTGAAAAGTTTTAAAGAAATGGCACTTCTCGATCCTTAAATTGGAATGTCAACTCATCTCCTAAATAAAGCTGAATTAAATGGATTCCCAACCCTGGAGAGAGGAGTTATGAAGGGGAAAGGGGATGAGGGTGCACAGGAGACAGAGGACATGAGACGTGGATAGGGGGCAGGTTGAACAGAGGGGAATGATACATTAGAGTTCATCATATAAGAACCCACAAGGATTTCAAGTCGAGTTTGGCATGGAAATTGCTTGTCATCGGGACATAACTGACCCCCCCCTCATTATCTCTCACCACCATGGCCCCGTCCCCAGTTGGCTCTGCAACCAATCGGCGTAGTTGGCCACCCGAGTGTAAACCCCATAAACTCTCTGGCTCCCACACTCCTCCGGGCCCCCCCATGACACCAGGCCTTGGGCCACCCAGCGCCCGCTTCCGGGTTCCTCCATCACAAACGCCCCCCCGCTGTCCCCCAGGCACGTGTCTTGCCCGCCCTCGTAGAAGCCGGCACAGAACATGTTGTCAGTGATGTTGTAGTTGATGGAGCGTGATGCATAGCTGGCCTTGCACTCCTCCTGCGCCACCACAGGCAGCTTGACATACTGCAGCACGTCCGACACCATGCCCAGGTCAGAGGAGAGCGCGGTGGTGTCGGCGGCCACAGAGGCATTGGGGTTGGAGATGCCCCAGCCGGCCACCAGGCCCAGGGTGTTGATCTGGGGGCTCTGGGGCCTGTCTTTGCCCTGGGGAGGGGGCAGGCAGACGGGCCGCACAAGCTTCCCCACGGGCACCGTCTGACTCAGCTTGACCAAGGCGATGTCGTTGTTGTAGTTGCGAGGGTCGAAGTGAGGGTGGAGGATGACTTGTTCCACAGAGCGGTTGGTGGCGTGTTGCTTGGCACGGACATCGTGCAGGCCCAGGTAGACTCGGACGTGTTCGGGCGCCACAGGTACTACGGTGGTGCTGCGACGTTGGGAGCGCAGGACGTGAGCGGCGGTGAGGACCCAAGATTCGGAAAGCAGGGCCCCGCTCCCGAACCAGCGGTCCTCCGGGACACGGGACATGTCTTCCACGGTGAGGAGGACCTGCCAGGGGAAGAGACCTGGCACAGTGCTTCGCCCCCCGACGATACGCTTAATCTGTGCTGGGAAGGGCTGGGACGGCTCCCCACATGCTGAAACACAGACACACACACACACACACAGAGTGTGAGTTGGACTCATGCTCTCGTAATGAGGTAGCCCTGTTTGCAACTTAAAACCAGTGGCAACCTCGGTCCAAGAGATAATTTTGAAATAGTTAAGATGATGGTTTCCTGAACAGGAGACCAGGAATCGGATCCCTACAGATCGGATATTACTGTACAAATTCAACAGTTAGGCCTCCAGTAGTGAAGCTTACCTGGCAAACAGGTAGGAGTTTTAGTCCCATGTTCTGAGTTGGTCCACTCTCCCTTCTCCCCACAGGTGTACATACCTGCACAGACAGTCAATAAATGACATACAGTTGAAGTCAGCAGTTTACATACACCTTAGCCAAATACATTTAAACTCAGTTTTTCACAATTCCTGACATTTAATCCTAGTAAAAATTCACTGTCTTATGTCAGTTAGGATCACCACTTCATTTTAAGATGTGAAATGTCAGAATAATAGTACAGAATTATTTATTTCAGCTTTTATTTCTTTCATCACATTCCCAGTGGGTCAGAAGCTTACATACACTCAATTCGTTTTTGGTAGCATTCCCTTTACATTAGTTAACTTGGGTCAAACGTTTTGGGTAGCCTTCCACAAGATACCCACAATATGTTAGGTGAATTTTGGCCCATTCCTCCTGACAGAGCTGCTGTAAGCTTCCTTGTAGGCCTCCTTGCTCGCACACGCTTTTTCAGTTCTAACCACACATTTTCTATAGGATTGAGGTCAGGGCTTTGTGATGGCCACTCCAATACCTTGACTTTGTTGCCATTTTGCCACAACTGTCCTTTTGGAAGACCCATTTGCGACCAAGCTTTAACTTTAACTTCCTGACTGATGTTTCCTCCAAACATAACAATGGTCATAATGGCCAAACAGTTATATTTTTGTTTCATCAGACCAGAGGACATTTCTCCAAAAAGTACGATCTTTGTCCCCATGTGCAGTTGCAAACCGTAGTCTGGCTTTCTTATGGCGGTTTTGGAGCAGTGGCTTCTTCCTTGGTGATTATGTCGATATAGGACTCGTTTTACAGTGAGTATAGATACTTTTGTACCTGTTTCCTCCAGCATCTTCACAAGGTCCTTTGCTGTTGTTCTGGGATTGATTGGCACTTTTCACACCAAAAGACATTCCTCTCTAGGAGACAGAACGCATCTCCTTCCTGAGCGGTATGATGGCTGCGTGGTCCCATGATGTTTATACTTGCGTACTATTGTTTGTACAAATGAACGTGGTACGTTCATTTGGCGTTTGGAAATTGCTCCCAAGGATGAACCAGAATTGTGGAGGTCTACAGGTCTATGCTGATTTCTATAGATTTTCCCATTATGTCAAGCACAGAGGCAATGAGTTTGAAGGTAGGCCTTGAAATACATCCACAGGTACACCTCCAATTGACTCAATTTATGTCAATTCGGCTATCAGTAGCTTCTAAAGCCATTACATAATTTTCTGGAATTTTACAAGCTATTTAAAGGCACAGTCAACTTAATTTATGTAAACTTGTGATCCACTGGAATTGTTGGGGAAATTATTTGTGTCATGCACAAAGTAAATGTCCTAACTGCCTTGCCAAAACTATAGTTTGTTGACAAGAAATTTGTGGAGTGGTTGAAATGACTCCAAGTGTATGTAAACCTCCGACTTCAACTGTATATGCATATATGCAAATACAAATATCAGCATTGGCTCAAATCAGCATAACAAATTAAAGAAACCAGAATGTTTCCTGACTACTTGACTTGATTTGGGAAAAACTCTGGGATAAGTTTCCCAATAGTGATGGAATTGAGGCTTAGGAGTAAATTGTAAAACAACCTTTTCCAAAAACACCACGCAGTGCATGAGTTACAAAGTCAAACTTGACTCTGCCATTACAGGAACTGTTCTGTGCTGAAAATTAATCCAGAAATAGGCTAAAGAAGACAGTGTAAATCTTAAATGTATTAAAAAAAAACTTTTACACAATATCATTTTTCCATCAAGAAAATAAATTTTCTGTAAATCAAATCAAACTTTATTTGCCACACGCGCCAAATAAGTGTAGATTTTACAGTGAAATGCTTACTTACAAGCCCTTAACAAACAGTGCAGTTCAAGAAGAATAAAGTATTTACCAAGTAGGCTAAAATAAAAAGTAAAAAAGTTTAAAAAAAATAAGAATAACGAGGCTATATACATGGGGCACCGGTACCGAGTCAGTATGCAGGGGTACAGGCTAGTTGAGATAATCTGTACATGTAGGTGGGGGCGAAGTGACCATGCATAGGTGACAAACAAACAGCGAGTAGCAGCAGTGTACAAGAGGGGGTGGCGATTTTTATGAACTGTTCAGCAGTCTAATGGCTTGGGGTTTGAAGCTGTTGAGGAGCCTTTTGGTCCTAGACTTGGCGCTCTGGTACCGCTTGCCGTGCGGTAGCAGAGAAAACAGTCTATAACTTGGGTGACTGGAGTCTCCGACAATTGTATAGGCTTTCCTCTGACACCGCATATTATATAGTTCCTTGACGGCAGGAAGCTTGGCCCCAGTGATGTCCTGGGCCGTTCGCACTACCCTCTGTAGCGCCTTACGGTCAGATGCCAAGCAGTTGCCATACCAGGCAGTGATGCTACCGGTCAGGATGCTCTCGTATGTGCAGCTGTAGAACCTTTTGAGGATCTGGGGGCCCATGCCAAATCTTTTCAGTCTCCTGAGTGGGGAAGTCTTTTGTTGTGCCCTCTTCAAGGCTGTCTTGGTATGTTTGGACCATGATAGTTCGTTGGTGATGTGGACACCAAGGAATTTGAAACTCTCGACACGCTCCACTACAGCCCAGTTGATGTTATTGGGGGCCTGTTCGGCCAGCCTTTTCCTGTAGTCCACGTTCAGCTCCTTTGTCTTGCTCACATTGAGGGAGAGGTTTTTGTCCTGGCACCACACTGCCAGGTCTCTGACCTCCTCCCTATAGTCTCATCATTGTCGGTGATCAGGCCTACCACTGTTGTTTCGTCAGCAAACTTAATGATGGTGTTGGAGTCGTGTTTGGCCACGCAGTCGTGGGTGAACAGGGAATACAGAAGGGGACTAAGTACACACCCCTGAGGGGCCCAAGTGTTAAGGATATTGTTGCAGAGGGAGGTGTTTAGTCCCAGTCCTTAGCTTAGTGATGAGCTTCGTGGGCACTATGGTGTTGAACACTGAGCTGGAGTCGATGAACAGCATTCTCACATAGGTGTTCCTTTTGTCCAGGTGAGAAAGGGCGGTGTGGAGTGCGATTGACATTGCGTCATCTGTGGATCTGATGGGGCGGAATGCGAATTGGAGTGGGTCTAGGGTGTCCTTGACGATACTGTTGATGTGAGCCATGACCAGCCTTTCAATGCACTTCATGGCTTCCGACGTGAGTGCCACGGTACAATAATCATTTAGGCAGGTTACCTTCGCTTCCTTGGGCACAGGGACTATGGTGGTCTGCTTGAAACCTGTGGGTATTACAAACTCGGTCAGGGAGAGGTGGAAAATGTCAGTGAAGGTCTGCGCATGCTTTGAGTACACGTCCTTGTAATCCGTCTGGCCCAGCGGCTTTGTGAATGTTGACTTGTTTAAACTTGTTATGCTCCGGGGCAGAATTTGGAAGTTCGGAGAGTCTGGCCCGCCCAAAGTAAACTGCCTGTTACTCAGGCCCAGAAGCTAGGATATGCATATAATTGGTAGCATAGCATTGGATTGAAAACACTCTGAAGTTTCTAAAACTGTTAAAATAATGTCTGTGAGTATAACAGAACTGATTTGTCAGGCGATAACCCGAGGAAAATCCATCCGGAAAATGTGATTTTGTGATGTCACACATTTTCCTTTCACATGCTATTTAATGCAGGGGGATTTAGCTCTCAGATTGCAGTTCCTATGGCTTCCACTAGATGTCAACAGTCTTTAGACAAGGTTTCAGGCTTGTTTTTGAAAAACCAACGAGTAAGAGCTGTTTTTCCAAGTGGATCAAACGGTGACCTGTACTGATTTGCACGCGTGACAGAGAGCGAGCGCTTCGGTTTTTTACTTTTCTATTGAGAAGGTTATTTTCCGTCTGAAATATTATCGTTTATATACATAATAGGGTATTGATTAGAAACGTTGTTTGAGTTGTTTGGGCAAAGTTTATAGGTAACTTTTTTCACGTTTTCTATGTCTTGTATAGTGAAAGAGTGGAACGGTGGATTACTGAACAAAACGTGCCAACCAAATGGAGCTTTTGGGATTTAAAGAGGGACTTTATCGAACAAAAGGAACATTTATTGTGTAGCTGGGACCCTTTGGATTGCCATCAGAGGAAGATCTTCAAAGGTAAGCAATTTATTTTATCGCTATTTTTTTGTTTTGTGACAATAGTTATGTTATTATGCTAATTGAATATGTATGCGGGGCGCTGTCCTCAGACAATCAAATGCTATGTTTTTGCCGTAAAGCCTTTTTGAAATCTGACAATGCTGTGAGATTACCAAGATTCTAAGCTTATGAATGGTGTGCATCACTTGTATTTTCATGAATGTTTAATATTACTATTTTTGTAATTTTAATTTGGCTCTATGCATTTTACCGGATGTTGTCGCAGGTGGGAAAGCTAGCGCTACTACTCCCTAAGAAGTTAAAGGTTTTGTTCACATCGGCTACCGAGAGCGTCATCACACAGTCATCCAGAACAGCTGGTGCTCTCGTGCATGCTTCAGTGTTGCTTGCCTCGAAGCAAGCATAAAAGGCATTTAGCTAGTCTGGTAGGCTTGCGTCATTGGGCAGCTGTGTTTGTGTTTCCCTTTATAGTCCGTAATAGTTTTCAAGCCCTGCCACATCCGACGCGCATCAGAGGCTGTGTAGTAGGATTCCATCTTAATCCTATATTGACGCTTTGCTTGTTTGATGGTTCGTCAGAGTGCATAGCGGGATTTCTTATAAGCATCTGGATTAGTCTCCCACTCCTTGAAAGCGGCAGATCTAGCCTTTTAGCTTGATGAGGATTTTGCCTGTAATCCATGGATTCTGGTTGGGTTATGTACGTACAGTCACTTTGAGGACGACATCATCCATGCACTTATTGATGAAGCCAATGACAGGTGGTGTATTCCTCAATGCCATTGGATGAATCCCGGATCATAGTCCAGTCTGTGCTAGCAAAACAGTTCTGTAGTGTAGCATCCGTGTCATCTGACCACTTCCATATTGTGCGAGTCACTGGTACTTCCTGCTTTAGCTTTCGCTTGCAAGCAGGAATCAGGAGGATAGAATTGTGGTCAGATTTGCCAAATGGAGGGCGGGGGAGAACTTTGTATGCATGTGTGAAGTAAAGGTGGTCCGTGGTTGCACATAAAAATTGGATAAAACTGATTTAAGTTTGCCTGCATTAAAGTGCCCGGCCACTAGGAGCGTCACTTCTGGGTGAGTATTTTCTTCTTTGCTTATGGCCTTATAGAGTTGGTTGAGAGCAGTCTTAGTGCCAGCTTCGCTTTGTGGTGGTAAATAGATGGCTACGAATAGTACAGATGAGAACTCTCTTGGTTGATAGTGTGGTCGACAACTTATCATAAGGTACTCTACCTCAGGCGAGCAATACCTCGAGACTTCTTTAATATTAGACATTGCACACGAGCTGTTATTGACAAAAAGACACACACCACCACCCCTCGTCTTACCAGAGGTAGCGTCACTGTTCTGCCGGTGCATGGAAAATCCCGCCTGCTCTATATTGTCCATTTATTTGTTTAGTCACGTCTCGGTGAAACATAAGATGCTACAGTTTTTAATGTCCCGTTGGTAGGATAACCTTAATAATAGGTCATCAATTTTATTTTCTAACAATTGCACGTTAGTAAGGAGAATGGAAGTCATTGGGAGTTTACTTGCTAGCCTCTGGTTTCTCAGAAGGATCCCCGATCTGTGTCCCTTTTTTCCGGCGTCTATTCTTCACGCAAAAGGCGTGGATCTGGGCCTGTTCCAGTGAAAGCAGGATATCCTTCTCGTCGGACTCATTAAAGGAAAAAGTTGTGTTTAAATTGTAAAGAAAGAACAGTTAGGCTATAAGAAATACATTTTATTCAATGGGGCAAGGAAAAGCAGAGACGACACACAAAATACTTTTCATTTCACCCATACAATAAAAGTCATATAAAGTATATTATTGAAATACAGTATGTTCACAAACTCATAAACAATAGTATTTTACATGTTCCAAATTACATGTTATATAGTCATACAGTTTAAGGGGGCACTTTTGTCATGAGGACAATGTGAAGGTGCTTTGTACTCAAATGGCACAACAAAATCATTTAGATTGACCAAAGCACAGCATATTACAAACATTTGTATAATTGAGGGATGTCTCCTTTCATATCTGGAAAAGGACAAAGTAGTAAACTGCTGCAGCATTGCTCATCTTCACAGTGGGAATCAAGTCGACATGTGTGTCTTGATAGAGGTCAGCTGGTGAACCTACAGTACATAAACAAATGAGCACACCTGATATTAGAATATACTAACTTCATTAGGTAATCTATATCATCAGGGCTCTTGATTGTTTGCTTGTGTTTAATTCATTCAGGTGTTTTAGTGTTATATAAAGATTGAATCTATTGCTGGAACAACCAATAGTCAACACAGCATGTTGTCCTATCCCATTGAGGCATTTTTCCTATGCTGTAATGTTCATACATTTCCCCTCTTATGAATAAAGTTCTCAACAAATGATCATTGGGTCAGTACCACTGGAGTCTTTTTAGACAATAATATCCTCTTCTAGGTTATATGGACATCATATTGGAAAATTCGTTTCTCCCCTTTTCATGGTCATGGCTAGAAGGATCCAGCTTTTGTCAAATTAACATAAGATTTGACTTTTCGTAGCAGGTTAGGAGAAATTACACAGCAGGTTAAGATAATTAGGTTAAGGTTAGGAAAAGGTTCAGCTAAAATGCTAAATAAATATATACTTTTAACATTAATTTGACAAAAGCTGGATCCCTTCTAGCCATGACCCCTTCTCATAAACCTAGATTGCATGGTTGCATCCAAGGTTGTTTTATTGTTCTGTCAGCAGAGTAGGCCTATGCTACCGTCATCTTAATAAAGATTCTGCTAATGTCTCCAGTCAAAGTGTAGTAGAATTGCATTAAATGTTTATCAAAGGCCACATTTTTCCTGTGCAAAGGAAATAAACCTGTAGGCCTATTCCACTACACACTCATTAATAAACTGAATGATGACTATCCAATCTACTCATCACATTAGGAATAGTAGGCTTACATAAGTCTGCAAATGCGATGATAGATGCATACAATCCTTCGTTATAAAGCTGCATTTTTATGGTAAAAAAATTGCTTCCCGAAAACTTGAAACTCACTTGTCGACTATGTAAGAGGCATGGTAATAGCTAGACTACAAGCTATCTAGCTATCTGGCTAAGTTAGTCTTGTTCTTAATGCCTGTTTAGCATAACAGCTAAACAAAACAAAAACATCTCTCAGACTTACCAGTGGCTTCAGGTCTTCACGGGCAAAAAGGTTTCTTTGCTTTTTTGACAGTTCTTGAGTCTTATCTCGTTGGTGTTTCATGATTGCAGGTCATCTGTAAAAAACATATATTCTGTTGTCTTCCCTGCTTTGTTAGAGCAGCCAAATACTGCACAGAAATTGATGAATCAACTCATTTTAGGCACTGTTATCATGCAGCATGGGGTAGCCACTCGGCTGTAGTTGTCGAAATAATTGATGCGGTGGGATTCCAACATGGCCATCAGTGTCATACATCAACTGGCAACCCTCTATGTTGACCTTTAGATTATTGGTTAGGCTACAGTGAAATGCGTGAGATTTTATTTAATAGTAGCCTATAGGCCTAATATACGAATATTGAAGTGGCTCAGATGTAGCCTAATCCAATGGTTTAATACTAGGTAGGTCTAACGATTGTACATACATATGAAAGTAATGTCAATATGTAGCCCATTCTAGCTATCATATCATTGGGTGCATTTTACAATTTGGTGCATCTCGGTTTTCATAAAAATAAAATTGTATCCTTGCTTCCCTTGTATATAACATTGCAAACTTTTTAGGCAATTTATATTTAACAATTAAGTTTTCAGCGGTCACAGAGAGACAGATAAACATCTTCATTCTATGTTTAGCGGAAATCTAACGACGCACTTTGCTGTTCTAAGAGTGGTCTGAGGCAGGCGTTATAGTAAGAGCGTTTTCAAGTGCAACATTAATAAATACGATTTTGGGAAGTGGCTCGGAAATTCAAAGATTACCTTATGAAGGTTATATCGATAAACTTAGCCTTACGATGCTTTTGGAAACCGGCCCTGGCTCTTATAGGGACCAGAGTTTTTCCTGGTCAGGTTGCATGGTCAAGAAAACTATGATGGGAACATACTGTTGATCTTGGGATGAATCTGGTACATGGACTCCTTGCAGGTGTACTGGATTATAGAACCGAACAGGGTGCTGTTGCCAGAGCTCTCGAAGATCACGTCACCCATGGCAACCTCCCCAGGAGTCCCACAATCCACCACTGAGAGGAAGGAGAGGAAAAAGAGTATTAGCAAGTATTGTATGATTTGAAGAAATGGATCGGCAACTGGACAAGGGATAAAGAGCAAACATGGGACATGAGCAGCACAAACATTATATGGGCGGATATATATATTCTCCATGTACTTGATAATATGAATGATTTGTTAATGACTTCAGGGTTCTCCACAGGATTTTTTTTAACACAATCAGTCCCGTCGCGACGCCGGCACGATTTGGACTTCTAACCCCAAATCAAACCCCTTGTGTGTTTGAGCTAAATTCTTCTGGTTTTTACCATTGAATTTTGATTTCTTCTGCATCCGTTGGTACCAACCATTAGTCTGTGTGATTAACGGGGGCTGAGCTAGAGTGGTGTTTGTGAGACAAGGACGGATGCCGAAAATGACATACCCAAATCGAACTGCCTGTAGCTCAGGACCTGAAGCAAGGAAATGCATATTCTTGATACCATTTGAAAGGAAACACTTAGAAGTTTGTGGAAATGTGAAATGAATGCAGGAGAATATAAAACATTAGATCTGGTAAAAGATAATACAAATAAAAAACATTCGTTTTTTTGTACCATCATCTTTGAGAAAGGCCATAATGTACAGTTGAAGTCGGAAGTTTACATACACCTTAGCCAAATACATTTAAACTCAGCTTTTCACAATTCCTCACATTTAATCCTAGTAAAAATTCCCTGTCTTAGGTCAGTTAGGATAACCACTTTATTTTAAGAACGTGAAATGTCAGAATAATAATAGAGAGAATGATTTATTTCAGCTTTTTTTTCTTTCATCACATTCTCAGTGGGTCAGAAGTTTACATACACTCAATTTGTATTTGGTAGCATTGCCTTTAAATTGTTTAACTTGGGTCAAATGTTTCGGCGTAGCGTTCCACAAACTTCCTACAATAAATTGGGTCAATATTGGCCCATTCCTCCTAACTGAGTCAGGTTTGTAGGCCTCCTTGCTCGCACACACGCTTTTTCAGTTCTGACCACAAATGTTCCATAGGATTGAAGTGTGATGGCCACTCCAATACCTTGACTTTGTTTTCCTTAAGTAATTTTGCCACAACTTTTGAAGTATGCTTGGGGTCATTTGTGACCAAGCTTTAACTTCCTGACTGATGTCTTGAGATGTTGCCTCGATATATCCACATAATCTTCCTTCCTCATGATGCCATCTATTTTGTGAAGTGCACCAGTCCCTCCTGCAGCAAAGCACCCCCACACATGATGCTGCCACCCCTGTGCTTCACGGTTAGGATGGTGTTCTTTGGCTTGCAAACCTCCCCCTTTTCTCTCAGAACATAACGATGGTCATTATGGCCAAAAAGTTATATTTTTGTTTCATCAGACCAGAGGACATTTCTCCAGAAAGTACAATCTTTGTCCCCATGTTCAGTTGCAAACGGTAAGTCTGGCTTTTTTATGGCGGTTGTTGAGCAGTGGCTTCTTCCTTGCTGAGCGGCCTTTCAGGTTCTGTTGATATAGGACTCGTTTTACTGTGGATAGATACTTTTGTACCTGTTTCCTCGAGCATCTTCACAAGGTCCTTTGCTGCTGTTCTGGGATTGATTGGCACTTTTCGCACCAAAGTTCGTTCCTCTCTAGGAGACAGAACGCATATCCTTCCTGAGCGGTACGACGGCTGCGTGGTCCCATGGTGTTTATACTTGCGTACTATTGTTTGTACAGATGAACTTGGTACCTTTAGGCGTTTGGAAATTTCTCCAAAGGATGAAACAGACCCAATTTTTTTCTGAGGTCTTGGCTGATTTCTTTTGATTTTCCCATGATGTCAAGCAAAAAGGCAATGAGTTTTAAGGTAGGCCTTGAAATACATCCACAGGTACACCTCCAATTGACTCAAATGATGTCAAGTAGCCTATCATAAGCTTCTAAAGCCATGACATACTTTTCTTGGAATTTTCCAAGCTGTTTAAAGGCACAGTCAACTTAGTGTATGTAAACCTCTGACCCACTGGAATTGTGATACAGTGAAATCTAAGTGAAATAATCTGTCAATTGTTGGAAAAATTACTTGTGTCATGCACAAAGTAAATGTCCTAACAGACATGCCAAAACTATAGTTTGTTAACAAGAAATTTGTGGAGTGGTTGAAAAATTTGTTTTAATGACTCCATCCTAAGTGTATGTAAACTTCCGACTTCAACTGTATTATTCCAACCCAGGCGCATTTTTATATTTTTGCCACTAGATAGCAGCAGTGAATGTGCAAAGTTTTGGGCTGATCCAATGAACCATTGCACTTCTGTTCAAACGTTTGTATCAAAACTGACCAAATGTGTCTAATTGGTTTGTTAATAACTTTTCATGTTCATACCTGTGCACTCTCCTCAAACAATAGCATGGTATTCTTTCACTGTAATAGCTACTGTAAATTGGACAGTGCAGTTAGATTAACAATCATTTAAGCTTTCTGCCCATATCAGATATGTCTATGTCTTGGGAAATGTTCTTGTTACTTACAACCTCATGCTAATCGCATTAGCCTACGTTAGCTCAACCGTCATGCTGGGGACCCACCGATCCTGTAAAAAAACATCTGTAGAGTCCAAAATGGTTTGTGCTACAAACTAATAATGAAAAGCAGAGACTCTCACAAACATGCACATGTAACTTTTAACAAGAAACACCTGTTAATTGAAATGCATTCCAGGTGACTACTTCATGAAGCTGGTTGAGATAATGCCAAGAGTGTGCAAAGCTGTCATCGGGGCAAAGGGTGGCTACTTTAAAGAATCTCAAATATAAAATATATTTTGATTTGTTTAAAACTTTTTGGTTACTACATGATTCCATATGTGTAATTTCATAGTTTTGATGTCTTCACTATTATTCTACAATGTAGAAAATAGTAAAAATAAAGAAAAACTCTGGAATGATTAGATGTGTCCAAACCTTTGACTAGTACTGTAAATTCATTTTTATCAGGTTTTTGCTTTGACTGACCTTTTTTATAAAACTCATGAATGTAACTGTTTATGTAAAAAAAAAGTGTTGTCATAAAAAGAAAATGGTAAAACACTTTGTGAGGCTAAATATAACGTCTGGAAATGCAGATAAATGAAAAGCGGCGAGACTTGCTTTTTTTAACACCTGTAACTGCCATTTCCTACTTTCTATTTTGGCATAGTGGTGCAGCCAGTCCACAAGGTGACGCAGCGCCTTTCTTACATTCTTTGGGGAAAACCCTGACTATTCCACACTACTGAATGGATGGGAGTCTGATGATAACCAATAAAACGACTAATAGAAGAGAGATGAGCCAATGGGAGAAAGCATATTTGAGTGGCACTGTACCTCTCGTCATGTGCCCATGACGCTAAAGAATTCAGTCCACCATGGTTGAGGATCTTCCACCGTGCTAAATATGGCATGCTTCTCTTTCTGCTCTGAGATTCTATGTTCTAGGCTGTGGTTATTCAATTAAATTTGTATTGGCGTCACTACAGTCCCTGGTTCAAATCCAGGCTGTATCACATCCGGCTGTGATTGGGAGTCCCATAGGGCAGTGCACAATTGGCCCAGCGTCGTCTGGGTTTGGCCGGGGTAGGCGGTCATTGTAAATAAGAATTTGTTCTTAACTGACTTGCCTAGTTAACTAAATAAATACAAGTGAAGTATTACAGTGAAACAAACACAAACACACGGAATAAGAAAGATTCCAGAGTTTATTGCAGTGTGTGATGTCACACTCCAGAGTCAACAGTACAGTGTGATGAGGGAGACAAGGGGAAAAGATTCCATGACTTATACAATTGCACTTCTCTCAATGTCATAACCTTGTAATCTAGAGAAGAATTGAACTTAAAGACACCAAGTCTGTATAGGGATACTGGCTAGTTGTCACTGCATGGCTTTAGTACAGTATCTGACTTCTTAGAATGCTGGGCAGAGATCGACGGCTCCTCCGAGATTCAATTTCTGGATGGTGGTGGATGAGAGGAGTAGGGAAAGAGGGAGAGAGAGAGAATATGGAGGGAGGGAAAGAGGAGACCGAGTACTGTACAATGCAAATATATACACAGAGGCAGTATACAATGAAAGGACCTGGTAGTTCCTACGTGATATAGAGGCCTCATTAAACATTACACTAATATGACACTCGGATTGAAATCCAATCTGCACTGAACCAAATTCAATGCCATACAACACACACACACACACTCTCTCTCCTCCAAGCATTATCACTTCTTACTTTTACAAAGTGGGACAGAGCTGCTCCATGAGCCGTCTTTCTGACACTCGATCTGAAAGTGCTCCAGTTCCTCTCCATCCTTTCAGAAAGAGAGAGAAAAGAGAGAGAGGGAGGAAACATAAAATTAATCGACAAAATGTTTTAAAACAGCTAAAACAGCCTTTCCTGCATTTTAAAACCAAAATCTCTATGCTTAATTAAATGTATTTAAAAAAATATATATTTATATAAATATATAATCTAAAAATAAACACATATCTAAGCATATCTCTTGAGCGGTCTGTGTCCTGACTGGTGTTTTTTTTTTTTTTTTATGAAATATGCTTCTCTACTAAAATCTGTGTAAAATATTGAAAGGAATGTGAGTCTTATTCAGTACATAAGTTATTGCTTGCTTTCTAAAGTCTACCAACCTTGTCAGCAGGCATGCCAGCTAAGGTAGTTAGACAAGCTTGCTACTCTAACTTGATTGATAGCATGAATGGCTTCTTGGTAGCTAGTTATGAGCTGGGAACCTATCTGGGCTAGCTAAAGCAGACTTGCTAAAATTGCTAAGTGGCTTGTAGTATTACATAAGTCAAATCTGAGGGGGCCCCTGTGCACGCCTCTGGTCATGGGGTCGATTCCTACTGGAGCCACCCATACGAAAATGTATGCAAGTATGACTGTAAATCTCTTTGGTAAAAGCATCTGCTAAGTGGCATACATATACAGTTGGGTCCAAAATAATTATCACCCTTGATAAAGATGAGCAAAAAAGACTGTATAAAATATAAATAATACAAATACTAAGCTATATTAAATGCTCAAAGAAATGTCGGAATTTGTATTATTTTACACTAATACAATTGCTCAGAGAAGGAGACAAAGTAATAAAAAATATATAAAAAAGATAGGCACCCATATATTCAATACTCTGCCACCTTCCTCGTGCGAGGATAACGGCACTGAGCCTTTTTCTCAAATGTTTTATGAGATTGGAGAACACATTGGGAGGGATCTTTGACAATTCCTCCATACAGAATCTTTCCAGATCCTCATTTTTCGGCATGCGCTTATGAACTGCTTTCTTTAATTAAAACCCCAGGTTTTCAATGGGGTTGATGTCCGGAGACAACCGAAAGGCTGGCAGATGGCGATATTGAGTAATTTCATCTAAACCTCCAAAGGGAAAGTGTGCAGCCGCTCAAGGTCCTAAATGATATCATAACCGCCATTGCAGTCGTCTTCATCGACCTGGCCAAGGCTTTCGACTCTGTCAATCACCACATTCTTACTGGCAGACTCAATAGCCTTGGTTTCTCTAATGACTGCCTCGCCTGGTTCACTAACTACTTCTCAGATAGAGTTCAGTGTGTCAAATCGGATGACCTGTGGTCTGGACCTCTGGCAGTCTCTATGGGGGTGCCACAGGGTTCAATTCTCGGGCCGACTCTTTTCTCTGTATATATCAATGATGTCGCTCTTGCTGTGGGTGATTGATTGATCCATCTCTACGCAAACGACACCATTCTGTATACTGTATATATCTGGCCCTTCTTTGGACACTGTTAACAAACCTCCAAACAAGCTTCAATGCCGTACAACACTCCTTCCGTGGCCTCCAACTGCTCTCAAATGCTAGTAACACTAAATGCATGCTCTTCAACCGATTGCAGCCCGCACCTGCCCGCCCGGCTAGCATCACTACTCTGGACGGTTCTGACTTAGAATATGTGGACAACTATAAATACCTAGGTGTCTGGCTAGACTGTAAACTCTCCTTCCAGACTCATATTAAGCATCTCCAATCCAAAATTAAATCTAGAATTGGCTTCCTATTTCGCAACAAATCCTCCTTCACTCATGCTGCCAAACATACCCTCGTAAAAACGGACTATCCTACCGATCCTTGACCTGTATGCTCTCGTTGGCTGGTCCTTGCTACATATTCGTCGCCAAACCCACTGGCTCCAGGTCATCTATAAGTCTTTGCTAGGAAAAGCTACGCCTTATCTCAGCTCACTGGTCACCATAGCAACACCCACCCATAGCACGCGCTCCAGCAGGTATATTTCACTGGTCATCCCCAAAGCCAACACCTCCTTCGGCCGCCTTTCCTTCCAGTTCTCTGCTGCCAATGACTGGAATGAATTGCAAAAGTCACTGAAGTTGGAGACTTATTTCTCCCTCAGTAACTTTAAGCATTAGCTGTTAGAGCAGCTTACCAATCGCTGCAGCTGTACACAGCCCATCTGTAAAGAGCCCATCCAAACAACTACCTACCTCATCCCATATTTGTTTTTCTGTTCTTTTGCACACTAGTATTTCTACTTGCACATCTTCATCTGCACATCTATCACTCCAGTGTTAATTGCTAAATTGTAATTACTTCGCCACTATGGCCTATTTATTGTCTTACCTCCTTGCTTCATTTGCACACACTTTTACAGATTTTTCTATTGTGTTATTGACTGTACGTTTGTTTATGTTTAACTCTGTGTTGTTGTTTTTGTCGGACTTCTTTGCTTTATCTTGGCCTTTATCTTGTAAATGAGAACTTGTTCTCAACTGGCCTAACTGGTTAAATAAAGGTGAAATAAAAAAATACCAAATTGACATGTATCCATTCAGGCTGCAAAGGCTACAGTTTCCTCCTTAACTTGATTTAAAGAAGGCCAGTGGCTAATGCTAGTCCCGGTCGTTGCGTACCATGTTCAGCCAATCAGGTTTTCACCCCTGGCCTTCCTTACTGAACAGTTTTTAATGACATGTATTGGATTTGTTGGCATGAACTCATTTACAGAACATTATTCATTTTTTCACAGAAAGTGAAATTATAAAGTAGAATTCATATGTTCTTTCACTCCAGATGCAATTCATGTAATGATTGTTTTGTTTACAGGTTTATTCTCTCTCTCTCACACACACACACACACACACACACACACACACACACACACACACACACACACACACACACACACACACACACACACACACACACACACACACACACACACACACACACACACACACACACACACACACACACACAGAGAGGTGACTATGCAAGGATAATAAACAAAGAGTAGCAGCAGCGTAAAAGAGGGGGTGGGGACAACGCAAAGAGTCCAGGTAGCCATTTGATTAGTTGTTCAGGAGTCTTATGGCTTAAGGGTAGAAGCTGTTAAGAAACCTTTTGGACCTAGACTTGTGCTCCACTACCACTTGCCGTGTGGTAGCAGAGAGAACAGTCTATGACAAATTGTTGGGCCTTCCTCTGACACCGCCTGGTATAGAGGTCCTGGACGGCAGGAAGCTTGGCCCCAGTGATGTACTGGGCCGTACACATTACCCTCTGTAGTGCCTTGCGGTCGGAGACCGAGCAGTTGCCATAACAGGCAGTGATGTTCTCGATGGTGCAGCTGTAGAACTTTTTGAGGATCTGAGCACCCATGCCAAATCTTCTCAGTCTTCTGAGGGGGAATAGGCGTTGTTGTCGTGCCCTCTTCACGACTCTCTTTGTGTGTTTGGACCATGATAGTTTGTGGGTGATGTGGACACCAAGGAACACCATGTGGACACCAAGGAAGCTCTCAACCTGCTCCACTACAGCCCTGTCGATTAGAATGGGGGCATGCTCGGTCCTCCTTTTTCTGTTGTCCACAATCATCTCCTTTGTCTTGATCACGTTGAGGGAGAGGTTGTTATCCTGGCACCACACTGTCAGGTCTCTGACCTCCTCCCTATAGGCTGTCTCATCATTGTTGGTGATCAGGCCTACCACTGTTGTGTCATCGGCAAACTTAATGATGGTGTTGGAGTCGTGCTTGGCCATGCAGTCATGAGGGGAGTACAGGAGGGGACTAAGCACACAGCCTTGAGGGGCCCCTGTGTTGAGGATCAGCATGGCAGATGTGTTTTTACCTACCCTTACCACCTGCGGGCGGCCCATCAGGAAGTCGAGGATCCAGTTGCAGAGGGCCCTTAACATAGTGATGAGCTTTGAGGTCACTATGGTGTTAAATGTTGAGCTGTAGTCAATCAATAGCATTCTCACGTAGGCGTTCCTTTTGTCCAGGTGGGAAAGGGCAGTGTGGAGTGCAATAGAGATTGCATCATCTGTGGATCTGTCGGGTTGCAAATTGGAGTGGGTCTAGGGTTTCTGGGAAATTTTGTTGATGTGAGCCATGACCAGCCTTTCAAAGCACTTCATGGCAACAGACGTGAGTGCTACAGGTCGGTAGTCATTTAGGCAGGTTACCTTGGTGTTCTGTAAAAAATTGTGAACTTAATCTATATGCGGATGTCAGCGCTACAGGGAGATAAACCCATTTCAATCCAAAATGCCTTAGTATTTACATGTGGGAACACGTTTGATTGGAGAACCATCTAATGAGTGAACATGTAGTTCATCTAAAACATTATTACGAGAGTTTAAAAACAACATGTATTTAGTTTTGCCAGTATTAAGAAAAAGTTTTAAATCTGCAAGGGATTATCTTAAAATCTAACTCTAGTTTTGACACAGCCAGATCAACAGTCGGGGGAATAGCATGTGTAATAGTATCATCCGCATTTAAAACTCTGCAAAAAAAGAAACGTCCCTTTTTCAGGACCCTGTCTTTCAAATATAATTCGTAAAAATCCAAATAACTTCACAGATCTTCATTATAAATGGTTTAAACACTGTTTCCCATACTTGTTCAATGAACCATAAACAATTATTGAACATGCACCTGTGGAACGGTCATTAAGACACTAACAGCTTACAGACGGTAGGCAATTAAGGTCACAGTTATGAAAGCTTAGGACACTAAAGAGGCCTTCCTACTGACTTTGAAAAACACCAAAAGAAAGATGCCCAGGTTCCCTGCTCATCTGCGTGAACGTGCCTTAGGCATGCTGCAAGGAGGCATGAGAACTGCAGATTTGGCCAGGGCAATGAATTGCAATGTCCGTACTGTGAGACGCCTAAGACAGCGCTACAGGGAGACAGGACGGACAGCTGATCATCCTCGCAGTGGCAGACCACGTGTATCAACACCTGCACAGGATCTGTAGATCTGAACATCACACCTGCGGGACAGGTACAGAATGGCAACAACAACGGCCCGAGTTACACCAGGAATGCACAATCCCTCCATCAGTGCTCAGACTGTCCGCAATAGGCTGAGAGGGCTTGTTGGTCTGTTGTAGGGCAGGTCCACACCAGATATCACCGGCAACAACGTCGCCTATGGGCACAAACCCACCATCGCTGGACCAGACAGGACTGGCAAAAAGTGCTCTTCACTGACAAGTTGCAGTTTTGCCTCACCAGGGGTGATGGTCGGATTCGCGTTTATTGTCGCAGGAATGAGCGTTACACCAAAGTCTGTACTCTGGAGTGGGATCGAGGGTCCGTCGCAGTCTGGGGCGGTGTGTCACAGCATCATCGGACTGAGCTTGTTGTCATTTCAGGCAATCTCAACGCTATGCGTTACAGGGAAGACATCCTCCTCCCTCATGTTGGACCCTTCCTGCAGGCTCATCCTGACCCTCCAGCCTGACAATGCCACCAGCCATTCTGCTTGTTCTGTGCATGATTTCCTGCAAGACAGGAATGTCAGTGTTCTGCCAAGGCCAGGGAAGAGCCCGGATCTCAATCCCATTGAGCAGATCTGGGACCTGTTGGATCGGAGGGTGAGGGTTAGGGCCATTCCCCCCCAGAAATGTCTGGGAACTTGCAGGTGCCTTGGTGGAAGAGTGGGGTAACATCTCACAGCAAGAACTGGCAAATCTGGTGCAGTCCACAAGGAGGAGATGTACTGCAGTACTTAATGCAGCTGGTGGCCAGACCAGATACTGACTGTAACTTTTGATTTTGACACCCCCTTTGTTCAGGAACAAATTATTATAGTCACATGTCTGTGGAACTTGTTCAGTTTATGTCTCAGTTTTTGAATTTTGTTATGTTCATACAAATATTTACACATGTTAAGTTTGCTGAAAATAAATGCAGTTGACAGTGAGAGGACGTTTCTGTAGATGAAGTTTACACTTTTTTTAAGATTGACCAATGGTGTTTATATAAACAGTAAAGAGAACAGGTCCCAAAATCGACCACTGTGGTACACCTTTATGTACTTCAATAAATTCAGACCTAACCCAATCAATCACCATGGCCTGAGTTCTGTAACTAACTGTAACAGTTCTGTAACGACAGACGCTGGGAGACGAGAAGCAAGTACAGGGTGTTGATTTAATAATAAATAGACATGAAACAAAACATGAACAGCGTCTGGACAGGAGAAACATAAAATCAATGATGACTCAGGAATGAAACTGAGGAAGTGACAGATATAGGGGAGGTAAATGATGTGATGGAGTCCAGGTAAGTCCCATAATTAAGCACAGGTGAGAGTAACGATGGTGGCAGGTGTGCGTAATTAGTGAACAGGTGGCCTCGAGCGCGGGAGAGGGGAGCGGTAGCAGACGTGACACTAAGATAATGATGAGACTAGAAACAGGTGTCAGAGTTCAGGCCTATCGAAGACAACTTATTCTCTAAAATAGCATGATCAACAGTATCAAAAGCTTTTGACAGGTTCACAAACAAAACAGCACATTTCAATTTAGTGTCTACCGCATTGACAAGATCATTAAGGCCTAAAGTGGTTGCTGTATAGTGCTATGCTAAGGCCTAAAACAGGATTGGTTTACATTCTAAATACATTTCTCAGATAAGTAACTTCTTATGGAGCGGCAGCTAATGTTTCGGTTTTGGAGAGTCTGGCCTGCCACTCAGGCCCAGAAACTAGGATATGCACATAATTAGTACTATTGGATAGGAAACCCTCTGAAGTTTCTAAGAGTGTTAAAATATTGTCTGTGAGTATAACAGAACTGATATAGCAGGCGAAAACCCGAGGAATTTCTGTCCTGGAAAAAGTGTTTTTGACACATTACCTAATTTTTAACCCCTCCCTATTAAAAACAGCCATATATGGGAGTAAGATTGCAGTGCCTATTGCTTCCACTTGATGTCAACAGTCTCTAGACAGTGTTTGGTGATGTTAGGTTGCTCTGGATGGTAATAGAAGAAGAATTTCGAACTAGTCATCGGATGTAAACAGAAGAGGAAGCGCGTTCACGGGCTCGAGCGCGCTGTGGCTTTTTCCTTTCCTATCGTCCAGTTTATAATCCGGTTTAAATATTATAGTAAATATACATAAGTGTTTCTAAGGATACATTATCAATGATGTTTGATTGTTCTTGGACAAGTGTATAGGTATAGGTTGAACGTGCCAACCAAACAGAGATTTATGGATAACAAAAGAACCATTGGATGTCTTCATTGGACACTTGGGAATCCCTCAGCAGAAGTTCTTCGAAAGGTAAGGGATTTTATATTAGCGATTTTATGCGTTTTATGAGACCTGCTTTGGTTATGGATTTATGCTAATGCATAAAATATGAGAGGTGCTACCCTCAAACAATCAAATGTTGTACTTTCGCCGTAAAGCCTTTTTGAAATCTGACAACGCTGTGATATTGCCAAGAATCAGAGCTTTTGATGACTATGCAACACTTGTATATTGATGAATGTTTACTAATTCAACTTTTGGTTTTTGAATTTTTGAATTTGGTGCCTTACATTTCACCGGGTAGTGTCGCCCCACCACTCCCTAAGTAGTTATTAAAGAGCAAAGTTGTACATTTACCAAGGATTAAAAAATCTTAGCAAGACAAGGAAGCCTAGAAATGTTGCGATAATTATTACGATCAATACAATGCCTGCCGTTATGGAGTGACAGGACAGTGCTGATTTACATACTTTTGGAATATTTCTTGGTAACATTGTTAAATACAAAATATGGGTTATTGAGCCAACATTGATGGGCACTACACACTTAAGCAGACCGGGATCCAATTGGTAACCCCCTATGGATTTCTTGCTGTCTATTGTGTGATTGTTTTTTTCTGTCAATAGTGTGATGAAAATGGTTGTTTGTGCTTTTCTAATAACCTATTTCTATGTTCATGCAAGTGACCGATTGAACGAATCCTCACTATCAGTAACTGCTATTTGGCAGTATGCCCAGAACCTTGTTTTGAGAAAGGGATATTTCAGTTTCAAGGTCTCAACTTAGAAGTATTGGTCGGTCACATGAATGAACCAAACGTTAATTATTAATTCATTATGGAAATATAACTTGTCTGCCCCGGGAATTGCTACTGATCGACATGTGTACTTGATGCATTGAGTTGGTTGGAACCTCTCCAGCATGCTGATAATAAAGAATGATTCATTTAAGATTGACTTTGAATGTCCCTACGTAGAATTTCCATAACAATAGTCTTAAAGAAAAGCTTTGACTATGACTTCTCTGATCTTTCAGCAGGTTTCCTCTATCAGCATCCAGCCCAATATCATTGTGAATAGGCTTAGAAGTTATTTCAAAGAGATAGCCAGCTGAAATAAAATGGTGATTAAATGCATCAATGATGGCATTTTTTCCCGTAATGAGACCAGTGTCTGAATTAATTTGTTGTGGCAGAGAGGAGGAAGTCAATCCCTTCAGGGATTTAACAGTTTTCCAGAATTTAGCTGGGTTCCCACTACAATCCGAAAGAGCGGTTACATAATAATCAGAATTTCTGATTTGTGACTCACCACCTGGATTCAGTCTTATTTAGCAAAATGTGAAGTGGTGTTTTTGACATTGGATAAAAGTAGAGACTCAGAGCTACAAAATGGTAAAACATACACTAAATTTGAGGAACAATGGGAATGTAATTCTGCTTTGAAAGTTGATCACCTTGTAAACTAACTTTTGAGATAATCGCCTTTGAATGTTTTGCTATCACACCGGCGCCGAGCGAGATGGCAGCCTCGCTTCACGTTCTTAGGATGCTATGCAGTATATAGTTTTTTTTTATGGATTACTTCTTAAATTGTTACCCCTCAAATCTTAAGTTTTATTACATACAGCCGGGAGGAATTATTGGATATAAGAGCAACGTCAACTTACCAACATTACGACCAGGAATACGACTTTCCCGAAGCGGATCCTCTGTTTGGTCCACTAACCAGGACAATAGACTGGATCCCAGCCGGCGACCCAAAACAACGGCGGCGCAGAAGGGGTAGACGGGGCGGTCTTCTGGTCAGGCTACGTAGTCGGGCACATCGCGCACCGCTCCCGAGTATACTACTTGCCAATGTCCAGTCTCTGGACAATAAGGTAGACGAAAACAGAGCAAGGATTGCCTTCCAGAGAGACATCAGCGACTGCAACGTTCTTTGCTTCACGGAAACATGGCTCACTCAGGACACGTTATCAGTCGGTGCAGCCACCTGGTTTCACCACGCATCGCGCCGACAGAAACAAACATCTCTCTAGTAAGGGCGGGGGTGTGTGCCTTATGATTAACGAGTCGTGGTGTGATCATAACAACATACAGGAACTCAAGTCCTTTTGTTCACCTGACATAGAATTCCTTACAATCAAATGCAGACTGCATTATCTACCAAGAGAATACTCTTTGATTATAATCACATCCGTGTCTATCCCCCCCAAGCTGACACATCGACGGCACTGAAAGAAATTCATTGGACTCTATGTAAACTGGAAACCACATATCCTGAGGCTGCATGTATTGTGGTTGGGGATTTTAACAAGGCTAATCTGAAAACAAGGCTTCCTAAATTTTATCAGCATATCGAATGTGTGACCCGGGCCAGGAAAATGCTGAATCCTTGTTATTCTAACTTCCGTGACGCATACAAAGCCATTATCCGCCCTCCTTTTGGAAAGTCTGACCATGACTCCATTTTGTTGCTCCCAGCCTACAGACAGAAACTAAAACAGGAAACACCTGTTCTCAGGTCTGTTCAACGCTGGTCCGACCAATCTGATTCCACGCTTCAAGATTGCTTTGAGCATGTGGACTGAGATATGTTCCGGACAGCATCAGACAACAACATTGATGTATATGCTGATTCGGTGAGCGAGTTTATTAGCAAGTGCATCGGTGATGTTAGCAACTATTAAAACCTTCCCCAACCAGAAACTGTGGATTGATGGCAGAATTCGCGCAAAACTGAAAGCGCGAACCACTGCTTTTAACCAGGGTAAGGCGACCGGAAACATGATTGAATACAAACAGTGTAGCTATTCCCTCCGCAAGGCAATCAAACAAGCTAAGCGTCGGTATAGAGACAAAGTAGAGTCACAATTCAACTGCTCAGACACGAGAGGAATGTGGTAGGGTCTACAGTCAATCACGGACTACAAAAAGAAAACCAGCCCCTTTGCGGACCACGATGTCCTGCTCCCAGACAAACTAAACAACTTCTTTGCTCGCTTTGAGGACAATACAGTGCCACTGACACGGCCCACTACCAAAACCTGCGGGCTCACCTTCACCGCAGCCAACGTGAGTAAAACTTTCAAGCGTGTTAACCTTCGCAAGGCTGCCGGCATCCCTGGCCGTGTCCTCATAGCATGCACAGAACAGCTAGCTGGTGTTTTTATTTAATCAATCCTTATCCCAGTCTGCTGTTCCCACATGCTTCAAGAGGGCCACCATTGTTCCTGTTCCCAAGAAAGCTAAGGTAACTGAGCTAAATGACTATCGCCCCGTAGCACTCACGTCATCATGAAGTGCTTTGAGAGACTAATCAAGGATCATCCTACCAGACAATCCTACCTACTCCAATTTGCTTACCGTCCCAATAGGCCCACAGACGACGCAATCGCAATCACACTGCACACTGCCCTAACCCATCTGGACAAGAGGAATACCTATGTAAGAATGCTGTTCATCAACTACAGCTCAGCATTTAACACCATAATACCCTCCAAACTCGTCATTAAGCTCGTTGAACCCAGGTCTCGACCATGCCCTGACAAAGAAAGGATCAGTCTATACTTTTAATGGTAGGTTTATTTGAACAGTGAGAGACAGAATAACAACAAAAAAATCCAGAAAAACACATGTGAAAAATGTTATAAATTGATTTGCATTTTAATGAGAGAAATAAGTATTTGACCCCTCTGCAAAACATGACTTAGTACTTGGTGGCAAAACCCTTGTTGGCAATCACAGAGGTCAGACGTTTCTTGTAGTTGGCCACCAGGTTTGCACACATCTCAGGAGGGATTTTGTCCCACTCCTCTTTAAAGATCTTAGTCATTAAGGTCTCGAGGCTGACGTTTGGCAACTCGAACCTTCAGCTCCCTCCACAGATTTTCTATGGGGATTAAGGTCTGGAGACTGACTAGGCCACTCCAGGACCTTAATGTGCTTCTTCTTGAGCCACTCCTTTGTTGCCTTGGCCGTGTGTTTTGGGTCATTGTCATGCTGCAATACCCATCCACGACCCATTTTCATTGTCATGCTGCAATACCCATCCACGACCCATTTTCAATGCCCTGGCTGAGGAAAGGAGGTTCTCACCCAAGATTTGACAGTACATGGCCCCGTCCATCATCCCTTTGATGCGGTGAAGTTGTCCTGTCCCTTTAGCAGAAAAACACCCCCAAAGCATAATGTTTCCACCTCCATGTTTGACGGTGGGGATGGTGTTCTTGGGGTCATAGGCAGCATTCCTCCTCCTCCAAACACAGTGAGTTGAGTTGATGCTAAAGAGCTCCATTTTGGTCTCATCTGACCACAACACTTTCACCCAGTTGTCCTCTGAATCATTCAGATGTTCATTGGCAAACTTCAGACGGGCATGTACATGTGCTTTCTTGAGCAGGGGGACCTTGCGGGCTCTGCAGGATTTCAGTCCTTCATGGCGTAGTGTGTTACCAACTGTTTTCTTGCTGACTATGGTCCCAGCTGCCTTGAGATCATTGACAAGATCCTCCCGTGTAGTTCTGGGCTGATTCCCCACCGTTCTCATGATCATTGCAACTCCACGACGTGAGATCTTGCATGGAGCCCCAGACCGAGGGAGATTGACAGTTCTTTTGTGTTTCTTCCATTTGCGAATAATCACACCAACTGTTGTCATTTTCTCACCAAGCTGCTTGGCGATGGTCTTGTAGCCCATTCCAGCCTTGTGTAGGTCTACAATCTTGTCCCTGACATCCTTGGAGAGCTCTTTGGTCTTGGCCTTGGTGGAGAGTTTGGAATCTGATTGATTGATTGCTTCTGTGGACAGGTGTCTTTTATACAGGTAACAAACTGAGATTAGGAGCACGCCCTTTAAGAGTGTGCTCCTAATCTCAGCTCGTTACCTGTATAAAAGACACCTAGGAGCCAGAAATCTTTCTGATTAAAAGGGGGTCAAATACTTATTTCCCTCATTAAAATGCAAATCAATTTATAAAAATGTTCACATGCGTTTTTCTGGATGTTTTTGTTGTTATTCTGTTTCTCACTGTTCAAATAAACCTACCATTAAAATTATAGACTGATCATTTCTTTGTCAGTAGGCAAACGTAGAAAATCAGCAGGGGATCAAATACTTGTTTCCCTCACTGTATCTTACATTACTCATCTCATATGTATACTGTATTTTATACGATCTATTGCATCTTGCCTACGACACTCGGTCATCACTCATCCATATATTTATATATCTTATTCCATCCCTTTAGATGTGTGTATTAGGTAGTTGTTGTGGAATTGTTAAATTACTTGTTAGATATTACTGCATGGTCGGAACTAGAAGCACAAGCATTTCGCTACACTCGCATTAACATCTGCTAACCATGTGTATGTGACCAATAAAAATTGAAAATTTAATTTGTCTAGCTAATATTCTTGAATCCTTGCTCTTTCTTATCTGAGAAATGTATTTTGAATGTAAACCAATCAGGTTTTAGACCTTAGCATACCACTATGACAGCAACCACTTTAGTTGTTAGTGATCTTGTCAATGCTTTAGACACTAAAATCAAATGTATTGCTTTGTTTGTGGACCTGTGAAGAGTTTTTGATACGGTTGATAATGCAATTTTATTGTCCTGAGATGGTTTGGGATGAGTTGGACCACAGAGCGAAGGAAAAGCAGCCAACAAGTGCTCAGCATGTGGGAACTTTTTCAAGACTGTTGGAAAAGCATTCCAGGTGAAGCTGGTTGAGAGAATGCCAAGAGTGTGCAAAGCTGTCATCAAGGCAAAGGGTGGCTACTTTGAAGAATCTCAAATATAAAATATATTTTGATTTGTTTTACACTTTTTTTGTTACTACTTGATTCCATGTGTTATTTCATAGTTTTGATGTATTCACTATTATTCTATAATGTAGAAAATAGTAAAAATAAAGAAAGACCCTTGAATGAGTGTCCAAACCTTTGACTGGTACTGTCAAACGTGCAGATTGACATCTTTAAGAGTATAGTTTTTCTCACCATGGTGACTGGGAGGTTGCCAGATGGTCATCCCTTCATATAAATAAAGCATATTGTTACAGTGGAGAATAAGACTTTAACAAGAGTGTATGTTCCCAACCTGTCTGTCAGTCTCACCCTTATCAGTCTGTATCCTGGGTCACAGGATATCAGGACGTGGTTTTTGAAGGAGTACTGGATCTGGACCGGATCCAGCTGGCCATAGAGGGGCTTTACAGGGACAGGACACTGACTCCTTCCTGAAAACAAACAGGATACAGGCTAGATAATTAGAGCAGGAAAACATTTTTTTTTGCTTAGAACTGACTTACTTCATTTATTATTTAAGATACTACAGTTTTATCATTTCCGTTGTTGTATTCTACTTGTATTGTGTGTGTGTTCATTTTCACATGTTTTGTTCTGGTGGCTAGACCAAAACTATCAGTGAAGTGGTATTTTGTGCTTATTCTCTCTGGTATTCCAGGAATGTTCTGGAAAACCAGGTAATTTTGTGAAAGTTACCTGAATTTTAGACAACACAGAGGGTTCTATCTAGGCTAGAACGATAAAGGGTTCCCCTATGGCAGGGCTGCCCAATTCTGGTCCGGGAGAGAAGAAAAATACTTCTGTTTTTTGTTTCTACCTGGTAGTTAATTGCAATCACCTGGTGTCCCAGGTCTGAATCAGTCCCTGATTAGAAGGAGAGGATGAAAACCAGAAGTGTTTCGGCCCTCCAGAATCGGAATTGGGCAGCATTGCCCTATCAAAAATAGAGCACTAAATAGTGATTAGGGTTTAACTTGGGACGGCAACTAATGTTTCCCTTTCTTCCTTCACACAAATGAAGACATTCAACAGAGATAAAAAAGTTGCATTTTTGGAAAAGTGGACACAATGACATATGAATATTGTGGCTGAGTGTGGCTGACCTGAAGAGGTGTAGGAGAGCCTCCAGCCGATGTTCTCTCCAGAGTTATCACTGTGGAAGAACACCTGAACCTTGTTGCTCTCTGTCTGGATCCTGCCTGGTGGCCGGTCACCACAGAACGGGCCGTACTCCTTCTCTCCAGCCTGGATCTGCAGGTAAAACACACCACCACGTCATCATCATCATTTATTCAATTTATACAGTGCTTTTCAAAGAATCTCAAAGCGCTTCAAAGCACAAAAAAAAATACACGGAATTTAGAAAAACAACATCACAACATCATGAGATGGACAGTCATTAGAAGGTTTATGCCTGTCATCTGAGGGAGGTGGTCAAGAGAGAAAGTCTGGAGGCAGGCAGGAAGCGCGGTCTCATCAAGGTGTCTCGCTTTTATCATGACCGTCGTCATCACTACAATCATCATCACAGTCATGGTCATCGATCCTCCTCATCTCATTATCATCATTATTACACAACCCCATGACCAAAGAACCTACACAAACCCTCCCAAAGAAACACTCATATAGTAATTCAGCTTTGGAAGTCACTCCCTTCCAAATCTCCTTCAGTTTAAGTTGATTAATTGTGTGCATGATGCGAGGCAACTTTGACTGGCTCAGTTGTAAAATCCAAGAGTTCCACATTTTCCAAAGCTGTGGCTGAGGGTGATGGTAGGAAAGCCCAATGTGACCCTGTCTGACTGGCCCTGGTCTGGCCTGGGCTAGCCTCGTCTGGTTGGTTATTCTTGGCGAATGGTATAACAGCTTTTAGGAGCAGAGGCTAAGCCAGTGTGTGTGTGTGTGTGTGTGTGTGTGTGTGTGTGTGTGTGTGTGTGTGTGTGTGTGTGTGTGTGTGTGTGTGTGTGTGTGCTGCCCACTGATGCTGTAACATTGGCCGGGATTTTCCCTACTACATTTTCTGAATGGTTTGGCTAACTTGGCTCCCACATGCTGTATACAGATCAGTGGGTCAACAAATGTATGTTAATTGACTTCACAGTACAGGTGCATCAAAGCTGGGACCGAGAGACTGAAAAACAGCTTCTACGTCAAGGCCATCAGACTGTTAAACAGCCATCATTAACATTGAGTGGCTGCTGCCAACATACAGACTTAAATCTCTAGCCACTTAAAAATAGGAATTGGATGTAACAAATGTATCACTAGCCACTTTAAACAATTTTGTATATAATGTTTACATATCCGACATTACTCATATCAAATGTATACACTGTACTCTAAACCATCTACTGAATCTTGCCTATGCCGTTCGGCCATCGACCCAAATCTCTAGCCACTTTAATAATTATAATTGGATGAAATAAATGTATCACTAGCAACTTTAAACGATGCCATTTATATAATGTTTACATATCCTACATTACTCATCCCATATGTATATACTGTACTCCATACCATCTACTGCATCTTGCCTATGTTGGTCAGCCATCGCTCATCCATATATTTATATGTACATACTCGTATTCATCCCTTTACTCTTGTGTGTATACGGTAGTTGTTGTGAATTTGTTAGATTACTTGTTAGATACTACTGCATGGTCGGAACTAGAAGCACAAGCATTTCGCTACACTCGCATTAACATCTGGTAACCATGTGTATGTGACAAATAAGATTTGATTTATAATGCTACAACATTGGAAAAGTGCAAGTACGATAAGCAGTGGTGTAAAGTACTTAAGTTGTTTTTGGGGTATCTGTACTTTACTATTTACATTTTTGACAACTTTTATTTTTACTTCACTACATTCCTAAAGAAAAGTATGTACTTTTTATTCCATACATTTTTCCTGACACCCAAAAGTACAAAAATTTTGCAATTCACGCACTAATCAAGAGAACATCCCTGGTAATCCCTATTGCCTCTGATCTGGCGGACTAACAGACTCACAAAACACAAATGATTTGCTTGTAAACTATGTCTGAGTGTTGGAGTATGTCCCTGGATATCCATCAATTAAAAAGATTTGCTTTATATAAGGAATTAGAAATTATTTATACTTTTACTTTTCATACTTAAGTATATTTAAAACTAAATACTTTTAGTTGTACTTTACAGGGTTACTTTCACTTGAGTCATTTTCTTTTAAGGTATCTTCACTTTGACACTTTGACACTTACGATAAGTGCAAAATGTACAAAGGCCAAAAGTCAATCAAGCAAGGTTAATCACACTTTAGCATTCACTGCAGCTATTGCTTTGGGGATCAAAGATGCTTGGGTTTTATCAGTCTTAAGCATGGGTACTCTGTACCGGCTCCCGAAAGACAAAGCTAACAGTTCAAACTCAAAGTACTGAGGGTACAATTGATAAGCCAAAAGAGAGGAAGCCTTGTGGCTGACTTGCTACTTGTATAGCTCAGCGAGGACTAATTGTGGTACCCCTGTGATCCTACTGCAGATTTTGACCATGTTTAGTCACTTTGCATCTAAGGTTAAGGTTAGAGAATCAACATATCTTGGCAAAGGGTTGGGTAGTAAGAGATGATAACATGTAACTTGGATTACATGTTATTTAGATTACGTAATCCAATTACACAAAATAAGTAACAGTAATTTGTGTTTGTATTTGTATGTATTAGGGATCCCCATTAGCTGCTGCCTTCCTGGGGTCCAAACACATTAAGGCATTTACATCACACAAAACAAAACATAAAAGAGTACATAATATATAACATTATTATACCACTACATATCTACAATACAAAATGTATAATACCACCATTCAACAATGTGAAAATGCACTTGTGTGCGGTGGTGAATAAAGTACCCAATTGTCATACTTGAGTAAAAGTTAAATACCTTAATAGAAAATTACTCAGGGTAAAAGTGAATGTCACCCAGTAAAATACTACCGGAGTAAAAGTCTACAAGTATCTGGTTTTAAATATAATTTAATTTAGTATCAAAAGTAAAAGTATTAATAATTTCAAATGACCTACATAATGCAAACCAGACTGCACTATTTTCTTGTTTTTTTAGCCAGGTGCATAGTCCAACACAAATGAAGCATGTGTGTTTAGTGAGTCTGCCAGATCAGAGGCCACTTTCTCTTGATAAGTGCATGAATTTAACCAATTTTCTGTTGTGCGAAGCACAAGTACTTTTGGGTGTCAGATAAAATGTATGGAGTAAAAAAGTACATTATATTCTTTAGGAATGTGGTGAAGTAAAAGTAAAAGTTGTCAAAAATCTAAATAGTAAAGTAAAGTACAGATACCCCCCAAAAACAACTTAGTAGTACTTTAAAGTACTTTACACCACTGCGTGTGCTAACGTTTGTGTGCATATGCGTGTCTGTACCTGTGTGTGTGTCTCTTCACAGTCCCTGCTGTTCCATAAGGTGTATTTTTATCTGTTTTTTTTTAAATCTGATTCTACTGCTTGCATCAGTTACCTGATGTGGAATTGAGTTCGATGTAGTTATGGCTCTATGTAGAACTATGCGCCTCCCATAGTCTGTTTTGGATTGTGAAGAGACCACTCGTGGAATGTCTTGTGGTATATGCATGGGTGTCCGAGCTGTGTGTTAGTAGTCTAAAACAGACAGCTTGGTGAATTCAGCTTGTCAAGACTTCTTACAAAAACAAGTAGTGATGAAGTCAATCTCTCCTCCACATTGAGCCATGAGAGACTGTCATGCATATGTTTTATGTTAGCTCTCTGTGTACATTTAAGGGCCAGTCGTGCTGCCCTGTTCTGAGCCAATTGTCCCTCTTTGTGGTACCTGACAGTAGTCCAGGTGCGGCAAAAATAGGACCTGCCTTGTTGAAAGTGTTGTTAACAAGTAATCAAATCAGATTACTTAAAAGTGTTCTGAGCCACACAAGTCGGAAGTCACCTTTCAGTGGGAATGGAAGCTTTTCTATTTTAAATCTCCAAAACTGAAAAATGTGCTCTCCTTGGTTACTTCCCACAGAAACTTAACCAAATATGTCAGACCCCCCACTTACTGAATCATCTCACATTTCAACAGGATTTTTTTGTTAAAAGGACATTTATGATTAGTCAGCACAGCTCCCTCCTGTTCACTTCTCAAGCACTAGGATGAAATGTATGACAAATCAGCTGCTTACTAAACTAACTAGTTTCAGTAGAAACAAGTACACTAAAATCTGTGTTTCTGCAACTTTGAATAGTCTACATTCAGAGTATTTGCATAATCATCCAACTCATGAAATAGAAGTATTTGAAGTCTTTGTCATATCAGACTGTTATGTTAGAAACAAATCAAAATGTACTTGTAACATGCTTTGTAAACAACAGGTATAGACTAACAGAGAAATGCTTACTTACAAGTCATTTTCAAAATATGCAGAGTGACATGAGATATGTCTTTTTTTTTTCAACTCTGTCTAGAAGGCCAGCATCCTGGAGTCACCTCTTCATTGTTGATGTTGAGACTGGTGTTTTGCGGGTACTATTTAATGAAGCTGCCAGTTGAGGACTTGTGAGGGGTCTGTTTCTCAAACTAGAAACTAATGTACTTGTCCTCTTGCTCAGTTGTGCACCGGGGCCTCCCACTCTTTCTATTCTTGTTAGGGCCAGTTTACACTGTTCTGTGAAGGGAGTAGTACACAGAGTTGTACGAGATCTTCAGTTTCTTGGCGATTTCTCGCATGGAATAGCCTTAATTTCTCAGAACAAGAATAATCTGAAGAGTCAGAAGAATATTATTTGTTTCTAGCCATTTTGAGCCTGTAATCGAACCCACAAACGCTGATGCTCCAGATACTCAACTAGTCTACATTTTAAGAAATTTGGATTAATTAATTTGCTTAATATTATAGCGTTTCAATCGGTGATGTCACTCGCTCATCGATCGCTAGACCAGAAATAGTCCGAAGTTTTTATTTTTGCCCTACTTTTTCGTTACGCAGACATAAGCACAGTTGACACCATCGAGGTGCGGATGTTTACTTTCTACATCCGCCGTGGAGCCCAGTTTCATAATATGATCATATTTCCCAGCTGAATGCGGTCGTTTTGAAGTAACCGTGAAAAAACAGACCTTATTTTAGTGCATTTTTCACCCTGCCAGCTCCTATTAGTTATATTGAGCACCGTGGCACCAACTCGCCTTCCGAACGTTCTATTCCCAGCTTATTGTTCAACGTCACAATGCCTGCTTCGCTATTGTTGGCAATGAGACCTGCTCACGTTGTTTTATAGTTAAAATGTAAACAACAAAAATAACATTTGAACTCTGCGGTCTTCCCATTCTTTCCTATGGGGAAATATAGGCATGTCTGTCTATTTCGCCAAATATCTCGCAATGCGTATATTTAAAAAAAAATCAAGTCAGGTGTAACCGGTGTGAAATGGATAGCTAGTTAGTGGGATGCGCGCATTTCAATCGGTGACGTCACTCACTCTGAGACCTGGAAGTAGTTTTTGTGGAGCGATGGGTAACGATACTTCAAGGGTGGCTGTTGTCTATGTGTGCAGAGGGTCCCTGGTTCGGGGCGAGGAGCGGGACGGAAGAAAAACTGTTAAACGGGCACCATTTTAAATCAGGAGAATCTCCTCTTTGTCTGGGCTGCGAGCTCATTTGTCATATATCGCTAGACCAGAAAAAGTTTACATTTCAGAAATTCTGACATAGATAAAGATGTAGAATATTTATTTGAACTGCTAATAATACTAGGTAAATTTCATATTCACAAATGCAAATGGTCTAATTCAAAACTTTACTTTTTTCACTTTATAAATGAAGTAAACAATATGGCACTACTTTAACTAAAATGAAAAATGAAAAGGCAAACAAAACCTGTATTATTAATGAATATGATTTGTTTGTTTAGGATTCCTGGCAATGTAAATAGTTTGTATGTATACTTGTTTGCATGTGACTATTCCTCTTTTGTTTGTTGATATTTGTTAAAAAAATGTAAAACAAAAAATGTAAATAAAAAAGTTTGATTCCATTAATGTGCTCTGGGCTCACACTAGTGTTCCAGTTTAGCCAACGTTCTTAAGCCGGTTTGACTCGTTCTATTGTCCAGCCTATAGATAGCCAGAGTGAATTTCCAAAACCACCTGAATGTCCATTGAGAAAGCACAACGACTATACCATTTAGCTAAGCTAAGAATGATGAGAATAATCAAGCCAATAAATGTTGGGTAGCTATAGATAGCCTATAGTTAATTTACTGGCAAGTTTGATGCATATCTACTAACGTTATGTAGCTAGCTAACATACCGGTACATACTGCTGTAATGATATGCGATGTGGTTCGCAATGACAGCGTAGCTGTCACGCCCTGGCCATAGAGAGCCCTCTAGGTTTCTCTATGGTATGTTGGGTCAGGGCGTGACTTGAGTTTTCTAGGGAACTCTATGTTAGTTTTGAGTTGGTTCCCAATTAGAGGCAGCTGGTTGTCGTTGCCTCTAATTGGGAATCCTATTTAAGTTGGTTCCCTTTTCCCACCTGTTTTCTGGGTTATTGAATGTTTGAATTTGTGTCTGTGTTGAGCCACACCTGCGTTACGGTCTTTCTTTCTTTGTTTGTTGTTTTTGCCAGTTGCACTACTTAATTAAAAGATGTATACTGGAACCCTCGCTGCATCTTGGTCCGCTCCTTTCAAAGATCGTGACAGAATAACCCACCATAATAGGACAAAGCTGCGGGGTCATCAGGAATTCTGGACATGGGAGGAGATCCTGGATGGAAAGGGACCCTGGAGCCAGGCTGGGGAGTATCGCCGTCCAAAGGAGGAGCTGGAAGCAGCTTAGGCAGAGCAGCGCTTCTATGAGGAGAAATACTGAGCTAGGAAGTCCGAGAGGCAGCCCCCAAAATTTTGGGGGGCACACAGGGAGTTTGGTTGAGCCAAGTTGGAGACCTGAGCCAACTCCCCGTGCTTACCGGAGGGAGCGTCGTACTGGTAAGGCACCGTGTTATGCAGTGAAGCACACAGTGTCTCCAGTGCGCGTTCACAGCCCAGTGGCGATATTCCAGCTCCCCGCATCTGTCGGGCTAGGGTGAGCTTGCAGCCTGGAAGGAGGGTGCTGGCTCAGCGCTCTTGGTCTCCGGTGCGCCTCAGACCAGGATATCCTGCGCCGGCTCTGCGCACTGTGTCTCCAGTGCGCGCTCACGGCCCGGTGCGCGACATTCCAGCTCCCCGCACCTGTCAGGCTAGGGTGAGCGACCAGCCTGGAAGGAGGGTGCCGGCTCAGCGCTCTTGGTCTCCAGTGCGCCTCCTTGGACCAGGATATCCTGCACCAGCTCTGCACACTGTCTCTGGTGCATCTTCACAGCCCAGCACGTCCTGTTCCTGCTCCACGTATCAGGCCCCCTGTGCGCATCGAGAGCCCAGCACGTCCTGTTCCTGCTCCACGCATCAGGTCCCCTGTGCGCATCGAGCACCCGGCACGTCCTGTACCTGCTCCACGCATCAGCCCCCCTGTGCGCATCGAGCGCCCGGCACGGCCTGTCCCTGCTCCACGCAAATTGTCAGCCAACATAATGTATAAGGTAACTTATTTGAAAAGTAATTACTTTATTACATTGAGTAGCAAGCTACCCCTTGGTCGTTAGGGGAAATCTGGTCTGTGATAGGAGTTTCTTTTTCACACCTAGCTCGACTATTAGACTATACTTTAGTAAAGGTTGAATAGTCTACTGTTCAGCTATTAGCCCTCTTCCCCAACTTGCAACGAATTGTTGTTCCCATCTCATTCCTATCCCTCTTCCACGCGTCATCATTCTGCTCTTGAGTGGCTCGCTTGTGGGCGTGCTGGCAGGATAGGGCAGCAGCTTCGGTTGTGCGTCAAGAATTCTGCATACAATAGTTCGTTTGTATGAAGGTGTGGTTATTCACAGGCAAATAAATTGTTATATGCTATGGAGGTACATTTGTGTCTTTTTGTCGTGAGCGAAACCTTTTTTATTTTCAATCAAAAATTGAATAATAACTTTTTTCCGACACAGAGGAAGTCAAGGTGGACACCTACGAAGATGGCATCTCAGGTAAGCAGCACTGGGCTGTATTGACGTATCCTAAAAATGACATCTGCTGCTTTAGATTGAACGGTCATATCTCAGTTATTGTTTTCATATCTAAAATAAGCTGTTTTCTTTACTTTCACAAGTGACCTGACCAAGGGGTCGAAAATGGAGATATTGCCAGATGTTGTCTGTCCGAGGAACAGGCCGTGGAAGCTTTATTGCTGGCAAAAGTGTCCATAACCAGAGGTAATTAACTGTTCTGTGTTCTTTTTCTCCATCTCTGCCTGTCTTGTTGTACATGGAACCTGTCTCACATGCAAAGCCATCTTTGTTGACGAATGCCACAAGGCAAGGGTGGCTGGCGTCAAATTTGGCATTGGAACCACTCAATATGATTGGTCATATAAAAACCTTGGGACCCAAATGCATAATGAGTGCTATAATGAGTGCCACTCCCCCCTTGTGGTGGTCAGGAGCAACGAAGCCGTGACGCTGGGTACCTCTTAGTCCCGCGGTGCAAGCTCGCAACTTTTAAAAGGAGGAACCACTGTATGAAGATATGCCATGAAAAAAAAAAAATCTGCCATTACCAGCTACAATAGTCACTTACAACATTAACAATGTCTACACTCTATTTCTGATCAATTTGATGTTATTTTAAATGGACCAAAAATGTGCTCTTCTTTAAAAAAACAGGACATTTCTAAGTGACCCCAAACTTTAAACGGTAGTGCGTGTATATATATACAGTTGAAGTTGGAAGTTTACATACACTTAGGGTGGAGTCATTAAAACTCATTTTTCAACCACTCCACAAATTTCTTGTTAACAAACTATAGTTTTGACAAGTCGGTTAGGACATCTACTTTGTGCATGACACAAGTAATTTTGATTTCATGGCTTTAGAAGCTTCTGATCGGCTAAATGTTGCTTCAATACATACACATCATTTTCCCTTCCTCATGATGACATCTATTTTGTGAAGCGCACCAGTCCCTCCTGCAGCAAAGCATAGTTGGGATGATGTTCTTCGGCTTGCAAGCCTCCCCCTTTTTGCTCCAAACATAACGATGGTCATTATGGCCAAACAGTTCTATTTTTGTTTCATCAGACCAGAAGATATTTCTCCATAAAGTACGATCTTTGTCCCCATGTGCAGTTGCAAACCGTAGTCTGGCTTTTTTTGGGGTGGTTTTGGAGCCGTGGCTTCTTCATTGCTGACCGGCCATTCAGGTTATGTTGATATAGGACTCGTTTTACTGTGGATATAGATACTTTGTACCTGTTTCCTCCGGGATATTCACAAGGTCTTTTGCTGTTCTGGGATAGATTTTTCGCACCAAAGTACGTTCATCTCTAAGAGATAGAACGTGTCTCCTTCCTGAGCGGTATGATGGTTGCGTGGTGTTTATACTTGCGTACTATTGTTTGTACAGATGAACGTGGTACCTTCAGGCGTTTGGAAATTGCTCCCAAGGATAAACCAGACTTGTGGAAGTCTACAATTTTTTTCTGAGGTCTTGGCTGATTTCTTTTGATTTTCCCATGATGTCAAGCAAAGAGGCACTGAGTTTGAAGGTAGGCGTTAAAATACATCTACAGGTACATTTCCAATTGACTCAAATGCTGTCAATTAGCCTATCAGAAGCCATGACATTTTTTTTCTGGAATTTTCTAAGCTGTTTTAAAGCACAGTTAAATTAGTGTATGTAAACTTCTGACCCACTGGAATTGTGATACAGTGAATTATAAGTGAAATAATCTGTCTATAAACAATTGTTGGAAAAATTACTTGTATCATGCATAATGTAGTCCTAAACGACTTGCCAAAACTATAGTTTGTTAACTAGTCAAGGATCATATCACCGCCACATTACCGGCCACCCTAGACCCACTTCAGTTTGCAATACCGCCCCAACAGGTCCACAGATGACGCAATTGCAATCACACTGCCCTATCGCATCTGGACAAAAAGTATACCTATGTAAGAATGCTGTTCATTGACTACAGCTCAGCATTGAACACCAACTCCAAGCTCATCATCAAGCTGGAGGCCCTGGGTCTCAACCCCTCCCTGTGCAACTAGGTCCTGGACTTTCTGACAGGCCGCCCCCAGGTGGTGAAGGTAGGAAACAACATCTCCATGTTGCTGACCCTCAACACTGGGGCCCCACAAGGGTGTGTGCTCAGCCCTCTCCCGTACTCCCTGTTCACCCAAGACTGCATGGTCATGCACGCCTCCAACTCAATCATCAAGTTTGCAGACAACACAACATTAGACACCAACAACGACTAGACAGCCTACAGGGAGGAGGTGAGGGCACTCAAGAGTGTTGTGTCAGGAAAACAACCTCTCACTCAAGGAGATGATCGTGGACTTCAGGAAACAGCAGAGGGAGCACCCCCCTGTCCACATTGAAGGGACAGTAGTGGAGAAGGTGAAAAGTTTTAAGTTCCTGGGCATACACATCACAGACAAACTGAAATGGTCCAACCACACAGACAGTGCGGTGAAGAAGGCGCAACAGCGCCTCTTCAACCTCAGGAAGCTGAAGAAATTTGGCCTGTCACCCAAAACCCTTACAAAATTTTACAGATGCACAATCGAGAGCATCCTGTCGGGCTGTATCAGAGCCTGGTACGGCAACTGCACCGCTCTCAACCACAAGGCACTCCAGAGGGTGGTGCGGTCTGCACAACGCATCACCGGGAGCAAACTTCCTGCCCTACATTACACCTACAGCACCCGATGTCACAGGAAGGCCAAGATCATCAAGGACAACAACCACCCAAGCCACTGCCTGTTCACAACGCTATCATCCAGATGGCGAGGTCAGTACATGTGCATCAAAGCTGGGGCCAAGAGATAGAAGCTGTTTTTCAATCTCAAGACCATCAGACTGTTAAATAGCCATCACTAACTCAGACCCAATCACTGGACACTTTAATAAATGGATCACTAGTCACTTTAAACAATGCCACTTTAAATAATGCCACTTTAATAATGTTTACTTATCTTACATTTTTTATTCATTTAACCTTTATTTAACCAGTAAGGGCTCGTTGAGATTTGACATCTCTTTTTCAAGAGCGTCCTGGCCAAGATAGGCAGCACCAAGTCATTACAAAACTACAGACAAACAACTACAAGTAATCTAGTAAACCATAGAATTCACAAGAGTATAACAAAATCATAAAACTGCAATTTAAAAACATTGACAGGTCAGGGAATCAGTCTCAAGATCCGTCATCAGTGATTTAAAAATATAAATCTGGACAAGTTCTTCCAATTTAAAAGTATTTTGTAAGGCGTTCCAAGAAGATGGCGCAGAGTACATAAAAGCCCTTTTACCAAATTTGGAACAGTTAGCAGGATAAAATCCAGCGAACGAAGAGAGTACCCACCATATTTCTGAACAATAAAAATGCCCAAATAAAAAGGTAGTAAACCCAAAATGGCTTTGTAAATAAAAGTATACATTACTCATATCACATGTATATACTGTATTTTATACCATCTACTGCACCTTACCTAATGCCGCTCGACAATCGCTCATCCATATACTAATATGTACATATTCTCATTCACCCCTTTAGATTTGTGTGTATTAGGTATTTGCTGGGGAATTGTTAGATATTACTGCACTGTTGGAACTAGCATTTCGCTACACTCGCATTAACATCTGCTAACCATGTTTATGTGATCAATAACATTAGATTTGATTAGCTGTAATGGTAGTAATTTTGTTTTTGGTTTCTCACTGCAATGCACTGATCACAATACTTTAAATGTACTATTGGTATTATTTATATTATTGTGGTTGCTTAGTCAGCAACAAAAATTTAGATTTGTACAACAAATTATTTATTTTATTTTGTCTGATATCATGGTGCTCCATTTTCATTATTTTCCTATAAAATGAGGGGCAAATAATGAGACTAAAATGAACATTAGCTAACTGTATTGACTGTTATTCTCTATCCTCTATCCCAGGGTGAAGCACCGCCACAACGCGTAATATTTACAGCGTACACTGCAGCAGAAGCGAACTCCTTCTTCTGCTACTACTATCGGCCTGAGGCTAAGATATGTCAAGTTTCCGCGGGACGTTGTGAAATCTGCTGTACACGAGTCTTATTAAATGTGTATGTTTACTGCTTTTCATGAAATCATGTATGGCTACAAACATGGTAAATTCACTACCAATCAAAAGTTTGGACACACCTCTTCATTTGAGGGGTTTCCTTTATTTTTACTATTTTCTACACTGTAGAATAATAGTGAAGACAAACTATGAAATAACAAATATGGAATCATATAGTAAGCAAAAAAGTGTTAAACAAATATATATTTCTTCAAAGTAGCCACCCTTTGCCTTGATGACATCTTTGCACACTCTTGGCATTCTCTCAACCAGCTTCAACTGGAATACTTTTCCAACAGCCTTGAAGGAGTTCCCACATATGCTGAGCACTTGTTGTCCTTCACTCTGCAGTCCAACACATCCCAAACCATCTCAATTGGGTTGAGGTCGGGTGATAGTGAAGGCCAGGTCATCTGATGCAGCACTCAATCACTCTCCTCCACGGTCAAATTGCCCTTACACAGCCTGTAGGTGTGTTGAGGCATTGTCCTGTTGAAAAACAAATGATAGTTCCACTAAGCCCAAACCAGATGGGATGGCATATCCACTGCAGAATGTGGTAGCCATGCTGGTTAAGTGTGCCTTGAATTCTAAATAAATCACTGACAGTGTCACCAACAAAACACCCCCACACCATCACACCTCCTCCTCCATGCTTCACGGTGGGAACCACACATGTGGAGATCATCCGGTCACCTACTCTGTATCTCACAAAGACACAGCGGTTGGAACCAAAAATCTCAAATTTGGACTCATCAGACCAAAGGACAGAATTCCACCGGTCTAATATCCATTGCTTGTGTTTCTTGGCCCAAGCAAGTCTCTTCTTCTTATTGGTGTCCTTTATTAGTGGTTTCTTTGCAGCAATTCGACCATGAAGGCCTGATTCACGCAGTCTCCTCTGAACAGTTGATGTTGACATGGGTCTGTTACTTAAACTCTATGAAGCATTTATTTGGGCTGCAATTTCTGAGGCTGGTACCTCTAATGGACTTAACCTCTGCAGCAGAGGGAATTCTGGGTCTTCCTGTGGCGGTACTCCTGAGAGCCAGTTTCATCATAGCACCTGATAGTTTTTGCAACTGGTTGAAAGAATGCCAAGAGTGTGCAAACCTGTCATCAAGGCAAAGGGTGGCTACTTTGAAGAATCTCAAATGTAAAATATTTTGATTTGTTTTACACTTTTTTGGTTACTACATGATTCCATATGTGTGATTTCATAGTGTTGATGTCTTCACTCTTATTCTACAATGTAGAAAATAGTATAAATAATGAAAACCCTGGAATGAGTAGGTGTGGCCAAACTTTTGAATGGTACTGTACATTCTTTCATATGGGCAGAATATTGTAGCCTAAGCCTATATAGTCGTTCAAATGTGGAGAATGTTGTATATAAATTTGTTCATATGGTTATATAAAGGCTGAAGGCTTAACACAGCCAATAGCTTATCTAGCTTCTACAATGGATTTTCTTTTCGTTTTATATAGTTGTACACCATAAAATAACACCAAACATTAATTATAAAACATGTATTTACCAACGAAAAAGCTTAGCAAAATACAAGAAAAATAGGTCAAAAATAAGTAGGCCTAAAACATATATTTCAAATAAAACATTTTATACTATGGGGCGGCAGGGTAGCCTAGTAGCCGAGCTGACAAGGTACAAATCTGTCGTTCTGCCCCTGAACAGGCAGTTAACCCACTGTTCCTAGGCCGTCATTGAAAATAAGAATTTGTTCTTAACTGACTTGCAGCGCCATAAAAACAGGTTCAGGAACAAATCTTCCAAGATGTTCTGGTCTCATAAGGATTTTGTAGGGTTGAAATTGATGTCAATTAGGTTAGGTGCTCATTTTTCTCAGATGGATTTTGGAGTACTCACAACTGCAAGTTGAAAGTGTAAGCAACGCTCTTCAGGTAAGACTCTAGACGTTCTGTCGTGGTGTACTTCTGATCCAGTGACTTCAGATCCTTCTGTTACTTGCGGTAGTGGGGTCTTTGCCATGGCAGGGAAACGCAAGCAAGTTGCTGCTCTATTCTCATTTCGCCTCTTTGCTGCTGTCTTTGCAATGCCCCAAACTTCCAAATGGTGGGGTGGGTAGCACCAAGATTTGCCAAGTCTTGCAGGACAGCATTGTAGCAGGTCCATAATTCTGAAAAGAAAGAGATGGAAGCAGATTATTGCCATCAATAATAAGAATAATAAAGCCATTATTATGTTAAACAAGACATACCTTTTGCCTTTTTCAAATGCGTCCGACCTTCTCCCCAACCCATGTTGCCTGAAAGTATGTCAGGAGCTTCACCAGTAGATGTTCCGGGCACTGAAAGAACCGCGTATCCAGCATAATTTGGAGATAACCCTGTCAGTGAGCGTTATGCGACCTCTGCATTCGAAAGCATCCTATTTGGTGCACTTCCAGAACTTTTTATTTGCGGTCCGTCGTTCCCGTCTGTAAGTGTAGCCTTCATGCGCCAGGATTTATTTTTTTTAAGCACAGAGACGATATATTCGGTTTCCATTGCTTGTTAGGGACGTCACCAGGACCTTGAATAAGTGAGTGCCACTGGAAAAGTGGTGGACTATAATTTCCTCCTCATATTGTAGGCCTACAATCTGTGTATCCTCTCTTTTCAATGGCCTATGCTATTGGTTGCATGTAAGACATTGGTCGTTCGTTTTATTGATCTCAGTATGTCAGAGTATCTTGTGATTTTGGCCATTTGTGTTGTATTAAAAAAGTATGTTGTAATGTCTCCAGTCATGTAAAATCACGTAGAATTACAGGAAATTATTTTAGAAAGATATTTTCTCAGACCCGCAAATATGATGATTTGCCAATCCCGGTCAGCCCCTGGGTTTCAGGGCTGATCCCCTGGTTATGAAACTATGGTGACGTCCCCGTTACTTGTTTTGACCTCTTCTAAGAATAATGAATGCAGAGGGTAGCAGTGCAAGATCTTTTTAAGCAGAATATTTGGATTATTAGCATATGAAGGACTTGCAATTCGATAGTCATGTGACAGAGTCTTTGTAGATTTAAACTTCCAAATGTAGGCCTTTTACCAGATTTATTTTTTTTAAAAATCACATGGAATGTTCTATTTTCATAACTTATCAAAATTCAGTATGCTAGCCTATAGATATTCTACCCATATAAACACATTTATTTTAAGCCATATAAAGAACAGCTATGCATGATTTAATGAAAAGCAGCAAACAGACATTGTTTCACATTCTTTAATAAAAACACTCAAACAGAAACAGGCAATACAGCTGGCTTCACAGTTTCCCTGCCAAATAGGCCTACAAGGAAACTCGACATACAGTATCTTGATGACATTGAGTGCGGGTCTTTGCACTGTGTAGTAACTTCTCAAAAAAGTTGACGAACTTTGCTAGCTAATGACAACATAGCCATCTGTCTAAAGTACATTTGACGACATGATAATCCTGGCAAAGTTGTTCCCTACTAAATAGTTGACTACTTTAGCAATGTCATGGTATTTCCAGGCACTGTAGTGTAATTTAGACTAAACAGTCATTAGCCTCGGTCCAGAAAGACCCGGTTTATAACGACTTTAGGGCACCAGGCCTCTCCCTTGACATGGCAAACCTCCGGAAACGAGAGGATGTTATTCTCATTTTCCTTAGCTGATGCCATTCCGGGCTGCTGCTCTGCTCCCTTGTAGAAACCTCGACTTTGTGTGACATCTCATAGGTTGTCTCTAATGCCTCTAACTGCTCCTGATGGCTTTGGAAATCTTCACAATTTCACGGGTCTTTGGCTGGAGAAGTTGATAGGACAGCACACTGCCAGCTTGCACTGGCCCAAAGGCGGACTCAATCAGGGTCACGTCAGCTGACATTTCCATTGTTGTCACAAGAGGGGCAGTAAGTGGAGAAAAGTTGGCATACGTTTCTGAGATGCGGAGAAGGTCCATGTCAGGCATGTATCCATTGAGTGCTTTGTAGAGAGAACTTCATCAAAACATTTTAAAACCTTTTTAAAACCTGTTTTCTAAAATGTTTCTATTCTCCAACTTACCTTATTCCATCAGCACACGAGTTAGTAGGTTTACGGAACTCTCCCATCAACCGGACCTGGCTTCACACCCTAATTAACAATGATTTACTGTTACATACTTTTCAGGTGCATTTTTATGAATATTGATAGACTCACAAGTGTTCTTGGCTTGTGCCAACGCTGTTCTGTGTCTGTGCAGCTGTGAACTGGTGGTGCAGCAGGAATGTTTAGTTGAGAGTAGTGCGCTGTCTGGTAAAGAAGGGCCACCAGATGAATTGCACAGAGCACTTCCTGCAACACAGGATCAGTGGCTTTGGACCACTATCACTGGTACAGAGTGCTTCAACACCGTCTGTGAAGATAAGTGTGATGAAAGACGAAAGTGAGAAACAAGAATGATGCGGCTCATAAATAACAAACATAGTAGTGCCTAGTCTTCTTAACTAGGGGCTCATTAACTATACAGGAATACACTGTCTCAGTAACACAATTACCAAACACTGCATCAACAGATCTTTACCAAATAACCTGTTAAGTGGGCAATTCTAAATTGGGATTCGGACCCATCATTAATATCTATCTATTGATAAGATTAAACGTCGACAAGGTCTCCAACATATTTTGACCATGATGGCAATGTCCCACAGAGATGTTTAACAAGGTCCCTAGTAGCTATCTATAACCTTTCCCTACTCTCATGCTGTGTGGCTTTTCACTCTTCCTTATGGACCTATGACAGGCAGCCCTCACGGTGATCTCATGAATAATAATTATTTTTAGCTAGCAAATACAGCTAGCAAGCATAACCAAGCTAATGAAAATACACACATTCTCAGGTAGATTCTGTCAACGTTACATAATTTTACGAAGTAACTAGCTAGCTACAGTTAATAGTTAAATTAGCTAGCTAACGTTATATCTGCCACTGACTTGGTACTCACCTTCATAGTTGTCTATGTAGCTTCCTATATACATCTTGAACCCCTTTTCATTCTTGCTAGCTGGAGTCTCGGAGGCTGATTTAACAATTCAATGTACATCATTAGTATTAATTTGAGGCAAGTCCTGAAGACACCTAGTAAAAAACTGTGACAGTGGTAGTAACGTTATATCGTCGATAACAACTAGACTGACTTCCGTTCTATAGTATGCGCCACCGGAAATTGCCACGCCGGTAGGAAGTGTGTTTAGAACGTTCGATCATGGAATGCATAAGGGCTATTGAGCCGCCAGAGAACGTTCATAACAATGGCATGATGAGACCAAGTTAAGGAGGTGCAACCTATGAATAAAGGGACTCATTCACCTGGGACACCAGGTGAGTGCAATTAACTACCAGGTAGAAACAAAAAAAGTGTTTTGGGTCTCCAGGACCAGAATTGAACAGTCTTGCTCTAGCCCAATACCAAAGTGTCCCCAAAGCCATACCAGGGGTATTTTATTTAACCTTTATTTAACTAGGCAAGTCAGTCAAGAACAAATTGTTATTTTAAACTTCCCCGTCCAAACCCTAACTTGGACGACGCTAGGCCAATTGTGTGCCACCCTATGGGACTCACAATCACGGCCAGTTGTGATACAGCCAGGAATCAAACCAGGGTCTGTAGTGACACCTCTAGCACTGAGATGCAGTGGCTTGCGCCATTCCGGAGCCCGAGTGGGTATTCAAAACTTACCCTACAAGGTCCAGAGCCTGCAGGTTTTCTGTTCTACCTGATAAGTAATTGCACCGACCTGGTGTCCCAGGTCTAAATCAGTCCCTTATTAGAGGGGAAGAATGAAAAAAATGCAGTGGAAATGTCTTCAAGGTCCATATTTGAATTTGAGGACCCTATACCCATTTGGAGATATGAAAAGACTTTACAAGTAATATGCTAAAGGATTTATTAGATTTACCCTAAATAAAAATGGTGGGATGAAACTCAAAACAGTTTTACAAGAGAAAATACAACAAGAGTTCTATGAGATCATAGGCGATCGATTATACAGAGTGCCCTAAAAACAAAATATAAACCCTGGGATTTGGGGGAATAGTCAACAATTGACCTGACAAACTAACTGTACCAATTAACTCCCAACCAACTATGAACAATGATATGTCTGCCTTACATTTACTAATAATAAAACAAAAATCCCAACTAAAAAAAATAAAACATCTGTGGCATGTCATCATTCTGGGGCAGCAGGTAGCCTAGTAGTTAGAGCATTGGGCCAGTAACCTAAAGCTTGCTGGATTGAATCCCTGAGCTGACAAGGTAAAAATATGTCGTTCTGCCCCTAAACAAGGCAGTTAACCCACTGTTCCCCGGTAGGCAGTCATTGTTAACTGACTTGCATAGTTAAAGGTAAAATAAAAATACAAATACAATACAATAAAACATTTGAAATTGTGTTTTTTACATTGGATAAAAGTACAGACTCAGAGCTAGAAAATGGTGTATCATACACTGCAGTTGAGGAACAATGGGAAAGTAATTCTGCTAAAAAGTTAATAAACTTATAACCCCACTTTTGAGAAAATGGCCCTTGAATGTTTTGGTACACCTACTGGAGAGCTTTTCTTTATCTGCATCCATTCAGCATTGTTCACACCCTCTTAAGCCTTAGCCCCACCCATCTCTTTAAGGATTAACATGTGAGGCCATGTGGTAAACACATGCTAAATCAAATAAAATCTAAATGTATTTTGTCACATGCACAGGATACAGAAGGTGTAAACGGTACAGTGAAGTGGTTACTTGCATAGTAGCAATATAAAAAAAGAATGTGTCCAGATAAAAAAAAAAAAATATATGAATATTTTATCATTATTAAATTACGCTTACCAGACACACTTGTCTAAATTGATGGGTCATGTGAAGGAAATGGTATAACCACCCCCCAGCCACATCTAGTGGGTCACTATTGTCTAGACATGTACTGTACACATGTTCATGAAATAAAATAGATGGCTGTAATCACCCCCAGACACACCTGGCTAATTTGATGGGTCATGTAATAATCCGGCCGAAGTGGAGACTTTTGTCTAGCCTTGTAGCTAGCTATCTCAACAATGAAGTGGCATAATCCCAACTCATACTACTACCAATACAATCATTGTCATAGCTGTAGTATGAATCTGCAAGTAGCTAAAACTAACATACTAGGTTCAATGTTAGTTAGCTAACATTAGGCTATAACTGATTTGAATAATATTACTACACAGATCATACACGTAACGTTAGCTAGCGAGCCAGCAAGCTAATGTTTGCTAGCTAACTAACAGTATGCTGTAACTTGCAATAAAAATGACTTTCTGACAAAATTATTTTAAAATGTGGCTAGAATCTTACCACTATACATGGATGACCACATCACAGCAGACTGTAACCATTTAACTCCGTTTTGTTTGTAGCTACATCTTGTTTGGCAACCGTGGTGTGTGTAGAAAGTAGCCCATCACTTCTTCCAACTGATCTGTCGAGAGCCTGCTAAATTCAGGACATCAATGTTGTTGAGAAAAGTAGCAAAATGTTTGTAGTTCTTGATGGATAATGTTATATCTTTCAAAAACGGAGCTCACTTTACAGGCAGAAGCACGCTACATGGCCAACCAATCCAAACTCATCTCCCGGCATGTCCAACCCATCCATTATCTCAGCTAGTTGGAATGTTCCAGACTTTTTCTGTGGCTAAACGAACTAGCCTCAATTTAACAGTTGTATTCGTATTTATTGATGGAATACAAGATTGTTAAGGCACATGAAAGTTAACATGTTCCAGAAGGTATTTCTGAAAAAAAAGAAAAAGAAAAAAGATACAAAATGTAATGTTTACGTTCAAATGCCGCTCCTATGAAGTAGTGACGTGCGACATACGCCTAGTTTCTATATGTTTCATGTGTTTGATATCGTTCCATTCATTTCATTCCAGCCATTACAATGAGCCCGTCCTCCTGTAGCTCCTCCCACAAGCATCTACTGGTACACAGTCTTTAGCTGTTTTTGAACACCCATACTAACACACTGTATACTACATACAGAGTATATGCTACATACTATTAGTTCATTTTAATATACTGTAAATGAACGGTATCCTTTCAGTGGAGCGTACTAGCACTACGCCTGTCTACCGGAAGTTGATGCTGTTGCTATGCAACATCTTGCTAGCTTAACTTGTTAGGGAGTGGCAGCTGAGGGGTCGGTTTTGGAGAGCCTGGCGTGCCCAAAGTAAAATGCCTCCCATTCAGGCCCAGAAAATAGGATATGCAGATATTTGGTACCATTGGATAGGAAACACTCTGAATTTTCCAAAACTGTTAACCATTTGTCTGTGAGTAAAACAGAACGCATATAGCAGGCGAAACCCCGAGGAATTTCTGTCCTGGAAAAAGTGATTTTGACACATTGCTCATTTGGGCACCCCTCCCTCATGAAAATGACCATATAAGGGTATATGAATGCAGTACCCATCGCTTCCTTTAGATGTCAACAGTCTCGAGACAGTGTATTTTTTTTCATTTTGGATGAATAAGACCAGAGAAGAAGAACAAACAAGGAAGTCACTCTGTCATGTAAACAGTACCCAGCGCGCGTGCCCGAGAAGTCACGCAGTGTCTTTTTTTACCGTCGTTATCGATCAGTTTATATTCCGGTTGATTTATAATAGTAAATATACGTAAAAGTGTTCCTAAGGATACATTTAAAACTATGTTTGATTGTTCTTGGACAAGTTTATAGGTATAAGATGAACGAGTTCGCGTCACGTTTTAATGGACTAGTGGAGGCTGTCGTTTCTGATTATAACGCGCAAACCAAATGGAGGATTTATGGATAAAATACATTACTTTTTCTAACAAAAGAACCATGGATTGTCTTCGTTGGACACTTAGGATGACCTCAGCAGAAGTTCTTCAACAGGTAATTGATTTGTTTTCGCTGTGAAATGTGTTGTGTGTGTGCCATGATGGCTAATCGATACATGGCTATGGGAAAAATATGTGAGGTGCTACTCTCAAACAATCAAATGTGCTGCTTTCGCCGTAAAGCCTTTTTGAAATCTGACAACGCTGTGATATTTCCAAGAAACAGAGCTTTTGATGAGTATGGAACACTTGTATATTGGTGGATGTTTAATAATTCAACTTTTGGATTTTGAATTTGGCGCCTTACATTTTACCTGGTATTGTCGGGAGCAGCCCGCTAGCGCCCCAGTGATCCCTGAGAAGATAACAAATTCCTAGCTAGACGTCTTACGACTTCGGGTGTGTTTGTAAATTCAATCTGGAGTGCCAGAGTGCGCTCAAAGTGCGCTCTGGGAGTTTGTAAATTAGCTAAGCTATGAATGAAGTGAATAATCAAGTCAATAAACATTGGGTAGTTAGATAGCATATAGTTAATTACTGGCAAGCTCGTTGTATTAGTAGCCAACTAACGTTAGGTAGCTAGCTAACATATCGGTACATGCTCCTGTAATGATATGCTATGCGGTTTGTATGGCTAGCGTAGGTAATAAATTGTCAGCCAACATAATAACGTGTAATGCAATTTATTTGAAAAGTCATTACTTTATTATATTGCTCAACATTTTCTTAACATTTGTCATAATTAGTTAAAGCAAGGAATTTGTATCCACTTTTTTGGGCTTCGGCTGCATATTTTCCGCCAATTTCTTTAAATCTGAAAATGTTGTGAAGTCACACCGTTTTTTGAAGAATTGCATTATGGGCCCTAAAAGCATAGGAAACACTATCCACTGCTTTTATACTTCGGAATTTGGTGAATGTAGTACGACATCCGGGAACTATTGGCATACTAACTTTATCCATACTATGACCAATAAGCACACTACATACGTCACAAATAGTATGGTTAGTGCGGTTATTATGAGTATTCGAACACAGCTTTTGTGATTAGAGTTAAGCGGACTGGTTTGGGTAAGGTAATGCAGTGAGAAACACACCGCAGGCAGACGCAATCCCACACAAAGCTTTAGAACAAGCCTTAAATAATCTGCCGCGGTGATTGTTGAAGGCTTGCACTAAAGCTCTGTGTGGGATTTCTTCTGCCTATTCAATAGTGGGAATGTAGTAAGAAATGCAACGATCAGAACAGGAAGAGTTCTCAGAACAGGCATATAATCAGAACACACAATGCTGCATCCCAGTGAATATTCTAAAGTTATTCCCAAATATGCTTACAAAGTTTAGCAGATAGGGAGGCGTAGAGTAGATGCCAGATACGAGTAACAGAAAACAGAAATAACTTACTACTGAAAGTATTATACCACATTAGAAGACTGCATACTATCCCTTAAAAAAGTCAAAATAAAACAAAAGGGAGGCCTCAACTTCTTAAGGGCTGTGGAAACTCCGGAGAGGGGGTTAGGCACATGTTGGAAAACAAAATACATAAATACAAGGTTCTGGGCACTGCACTACCTTGTAGACTGGCTGTTACACTATGTTTTTGTTTTTTTTAACTTTATTTGTCATCATAAGCCTGGCTCTAAATTGCAGGAAATTACAGGTATTAAAAAAACACCATAGAATCTCAGAGTCTAATGTGGGGCAGAGCCTCCATCCGGGCTTTCCCCTGCTTACTCATGAGCACAACCACTTAAGAGCTGCAGTCAGTTTCAGAATGGGTGGCAAGAAAAGTTAGTTAGTCCTAAATATTTCAAAAACTAAAAGCCAAGGCAACAGCTACTCTTCCTGGGGTCCAGCAAAATGAAGGCAGTAATACCATTTTAAAAACGTTACAATATTAACAACGCATTAAGTGTGTGCCCTCAAACCCCTACTATACTATCACATATCGACAACACAAAATCCATGTGTACATGTGTATATGTTATCGTGTGTTTGTATGCAAAAATTCCCCTTGCCAGCAAAACATTTTAGCGGCCCCCCTCTTGACCACAAAGATAAACAAAATAAGTTTTAGAGCAGGGATGGGCAATTTGGATGGGGGTGGGGCCTACAAAACTTAGAACTCATTATGAGGGGCTGCAGTGGCTCACTGGTCTGTGTACCCACATCCATACCTAGGCAGAGCCTTTTGGGGGCCCTATGCAATATTTATTTTTTGTTTAATTAAGTTTTAGAGTTAATTTCCTACAGTTCTACACATTTTTCCATGAGGCGTAGAGAACAGGTTTTAAAGCAAGCTTGCTGCAATTCTACACATGTTTTGCCATAGGGTGGAGATAAATATTAGCAGTTTTTAATAAGATATCTGAGTGAGAGTGACAAACAAAATCAACGGGGGCCCGCCGGTGGGTAATTTGACCATGATTAATACAAGTTTAGATAGCTGGCCAGTTGACTAACTTAGCAGTCTAAGAAATGTTTGCAGGCATGGGCTAATTGAGTGACTGTCTGATGCACAACCACATTTTTTTACTATTCTAACTCTCAACAGAAGGTTGAGAGCCCGACTTATTTATATTATTTTAATATAAAAAAAATACATTTTGCGAAATTGATCCACGGGCCTACAAATGGGGTGCAGCCCACAGGAAACCAGTTGCCCATCCCTGACTTAGCTAGTCATGTTGCCAATACAGTACGATTTGAAATGATGCCCACCTGAGCCAGTTTGCGATTTGTAAATGGAACGTTTTTGGATTGTGTAAAATAAAACAGTGGGGATGGAGGGTTGTGTTCCAAACAAAACACTACAAGTGTGCTCGCTTCAGTTCCTTAACGGCACAGCAAGAGAGCTCAAAAAAAGCACCTCATAGTTGAAAGCTCTTCCCTTGAGTCATAAAAGTGCATTGAAATTACTTAGGAACTGTGCACACATTGGAGAGATGTGTAGCCACTTGGAGACACCTGTTGCCTTCTGTTCTTTTACCCGGCTTCTAACATACAGAATAACAAAATACCTCACTCGCTCCCAGGAATGGCTAATTCTTGAAATTCCATTTGTTGCTACTGATCTAGGTAAAATGCCCTTTAGTTTTTACGCACCACATACATGGAATGAATTTCAGGATACTGAGATTAGATTTCCTAGTGCCTTACGGTCACTCAAGGGCACTGGTGAGTGACCTGTTCACAGAGGAGTTAAAAAAATATTATTATTTATTGATACATTTCATATTTAATATGTGTATTCTTGTATTACAGGGCTCATTTGGAAAAAAGACATGGGTCTCAATGACTCCCTTTAAATAAAGGTTAAATACAAATCAAAATAAATAAACAAACCTTGACATAGTCGTAGGGACAGGTGACGTCAGGGTGGTCCTCGATGTCGAAGGTGTCGTCGAACTCCAGGCTGAGCAGGAATCCATCTTCCAGCTCAATGTGGTACAGGCAGTCAGAGCTTTTGGGGTAGGCGTTGGGGAAGTCGGAACTGGAAAGCACCCCCGACCGCTCCGTAAACACATTATCACTGCACTCCACTGGAACACACACACACAATTAATCAATCAACACATTCTATGCACACACTAATAAAATAGGATTCATGATAATGTGTCATAAATACTCCACAAGTTTCATGTTAATCCACCATACATAACCCATTAATAGACAGTGCATAGAACACACACGTCTTATTTCCAGTGAGTTTTCAATGTGTACAGTGAACCAACTGGAGCAGTAAGAGAAAATATAGCATCTGCAACACATACTGTAACTCTCTGAACTAAACAGACATTTTTCACATATCTTCAGCTGCTAGAATGTAAATACTTGTCATCAATCAGTGACGGCTATCAGTGAGATAGAAAGGGGGGGAGTGAATGGATACAAAACAGACCTTTAACTATCACACTCACTCACGCATTCATGCACAAATGCATGTGCGCGGGCGCACACACACACAGGATTTGGGTGCGTCGAAGGTCCCAGAGGTGCCATAGAAGGGTGATGACATGTGGTCAGTGTTGGTCCACAATACAACCAGTTCACAGGTATCTAGTACTAATAGTGTGGAAAAGGCTCACACTTTTTTTTTGTTAACGGTCCCTTTGAATGCAGGTGCCTCTAAGCCATAGAGATGTTTAGAAATCCTTACGTATCAGTCCTCAAATAGCGCTTCCCATGTTATACAGGCTTTTGGGCACTAGAGATCTCAATACATCTCTATGCTCTGAGCACACCTTCAACCAATTTCCCTTATTAAATACCTGAGTTCCTTTGTCTTTTAGTTCAGTGACAAACAATCCAGGCAGTTGTAAAGAACCTCTCCAGCATTATTGATTTTATTTCTGTTATCTGTGTGTCCAATACCCTAGGGAGCTCAAATTCTCTAAAACACAACCTAAATTCACTCTCCCTATCCTTGTCCTGTAACCAGGACACCTGCACCTGAATCAGCTCCTACCTCACCCAGTGCATTCAAAATAGGAAACATGCCATAACAAGTGGTCCTTTGGCCATTTATGGAGTGGGATACAGGTGTTCCCATGGATGGGGACCTCAATGGCAAACCTCAACCTGACTCTCCCATAGCTAGGCCAGGCATATGTGAGCTGAAAGCAAGTGGAACCTTCACTGTCTCACAGTCAAGTGCAGCAAGCAAGAGCTATGCCTAAAGAGGAGCCGGTTTTGGGTGGAAAGAGCTGGATGGGGAAACAGCCCTCAACCCATTTGAGAGACAATGAGGTTTACCCCCACATAACCTGATCTCAGAAGAGATTATCCAAACAACCACAGCAGCTATCTATCTGGTTCAACACTCTCCATCCAAGCTCTCTTCCTTAGAGCAGATGGAGGCCCCAACACATGAAGGCCTGCCATTTCACCAGTCTCTGGAAGACACCTCATGGAAGAGGCACAATGGGGGATCAGAGCAATGTTTTGTTAAATCTCTAAGATCCACTAAATCATCTCATTCAATGGGTACGGAGGACCGCTTTTCATACCAGTCATCTCAGAGCTGTGGGAGTGGATGGGGTGGAGTCCCATCAGAGGCCCTGAGTGACTCAAGCTGCTGCTCTCAGGAAGTGTATGATGCTCCTTGAACTAGAGGAGGTCAAACGCCAAATCATAGAGGACACTCAAGCTGATGAAGAGTCTAGGCACTTGGACACTCAAACATGACAAGCCTTTGAAGCACGTGAAACCATAGCCAAATGTCTAGAAAGACAGCAACGTCTACTGCAAGCTGAAAGGGATCTGGAGGATGAACGGATCATAGAAGCCTTCATAGAAAGGAACCAACAGGAAAGCTGTGAACCTGACCCAGAGCAACAACCACAAAGGGTTGTGCCTGACTCCCACCAGAGAGCTTATGGCCCTGTTCAACAGCGGGATGAGGAGCTTACAGGAGCAGGCAGAGCACCACAACCTGTCATGTTGTCATTCTCCTCTGCCAGTGAGGAGACAGAGGGGGAGTCGCAGGTTCAAGACCCAGGTCCGAATCAGAAAGAGTTCAAGATGAGTCAGAGACGGAGGTTCAAGATCCGGATGGATCACAGTATCAGTCACCATCACCACGATCTCCTTCACCATCACCTTATCGGCCTCTTCCTACACCCGCCCCGAAACCATCTCCTCGTCCACAGACTAAATGGATTTCAAACCCCACTTTCCCCTGCGCCACGCTTGGCTCCTTATGGTCAGCACCGACAAACCCGAAATGGGGGTTCTCTACCTTGACTGCCCAAACCGCTCACCACGAGTGATTTTAAGCGGTCAGTCATCCTACATCATGGTGAGGAGGCAAAAGGGACATTTGGCCACCAGCTCTCTGAGATTGTGTTACTATGTGTATGAGAAGGATTTATGTTGTAAAATGTGCTGAAGCGAATGTTTTACTGTTTATTTTAGCACATAAGTCAATGGAATTAAAATTGATGATTTTTAACGGGAGAAAATAAATAGGAGCTCAAACTCTAAAACGCAACCTCAAGTCTCTCTCCCTATCCTTGTCTGGGACACCAGCACCTGCATCAGCTCTTACCACACCCAGTGCATTCAAAATAGGCAACCTGCTATAACAAATAGCCTAGTGGAAGTAGCCTTGTCCAAGCCAAAACAGCCCATAGGGCAGGAATATATATCCTGTTTCTGTAGTGTGAGGCAGCTTGATGTACAAGTACACCCCCGGCCTGGACAAAATGCTAGTTTAACGCAGGGCCTTCCCCCAATCCATGTCCTTAATGCTGAGTGCTAAGCATAAAGGTCTTAGTGTCTTGTGGCCTATAATGCTAGAATTAGGCCCAATCAATTGTGTGGCAATTGCCTACTTTACATAACAATTCTGAATCCTTTAAATCTAAAAGGGAATGCGACCTTAACTGACTTTAAGTAGGAATTCCAGTTCCTAATCCTAATACAAGTCATTGAGGAGTTTACCACATCAGTAACGGGTTTCATTAATAAGTGCATCAATGACATCGTCCCCACAGTGACCGTACGTACATATCCCAACCAGAAGCCATGGATTACAGGCAACATCCGCACTGCCGAATACAACAGGTGTAGACCTTACAGTGAAATGCTTACTTACAAGCCCTTAAAACTTGTTTTTCTTAACTGCATTGTTGGTTAACCTCGAGGCTAGGGGGCCTCGAGGTTAAAAAAAAAAAAGTACGGAGAAGTACGGAGAGTCTGAAGTGCCCAAAGTAAACTGCCTGTTACTCAGGCCCAGAAGCTAGGATATGCATATTAGATGGTATTGGATAGAAAACACTGAAGTTTTAAAACTGTTAAAATAATGTCTGTGGGTATAACAGAACTGATAGTGATCCCTAAGAGGTTTTAAGTAAAAAATAAAACAAATGTAGGTAGAATTAAAGTGACTATGCATAGATAATAAACAGAGAGTAGCAGCAGCGTGAAAGAGGGGGTGGGGGCATTGCAAATAGTCTGGGTAGCCATTTAATTAGCTATTCAGGAGTCTTATGGCTTGGGGGTAGAAGCTTTTTGGACCTAAACTTGGCGCTCCGGTACCGCTTGCCGTGCGGTAGCAGAGACAACATTCTATGATCAGGGTGGCTTGGGGTCATTGACAATTTTTAGGGCCTTCCTCTGACACCGCCTGGTATAGAGGTCCTGCATGGCAGGAAGTTTGGCCCCAGTAATGTACTGGGCCATACACACTACCCTCTGTAATGCCTTGCGTTCGGAGCCGAGCAGTTGCCATACCAGGCAGTGATGTAACCAGTCAGGGTTCTCTCGATGGTGCAGCTGTATAATCTTTTCAGCCTCCTGAGGGGGAATAGGCTTTGTCATGCCCTCTTCACAACTGCCTTGGTGTGTTTGGACCATGATAGTTTGTGGGTGAAACACCAAGGAACTTGAAGCTCTCAACCTGCTCCACTACAGCCCCGTTGATGAGAATGGGGGCATGCTCAGTCCTTCTTTTCCTGAAGTCCACAATCATCTCCTTTGTCTTGATCACGCTGAGGGAGAGGTTGAATTCCTGGCACCACACAGCCAGGTCTCTGACCTCCTTCCTATATGCTGTCTCATCGTTGTCGGTGATCAGGCCTACCACTGTTGTTTCATCTGCAAACTTAATGATGGTGTTGGAGTCATGCCTGGCCATGCAGCGAGTACAGGGAGTACAGGAGGGGACTGAGCATGCACCCCTGAAGGGCCCCCCGTGTTGAGGATCAGCGTGGCGGATGTGTTGTTACCTATCCTTACCACCTGGGGGCGGCCTGTCAGGAAGTCCAGGATCCAGTTGCCGAGGGAGGTGTTTCGTTCCAGGTCCTTAGCTTAGTGTTGAGCTTTGAGGGCACTATGGTGTTGAAGACTGAGCTGTAGTCAATGAATAGCATTCTCACATAGGTGTTCCTTTTGTCCAGGTGGGAAAGGGCAGTGTGGAGTTCTGTGGATCTGTTGGGGCAGTATGCAAATTGGAGAGGGTCTAGAGTTTTTGGGATAATGGTGTTGATGTGAGCCATGACCAGCCTTTCAAAGCACCTCATGGCTACAGACGTGAGTGCTACGGGTCGGTAGTCATTTAGGCATGTTACCTCAGTGTTCTTGGGCACAGGGAATATGGTCTGCTTGAAACATGTGGTCTGTTGAAAATGTTACTGTATTGACCTTTTGTCTGTTTGATGGTTCGTCGGAGGGAATAGCGGGATTTCTTATAATCTTCCAGGTTTATGTTTCCCCCTCCAGAGTCCTGCTCCTTGAAAGCGGCACCTCTACCCTTTAGCTCAGTGCGGATGTTTCCTGTAATCTATAGCTTCTGGTTGGGGTATATACGTACAGTCACTGGAGACGTTGCCATCAACGCACCTAAAAGCTAGAGCTACCGCTTTCAAGGAACTGGACACTAATCCGGACGCTTATAAGAAATCTCACTACGCCCTATGACGAACCATCAAACAAGCAAAGAAGTCAACAAAAGGACCAAGATTTAATCTTACTACACAGGATCTGACACTCCTCAGTTGTGGCAGGGCTTGCAAACTATCACGGATTACAAAGGGAAACCCAGCCGTGAGCTGTCCAGTGACGAGAACCTACCTAAAACGAAATACCTTGTATGCTTGCTTTGAGGCTGGCAACACTGAAGTATACATTAGAGCACCAGCTGTTCCGGATGATTGTGTGATCACTCTCCATTGTCGATGTAAGACCATTAAACAGGTTAACATTCACAAGGCCGCAGGGCCAGACGGATTACCAGAACGTGTACTCAGAGCACGCGCTGACCAGCTGGCAAGTGTCTTCACTGACATTTTCAACCTCTCCCTGACCCAGTCTGTGATACCTAAATGTTTTAAGCAGACCACCATAGTCCCTGTGCCCAAGAACACCAAGGTAACCTGTCTAAATGACTATCGCCGCACAGCGCTCCCATCTGTAGCCATGAAATGCTTTGAAAGGCTGGTCATGGCTCACATCAACATAATGACTAAAATGTACTCATTATTGTGTATTATTTTTTTATTATATTTCTATAGTATTTTTTCTCTGCATTGTTGGGAAGTAAGTAAGCATTACACTGTTAGTCTACACCTGTTGTACTCCTCCAGACAAATAACATTTTATGTCTCCTTTTACTACCAAAAAGTCATGTTTTTTTTCAGGGCAGACCTTGTTGATTGAGGACCTCTATGTAGATGAATGTGATTGCTTTGGTTTATTGTTTGCTGAATTATATGGTTTTATTATTCTGTTTTTATTGTAATGTAGACAGGGCTCTCTTGTAAACTAGATTTTTTTTTATCTCAATGTGACTCCCTGTTTAAATAAAGGTGTTTTTACCCACTTATATGTTGATGACATCCTGAAAAATGTGTTAGTCGGTGCGTGTTCCCTTCATTTAAATACTTACGGATTTGACGTTTAAAAAACATAGATGACCTGGTAAAGAAGCTAAGATTTAAAGTTGGCTTTTTCTTCAGAAACAGATCATGCCTTTCTCTAAACAGTAGGAAACAGATTAAACAGTCAACCTTTATCTGTTCTTAATTATGGTGATATTATTTATCCAAGACCAGCTGATAATTATCTTAAAACCTTTGGAAGCCATCTTCTGTAGTGTCCTTAGTTTTGTTACAGGTGACAGTTTTGATACTCATCACTGCATCCTGTATTAAAAGGTTTGCTGGACTTCGCTAAAAGACCCGTAGACCTCGACATTGCTCCCTTTTTGCTGACAAGGCCCTACTTCATGAACTTCCATCTAGCTTTGCTGTTTAAGTAAAGACACCTGAGTTGCCTAACCCGTTCACAGGATTGGTTAACGTTTGAGGTTCCTAGGGTCTCCAACAAGATAGGTGATTCTTAATGTTCTGGTGCCGTTCGGGCAATTTAAAGTATTCATTGGGGACTTATTTGTGGAGGAATGTAGCTGTTTGTCTGGGTGATGGGGTGTTTTGTGCTTCCCATGACTGTTTGTAATAATACAACAAACACAATATACCCAAACAATATATTACAGTACCAGTCAAAAGACACACCTACTCATTCCAGGGTTTTTCTATATTTTTACATTGTAGAATAGTGAAGACATCAACACTATGAAATAACACAAATGTAATCATGTAAATCATGTCCTCTCACAGTCAACTTAACATATTTGTATGAACATAAGATTCAACAACTGAGACATAAGCTGAACAAGTTCCAAAGGCATGTGATTAACAGAAATGGAATAATATGTCCCTGAACAAAGGAGGGGTCAATATCAAAAGTAACAGTCAGTATCTGGTGTGGCCAGCAGCTGCATTAAGTACTGCAGTGAATCTCCTCCTCATGGACTGCACCAGATGTGCCAGTTTTTGCTGTGAGATGTTACCCCACTCTTCCACCAAGGCACCTGCAAGTTCCCGGACATTTCTGGGGGGAATGGCCCTAGCCCTCACCCTCCGATCCAAAAGGTCCCAGATGTGCTCAATGGGATTGAGATCCGGGCTCTTCGCTGGCCATGGCAGAACACTGACATTCCTGTCTTGCAGGAAATCACACACAGAACGAGCAGTATGGCTGGTGGCATTATGCTGGAGGGTCATGTCAGGATGAGCCTGTAGGAAGGGTACCACATGAGGGAGGAGGATGTCTTCCCTGTAACGCACAGCGATGAGATTCCCTGAAATGACAACAGGCTGAGTCCGATGATGTTGTGACACACCGCCCAAGACCATGACAGACCCTCCACCTCGACCCCGCTCCAGAGTACAGGCCTCAGTGTAACGCTCATTCCATCGACAATAAACGCAAATCCGACCATCACCCCTGGTGAGACAAAACCGTGACCCATCAGAGAAGAGCACTTTTTGCCAGTCCTGTCTGATCCAGCGACGGTGGGTTTGTGCCCATAGGCGACGTTGTTGCCGGTGATGTCTGGTGAGGACCTGCCTTACAACAGGCCTACAAGACCTCAGTCCAGCCTCTCTGAGCCTATTGCGGACAGTCTGAGCACTGATGGAGGGATTGTGCATTCCTTGTGTAACTCGGGCAGTTGTTGTTGCCATCCTGTACCTGTCCCGCAGGTGTGATGTTCGGATGTACCGATCCTGTGCAAGTGTTGTTACACGTGGTCTGCCACTGCGAGGACAATCAGCTGTCCGTCCTGTAGCGCTGTCTTTGGCATCTCACAGTACGGACATTCTTTTGGTGTTTTTCAGAGTCAATAGAAAAGCCTCTTTAGTGTCCTAAGTTTTCATAACTGTGACCTTAATTGCCTACCGTCTGTAAGCTGTTAGTGTCTTAACGACCGTTCCACAGGTGCATGTTCATTAATTGTTTATGGTTCATTGAACAAGCATGGGAAACAGTGTTTAAACCCTTACAATGAAGATCTGTGAAGTTATTTGGATTTTTACGAATTATCTTTGAAAGACAGGGTCCTGCTAAAGGGACATTTATTTTTTTCTGAGTTTATGAATGTGCAATAAATGTTACTCAAAGATTAGATTCCACGTGGTTTTTGCTGTTAACACATTAGGGGGAAAGATCTGATAGGCCAATACATTGGAATCGTATTGCCTTCGTAAATAAATTAACATTTCGCAGAGCATTAGCCACTGAACACTTTGTTTCCACCCTCCCGAAATGTATCGTCGACACACAATACAAATTTCAACATCAAAATCATTTGGCATGTAGGGAGGGGGGTTGGAATGCACTCAAAAAAGGGCTTGGAATGGGGAATCTTAAACATATAATGCATCATAATTGACAGTTATTCACAAATACAGTTAGGGAGAACAATTGCCGGAATGTGTGTGTAACACGGCGCTCTATCGTCTCCTAGTGAGAGCGTGTCATCAAAAATAAACTTTAGTGTCCCCAACTGTACTTTGCACAGATGAAAAGCCTAGAACCTGTGGCTATGAATTTAGGGAGAAGGTAAACAATACCTCGACAAGTCCTGTTGTCAGAGTGCAGCAGGTAGCCATAGCGACAGGAGCAGTAGTAGCCACCGATGTAGTTGTGGCAGAAATGGTCACAGGCCAGATCCTCATCGTTCCTGTCCCTACACTCATCCACATCTAGAGAGAGAGAGAAAGAGAGAGACTTTTTGCTCAAGCCCTGCACTAACACACCTGATTCAACTAATCACCTAACCCTTGATTAGCTATATAACTGTGTTAAAATAGAATACAAATTAACTTTATTATATCCTATTGGTGCTGGGCTAGAAAAAAAGCCTGAACAACCTATGGGTCTAGCCTGGCCCAGTATTGAAGAACACTGATTTTAACAAAGTTAGATGGTTCCTCACCCTAAAAGTAGTCTACAGGCCATAAGAAACTGTCATCCATGGTCTGGTTTCCTTTAAACAGCCACCACAAACTTCAGCTAACTTTAGCGACCATTAGCTAACAATGAATGAAAGTGATAGTACAGGCTACTCACCAACAGCGCTGTAGTGGGACTCGAAGCCCAAGAAGCGTTCCTCATTGGAGAAGTCGGACCGGAAGGAGACACTGAGGAAGCTCCTAGGAGAGGTGATGACCTGCTCTCCTGGGACCTGCTCTGTGTCACTGTCCTCGCGCCCACAGAACACTGCCAGCTCCTCTCCATTAGCCTCCACCTGCAAAGAAAGAGTAGAATGGATGTGTGAACACAAAGTCACATGCACGTATGCAGGCGCACACACAAAAATATGTAGGCCTACAGTACATGGCATTGACATGAATTGCCACCTTTATCAGCTATTGACTTGATTTTCTCATGTAAAGCTTTTCATAAATCGCATTTCAGATTAATATTGGAATGTTTTAGTGGAATGTTTTTGTTGAAGTTTTCTAATGATGACATATAAATGGCCTTTTTGTCCACTAATTAATCCATTCCAAATACAGCCCCCCCGGATTCTCACCATCTGTGTGTGTGTGTGTGTGTGTGTGTATGTTTTGTGGTGAAACGGATGTACGCACAAACACTTTTTAGAACACCAGTCTTATCTGGGTCTCTGATAGCATGTTTACACGGAGTGTGTCAGTGAACGGTCGGTTAACCCCAGCTACAACAGAGCAGCATGTGGGAGATTAAGATACACTTTTGTATAGCCACACTGGCTGCAGCCCCAATACCACACAACACTAGAACATTTCTACAACTACAAGCAAAGCAACAATCACAGTTATACCACAGATATTATAAAACACTTCCTTTGTCTGCTTATTCACTCCGATATAAATGTGCAAGCATACATTCACAAACGCTCACAGATCAGCATCAGACATATACAATACATCTTCATTCAAGAAGAGGATAACACAATGTTATCTGTGTCTGTCACCGGTCGGGGGACTGAGAACTGTGGGTAGATGAGTTGTGTTGTGTGTGTGAACGTCTGAGTGTGTGTGTGTGCATGCACAAGGATCCCTATGCATTCTGCCCCCAAGGGGGTGGGGGTCTGGACAAGGTGGTGGAATTCAAGCAGACACCTCACAATGGAACTTCACCAAAAGAGCCTCATTGATGAGCTGTGAATTTGGCAGTGGGAATTGGGAGGCTACTTATGCTGATATTCAAGTTTGGACGCGCTCTGGTGTAACGTTTCCACTAGATACAGATCCAATTCTAACCTTAGCCATTAGTGGGAAAAATGCCAAACTGACCCAAGATCAGCATCCAGTGGCAATGCATAAAAAGGTTACATTTGGAACACGTGATTTCAGAGATAAATAATGTGTTGTATGGCAGTGCAAAAAACATAAAAACAAGCGCATACACACAATCACCCCCCCACCCGACACAGTAACACAAACCACCCCCTTGTAAAACACAGACAAGAATGCATTGCATTGTGGGAAAGCAGTCATCTGGTCCCTCCGTTGTCCTTTTGTGTCTGGCTGCTGGTGTGGCGCTGGGTGCATTGCTGTGGTGCCCTGTAGGGTTATTTGAATATGAATATGAGCTTGGTGGGAAGTGAATGCTTCAGAGTCGCAGTGGAATGAATGCTATTAACACCGTCGGCAGGACACCAGCACGCTGACCTGCCCGTCTGTCACACACACCCACCCACCCTCGGTCTTCTCTCTCACACACTCACACACACACAGCCCCTCAACATTAGTGCACTTGATTACCCCCAGCGGGAGATTGATTCTGCAGAAGAATCATCCATACAATTTGCCACTCTCTCTCAGCTATTTTCTGGTTCTCATAGGGGTTGTAATGACACTGGTTGTGTTCCAATTTTCAACCCTTCACTTCCTCATGCATTGAAATGCATTTGATTGGTGCTTCTTGGGCCTCATTTATAAACAGTGCATAGTGTACGTACAAAATATACCCCAAAATGTGCATGCGCCAGTTATCCCACAAAAGTTGGCAATTGTGAAAATGTCCTTTCCTCCAAGAAAACGTTAGACCATGTGTACGCACATCTTCTAGTGGTTGAAGTACTGTATTGCAAACAGGTAAGTATTTTGTGCAAATGGGGGATATGATGACACGCTTCATAAAAACACAAGATTTGTCATTACTGAGAAGAACTAAAGTCAAGGAATTTATTTCCTATATATTTAATTTTCATAACCATTGCAGAATAAATTCCTCACCTTTTCTGGCTGTGATGGGTTCATATTTCTGAGGTAGTCATACAACAAATTACCATACGCATCTCTCATTTCATTGGGGTTATGTAAATACAGTGCCTTCAGAAAGTATTCATAAAACCTAGATTTTTTCCACATTGTGATGTGTTACAGCCTGAACTCAAAATGGATTAAATATAAAAACAAATCTCACCGATTTACACGCAATACCCCATAATGAAAAAATGAAATCATGTTTTTAGAAATTGTTGCAAATGTATTGAAAATGAAATACAGAAATCAAAGTATTCACAAGTTCGAATCACCTATAGCAGCGATTACAGCAGTGAGTCTTTCTGGGTAAGTCTCTAAGAGCTTTGCACACCTGGATTGTACAATATTTGCCCATTATTCTTTACAGAATTATTTAATCTCTGTGAAAATGATTGTTGATCATTGCTAGACAGCCATTTTGAAGTATCGGGGAAATTTTTTCTTGGTAAGCAACTCCACTGTAGATTTGGCCTTGTGATTTAGGTTATTGTCCTGCTGAAAGGTGAATTAATCTCCTAGTGTCTGGTGCAAAACAGACTGAAATAGGTTTTCCTCAAGGATTTTGCCTGTGCCCCATTCCGTTTCTTTTTTTATGACTGAAAAACTCCACAGTCCTTAACGATTGCAATCATACCCATAACAGGATTCAGCCACCACTATGCTTGAAAATATGGAAAGTGGTATTCAGTAATGTGTTGTATTGGATTTGCACCAAACATAACACGTTCTATTTCAGGACAAAGGGTTAACCTCTCCAGGCACCGGGGCAGTATTCAGAAGTTTGGAGTCTGGCATGCCCAAAGTAAAACGCCTGCCACTCAGGCCCAGAAAATAGGATATGCACATAATTAGTACTATTGGATAGGAAACACTCTGAAGTTTCTAAGAGTGTTAAAATATTGTCTGTGAGTATAACAGAACGGACATTGCCTCATTTTCAACACCTCCCTATTGAAAATGACCATATAAGGGAGTAAGATTTCAGTACCTATTGCTGCCACTGGATGTCAACTGTCTCTAGACAGTGTTTTGATTATGTTTCGTTGCTCTGGATGGTAATAGAAGAAGAATTGGGAAGTGGTCACCAGATGTAAACAGAAGAGGATGCGCGTTCACGGTCTTGCGTGCGCTGTGGTTTTTTTCCTTTCCTATCGCCCAGTTTATAATCCGGTTGAAATATTATACTAAATATACATAAAAGTGTTCCTAAGGATACATTATCAATTATGTTTGATTGTTTTTGGACAAGTGTATAGGTATAGGTTGAACGAGTTCTCTTCACGGTTCAATGGGCGAGTGGACGCTGTATTTTCTGATCATAACGCTCCAACCAAACATAGATTTATGGATATAAACAATGACTTTGTCTAACAAAAGAAACATGGATTGTCTTCCTTGAACACTTGGGATTGCCCTCAGCAGAAGATCATCAAAGGTAAGCGATTTATTTGAGCTCTTATATGTGTTTTGTGAGACCCGCGATGGTTATGGATTTATGCTAATTAAAAATAAAATATGTGAGGTGCTATCCTCAAACAATCAAATGTTGTGCTTTCGCCGAAAAGCCTTTTTGAAATCTGACAACGCCGTGATATTGCCAAGACTCTAAGCTTTTGATGACTATGCAACACTTGTATATTGATGAATGTTTTATAATTCAACTTTTGGATTTTGAATTTGGCGCCTTACATTTCTCCAGGTAGTGTCGGGAATAGGGCGCTAGTGCCCCAATGATCCTTAAGTAGTTTTAATTGCTTTGACACATTACTTGAGTGCCTTGTTGGAATATTTTTGTTCTGTACTGGCTTCCTTTTCACTCTGTCAAATGGGTTAGTATGGTGGTGTAACAACACTGAACAAAAATATAAGGGCAACATGTTTAATGAGCTGAAATAAAATATCCCAGAAATGTTCCGTACTCACAAAAAGCTTATTTCTCTAAAATGTTGTGCACAAATTTGTTTACATCCCTGTTAATGTGCATTTCTCTTTTTCCAAGATAATCCATCCACCTGGCAGGTGTGGCATATCAAGAAGCTGATTAACTACTTAGGGAGTGGTGGAGCTGCTTTTTGGCAATATCACAGCGTTGTCAGATTTCAAAAAGGCTTCACGGCAAAAGCACAACATTTGATTGTTTGAGGACAGCACCTCACATATTTTCTGCATTAGCATAAAATCATAACCAGCGCTGGTCTCACAAAACACATAAAAGAGCTAAAATAAATTGCTTACCTTTTGATGATCTTCTGCTGAGGGCTTCCCAAGTGTCCAACGAAGACAATCCATGGTTCTTTTGTTAGAAAAAGTGATTGTTTATATCCATAAATCTCAGTTTGGTTGGCGCGTTATGTTCAGAAAATCCACCGTCGACTCGCCCATTGTTCAGGGAAGAGAAAGCGTTCAAATTATACCTATCAACTTTGCCCAAACAAATCAAACATCATTTATAATGTATCCTTAGGTACACTTTTATGTATATTAACGATTATATTTCACACGGATAATATCCTAAACGATAGAAAAGTAAAATACAGAGGAACGCTCACACGGTCTCGCGCACAAAAAAACTAAAGTGACTTCCTCTATCCACTTATAAATTCTTCTTCTGTTCGGTTGTCTTCCATGGTAAAGGCATGAAACCTTGTCTAAAGACTGTTGCAATCTGGGTCCTATTTTACTGAGAATCCCATAGACAGCCATTAGAAGTGAGGGCATGTCACACACAAAAAAAAATCCGGACAGAAATTCCTCAGGTTTTCGCCTGCTATATCAGTTCTGTTATACACACAGACATTATTTTAACAGTTTTAGAAACTTCAGAGTGTTTCCTATCCAATAGTACTAATTACTATGTGCATATCCTAGTTTCTGGGCCTGAGTGGCAGGCATTTTACTTTGGGCACGCCAGACTCTCCAAAACCGACACCTCTGCTGCCGCTTCCTAAGAAGTTTTCAACAGCTTGGAAAATTCCAGAAAATGATGTCATGGCTTTAGAAGCTTCTGATAGAATTTCAAGGCCTACGTTCAAACGCAGTGCCTCTTTGCTTGACATGGTAAAATCAAAAGAAATCAGCCAAGACCTTTTGTAGATCTCCACAAGTCTGGTTCATCCTTGGGAGCAATTTCTAATCGCCTGAAGGTACTACCTTCGTCTGTACAAACAATAATACGCAAGTATAAACACCATGGGACCACGCAGCCATCATACTGCTCAGGAAGGAGACGCGTTCTGTCTCGTAGAGATGAACGTACTATGGTGGGAAAACTGCAAATCAATCCCAGAACAACAGCAAAGGACCTTGTGAAGATGCTGGAGGAAACAGGTACAAAAGTATCTATATCCACAGTAAAACAAGTCCTATATCGACATAACCTGAAAGGCCGCTCAGCAAGGAAGAAGCCACTGCTCCAAAACCGCCATAAAGCTTTTTGGAGAAATGTCCTCTGGTCTGATGAAACAAAAATAGAACTGTTTGGCCATAATGACCATCGTTATGTTTGGAGGAAAAAGGGGGAGGCTTGCAAGCCGAAGAACACCATCCCAACCGTGAAGCACCGGGGTGGCAGCATCATGTTGTGGGGGTGCTTTGCTACAGGAGGGACTGCGGCACTTCACAAAATAGATGGCATCACGAGGAAGGAAGTTTATGTGGATATATCGAGGCAACATCTCAAGACATCAGTCAAGAAGTTAAAGCTTGGTCGGAAATGGTCTTCCAAATGGACAATGACCCCAAGCATACTTCCAACGTTGTGGCAAAATGGCTTTACAACAAAGTCAAGGTATTGGAGTGGCCATCTCAAAGCCCTGCCCTCAATCCTATAGAGAATTTGTGGGCAGAACTGAAAAAGCATGTGCGAGCAAGGAGGCCTACAAACCTGACTCAGTTACACCAGCTCTGTCAGGAGGAATAGGCCAAAATTCACCCAACTTATTGTGGGAAGCTTGTGGAAGCCTACCCAAAACATTTGACCCAAGTTAAACAATTTAAAGGCAATGCTACCAAATACTAATTGAGTGTATGTAAACTTCTGACCCACTGGGAATGTGATGAAAGAAATAAAAGCTGAAATAAATCATTCTCTCTACGATTATTCTAACATTTCACATTCTTAAAATAAAGTGGTGATCCTGACTAACCTAAAATAGGGAATTTGATTTGATTTGACAGGCACTTGCTATGTTTAGTTTGAAAAGGTCACTGCAAAATATCGAAACATTCTGCCCACACCTACAGAAATGTGATCAAATATGCCATTGCTCTTTCTTTTACAAACTGCCGTGGCCTAATTCCAATATTGCCAAATTACACAGAAAATAAAGGGCGCTATAGTCACTACAAAAGGCTAATGGAGTGCATTTTCCAGGTGGAGTTAATGCGCACAGTTGTACGACAGGTCATAAAGTATACAAGAGCACACTTTGGGGAGTGTTCGTGAGCACATTTTGGGAAAAGGGTAGAATCGGACCATGGCCGAAGATACTGTGTCAGACACAGCAGAGAGACAAAAAAGACAGGAGCATTTCCCCCGAATGCTTTTCTGCAGTAAGAGCACTCCACACTACAGTTCCATGCTGCTTATGCTGTTGCCATGCTAAACCCTGTTCAGAATTCCAACCATTCTGGCAGAACTCTGGTTCCTAAAAATCAAGAGATGGGCCGGGCACCAAAGCCTAGCAAAACAAACCGAACTGGCACCAGCTTTGACCAGGTCCTGTGCCAGTGCCGCCTGGCACATCATCCATTATCCTTCTCTTCACTGGCATAGCCTATTACACTGGCCCATGCTGGCACACTGACATCTTCGGCTGGCTAAACCCATGCACCTTCTCAGGGACAAACAAATGCCAAATAGTTTAGCAATATGCCAGGGTCTATTGTGCCAGGCAGGCAAATCTTCTATTACAAAAAAATGCTCTTCCAAGAATACAAATGTTTGTCATGAGAGTTGCATATTAATTTAAATTCATAATTGAATTGACTGAACTAAATCTAGGTGGGACATGTTAATTTGTCCCTTTGAGGCATTCACTCTGTGTGGATGGCTGGCCACACACACGCACCCACGCACACAGTCACTATTCACTTACCTTGACATAGTCGTACTCACAGAGGTAGGAGGGTTCTAGGTCGAAGTGCAGGAAGTAAAGTCTGATTTGGAACCCGTCGGGAACGCTTATGTTCCAGCGGACCACGGACTCTTTAGGGTAGGGTTCTGGAAAGTTCGGAGAGTTGATCGTGCCATACATGTCACTCAGAGAAATTACCTGAGCTCCAGCGGGGACCATGGACAGTAGGTCTAACAGGAACGGTATTACTCTGGAGAGAGAGGTATTATGATGAATCTATCTTTATCGACATTTTATAATAACAACAAATTGTCACAAAGGAAAGTGAAATGATTATGACATACATGGAAAAACATTCGTTTTGGGGTATATTTTTAAGGTTATTTCGATCGTTTCCCCCAACAAAATGTGTATTCTAGTTTAAGACTAATGTAGGCTAAATCACAAAGCTCGTTCGAGACAGCAATTTTCAATTCACAAACCCCCCACGCAGCGACATAATAAACAGTTATTCATTTAAAAACAAACCACATAACAATAACAATCCCATAAACATTGAGGTTATTGCTACTGTGAGTTACTTTAGAGGATACTTTGAAAAGTATATACTAGCCTACACCTACCCCATCATTGCCGAAGTTGCAGCCATGTCCCGCTTACTGTGCGAAACAGCTGAGCGTCTTTGAACACGACATCCCTGCACAAACACAGACACTTTCCCAACCAGTGTGCACGTCACTTCTACCAACCGCATGCGCTACATTCAGAATGGAAACAGCTGGAGATTGGGACAACACAGCAGTTGTGTAACCAATATTACACTTCTAGCAGAGGCAGTAGTATATTGCTTTATATAAGCCTATAAATCTTCCTTCAAATACGATTGCATTTACAAGATTCCATGGAGGAAGGACCTGCATTGTTTTGCTTTATCTTCCATGTCTAGTATTTGCACTGGTTGTGTTTGGATAGTTTGTGATGACTGGATTAATCCAGGGTTTTAGGCGCCATTGTTTTAGCCAGCTGACCTAAAGCCTAGACATGGGGAGCTAACACAAGTCTTCAGGTCTCAGGCTCAACTGTAGATGACAACCACTTCCGTTGCAAAAGTTGTCAAGGACTCACAGTTGACTAGGCATTGTATCCTCTACCCTGCTTTTTCTCTCTCTCACACAAACATCCTTGTGAGGCAAAAATCTATGTCGTATTCATATTCAATAGACATCAAACAGAGGAAAACTGACTGAAATAGGGAGGGATTTTCTGAACTGCAGATAGTAAAAAAAAAAAAAAGACCTATGTCTACAACATTTAACAAATCAGAAATCTGTCTGCTAATACAGGACTGGTAAAGGCCCAGTGCACTATTTCTGAGAGAGAAAAAAGTTGTTCGTGAAGAGAAAAAAATTACATCTGTGCAACCAGCTACATCAGTCCACTAATACAGGACTAGTAAAGGACCAGTGCACTACTTTTGTGAAGAAATAAATAAAGTATATACAGTACCAGTCAAAAGTTTGGACACCAACTCATTCAAGGGGTTTTCTTTATTTTGACTGTTTTCTACATTGTAGAATAATAGTGAAGACATCAGAACTATGAAATAACACATATGGAATCATGTAGTAACCCAAAAAGTGTTAAACAAATCTAAATATATTTTATATTTGAGATTCTTCAAAGTAGCCACCCTTTGCCTTGACAGCTTTGCAGACTCTTGGCATTCTCTCAAACAGTCTTGAAGGAGTTCCCACATATGCTGAGCCCTTGTTGGCTGCTTTTCCTTCCCTCTGCGGTCCAACTCAACTCAAACCATCTCAGCCTGGTTGAGATTGGGTGATTGTGGAGGCCAGGTCTTCTGACGCAGCACTCCATCACTCTCCTTCTTAGTCAAATGTTCGGTCACTGTCCTGTTGAAAAATGATAGTCCCAAACCAGATGGGATGGCGTATCACTCCAGAATGCTGTGGTAGCCATGCTGGTTAAGTGTGCCTTGAATTCTAAATAAATCACTGACTGAGTCACCAGCCAAGCACCCCCACACCATTTTAATTTATTTTACCTTTATTTAACCAGGTAGGCTAGTTGTGTCACGTCCAGGCCTGAGTTGACAGGCTGGCGTGTTTAGTTTCGTTTTTGGTGTAGGGGTTTTTCTGTTCTAGGTTGTTTATTTCTATGTTGGGTTAATGGTTCCCAATTAGAGGCAGCTGAGTGTCGTTACCTCTAATTGGGAACCATATATATGTTGGTAGTTTTCAGGAGGGTTTTGTGGGTTGTTTGTTTGTTCATAGCTTAAGTGTTTTCTAAGTGATTGTTCTATGTTACGATCTTCGTTCGTTCTGTTTATTATTTTCCCAGTTACGTTCGTTAAATAAATATGTATACTGGAAGCATCGCTGCGTCTTGGTCCGTCACTAAAGGAGATCGTGACAAGTTCTCATTTACAACTGTGACCTGGCCAAGATAAAGCACAGTGTCAAGGTTCGTGTGTAGCTGGTGCATGAATAGTCAGGCGCAGGAGAACGGGACTGAGTGAGCAAAGCACTTTACTCAAATATTCAAACGAACAAAATGCTTACCGCGTAATACAAAACACTTTGCCAAATGCAAACATGCGAGGCATAAATTAAACGCACCAGCCGGAACGAAAACAGCTTAACAATAAACAATCACACACAAAGACATGGGGGAAAACAGAGGGTTAAATACACAACAGATAATGATGGGGAATGCAAACCAGGTGTGTGAAAAACAAGACAAGACAAGACAAATGGAAAATGAAAAGTGGATGGGTGATGATTAGAAGACCGGTGACGTCGACCACCGAATGCCGCCCGAACGAGGAGGGGAACAGACTTCAGTCGAAGTCGTGACAGTTTCCCCCCATACTGAAGGCCCCTCGCCCGATGCCTCGAATCCAGGGTGGAACGGACGGAGTACGCCGGGCCCCCCTCGATGTCTAGAGGGGGCGGAGGAACCTCCCGCACCTCAGACTCCTGGAGCGGACCAACCACCTCCGGCCTGAGGAGAGACACATGGAACGAGGGGTTAATATGGTAATCGGGGGGAAGCTGTAACCGGTAACATACCTCGTTCACTCTCCTCAGGACTTTAAATGGCCCCACAAACCGTGGACCCAGCGTCCGGCAGGGCAGGCGGAGGGGCATGTTTCGGGTCGAGAGCCAGACCCTGTCCCCCGGTGCGAACACCGGGGCCTCACTGCTGTGACGGCCCGCGCTGGTCTTTTGGCTGCTGGAAGTGACCATGGGCGGCTTCCCAGGTCTCCTCTGCACGCCTGAACCAATCGTCTACCGCAGGAGCATTGGTCTAACTCTGATGCCACGGTGCCAGAACCGGCTGGTACCCCAATACACACTGAAAAGGGGAGAGGTTAGTGGAGGAGTGGCGGAGCGAGTTCTGCGCCATCTCTGCCCAGGGCACGAACACCGCCCACTACCCCGGCCGGTCCTGGCAATAGGACCGCAGAAACCTGCCCACATCCTGGTTAACTCTTTCCACCTGCCCATTACTTTTGGGGTGGAAACCCGAGGTAAGGCTGATCGAGACCCCCAGACGTTCCATGAACGCCCTCCAGAAGTGAACTGGGAACCCCGATCAGACACTATATCCTCAGGCACCCCGTAGTGCCCGAAGACATGTGTAAACAGGGCCTCCGCTGTTTGTAGGGCCGTAGGAAGACCGGGCATAGGAATGAGACGACAGGACTTAAAGAAACGATCCACAATGTCCAGGATCGTGGTGTTTCCCTGTGAGGGAGGAAGATCCGTTAGAAAATCCACCGACAGGTGTGACCAAGGCCGTTGTGGAACGGGTAAGGGATGTAGCTTACCTCTGGGCAGGTGTCTAGGAGCCTTACACTGAGCGCACACCGAGCAGGAGGAAACATAAACCCTTACATCCCGAGCCAAGGTGGGCCACCAGTACTTCCCTGTCAGACAGTGCACCGCCCGCCCGATACCTGGACAGGACACTGACGTGGAGCGGGCTCTGTACGCAACGCCTGCTCTATGTCCGCGTCCAGCTCCCACACGACCGGCGCTAACAGGCAGGAAGCCGGGAGAATGGGAGTCTGATCCATAGGCTGCTCCTCTGTGTCATACAGTCGGGACAGTGTGTCTGCCTTCACATTCCGGGAACCTGGTCTGTAAGACAGGGTAAACACAAAACAGGTAAAGAACATGGCCCACCTGGCCTGACAAGGATTCAGTCTCCTAGCTGCCCGGATGTACTCCAGGTTGCGGTGGTCAGTCCAGATGAGGAAAGTGTGTTTAGCCCCCTCAAGCCAATGTCTCCACGCTTTCAAAGCCTTCCCCACAGCCAACAACTCCCGGTCCCCCACATCATAGTTGCGCTCCGCCGGGCTGAGCTTTTTTGAGAAGAAAGCACAGGGGCGGAGTTTCGGTGGCGTGCCCGAGCGCTGAGAGAGAACGGCTCCGTTCCCAGCCTCGGATGCGTCCACCTCCACTATGAATGCCAAAGAGGGATCCGGATGGTTTGACGCTCGCGAGATTGTGAACGCGCACCACTTTATTTTTCTTTCCTATCGTTCACGTTATCGTCCGGTAGAAATATTACAGCAAATATACCCAAAAGGATACCTAAGGATACATAAAAAATGATGTTTGATTTGTTTGTAGAAAGTGTATAGGTATAATTTGAACGTGTTCTCTTCACGGTTCAATGGGCGACTCAACGGTGGATTTTATGATCATAACGCGCCAACCAAACAGATATTTATGGAAATAATAAATGACTTTTTCTAACAAAAGAAGCATGGATTGTCTTCGTTGGACACTTGGGAAGCCCTCAGCAGAAGTTCATCAAAGGTAAGCGATTTTATATTAGCGATTTTATGCGTTTTGTGAGACCCGTGTTGGGTTATGGATTTATGCTAATGCGTAAATATTAGAGGTGCTACCCTCAAACAATCAAATGTGCTTTCGCCGTAAAGCCTTTTTGAAATCTGACAACGCTGTGATATTGCCAAGAATCAGAGCTTTTGATGACTATGCAACATTTGTATATTTAGGAATGTTTAATAATTCAACTTTTGGATTTTGAATTTGGCGCCTCACATTTCACCGGGTAGTGTCGGGAATGGGGCGCTAGCTGCTCCCTAAGTAGTTAACATCTGCTAACCATGTGTATGTGACAAATAAATTTGATTTGATTTGGATAAGCACCAGGTTGTACGCACTCCTGAGATCCAGTTTAGTGAAGAAGCGCGCCCCGTGCATTGACTCAATCGCCGTGGCGATAAGAGGTAGCGGGTAGCTGTACCTCACCGGGATTTGATTGAGACCTCTATAGTCAATGCATGGGCGCAGACCTCCATCCTTCTTCACAAAAATAAACTAGAGGAGGCAGGTGAAGTGGAGGGCCGAATGTACCCCTGCCCCAGGGATTCGGAGACATATGTTTCCATAGCCGCCATCTCCTCTTGCGACAGGGGATACACGTGACTCCTGGGAAGTGCAGCGTCTACCAGGAGATTTATCGCACAATCCCCCCGTCGATGGGATGGTAATTGAGTCGCCTTCCGTTTACAGAAGGCGAGAGCCAAATCGGCATATTCTGGGAGGCATGTGCACGGTGGACACCTGGTCTGGACTTTCCACCGTGGTAGCAACAACGGAAACTCCTACACACCTCCCCGAGCACTCTGGCGACCACCACGTGAGAGCCCTCTGTTGCCAGGAAATAATGGAGTTATGATGAGCCAACAAGGGAAGACCCAGTACCACGGGAAACGCAGGAGAATCAATGAGAAAGGGACAAATTTTCTCCTCATGACCCACCTGCGTCTCCATGGAAAGGGAGATGGTGGCTTCCCTGATTAGCCCAGACCCTAATGGTTGACTATCCAGAGCGTGAACTGGGAAAGGTCTAACCACAGGAATAATGGGGATCCCTAAACTAAAAGCTTACGCTCTATCGATAAAATTCCCAGCTGCGCCTGAATCGACGAGGGCCTTAATGCTGGGAATGCGTGGAAAACTCAGGGAAACAAACAGGTACAAACAGGTGTACAACAGAGGACTCTGGATGAGAGTGGTGCAGACTCACCTGGGGTGACGCCAGAGTGCCATGCATGCTGCCTCGACTCCCAGAAGGACCAACCCGGCACCGACCGGCAGTGTGTCCTCTGCTGCCACAGATGGTGCACGTGAAGGCCCCTCCTCCAGCCTCCCTACGCGCAGCCCCTCCTAACTCCATGGGCACCGGAGCGGGAGTGCTGGGAGATGGAACCTACAGAGCCCCCTCAGGACGTCCACGGGTAACCAGCAGGTTATCCAACCGGATGGACAGATCCACTAGTTGGCCCAAAGTGATGGTGGCATCCCTGCAGGCCAATTCCTGTCGAACGTCCTCTCACAGGCTGCATCGATAGTGGTCGATGAGGGCCCTGTCGTTCCATCCTGCTCCGCGGCCAAGGTCCGGAATTCCAGCGCGAACTCCTGTGCGCTCCTTGTCCCCTGCCTCAAGTGAAAAAGTTGTTCCCCCGCCGCTCTCCTTTCGGGCAGATGGTCAAAGACGGCCCGGAAGCGACAGGTGAACTCCTCGAAGTGGTCCAACACCGCGTCTTCCTCTCCCCACACGGTGTTTGCCCACTGCAGAGCTCTCCCCGAGAGGCATGGGACGAGGGCGGAGACTCTCTCCCTTCCTGAGGGAGCTGGGTGAACGGTGGCCAGGTATAAGTCCAGTTGTAAAATTAACCCCTGGCAATGTGCGGCCATCCCATCATACTCCCTGGGAAGGGAGAGACGCATCCCACTGGAGCTGGATCCAGACGGGACAGGTAGAGGTAACCCCGGTTGCATTGGTCGAGGCGCTGGAGAGACTTCCTGTCTCTCCCAGCGGTCCATGGTCTGAGATGCGAGATGATGATGTAGCATAGCCGCGTGTTCCTGGACACGTTCCTCGACTCCTCTGACTGGGGTACCTGCTCCTGCTGACTCCATGGTGGTTGTGTGATACTGTCAAGGTTCGTGTGTAGCTGTGCATGAATAGTCAGGCGCAGTAGAACAGGACTGAGTGAGCAAGGCACTTTACTCAAATATTCAAACGAACAAAACGCTAACCGCGATATACAAAACACTTTGCCAAACGCAAACAAGCGAGGCATAAATTAAACGCACCAGCCGGAATGAAAACAGCTTAACAATAAACAATCACACACAAAGACATGGGGGAAAACAGGGTTAAATACACAACAGATAATGATGGGGAATGCAAACCAGGTGTGTGAAAAACAAGACAAGACAAATGGAAAATGAAAAGTGGATCCGTGATGATTATAGAAGACCGGTGTCGTTGACCGCCGAATGCCGCCCGAACGAGGAGGGGAACCGACTTCAGTCGAAGTCGTGACACACAGCAGCAAAGAGTTACACATGGAATACACATACAGCCAATAATACAGAAAAATTTATATTTTAAAAATAAGTCTATACACAGTGAGTGCAAATGAGGTAAGATAAGGGAGGTAGGGCAATAAATAGGCCATGGTGGCGAGGTAATTACAATATAGCAATTAAACACTGGGATGGTAGATGTGCAGAAGATAAATGTGCAAGTTACTGGGGTGCAAAGGAGCAAGATAAATAAATAAATACAGTATGGGGATGAGGTAGTAGGATGGGCTGTTTACAGATGGGCTATGTGCAGGTGCAGAGATCTGTGAGCTGCACTGACAGCTGGTGCTTAAAGCTAGTGAGGGAGATATGAGTCTCCAGCTTCAGTGATTTTTGTAGTTCGTTCCAGTCATTGGCAGCAGAGAACTGGAAGGAAAGGCGGCCAAAGGAAGAATTGTCTTTGGGGGTGATCAGTGAGATATACCGGCTGGAGCGCATGCTACGGGGGGGGTGCTGCTATGGTGACCAGTGAGCTGAGACGAGGCGGAGCTTTACCTAGCAAAGACTTGTAGATGACCTGGAGTCAGTGGGATTGGTGACGAGTATGAAGCGAGGGCCAGCCAACGAGAGCGTACAGGTCGCAGTGGTGGGTAGTATATGGGAATTTGGTGACAAAATGGATGGCACTGTGATAGACTGCATCCAATTTGTTGAGTAGAGTGTTGGAGGCTATTTTATAAATGACATCGCCGAAGTCGAGGATCGGTAGGATGGTCCGTTTTACGAGGGTATGTTTGGCAGCATGAGTGAAGGATGCTTTGTTGCAAAATAGGAAGCCGATTCTAGATTTCATTTTGGATTGGAAATATTTCATGTGAGTCTGGAAGGAGAGTTTACAGTCCAGCAAGACACCTAGGTATTTGTAGTCCACATATTCTAAGTCAGAACCGTCCAGAGTAGTGATGCTGGATGGGCGGGCAGGTGTGGGCAGTGATCGGTTGAAAAGCATGCAGTTGGAGGCCACGGAAGGAGAGTTGTATGGCACTGACGCTCGTCTGGAGGTTAGTTAACTTCTTGGGGATTGCTGATCCCGACACTACCAGGTGAAATGCAAGGCGCCAAATTCAAAATCCAAAAGTTGAATTATTAAACATCCACCAATATACAAGTGTTCCATACTCATCAAAAGCTCTGTTTCTTGGCAATATCACAGCGTTGTCAGATTTCAAAAAAGGCTTTACGGCGAAAGCAGCACATTTGATTGTTTGAGGGTAGCACCTCACATATTTTTCCCATTACCATAATTTCATAATCCATCACGGCACACACATAACACATTTCACAGCGAAAACAAATCAATTGCCTGTTGAAGAACCTTTGCTGAGGTCTTCCTAAGTGTCCAACGAAGACAATCCATGGTTCTTTTGTTAGAAAAAGTAATGTATTTTATCCATAAATCTCCATTTGGTTCGCGCGTTATAATCAGAAACGACAGCTTCCACTACTCCATTGAAACGTGACGCAAACTCGTTCATCTTATACCTATAAACTTGTCCAAGAACAATCAAACAGTTTTAAATGTATACTTAGGAACACTTTTATGTATATTTACTATTATAAATCAACCGGAATATAAACTGATCGATAAAGACGGTAAAAAACACACAGCGCGCCTTGTCGGGAGCGCGCATTCCCCTTGTGTTGACATAAATGAGACCCTTCCTGGTATTCTCTTCTTCTCTGGTCTAATTCATCCAAAATGAAAATGAATACTGTCTCGAGACTGTTGACATCCAGAAGAAGCGATGGGTACTGCATTCATATGCCCTTATAAGGGCATTTTCATGAGGGAGGGGTTCCAAATGAGGCCCTCTGTGAAAACCACTTTTTCCAGGACAGAAATTCCTCGGGGTTTCGCCTGCCATATCCGTTCTCTTTTACTCACAGACAAATGGTTAACAGTTTTGGAAAATTCAGAGTGTTTCCTATCCAATGGTACCAAATATGTGCATATCATATTTTCTGGGCCTGAATGGGAGGCATTTTACTTTGGGCACGCCAGGCTCTCCAAAACCGTCACCTCATGCGCCCATCCCCAAGAAGTTAACACAGTGTCCAAAGAAGGGCCAGAAGTATACAGAATGGTGTCGTCTGCATAGAGGTAGATCAGAGAATCACCGGCAGCAAGAGCGACATCCATTTATGTATGCAGAGAAGAGAGTCGGCCCGAGAATTGAACCCTGTGACACCCCCATAGAGAGTGCCAGGGGTCCGGACAACAGGCCCTCCGATTTGACACACTGAACTCTATCAGAGAAGTAGTTGGTGAACCAGGCAAGGCAATCATTTGAGAAACCAAGGCTGTTGAGTCTGCCAGTAAGAATGTGGTGATTGACAAGCCTTGGCCAGGTCAATGAATACGACTGCACAGTAATGTCTCATATCGATAGCGGTTATGATATCGTTTAGGACCTTGAGTGTGGCTGAGGTGCACCCCTGACGAGCTCTGAAACCAGATTGCATAGCGGAGAAGGTACGGTGGGATTTGAAATGGTCGGTAATCTGTTAACTTGGCTTTCAAAGACCTTAGAAAGGCAGGGTAGGATAGATATAGGTCTGTAACAGTTTGGGTCTAGAGTGTCACCCCCTTTGAAGAGGGGGATGACCGCGGCAGCTTTCCAGTCTTTGGGAATCTCAGACGATACAAAAGATTGGTTGAACAGGCTAGTAATAGGAGTTGCAACAATTTCGGCAGATAACTTTAGAAAGAGAGGCTCCAGATTGTCTAGCCCGGCTGATTTGTAGGGGTCCAGATTTTGCAGCTCTTTCAGAACATCAGCTATCTGGATTTAGGTGAATGAGAAAAGAGGGAGGCTTGGGCGAGATGCTGTGGGGAGTGCAGGGCTGTTGACCGGGGTAGGGGTAGCCAGGTGGAAAGCATGACCAGCCGTATAATTTTTTTATTGAAGTTCTCAATTATAGTGGATTTCAGTGGTGACAGTATTTCCAAGCCTCAGTACAGTAGGCAGCTGGGAGGCGGTGCTCTTATTCTCCATGGACTTTACAGTGTCCCAGAACCTTTTTGAGTTTGTGCTACAGGATGCAAATTTCTGCTTGAAAAATCTAGCCTTAGCTTTCCTAACTGCCTGTGTATATCTGACTTCCCTGAAAAGTTACATATCGCGTGGGCTATTCGATGCTAATGCAGAACACCACAGGATGTTTTTGTGCTGGTCAAGGGCAGTCAAGTCTGGAGTGAACCAAGGGTTATATCTGTTCATGGTTCTACATTTTCTGAATGGGGCATGCTTATTTAAGATGGTGAGGAAGGCACTCTTAAAGAATGACCAGGCATCCTCTACTGACGGGATGAGGTTAATATCCTTCCAGGATACCCGGACCAGGTCGATTAGAAAGGCCTGCTTGCTGAAATGTTTTAGGGAGCGCTTGACAGTGATGAGGGATGGTCGTTTGACCGCAGACCCATTACGGATGCAGGCAATGAGGCAGTGATCGCTGAGTTCTTGGTTGAAAACAGCAGAGGTGTATTTAGAGGGCAAATTGGTTAGGATGATATCTATGAGGGTGTCTGTGTTTACTGATTTGGTGTTGTACCTGGTGGGTTCATTAAAAATGTGTGTTAGATTGAGGGCATCAAGCTTAGATTGTAGGATGGCCGGGGTGTTAAGCATGTCCCAGTTTAGGTCACCTAGCAGCACGAGCTCTGAAGATAGATGGCGGGTGATCAGTTCACATATGGTGTCAAGGGCACAGCTGGGGCAGAGGGTGGTCTATAGCAAGCGGCAACGGTGAGAGACTTGTTTCTGGAAAGGTGGATTTTTAAGAGTAGAAGCTTGAATTGTTTGTTACAGACCTGGATAGTAAGACAGATCTTTGCAGTAGATTGCAATACCTCCCCCTTTGGCAGTTCTATCTTGTCAGAAAATGTTATAATTAGGGATGAACATTTCAGGGTTTTTGGTGGTCTTCCTAAGCCAGGATTCAGAAACTGCTAGGACATCCGGGTTGGCAGAGGGTGCTAGGGCAGTGAATAAAACAAACTTAGGGAGGAGGCTTCTAATGTTAACATGCTTGAAACCAAGGCTTTTATGGTTACAGAAGTCAGCGCCTGGGGAGTGGGAGTGGGGCTAGGCACTGCTAGGTCTGGATTAACCTCCACATCACCAGAGGAACAGAGGAGGAGTAGGATAAGGGTATGGCTAAAGGCCAAAAGGACTGGTTGTCTAGAATTTTCGGACCAGATAGTGAAAGGAGCAGATTTCTGGATACGGTAGAATAGATTCAAGGCGAAATGTACAGACAAAGGTATGATAGGACGTGAATACAGTGGGGGTAAACCTGTGACGATGAAAGAGATATTGTCTCTAGAAATATCATTTAAACCAGGTGATGTCTCTGCATGTATGAGAGGTGGGACTAAAGTGTTAACTAAGGCGTATTGAGCAGGGCTAGAGGCTCTACAGTGAAATAAGGCAGTAATTACTAACCAAAACAGCAATGCACAAGGCATATTGACATTATCGAGAGGCATGCGTAGCCGAATGGTCATAGGAGTCCAGTGTGTGGCTTCAGGCAGCTAGGGGGCCAGGGCTAATAGCTAGCAGAAGGGCCTTGGAGGGACGTCGTGACGGGAGAAAGTCTGTTTTGGCACCCTCGTGTTGTTCCGTCGGCATATGGAGAGCAGGGCTCCGTGTGGTAAACCATGTGAATTGGCAAAATAGGTATAGTGGCCAAAGAATTTGTCCGATGGGCCTCTTAAGCTAACAGTCCGATGTGCTCTGGACAGCTAGCGGGATGGCATATGGGGGACATTGCGACGGCGGAGCCAGTTGAGAAAGTACCCCTCGGGCGAATCACGTCGGTGGTCCAGTCGTGATGGGTCGGCGGGGGTCCGGGCCAGTTGGCAAAATAGGTTTTGAAGCCCAAGGAGTGGCTGATGGACCTCTATGGCTAGCTGGGAGATGGGCCTAGCTGGCAGGCTAATTGTTTCTTGCTTCTGGACAAAGACGTTAGCCAGGAGTGGCCACCCGGGTAGCAGCTAGCTAGCTGCGATGACCCAGGTGAAAAAGGTTCAGGGCTTGCGGTAGGAATCTGGAGATGTGGAGAAAACCATCACACCAACTCCTTCATGCTTCATGGTGGGAACAACACAAATGTGGAGATCATCCGTTCATCTACTCTGCGTCTCACAAAGACACAGCGTTTGGAACCAAAAATCGCAAATTAGGACTCAGACCAAAGGACAAATCTCCACCGGTCTAATGTCCATTGCCCGTGTTTCTTGGCCAAAGAAAGTCTCTTCTTCTTATTGGTGTCCTTTAGTAGTGTTTTTTTGCGACTGCACTTAAAGAAACTTTCAAAGTTCTTGAAATTTTCCGGGTTGACTGTCCTTCATGTCTTAAAGTAATGATGGACTGTCGAGCTGTTCGTGCCATAATATGGACTTGGTCTTTTACCAAATAGGGCCATCTTCTGTATACCATCCCTACCTTGTCACAACAGAAGTGATTGGATCAAACGCATTAAGAAGGAAAGAAATTCCATAAATTAACTTTTAACAAGGCACACCTGTTAATTGAAATGAATTCCAGGTGACTACCTGAAACAAATTAATTCCAAGAGTGTGCAAAGCTGTCATCAAGGCAAAGGGTGGCTACTTTGAAGAATCTCAAATATATTTTGATTTGTATAACACATGATTCCTTATGTGTTATTACATACAACGCAGAAAACAGTATAAAGAAAAAACAGAATGAGTTGTGTTCAAACTTTTGACTGGTATAATATATAATGCATTTTTCATTCTTATTCTTATTAGGCACCCTCAGCACCCCTATTTCAAGTATCATGCTAGCTAGTCTTGGGTGTTAGCCTGGGAGAAGTTACAGGAGAGATGGGTGGTATGAAAGTAACACAATGTTAAATCTTGTTAGGGCTAGGGTCCTTTTTTCTCAATTCCCACCTGACATGCCCAAAGTAAACTGACCATTGCTCAGGCCCTGAAGCCAGGATATGCATATAATTGGTACCATTGGAAAAAAAACACTTTGAAGTTGGTGGAAATGTTAAAATAATGTAGGGGACTATAACACAATAGATATGGTAGGAGAAAATCCAAAGAAAAACCAACCTGAAATGATAAAAAATGTTGAGAGCCTATGCTCTTACAATAGAAAGTAAAGGGAAATAATTAAATCTAGCTCCCAGTATGCAATTCCTATGGCTTCCACAGGGTGTCAGCACTCTACGTTCAAGGTTTCAGGCTTGTTTCTTCCAAAACGAGTAAGAATAATGAGTTTAGTACTGGGACACACTATTGGAAATTCGTGAATGCGCACGCGATGAAGACAAGATGCACCTGCTAATATCGGTTTCCTATTGAACATACTTCTTTCCATGTGAAATATTATAGTTTGATTACATTTTAGGGTATCTGAGGAGTCAGTAGAAACATATTTTGACTTGTTTTAACAAACAAAGGAAGATTTTCAAAAAGTATGTGAATATTTAATTGCTATTTGTGAATTTATGAAACCTGTGCCGGTGGAAAAATATTTTGATATGGGGCGCCAGTTAGATTAACAAGAATTTAAGCTTTCAATCGATATAAGACACTTGTATGTACATAAATGTTGAATATCCATAATTTATACGATTATTTATTTGAATTGCGCGCCCTCCAGTTTCACCGGAAGTTGTCCCGCTAGTGGGACACCTAGCCCTAAGAAGTTTTTAACTGGAATAAATGTTTAAGCACAGGCCATTGTCTCTAGTTCATATTGCTTTTATAATGTTAGCAAAATATCAACAAGTGACTGAATGTTTGAAAATTATGACATTGAAATTATACCTTAAACAATTGACTTGATGGATCAGTTTCTCACAAGATTTTATCGACAGGTTAGTGGTTAAAAATATACATCTATGATTCTGGGGGTCAATTACCTTGTGTCATGCTATGGAAATGTGATAAGCATGATGAGTTTGCCATTTGTGAAGAGAATGAAAACGTTTTCTATCAAGACATGAGGAGTGTGCATGACAAGGACAGCTGGAGGACACCTGATTGGTAGTGCTAAACATGAATAGTCATTGAAAATGGTGAAAAACATATCCTACTACATTCCCATTAAAGTGAGATGATAAAATTATGGTTAATATAGCTACTTTGTGATCATTTTAGTACAATTAATATTGTAAAGCAAAATATTGGGGTTGTGCAACATTGCGATGTTGACGCATGGTTAATTTTCATAAATTTCGACCCTATAGCATTCATTACTCAAATCGACAAAAACATGAAATTATGGCTGATAATGCTTGTTACTTTCAACAAATGTACTAAAACCAGAAATATGGAGATAAGACAGATATTGTGCACTTCTCGCCAGCTGTTACTTCCGTCCCAAGGCTGTGTGTCCATCTGTGCTACCGGCAGGAACATAAGTAACATTGCAGTAGTTCTGTTCTCTGTCTATTTAATTTCAACTAATTAAAATGTTCAGTTGCTAATGGTAGAAGACATAAGTTGTTTGTCATAGAATGTTGTCTCAAGCTCTATCGATTTCTGAGTAATAAAAACACTAAAAGTGTTACTTTCGTCCCGGTTCTCCCATACTTCCCAAAAATCTAAAAGAGTTGGATTGGTGGAGGGAGGGGCTAGAGAGTGGGCTTAGTGGGCTCGTACTGCACCAGTAATTTCCTTTCAAATCAGTGAATGGAAGTGAACAAGTGATTTCGTCGTTGTCATGGCGCCGTGAGGTCACCTAGGAAGATAGCTCCTGTACATTTAGTAAATATTTGGCATAATTGTTTTTATAACATTTTTCCCTACAAACTTTAATTTATGAATGAACTATCCGCTGAATAGTTTCTAATTCAGTACGTTTTCAAGACTAAAGTTGGCGATTGGATTTTGGCTATCTAGATAGCTAATGTTAGCTGGCTAGCATGCAATGTTTTGATTTAATTATGCCTACTGTCCAAAAGGTTGAAGATGGAGAGAAGCCCAAATATATAGGTGTACAGAGATGAAAGATGAGCATGACTGTATGGAGGACTACGTAAAAGGCTACTCTTGAATTACTATAGAAGTGTGGTGTGCTTTCTGGCGCCTCGTGACTGCCGTAGCATCACCAAAGTGGGTGCTGCATTTTGGTAGTAGTGAAGAGTAGCTAGCTAGCTAGCTAGTCCAGTGGCTAGTACGGAACTCTAACTTCATCTGACTGAGTCCTACTACGAAGCCACAGACAGCGTGGATGGCGATACACCGTGATGACAACGTGCTGCCTGCCTGCTCCCAGCTCGCCCCTTTGACCATCTCCTCCCTCCGCTGACCTCAATTAACCCATTAACTTTCTCAACCTTCAGTCTCTTGACCATAGATATACTCACAATGATTAATAATGTTTTAAATTGCTTGTTTTTTGTTGTTGTTGCTTTACAGTGCTTTGAGATGTCTTTGTAATGGATAGAGCTATACAAGTTGAATAAATTATTATTGACAAGTGCACAATTTGAGAGGGAGAGATAATTGGGACATAGCCCCAGCCTCAGTACTGAGCTATTGACCTACCCAGCCTCTTAGTTTAGTCTCACCATGACAGAGTAAATATGTGTTAATTAGCCAATTAGCCTTTCTGCTTTGCAGTCCTGAGTCCTGTGTGTCAAATAGTTATTTTTAATTTCACCTTTATTTTAGAAGGGAGTCCCATTGAGACCAAGGCATCTTTTACAAGGGAGCCGTGCATGAATCCAATTTATAATATGTAGAACATAGCATACAAAGCTACAATGTCACGTCCTGGCCATAGATAGCCCTCTGGGTTATCTATGGGGTTTTGGGCCAGGACGTGACTAGGGTTTTCTATATGTTTATGTTGTGTTTTGCTATTAGTCATTGCCTCTAATTGGGAATCCTATTTAAGTTGGTTCCTTCCCCACCTGCCCTGTGGGTTATTGCTTTTTGTATGTGCAGTTGTGCACACACACACCGATGTCCGATGTTCTTGTTTTGTTTTTTGAAGTTTCACTTTATTAAAACATGTGGAACTATCAACACGCTGCGCCTTGGTCCGCTCATTTTCCAGATCGTGACATACAATCAATTTAAGAAGCAAGCATGGTCCTCCATTAACAACATGAACTGCCTTAGAGGCACCAGAACATCAAGTTGCGGAGAGCTCTGCAAATCCTTCCCTATAAGGGTAAAAACTGAATGCAGATTTACCTAATTTCATAGAGATCAACAGGACCTCTAGAGTTAGCCGTCCTTGTGATCGGTCTGGTGACTTTATGTCTGTAATTTAACAACGAAGTAAGGTATGGCAGAAGTTTGCACAATAAGGCTATATAAACAAAAAAAGAGGGCAGTGCATTGATCTACCAGACTTAAGAGGGGGCCAGCCTACTTTCTGATACAGAATTCCGTGATGTGTACTGAACCTGTCGCCCATAATAAAGTGCATTCACTATGATAAACTGCGTCCAATGGTTTCAATACAGCGGCAGCCACATTCATATAGATGATATCACCATAGTTTATAACCAGTATGAATGTCGACTGAATTATTTGTTTTCTGCTATTTAACAAAAGGCTTGCCCTATTCCTATTAAGGAAGCACATTTTAATTCTTAACTTATTAAAGAGACATTCTGGAACTTTGCCAAATTTGTCAGTATTTTTTTAACCCTCCCACTTTGGGCTGGATGTGTCAATGTATAGTTCGTACATGCATAATCTATGAGCAGAATTACTGTTTTACATCAATTAGTCATGAAATCTCTAGTTTGAAAGCTTAAGCCCCTCACCATTTGAGTGACAGCTAGCAAGATACACATTGATGAGAGACAGACAGTAGCTAGCTAACGGAGTTGTTGCATGGATTGTGTAAACAATTGCCATATTCATCATGTCAGCCAAAGAGGTAAGGTATGCAAGCTATGCATCGTGTTTTTATGAACTGACTTACGAATGAATATATTTTATAACAATCACTGTTTGTTAGTTGAGCTAGGCTAGCTAGTAAGCTATAACCACAGCCATATATAGAGCCATGCATTTAGAAACATGAAATACATGGCTATAGCTAGCTAGCTAGCTAGATTATATTAGAAGAATCAAAAAAGGAAAATAAGCCATAGTCGATATGTTGCAAATATTAAATTGATAAAGCTACAGGATTAGCAGTACCCATTCATAACTTTAATTACTTTTTATTTAACCTTTATTTAACTAGGCAAGTCAGTTAAGAGCAAACTGTTATTTACAACGATGGCCTAACAAAAGTAAAAAGTCCTCCTGCGGGGACATATGAAATCAAAAAATCATAAGTCTATTAGTAGCTTCCCATATTGACAATCAACTTGAGGACATGGTCCACGGATGCGAGGACGATGACGGGCTGAGCAAGGTACGTCAACCCTAAGACAACTGGAGTACTGGGCCAGCTACTCTTAAATATCACCTGGGTCAGCACGGGTGAAACACCTTCCCACTAACGATATGACAAACCAGCACAGGTGTAACATATACTAACAAGGTGAAACCAATCGGTGCGCCACACACGCTAATGTCCAACCTCGAAATATACCTGTAAAGAAAGCCTGTAACACCTTACTCCTTAAGACAACAAATATATCCTATATATTTCTGTTGGACAAGTTTGCTCACAACCAACAGAAAATAACTTCCATCTCACATGATCAACTTAAATGCATTGCTACTTAAAGGCATTGCCTTTTCCAATTTAAACATGGTGTCTACTGGCTGTCAACAATTAACTTCTTAGGGAGCGGCTCCCGAGGTGATGGTTTTGGAGAGTCTAGCGTGCCCAAAGTAAAATGCCTCCCACTCTGGATATGCACATAATTAGTAATATTGGATAGGAAACACTGAAGTTTCTAAGAGTGTTAAAATATTGTCTGTGAGTACAACAGAACGGATATAACAGGCGAAAACCCAAGGAATGTCTGTCCTGGAAAAAGTGTTTTTGACACATTGCCTCATTTTGAACCCCTCCCTATTGAAAATGACCATATATGGGAGTAAGATTGCAGTACCTATTGCTTCCACTGGATGTCAACAGTCTCTAGACAGTGTTTGATGATGTTTAGTTGCTCTGGATGGTAATAGAAGAAGAATTTTGAACTGGTCATCGGATGTAAACAGAAGAGGATGCGCGGTCACGGGCTCACGCGCGCTGTGTTTTTTTCCTTTTCTATCGTCCAGTTTATAATCTGGTTGAAATATTATAGTAAATATACATAAAAGTGTTCCTAAGGATACATTATCAATGATGTTTGATTGTTCTTGGACAAGTGTATAGGTATAGGTTGAACGCGTTCTCTTCACGGTTCAATGGGCGAGTGGACGCTGTATTTTATGAACATAATGTGCCAACCAAACTGAGATTTATGAATATAATAAATTACTTTTTCTAATAAAATAACCATTGGATGTCTTCATTGGACTTGGGAAGCCCACAGCAGAAGTTCTTCAAAAGGTAAGGGATTTGTTTTCGCTGTGAAATGTGTTGTGTGAACCGCGATAGTTTATGAATTTATGCTAATGGTAAAATATTGGAGGTGCTACCCTCAAACAATCAAATGTTGTGCTTTCGCCGTGAAGCCTTTTTGAAATCTGACAATGCTGTGATATTGCCAAGAAGCAGAGCTTTTTATGACTATGCAACACTTGTATATTGATGAATGTTTAATAATTCAACTTTTGGATTTTGAATTTGGCACTTTGCATTTCACCGGGGAGTGTCGGGAGTGGCGCCCCACCACTCCCTAAGTAGTTTTAAATACTAGACAAAAACAGCCACCTTTATTTACTTTTTTTACTTCCAGAAATTCTGACCTTCTTGAGAAACATAGGTAAATGTACATATGTTTATATAACTGTCCTCCCCTTGGAACGAGCCCAATCAAAACGAAACTCATCTCCAATACGGAAAAACGTGCAGTCAAAATAAATTGTGAGCCAGGGCAACACACTGGCTGAACACAAAACTTGACTGCCCACCCTTGATCGACAATCAGCAACCAAGTTGTCCTCACCACGGACATGTCTGATGTCAAGGGGAAACTCCTGCAATTTCAGACTCCATCGAAGGAGTCGGCGGTTCGTGGACCTTGTCTTTTGCAGGAAAATGAGTGGGTTATGATCGATAAAGACATTGATATAATCTTTCTGTAGGAGCATAGCCCCTGCTCATACATTGTCTTCTCAAAAGCTCCAACTGAAAATTACTTTCAGACTGGTCAAATCTGTAAGTGGCGCAAGAACGCATCGTAGTAGCCAAACATTCCCAAGAATTGGCTCAGTTCCTGGCGAGAAGTTGGCACTGGAAGGTTATTGATGGCCTCCACTTTTCCAGGACCGGTTGGACTTTCCCTTGCCCCACCACCTTCCCAAGATATTTCACTGTTGCTCTGGCAATTTTGATCTTTGACTGGTTAACTGTCAGGTTGGCAGCTGCGAAACGCCTGAACAGACTCCTAATATCCTGAAGGTAAATATGCCTCGGCATTTTCCAGGCCACGTAGCACGATGTGCAAGAGCCGTGAAAACGTGGTTCCGGCATTTCGTAACCCAAATGGGAGATGCAAATAGAAGAAAAAAAACATCAGGACTGACAAAAGCAGCCAAATCTTTGGCACGCTCAGTTAGAGGGACCTGCCAATATCGCTTCAACAGATTGAACCTTCAAACGTACTTATTAACGCCAACATGGTCCACACAATCGTCAACCCTGGGCAAAGGGTCGAGTCCGACTTAGTAACGGCATTGAGTTTCAGAAAATCGTAACAAAACCGCAGAGACCCATCCGCCTTAGGTACTAACATAAGGCTAATTAATTTGACATTTTAGTCCTTTAGTAGACACTCTTATCCAGGACAACTTACAGTAGTGAGTACGTACTGGTCCACAATGGGAATCAATCCCACAACCCTGGCGTTGCAAGCGCCATGCTCTACCAAGTGATGTAAACAGGACCAGACTGTTGCCATGTTGTGTTCAAGCATGAACCTCTCCTCATTGCAGAGCTTCTCTCTCTTTTCAGGGTTCACTCGATAGGCATGTTATTTGATTGGGGCAGAGTCCCCAACGTAAATGTCATGCTATACTACATTTGTCTGAGTTGGCACATCTGAGAATAAACAGAGATATTCTAAAAATCAGTGCAACAATGTCGCCTTTTTCCTCCAGAGACAAGTATGCCAAAAAGACATTAAGGTTTTCTAGAATCTCTGAATTACTCAGCTGTCTCACAGGCAACGGGGATATTGGGCTTTCCTTGTGTTCTTGAGGAAGACTATAGTCAACGATGACAAGCAGAACATCACTACCTGACCGTAGCGAAGTATGGTTACCAATGGTCCAGATTACCAATTTTCTTTCACTATGGGGTAAGGGCTTGAAATGCAAGCTTGCCACGGTGACCCCAGAACATGTAACAAAACCAGGACTTGGTCACCAACCTCAAAAATGTGGTTTCAAGCTTTTATCATACTGAACTTTAATTTTCGATTCTCACTGGCAAACTCACAGGCGCAGAGCAATCTGTATCAAAAAAGCGCTAATGTGCTCCAACATATTTATTTTTGTGTTTAAGGTGTCGCCCTGCAACAACCTCTCTTTCAGCAAGCTCAAAGGACCTCTGACATGATGTCCAAACACAAGCTAATTCGGACTGAAACCGAAATTCCTGAACCTCCCCCTGCACTACAAATAGCACAAGAGGGACCCCTTCATCCCAGTCTTTCTCAAACTCAATGCAGTAAGCTCTCAACAGACTTCAGTCTTCTGATCTCTTAGGAGCACCTTGAGACTCTGGGTGGTAGGCACTAGAGGGGCAGGGGGTTACACCCAACTGCTATAGTACTTGCTGGAAGACCTTTGACATGGAATTCGAACCTTGATCTGATTGCACTACCTGCGGAAGTCCAAAGTTTGAAAATCATTTCACCAGGTCCTTAACAGTAATAGGAGCTGTGATTTTCCTTAGTGGAATGGCCTTATGGAAATGAGTGGCAGCGCACATGGTCACAACCTTTTTTGGGGTAGAACAACTTTAATATTGCTTGCAGATAGATTGTGGCTTCTATCAATGTAATTGTCTGCATAATTTCCAATCACCCTATATATATATATATATATATATATATATATATACACACACACACACACGCATTAGTGTTTTTCTTTATTTTTACAATATTTCTACATTGTCGAATAATAGGTGAAGACATCAAAACTATGAAATAACATATGGAATCATGTAGTAAAAAAGTGTTAAATCAAAATAGATATTTTATATTTGAGATTCTATAAAGTAGCCACCCTTTGACTTTATGACAGCTTTGCACAATCTTGGCATTCTCTCAACCAGCTTCATGAGGTAGTCACCTGGAATGCATTTCAATTAACAGGTGTGCTTTATTAAGTTAATTTGTGGAATTGTTTTCCTTCTTAATGCGTTTGAGCCAATCAGTTGTGTTGTTACAAGGTAGGTGTGGTATACAGAAGATAGCCCTATTTGGTAAAAGACCCAGTCCATATTATGGCAACAACAGCTCAAATAAGCAAAGAGAAACTACAGTTCATCATTACTTTAAGACATGAAGGTCAGTCAATACGGAACATTTCACTAACTTTTAAAGTTTTATGAAGTGCAGTTGTAAAAACAATCAAGCGCTATGATGAAACTGGCTCTAGTGAGGACCACCACAGGAAAGGAAGACAGCAGTTACCTCTGATGCAGAATATGTTCATTAGAGTTACTAGCCTCAGAAATTGCTGCCCAAATAAATGCTTCACAGAGTTCAAGTTCCAACCGCCGTGTCTTTGTGACACACAGAGTAGGTGAACGGATGATCTCCCTATGTGTGGTTCCCACTGTGATGCATGGAGGAGGAGGTGGGATGGTGCTTTGCTGGTGACACTGTCAGTGATTTATTTAGAATTGAAGGCACACTTAACCAGCATGGCTACCACAGCATTCATCATCGATACGCCGTCCTATCTGGTTTGCACTTAGTAGAAATATCACTTGTTTTTCAACAGGACCATGACCCAAAACACCTCCAGGCTGTGTGTCAGAGTTCTCCGTGATGCCGGTAAGGCAGAGTCAGGCACAGAACAACGAATATGAGTGTACAATAGCTTTACTCAAAATTCCACAATACATAAGTGGGAAAATAAACAACCACTCGAGGACATGGAGAATAAAGTAACACAAACAATCACGCACAAAAAACATGAGGGGAACAGAGGGTTAAATAAGGAATATGTAATCATGGTAATGTAAACCAGGTGTGTGAAAAAGAAAGACAAAACCAACATAAAATGAATAATAGATCGGTTGCGGCTAGAAGGCCGGTGACGTCGACTGCCGAAAGCCACCCGAGCAAGGAGAGGGACCAACTTCGGCTGAAGTCGTGACAGTACCCCCCCCCTTGACACGCGGCTCCAGCAGCGCGCCGACACTGGCCTCGTGGATGACCCGGAGGACGAGGCGCAGGGCGATCCGGGTGGATACGGTGAAACTCCCGCAGCAACGAAGGGTCTAGGATGTCTCTAACCGGCACCCAGCATCTCTCCTACAGACCGTACCCCTCCCACTCCATGAGCTACTGGAGGCCCCTGCCCGATGTCTTGAGTCCATAATGGCTCGAACAGTATACGCCGGGGCCCCCTCAATGTCCAGAGGAGGCGGAGGAACCTCCCGTACCACAGACTCCTGGAGTAGACCAGCCACCACCGGCCTGAGGAGAGACACATGGAACTAGGAGTTAATAAGGTAATCTGGGGGAAGCTGTAACTTATAACATACCTCGTTCAATCTCCTCAGGACTTTAAAAGGCCCCACATACCGCGGACCCAGCTTACGGCAGGGCAGGCGGAGGGGCAGGTTACTTTGTTTGTATTCTGCCATTTTGTACGGCAGGGCAGGCGGAGGGGCAGGTTACTTTGTTTGTATTCTGCCATGTTTGTATTCTGCCATTTTCCCAGTCACCTAGAAATGCCGTGGTTCGCGCTTTCAGTTTTGTGCAAATGCTGCCATCTAGCCACGGTTTCTGGTTAAGGTAGGTTTTAATAGTCACAGCTTGTATAACATCTCCTATACACTTCCTGATAAAGGCAGTTACCGTTTCAGTATATTCGTCAATATTATTCCCAGAAACTACCTGGAATCCCAGTCCGCGTGATCAAAACAATCTTGAAGCGTGGATTCTGATTGGTCAGACCAGCGTCTGAATAGTCCTTAGCACGGGTATTTCCTGTTTGACTTTCTGCCGATAGGAAGGGAGGAGCAAAATGGAGTCGTGGTCAGATTTGCAGAGAGGAGGGAGGGCCTTGTATGCATCCCAGAAGTTGGAGTAACAGCGGTCCAGTGTTTTAGCAGCACGAGTACTACAGTCAATATGCTGATAGAATTTAGGCATCATTTTCTTCAAATTAGCTTTTTTTAAATCTCCAGCTACAGTAAATGCAGGCTCAGGATATATGGTTTCCAGTTTGCATAAAGTCAAGTGAAGTTTCTTGAGGGCCGTTGTGGTATTGGCTTGAGGGGGGATATACACGGCTGTGACTATAATTGAAGAGAATTCTCTTGGGAGATAATACGGTCGGTATTTGATAATGAGGTATTCTAGGTCGGGTGAACAGAAGGACTTGAGTTCCTGTATGCTATCACAATTACACCATGATTCGTTAATCAAATCAAATCAAATCAAATCAAATTTATTTATAAAGCCCCCCTTACATCAGCTGATGTCACAGAGTGCTGTACAGAAACCCAGCCTAAAACCCCAAACAGCAAGCAATGCAGGTGTAAAAGCACGGTGGCTAGGAAAAACTCCCTAGAAGGCCAAAACCTAGGAAGAAACCTAGAGAGGAACCAGGCTGTGAGGGGTGGCCAGTCCTCTTCTGGCTGTGCCGGGTGCAGATTATAACAGAACATGGACAAGATTTTAAAATGTTCATAAAACAGGCAGAACAGTTGTAACTGGAGAAGCAGCACGGCCAGGTGGACTCGGGACATCCGGGTAGGCCTTGAGGAATGGTCCTAATGCTCAGGTCCTCCGAGAGAGAGAGAGAGAGAGAGAGAGAGAGAAGAAGAAAAAGAAAGAGAGAGATAATTAGAGCGAGCATACTTAAATTCGCACAGGACACCAGATAAGAGAAGAAATACTCCAGATATAACAGGCGGACCCTAGCACCCCGACACATAAACTACTGCAGCATAAATACTGGGGTGAGACAGGAGGGGTCGGGAGACACTGTGGCCCCGTCCGGACGAAACCCCGGACAGGGCCAAACAGGCAGGATATAACCCCACCCACTCTGCGAAGCACAGCCCCACACCACTAGAGGGATATCTTCAACCACCAACTTACCATCCTGAGACAAGGCCGAGTATAGCCCACAAGATCTCCGCCACGGCACCAGAAGCCAGTGACTCAGCCCCTGTAATAGGGTTAGAGGCAGAGAATCCCAGTGGAGGGGAACCGGCCAGGCAAAAGACAGCAAGGGTGGTTCGTTGCTCCAGTGCCTTTCCGTTCACCTTCACACTCCTGGGCCAGACTACACTCAGTCATAAGACCTACTGAAGAGATGAGTCTTCAATAAAGACTTAAAGGTTGAGACCGAGTCTGCGTCTCTCACATGGATAGGCAGACTATTCCATAAAAATGGAGCTCTATAGGAAAAAGCCCTGCCTCCAGCTGTTTGCTTAGAAATTTTAGGGACAGTAAGGAGGCTCATGCGTCTTGTGACCGTAGCGTGCGTGTAGGTATGTGCGGCAGGACCAAATCAGAAAGATAGGTAGGAGCAAGCCCATGTAATGCTTTGTAGGTTAGCAGTAAAACCTTGAAATCAGCCCTTGCCTTAACAGGAAGCCAGTGTAGAGAGGCTAGTACTGGAGTAATATGATCAAATTTTGGGGTTCTAGTCAAGATTCTAGCAGCCGTGTTAAGCACTAACTGAAGTTTATTTAGTGCTTTATCCGGATAGCCGGAAAATAAAGCATTGCAGTAGTCTAACCTAGAAGTTACAAATGCATGGATTAACTTTTCTGCATCATTTTTGGACAGAAAGTTTCTAATTTTACAATGTTACGTAAATGGAAAAAAGCTGTCCTTGAAACAGTCTTGATATGTTCGTCAAAAGAGAGATCAGGGTCCAGAGTAACGCCGAGGTCCTTCACAGTTTTATTTGAGACGACTGTACAACCATCAAGATTAATTGTCAGATTCAACAGAAGATCTCTTTGTTTCTTGGGACCTAGGACTAGCATCTCTGTTTTATCAGAGTTTAAAAGTAGAAAATTTTCTGCCATCCACTTCCTTATGTCTGAAACACAGGCTTCAAGGGAGGGCAATTTTGGGGCTTCACCATGTTTCATCGAAATGTACAGCTGTGTGTCATCCGCTGTGTGTCATCCGCACAGCTGATGTTAATCATGAAACATACACCCCTGCCCTTCTTCTTCCCAGAGAGATGTTTATTCCTGTCGGCGTGACGAACTGAGAATCCAGAAAGCTGGACCGACTCCGACAGTATATCCCGAGAGAGCCATGTTTCCGTGAAACAGACTCTGTTACAATCCCTGATGTCTCTCTGGAAAGAAACCCTTGCCCTCTTGTCAACTTTGTTATCCAGGGACTGAACATTAGCGAGTAGTATACTGTGGGTGGTGTGCGCGCCTCCTAAGTTGGACTAGAAGATTGCTCCGATTCCCTTATTTCTTTGGGTTGGCCTCTGGAACCAGTTCAATTTCCCTGGGTGGTGCGAACAAAGGATCCGCTTCTGGAAAGTTGTATTCCTGGTCGTAATGCTGGTAGTGCTGGTGAGTTACCGCCGCTCTGATATCCAATTGTTCTTCCCGGCTGTACGTAATAACACAACATTTTCTGGGTTAACAATGTAAGAAATAATATATACAAAAATATATACTGTGTGTGTGCATGTGCTTTCTTGTGTGTGTGGATATACACCGTTTTTTTTCAAAGAGCAATTTTTTGCATTTTCTGGGAATTTCTGGGAATATGACTAAATAGGACTGTCTGACGATACAGCTTCCTGTTAGGTGTGAGCTCAGTGTGAGTTTGTGTGTGTGTGTGCGTCAACAGCATAGATCTCTTGGGACCAGCAATTAAAAAGTTTATCCTACGAATGAAATATTACTCTATAAATGATTGTGTACATTCCAATTGGAAAAGGTCCATGATTGTTATAGTAAAGAGAAAGGACATGCCCCTTGGTAGACAGAGTACATCTGTGTTTGAATCACTAAGGGGTGCTGTTCATCCTCTGTGCAGCGGTCTGTGCCTTGAGGTTCCTATCGTCACTGCTAGGCTGCACAACCTAATTCCCTACCATTCACCTCGAATTGTAGCCCAATTGTAGGGGGCCCTCGAGCGGTAAAGGAGCATGTCCCCCCAGGCAGTTTTTTATGGAAAAGCAGCTGTTAAGTGGTCAATTCTGAGGAATCCTGGGAGGCTTCGGCCTATGACCAGGGTGGACTTAAAATGCTTTGATTGAAGCACTAAAAGGACAAAGCAAGACACTCTCTCTGCTCACCCATGTCTACCTGGGTGTCTCCCAATCCAACACTTGTCAACGCCATCGCCATGAGTAAGGACTGTGCTCCATCTTGCATGACTTTGTTATAAAACAATGGGAGAGCTATTGCTCTTTGCACATTAAGAGTAGGCTCATTCTCATTTAGCTTACCCCACTAATCAATACATGCTTAATATGAACCACTGCCGCCCCTCGCAACACAATGAACCATTTACTTTGGTCGGCTTCTCAACAACAAACCTCAACACTAATGAGGGAGAAAGGGAGAGATCGAGAGAGAATTTGTGAATCCGGCGTTAACTTCTGATGAAATCATAGACAAAATGAACATCGATCAGATTTCTCCGTCTGTTACAACTCATTCAAGTACTTTGCATGACTGTACAGTATCTGTCAGTCTAATATTGAAATGTTACGTTGAAATCAACTACTTGTTTTGTGTATGTGTATTTACTCTGAGAGGAAAGTACTTCAGTCTTGTCTGTTAAGTGTAATGTCAATGTGGTTAGTCAGTTTTTAGCACAGTGTCTGGTTGTATAATGGTCCCATTCTATGCATTCTCATAGCATCTTGCCCATAAAGCGACAATCATCAGTTGAAACAATAACAAAGCGTTTGCCTGCCTCTGTTTCGCTAAAAAGCTGAGGGATAAGCCTGGAGAAATGTAACCACTCTCAAATTCATAGACACACCTATTAATGCAGGGACTGACCATCCATAATATCAAAATTATAGTTGTAATCATGTTTTTACTTTGTTTACACAAACATTGGAGTAAAAAAAGCTTATATTTTGGGTTCTGACAGTTGAATGACAGTTGAACCAATGGGTACATATCAATAATGGATGTACAGTAGCTACTGCAGATCGCCCCTTTAACATGTGATCCTTGTTGAAATTATCAGTGTTGTCTCAGTGCACATTAAGTGGCATTGGTTTGTGGAAGCTCACAGTTTGATGTGAAAGTAATGCTGTGTATTCATGCTGTGGCTTTCACTGTTGTGCTGTATCATGGCTGTATGGCCAGTGTATGGGGCTCTGTGTGTGTGTGTGTGTGTGTGTGTGTGTGTGTGTGTGTGTGTGTGTGTGTGTGTGTGTGTGTGTGTGTGTGTGCGCAGGCTGAAGGCTCAGGGGAGTTGTTGGGGGGTTATTGTAGAGGGATTGTCAGGCCGGGGATGGGGGGGTTGTTACTGCGTAGTCCAGGGGTTAAGGGGGTTCGCTATCTATACAGACCATATTCCCTCTGCTGCTTTGTTTTCCTGAATGACAGAATTAAGAGACTTTGTGTCCTTTGTGTTGGTAATGGCCTCATTCATACGGACAACAATAAACCAGAAAGACGTTTATCAATCTCTCCCTTAATTTATTCATCCTTTATTCTATTTTCTTCTGCCTGCTCTCTCCATCAGGGTATACCACAAGACATTACGGAACAATAGGGACTCTCTCTATCCCAACCTCTCTCACATCTTCGCTCCTCATCCTCCTTTTTGCCCATGTCCCCCAAGGCAGTTAAACCCTTGCACTTGTTGCCTCTTCACATCTCTTTGGGATTTTAACAGGAGACCAAAGTCAAAAGCTGCCAGTGTCTGTGACCTGATGTCCTTTAGCACCTTCCAAGTCTTGATTGGGCGAGAACAGAGGTGGGAGAAAAAGAGGGGAAGGAGGGCCAGGTAATCTCACATGAGCATCTCAAATAAATCCCTTCAGGGGGATGTGGCGTCCAATGCGATGCCTATCACACTCTCTTCATTCACTTCATCCTTAGAGCATTGTGAACTGCAGTAGCGAGGTGGTCTGAACAGCACGCTTTGACACTGCGCATCATGAGTTCACAGCCAGTGCCGGGCAATCATTTGGAGCTCCCGAGTGGCGCAGCGGTCTAAGGCACTGCATCTCAGTGGTAGAGTTTGATTACAGGCTGTATCACAAGCGGCCATGATTCCCATAGTCCCATAGGGCGGCCCACAATTGGCTCAGCGAGTTTATGCCATTGCGAGACCCGCATGGTTTGCCACATGAGGGGCAGGTGAATTCTCCACCAGAGAGGGGTGCCCCTGCTGCATGCTGGTGTTGTTGCACATACAAGTCTATTCTCCTCTCTGTGATTGTGTCCTGGAGGTGTGTGACACACAGGTGGCAGGTGGAACGCCAGGTATGACGGTGGTTGCCAGGCTCTCCAGGTGTAAAGGCTGGATGTCACACAGCTTCAGCATACTTTTGATGTGGTTCTTGAAGAGCTTATTTTGTCCCCCAGCAGACCTCTGTCCATTCTTCAGCTGGCCATAAAGGATTTGAAGAGGGAGGAGCTGAGGAGGCATGTGCATCACATGTGTCTTTGGGTATCTTAGTCCCTTAAAGTTTACATATCTGGCATTACTCATCTCATATGTATATACTGTATTCCATACTGTTCTATGGTATCTTAGTCACTTAATGTTTACATATCTGGCATTACTCATCTCATATGTATATACTGTATTCCATACTGTTCTACGGTATCTTAGTCACTTAATGTTTACATATCTGGCATTACTCATCTCATATGTATATACTGTATTCCAACTCATTCACTTAATGCTTACATATCTTGAATTACTCATATATGTATATACTGTTTTCTATACTATTCTACTGTATCTTAGTCCATTCCGCTCTGACATCGCTCGTCCATATTTATATAGTCTTAATTCATTTAATTTGTTAGATATTACTGCACTGTCGGAGCTAGAAGCACAAGCATTTTGTTACACCCGTAATAACATCTGCTAATCACGTGTATGTGACCAATACATTTTGATTTGATTTGTAGGGTACCCTGTCCTCCCATTTTAGACCCAGAATCCATTGTGGACATCAGATGTTAAAGGCCTCAAGATTTTGATGTACCTTCTGTACGGTGTCCAGGCTTCAGGTTGATATGCACACTGCCTTGTATAATGCGGTCTTGGTGGGTATTGTCAGTTTCCTGTTCTGGAATACCCTGGACTTGAGGTGAAGCGAGGTACATCTTTGAGTTGTTGAATGTCGATCTGGAAGGTGGGCAATTCTTGATGGGGGGTGAGTTGATGCACAATGATTTGAACCTATTTGATGTTGATGGTGAGGCCGATGGAGTTGTAGATGGAGGAGACCATGTTTAGTTAGTGCTGCATGGAGAGCAGAGCACAGTCATCTGCATATTGTTTCTAAATATTTCTAAAACTAAAAGCATTGGGGGCTGTTTTGGGACAAATCATTGACTAAAGTTGAGGCGACTAAACTGCTTGGCGTAACCCTGGATTATATTCTACAATGTAGAAAGTAGTAAAAAGTAGTAAAAATAAAGAAAAACCCTTGAATGAGTAGGTGTTCACTACTGTTTTGACCAGTAGTGTATTTTTGTCTTTACATAAGAAGATTGTTGAATAGGAAAAAATAATTTAAACTGTTTTTAGATAAATTTTATATTGACATTGCTAGCTACTTATTTACCTCAGCCAGACAGTTTTATTTAGCTAATGTTATCTAGCTTGCTAACTGTTATTGTTGCTGCTTTCTGTTAATCTAGCTAGCTAACTGTTATTGTAGCTGATTACTGTTTGTATGTAGCTTGCACTATAATGGCATCCCTCAAGGAGATTTTATTTTATCTTTCAAAACCAGGCGAAGTACTATGAAGGTACCACTGATCTCGACAAAAGGTGCAACAATCGTAGGGGGGCAGAAAAATTCACAATTCAAAGTAACGTTAAGCAGTTAATTTCTATTACTGTTACTGTTAGATGACTGGAAGGATTTATGTACAACCATTTAACAACCATTTTCAATCTAGCTAACGTTAGTTGGTCATTTACAGTGGTTGCTCAACTAAAAGTTTTGAGATTATGCTGCGGAACTTCGAGGTAATTTGTAGTTTAGTATGGTACCCTGCGTCACTGCTTCATTGCTCCAGACCAGAGCAAGGTCTGGAGCAATTATGCTTTTGGGTCCCAAAGCACTAATGTGTCTCTAACTGACAACGAATGGGCGACATAAACCAAATAGAAACAGATAATTGTGCACAAAATTGACATTCAATGAACTGAATGATGAGGATGAAGAAGGTGATTGAATTTAGAACAAAAGTGTAAGAATTGCTATTCTTCTGTCCTGCACGCACACACCCTGAAAAATACTCTTATTTTTTTGTTTCTACTCGTCAGTATTACTTACTAAAACTGTTGTTGCACTAAGGTTTTTATTCTAAGAGAAACTAAAATGTTCAATTATATTCCATTATATTCTTAAGATATAGAGTTGAAGTTGTAAGTTTACATACACTAGGTTGGAGTCATTAAGTAATTTTCCCAACAATTGTTTACAGACAGATTATTTCACTTATAATTTACTGTATCACAATTCCAGTGGATCAGAAGTGTACATACACTAAGTTGACTGTGCCTTTAAACAGCTTGGAAAATTCCATAAAATTATGTCATGGCTTTAGAAGCTTCTGATAGGCTATTTGACATAATTTGAGTCAATTGGAGGCGTGCCTGTGGATGTATTTCAAGGCCTATCTTCAAACACCACAAGTCTGGTTCATCGTTGGGAGCAATTTCCAAATGCCTGAAGGTACCACGTTCATCTGTACAAACAATAGTACACAAGTGGGAACACGCAGCCGTCATACCGCTCAGGAAGGGGACCCATTCTGTCTCCTGAAGATGAATGTACTTTTGTGCGAAAAGTGCAAATCAATCCCAGAACAACAGCAAAGGACCTTGTGAAGATGCTAGGAGGAAACAGGTACAAAAATATCTATTTCCACAGTAAAATGAGTCCTATATCGACATAACCTGAAAGGCCGCTCAGCAAGAAAGAAGCCACTGCTCCGAAACCACCATAAAAAAGCCAGACTACGGTTTGCAACTGCACATGGGGACAAAGATCGTACTTTTTTGAGAAATGTCCTCTGGTCTAATGATGAGCTGAGCGGCCATAATGACCATTATTATGTTTGGAGGAAAAAGGGCCGAAGAAGCCGAAGAACACCATCCCAACCGTGAAGCACGGGGGTGGCAGTATCATGTTGTGGGGGTTCTTTGCTGCAGGAGGGGCTGGTGCACTTCACAAAATAGGTGGCATCATGAGGTAGGAAAATGATGTGGATATATTGAAGCAACATCTCAAGACATCAGTCAGGAAGTTAAAGCTTGGTCGCAAATGAGTCTTCAAAATGGACAATGACTCCCAGCATACTTCCAAAGTTGTGGCAAAATCGCTCAAGGACAACAAAGTCAAGGTATTGGAGTGGCCATCACAAAGCCCTGACCTCAATCCTATAGAACATTTGTGGGCAGAATTGAAAAAGCATGTGCGAGCAAGGAGGCCTACAAACCTGACTCAGTTACACGAGCTCTGTCAGGAGGAAAGGGACAAATTCACCAAACTTATTGTGGGAAGCTTGTGGAAGGCTACCTGAAACGTTTGACCCAAATTAAAAATGTAAAGGCAATGCTGCCAAATACTAATTGAGTGTATGTAAACTTCTGACCCACTGGGAATGTGATGAAAGAAATAAAAGCTGAAATAAATAATTCTCTCTAATATTATTCTGACATTTCACATTATTAAAATAAAGTGGTGTTCCTAACTGACCTAAGACATGGCATTTTTACTATGATTAAATGTCAGGAATTGTGAAAAACTGAGTTTAAATGTATTTGGCTAAGGTGTATGTAAATTTCTGACTTCAACTGTATGTGTTGACTAAATATAAGCAAGTGATGTCTGCTAAATAATCAAGTTGATGGCGCAGTCGTATAGCCTCAGCACCTACAGAAAGCTGAGTGACTCACCCATTCATAGCTTTGGATCAAAATAAATAAGTACCAACATTCTTTCTGATAGTCTTTAATAAATCTTTAACAATTTGGAGAAGAAAAAAGAAATTTAGCCTAACAGCCAACATTAGGTACAATATTAGAAATGTACATGTAAGTAGGCCTAAACATAACAAAATATTGCTATAATCCTACCTTGATAGAAACAATGTGGTCCCAGAAACACCTCTCTGACATAGGGTCCAGCATATCTCTTGATGATTTCTTCATAAAATACATCTCGAGCTATGATACCTGAAAAATGAGGCAACAGTGAATTATTGTGGAACACATAGCAGTCCGTGAGGTGTAAGCTACAATATTTTATGTACCTTTTGCTTTGTAAATAGCCAAACTTACCATCAAAAATCAAATATGGGCCTGGTCCCTGGCGAAATTGCCCCCCACACATGGAGTTTGAGTAGATACTTGGGAATCGGCTTGCTTGATCTTCTTCCTTTTTTTCTGTAGCAATTTTGAGCAAATTGCTCAAGGGCCACGGTTGATTCGTCTGTGAAGATGACGTCACTGAATGTCTCACCAGCTTTGATCCATGCCTGGGTCTGCAGAACGCGAAATTCTTTGTTTGTCAGACGAATCATCGGGTCAAAACTACAGAACAGTACAAAACAAGCGAACACACATGGTTAATGTTCTGAATATATATGACTGCGTGCACAATTATTAGGCAAGTGAGTATTCTGATCTTATCATTATTTCTATGCAAATTTTCCAACTCCAAGACATATAAACTTGAATGCTTATTGGATTTAATCATTTTCAGGTGAAATTTATTTGTGTAATGAAGGTTGGTGTGGCGAAAGTGAATAACACCTTATATCAAGGTGTGCATAATTATTAGGCAGCTCAAGTAAAATGGGCAAAAAAAGAGATTTAACGGACACTGAAAAGTCAAAAATTGTAAAATGCCTTTCAGACGATTGCAATGCTCTTGAAATAGCTAAACTATTGAGGCGTGACCATCGGACAATCAAACGTTTTGTTGTGAATAGTCGACTGGGGCGCAAAAAAAGGCAAAAATTGGGCGCTAGCGCTCCAATCCCGACACTACCAGGTGAAATGTAAGTTGCCAAATTCAAAATCCAAAAGTTTAATTATTAAATATCCACCAATATACAAGTGTTCCATACTCATCAACAGCTCTGTTTCTTGGCAATATCACAGCGTTGTCAGATTTCAAAAAGGCTTTAGGGCGAAAGCAGCACATTTGATTGTTTGAGGGTAGCACCTCACATATTTTTCCCATAGCCATGAATCGATTAGCCATCATGGCACACACATAACACATTTCACAGCGAAAACAAACCAATTACCTGTTGAAGAACTTCTGCTGAGGTCATCCTAAGTGTCCAACGAAGACAATCCATGGTTCTTTTGTTAGAAAAAGTAATGTATTTTATCCATAAATCTCCATTTGGTTTGCGCGTTATAATCAGAAACGACAGCCTCCACTAGTCCATTAAAACGTGACGCGAACTCGTTCATCTTATACCTATAAACTTGTCCAAGAACAATCAAACATAGTTTTAAATGTATCCTTAGGAACACTTTTACGTATATTTACTATTATAAATCAACCGGAATATAAACTGATCGATAAAGACGGTAAAAAAGACACTGCGTGCCTTGTCGGGAGCGCGCGCTGGGTACTGTTTACATAAAAAGGTAACTTCCTGGTTTGCTCTTCTTCTCTGGCCTAATTCATCTAAATTGAAAATTTACACTGTCTCGAGACTGTTGACATCTAAAGGAAGCGATGGGTACTGCATTCATATGCCCTTATATGGTCATTTTCATGAGGGAGGGGTTCCAAATGAGCAATGTGTCAAAATCACTTTTTCCAGGACAGAAATTCCTCTGGGTTTCGCCTGCCATATGCGTTCTGTTTCACTCACAGACAAATGGTTAACACTTTTCGAAAATTCAGAGTGTTTCCTATCCATTGGTACTAAATATGTGCATATCCTATTTTCTGGGCCTGAATGGGAGGCATTTTACTTTGGGCACGCCAGGCTCTCCAAAACCGACCCCTCAGCTGCCACTCCCTAACAAGTTAAAATGCATCCTTAGCTATCCTTTTCTGAATATGAGCGATAATATTTCACTCGGATGGCCACCTAAACGTTATATCAGTAAAATAAAGTGGGGCGCATAGCCAGCCTTGCGCACGAGAAAACTTGTTGACATCTGAGCTACCATGGCCATTTCCTGTACCTATTCTTCCTGCTTCCTCCAATCTCTCTGAGGCTTTATATATAGACTGTTGACATCTAGTGGAAGCCATAGGTACTGAAATCTCGGAGCTGCTTGCCATAGAACTCAATAGAGAGACTGTCAAACAGAGCCAATGTGACAAAAAAACAGTAATTCCGGATAGATTTTTCTCTGGTTTTCGCCTGCTATTTCTGTTCTGTTACACTCACAGACATAATGTTAATGGTTAACACTTTTAGAAACTTCAGAGTGTTTCCTATCCAATAGTACTAATTATGTGCATATCCTATTTTCTGGGCCTACTTGGTCTCAATGGGACTCCCTGTTGACAGTTCTGGATCTGTGACTTTGTGAATTTGTTTGATGTACTGAAAATGTGCTTAGAGTTTTGAAACATGAGCCATTCTGATAATCTGATTAGATGTTTGTATTAAGAGCTGTTAAAATGTAAAACATACTTGTGAAAATGTTACTAAAGTGATAAAAAAAGTATTATTCTCAGCAGTGTGATGATTGCATGATCTCATTGTATCTTTATTTTGTTAGCTTATCAAAGCAAAATGCTTTTTAGATTGTCACAACATTATTACATTTGTCTTTATTTAATCACCATAATTATTATTATTACCATTATTGTTATTGTTCATATCATTATCTGCCTAACTTTCCTTTAGCAACAGCGGCCTTGCCGTTGATGCTAATAAAGCTTATGTGAATCGGAGAGAGAAAGAGCGAGAAAGTGGTTCTGGTTCAGGTCGACCACGAGATCTTAATGAGTTCTCATTATGAATTCTGAGAGGCGACAGGTAAACAAACAGAGACTTCATTACAGCCCAAGCAACAGCACCATAATAGTAATTCTTATCACTTAAACACACACTGCGCAGAAATGAGCCTTTCACTTCTCCACATTATCTTTGATGTCTTTGAATGCTGCATAATGCCTTTGTAATCTAGGATAATGGTTTATGTAAATGAAATGTATATAGTAGTTAATGGATGTATTTCAGTTCAGGGGGTTAGACAGGTTGAGGATTTTAAGGGTGTGTGGATTTCAGTTAATTAATATCTCCTACATTTTTTGCAACCCCTCTAATCACCACACATGGGCTCTTCTTAAAGCCTACCTGGTTAAATAAAGGTGAAATAAAAAATAAAAAATAAGATGGAGCCCAAGTGTGGTGATGTGAACTCTGCACCATTCCCACATGATCTCAAAATCCCAACTTTTGTTATTTTTCCTCCACACCAAACTTGAATGGAATGACATGTTGCCTAGTTGCATTCATATGTGAGTGCACACATATTGTTTGTAGTCATAATACCCATAACACCTAGCAGTCAAACTGGGAAATGGTTCCAATCGTTTTTCCACCATTCATTTTTTCCATAGGAGATTTTATAAACACTTAAAATAAGGGCTGTGTTTCGTGTAGGCTTACCCTGGTGTGACGTTTTGATGACCGTGAAAATCTCTCTAGAACAAGGTGACTTATCAATATATTTGCCTGTATTTTCCCCAAAAAATTATTTTAATATGCTGCTAATGTGGCTATCATAAAGACCTACAAATATCATGGTGATCTGGACATACAGCCAAATCGAGGCAAAGGTAAGAATCTCTGGATTAACTAAATGTTAGCTATATTTAGTCATTAATAAATTGTCTAAACTTATTTAAATGGACAATTCTGTGAACTGTCTTGTGTACGTTTTAAATTGACACAATACCTGTTAGCAAAGGTGTCAGCTCGAGATGAGGTGCAGGGATTTGTAGTATTGCATGATGTCTACTTTGATGCTAATGAACATTTTCCAATCTGAGAGTAAACTGAGAAGAATATCTTGATGAAAGTCACCTTGTCCAAGAGAAATTTACATGGTTATCAAAATGTCATGCCAGGGTAAGCCTACATGAAACACAGCCCTTATTTTAAGTGTGTCTCAAATTCCCTATGGAAAAAATAGTGGTTAGAGCGTTGGACTAGTAACCGAAAGGTTGCAAGATCGAATCCCCGAGCTGACAAGGTAAAAATATGTAATTCTGCCCCTGAACAAGGCAGTTAACCCACTGTTCCTTGGCCGTCATTGAAAATAAGAATTTGTTCTTAACTGACTTGCCTAGTTAAATAAAGGTTAAACAAATAAATAAATGAATGGTGGAAAAACAATTGGAACTGTTTCCCTGTTTGACCGCTAGGTTTTATGGGTATTATAAAACCTCCACTGTGGGGCTCTATAGTGACTCTTACACAGTGCCGACCCAGTCAATAAGCGACATAAGTGGTGTTGTGGAAAATATTGAATCAAATACTTCTCAGATACTGGAGCTTGTGAATTCAAATAGACTTTATTACAGAGAGTAACAAAGCCGAGCACCTCCATGGAAGAACTAACTCTACATTCTTAGTGCTTGGCTTTTTTACAGTCTTACCCTTACTTAACATCATCACTCCACTTCATGAATCTTGTTGTTTTACTTAGTTTCCATTCTCTTATTGGCTCAGACATTGGGGCATAGATTCTATTGGTGGCGTGACATGCATACTCCTACTGGTGCCAATCACTGATTAGTTAATGTTCCTGTCCAAAGGTCTTTACAAGTTCAGGCCGATGTTGTCTATGTATGATTAACACATCTGCGTGTCCAGTAGCCTTCACAAGATCAGATATGGTCCAGACCAGTCACGTCCTTGCTAGTCTACCTTGCGTCATCAATCAATCAAATGTATTTATAAAGCCCTTCTTACATCAAATGATGTCACAGAGTGCTGTACAGAAACCCAGCCTAAAACCCCAAACAGCAAGCAATGCAGGTGTAAAAGCACGGTGGTTAGGAAAAACTCCCTAAAAGGCCAGAACCTAGGAAGAAACCTAGAGAGGAACCAGGCTGTGAGGGTTGGCCAGTCCTCTTCTGGCTGTGCCGGGTACAGATTATAACAGAACATGGCCAAGATTTTTAAATGTTCATAGATGACCAGCAGGGTCCAATAAAAATAATCACAGTGGTTGTCGAGGGTGCAACAGGTCAGCACCTCAGGAGTAAATGTCAGTTGGCTCTCCATAGCCGATCATTCAGAGTATCTCTACCACTCCTGCCGTCTCTAGAGAGTTGAAACAGCAGGTCTAGGACAGGTAGCATGTCTGGTGAACAGGTCAGGGTTCCATAGCCGCAGGCAGAGACAGTTGAAACTGGAGCAGCAGCACGGCCAGGTAGTCATGAGGAATGGTCCTAAGGCCCAGGTCCTCCGAGAGAGAGAAAGAAAGAAAGAGAGAGAGAAAAGAGAGAGAATAAGAGAGAGCATGCTTAAATTCACACAGGACACCGGATAAGAGAGGAGAAATACTCCAGATATAACAGACTCACCCTAGCCCCCGGACACAAACTACTGCAGCATAAATTCTGGAGGCTGAGACAGGAGTGGTCGGGAGACACTGTGGCCCCATCCGACGATACCACCAGACAGGGCCATACAAGCAGGATATAACAAACAGGCAGGATATAACACCACCCACTCTGCAGAAGCACAGCCCCCACACCACAAGAGGGATATCTCCAACCACCAAGGCCGAGTATAGCCCACAAAGATCTCCGCCACGGCACAACCCAAGGGGGGGCGCCAACCCGGACCGGAAGATCACGTCAGTGACTCAACCCACTCAAGCGACGCACCCCCAGGGGCGGCATCGAAGAGCACCAGTAGGCCAGTGACTCAGCCCTGTAATAGGGTTAGAGGCAGAGAATCCCATTGGAGAGGTGAACCGGCCAGGCAGAGACAGCAAGGGCAGTTCGTTGCTCCAGTACCTTTCCGTTCACCTTCACACTCCTGGGCCAGACTACACTCAATCATAGGACCTACTGAAGAGATGAGTCTTCAATAGAGACTTAAAGGTTGAGACCGAGTCTCACGTCTCTCACATGGATAGGCAGACCATTCCATAAAAATGGAGCTCTATAGGAGAAAGCCCTGCCTCCAGCTGTTTGCTTAGAAATTCTAGGGACAGTAAGGAGGCATCGTCTTGTGACCGTAGCGTGCGTGTAGGTATGTACGGCAGGACCAAATCGGAAAGATAGGTAGGAGCAAGCCCATGTAATGCTTTGTAGGTTAGCAGTAAAAACCTTGAAATCAGCCCTTGCCTTAACAGAAAGCCAGTGTAGAGAGGCTAGCACTGGAGAAATATGATACATTTTTTTGGTTCTAGTCAAGATTCTAGCAGCCGTGTTTAGCACTAACTGAAGTTTTTTATTGCTTTATCCTGGTAGCCGGAAAGTAGAGCATTGGATTTTTGCAATGTTACGTAGATGAAAAAAAAATGTCCTTGAAACAGTCTTGATATGTTCGTCAAAAGAGAGATCAGGCTCCAGAGTAACGCCGAGGTCCTTCACAGTTTTATTTGAGACGACTGTACACCCATCAAGATTAATTGTGAGATTCAACATTAGATCTCTTTGTTTCTTGGTACCTAGAACAAGCATCTCTGTTTTGTCCGAGTTTAAAAGTAGAACATTTGCCGCCATCCACTTCCTTATGTCTGAAACACAGGCTTCCAGGGAGGGCAGTTTTGGGGTTTCATCATGTTTCATCGAAATGTACAGCTGTGTGTCATCTGCATAGCAGTGAAAGTTAACATTATGTTTCCGAATGACCTCACCAAGTGGTAAAATATATAGTGAAAACAGTAGTGGTCCCAAAACAGAGCCTTGAGGAACACCGAAATATACAGTTGATTTGTCAGAGGACAAACCATCGACAGAGACAAACTGATAAGATCTAAACCAGGCCTGAACTTGTCCGTGTAGACCAATTTGGGTTTCCAATCTCTCCAAAAGAATGTGGTGATCGATGGTATCAAAAGCAGTACTAAGGTCTAGGAGCACGAGGACAGATGCAGAGCCTCGGTCTGACGCCATTAAAGGTCATTTACCACCTTCACAAGCGCAGTCTCAGTGCTATGATGGGGTCTAATACCAGACTGAATTTTTTGTCTTTAGGAAGGCAGTGAGTTGCTGCGCAACAGCTTTTTCAAAATGTTTTGAGAGGAATGGAAGATTCGATATAGGCCGATAGTTTTTTATATTTTCTGGGTCAAGGTTTGGCTTTTTCAAGAGAGGCTTTATTACTGCCACTTTTAGTGAGTTTGGTACACATCCGGTGGATAGAGAGACATTTATTATGTTCAACATAGGTGGGTCAAGCACAGGAAGCAGCACTTTCAGTAGTTTTGTTGGAATAAGGTCCAGTATGCAGCTTGAAGGTTTAGAGGCCATGATTATTTTCATCAATGTGTCAAGAGATATAGTACTAAATAACTTGAGTGTCTCCCTTGATCCTAGGTCCTGGCAAAGTTGTGCAGACTCAGGACAACTGAGCTTTGGAGGAATACGCAGATTTAAAGAAGAGTCCGTAATTTACTTTCTATTGATCATGATCTTTTCCTCAAAGAAGTTCATGAATTTATCACTGCTGAAGTGAAAGCCATCCTCTCTTGGGGAATGCTGCTTTTTAGTTAGCTTTGTGACAGTATAAAAAATACATTTGGGATTGTTCTTATTTTCCTCAATTAAGTTGGAAAAATAGGATGATCGAGCAGCAGTGAGGGCTTGGTCTTTCCAAGCTAGTCGGAAGACTACCAGTTTGTTGTAACGCCATTTCCGTTCCAATTGTCTGGAAGCTTGCTTCAGAGCTCGGGTATTTTCTGTATACCAGGGAGCTAGTTTCTTATGGCAAATGTTTTTGTTTTTAGGGTGCGACTGCATCTAGGGTATTGCGCAAGGTTAAATTGAGTTCCTCAGTTAGGTGGTTAACTGATTTTTTTACTTATTTTGACGTCCTTGGGTAGGCAGAGGGAGTCTGGAAGGGCATCTAGGCATCCTTGGGTTGTCCGACAATTTATAGGACGACTTTTGATTATCCTTGGTTGGGGTCTGAGCATATTATTTGTTGCAATTGCAAACATAATAAAATGTAATCTACACAGATTCTGCTTACGTTCTGTTTTGTACATGTCTAATAGTTGACTCGATGTTGATCCAGCTTTGTACACTCACATGGGCTTCAGCCTTCATTCTGCTTACACATGTCCAATATTTAACCTTATATCGATTATTCTTTCTACTTCAAAGAGAACAGTACAGGTACTGAGAATCATCAGATTACTGGAAAATCACAAAAAAAGTGGTCGCTATGGGGTCCCCGACAAAAAAACTCAGTCTGAATAGTAGAATACACAAGGTGCAATTTAGAAATTTGGTAAGGAATCAGCAATTTTACTCTTGTTATGTCATGTCAGTTACAGACCTTTCTGACTAACTGAAGGCTCTGAATCATATCCAACTGTATAATAAAAACAATGTGACATATCCAGACCTATTACCTGCCAAGGGGCCCGCATTGATTTTGTTCGAATATTTAGTCACTACACAAAATTTGTAGAATTGTAGGAATTTGCTTAAATAAAATAGATACATTTTCTCTTTACCCCGTGGCTAAATATGCATAATTGCAGGAAATTAGCTTTAAATAACGATATGAGTCATCGATATGAGTCAGTAACATTTATTCTAGAATCAAAATTGACTACAAAGTGTAAATAGGATAATGTTGGTCATAAAGTCAGAGAGTAAATGGATTACAATAATGTCAACAATTCATGCCCCTTTTTGCCAAGCTCTACCTACCTAGCTGGCTAAAGTTAGCTTACTGGCTAAAGTTAGCTTACATATATACAACTCGGATTTCGCTTGGAAACACAGTAACATTTCAAAAGAAGGCAAATAGTTTGTAGGAAAACCTTTAGTCATGATTGTGATGTCGCCAGATTGACTTTAGATGCAGTATACTGTATTTTTAGCCAGCTAACTGAGATTGAGGGGACCACCATATTTTACCTAGCTAACATTAGCATTGCTAGCTATTATTTTACAAACTTTGCTAGAAACAGTAATGACAACATTGCCATCTTTCTAAAGTAAATTTTACATCATCATAATATGGGAAAGCTGTTTCCTTCTAATTATTTGCCTACTTTAGCAATGTCATCGTATTTCCATGCCACTATAAATTAGTGTAATTTAGACGTAACAGTCACATTAGCCTTCAAGGTACAACCCATGTCTAGGGCACAAATAAATATTGGATGCATCTATGGTGGTATGAGCTAACTCATGTCTGACTACAACAGTGTACAATCTAGCAGCAACAAACCCAGGGCCATAGCAAAACGGTGTCACAGGCCTGAATCCAACCTGGAGCCAGTCGGTCTATATCAAATCAAATTTTATTGATCACATAGACATATTTAAGAGATTGTTTTGCAGGTGTAGCGAAATGCTTGCATATATACTTGGAAGCGGTGGATGGTGTGCACGCCTCCTGAGTTGGACTAGAAGACAACTCCAAATACCTTTTCTCCCCCGGCGGCGTCTTGGAGAAGCCTCTGGGATAAGTTCAATTGCCCTGGGAGTGCAGACAAAGGATCCAATTTAGGAAAATAATAATTCTGGTCATACTGCTGGTGAGTTACAGCTGCTCTTATATCCAAAAGTTATTTCCAGATGTATGTAATTACACAAATAACGTTCTGGGCTAATAATGTGAGAAATAACACACCAAAAAACGAAATACTGCAAAGTTGCTTAGGGGCTAGAAGCAAAGCTGCCATGTCTGTCGGCGCCATCTTGTGTCTGTAAAGCATAGAATTAGCTTCCAAATGAGATTAGGTTATTTCTCGAGCTACGCTATATATGCAAAAGTATGTGGACACCACTTCAAATTAGTCTATTTTTGCCACACCTGTTGCTGACAGCTGTATAAAATCAAGCACACAGCCATATGCAATCTCCATAGTCAAACATTGGCAGTAGAATGGCCTTACTGAAGAGCTCAGTTACTTTCAATGTGTCACCGTCATAGGACGCCACCTTTCCAACAAGTCAGTTTGTCAAATTTCTGCCCTGCTAGACCTGCAACAGCTCACCTGCGAAGTGGTATGCCACACAAGCTCACAGAATGAAACCGCCGAGTGGTGAAGTGAGTAGCGAACAGCGAGCAGCCACACACAAGCTTAAGATCACCATGAGCAATGCCAAGCGTCGGCTGGAATGGTGTAAAGCTCGCCGCCATTAGACTCTGGAGCAGTGGAAACGCGTTCTCTGGAGTGATGAATCACACTTCACTATCTGGCAGTCGAGACGGATGAATCTGGGTTTGGCGGATGCCAGGAGAACGCTACCTTCCCCAATGCACAGTATCAACTGCAAAGTTATTCGAGGAATAATGATCTGGGGCTGTTTTTTATGGTTCGGGCTAGCACAGTGAAGGGAAATCTTAACACTACAGCAACCAAACTCAACTGGCAGACCGTGGTCCGGGTCCAGACCCAGAGAAGGGTCAATCCAGACCGGACAACATTTTGTTAAATAAAAGTATATTAGCTTTAAAAATTCAAAGAGGCGTAGCAGCCTCTTTAACTCAGCAACATATCTTTCACGCTCTCTCTCACGGCAACACCCACCTCTACTAGTGCCCCGACTAATCCAATCGTGTGGTTTATGCAAATACAAGAGGCTGCGTTTTACCAAATCACATCAATCCAAATATCCTCTGCGGAACGTTGGGACAGTCAGCCAGAAAGAAACACACATTTAAGGAGCTTAGTTACCAGTATCTATGTTAGTATATGGCTTGTTCAAAAAAATTAAACTCTGAAACGATATATTCAAAGACGGAACAGTATTTATTAATTCTCCCCTCAACTAGCACAAAATATGCAGCGAGTCCGTAGCTCTCGTGAAAAGTGCCAATGTTAAGCCCTATTATGACACCAGGCATAGTAAATTCGATCAGATGTATCCCCTGAACACGGAGGTGAGAACAAACAAGATTAACCAACTAACTCAAATCCCAATATGAGAGGTCCACCAAAGTCCTTGTCAATTCCCTGACAGCCCAACCACGTGCAATGGAGTGTTCACTGAGGACAGCTTGGGTTTGGGAAAACACACCCCAAAAAAATTTCAGACACTGAGATGGTAAAAGGATGCATGTGTGAATTTGCTGACACCTTCCTTGTAGGTAAACAAAAATATGAGGTCAGGGAAAATATCAAACAGATCCCACTGTCAGATTCCACAGCAATAAGGAGAACTGAAATATTAGCTGAAGATTTAACTTCACAACTTGATGAGGCCATTCAGAATGCACCATTAGCTGTAGATGAATCAACAGATATCACCGATAATGACCAGCTTCTGAAGGAGTTATGCAAGGAGCTGTTGGGTTTAACACATCTAGAGGCACACACACAGGGAGAGTGTATCCATGAGACCACCAAAGGAATGCTGACAAAAAGGCGAATAGATCTGAAGTCAGTGGTCTCCATCACCACTGTTGGAGCTCCAGCCATGATAGGAAGAGGAAGGGGACTGGTTGCTTGTTTGAAAGAGGACCACCCTGACCTGATATCGTATCACTGCCTCATTGCCAGTCTGGTAAAATAATATTCTGAGGACATGACAACGATGATGAAACATATCAACTTTTTAAGAGCAACATCATCCCTACAACACCGCCTGCTGCGAGGCATTCTGACAGAGGCCAATGCCAGTTTTGATGTCTTACTACTGCACAACAATGTCAGATGGCTCAGAAAAGCAGAGTTTTGGAACGGTTTCAGGGGGAAATCAAAGCTTTCTTATCAGAGCAAAAGAGTGACAATGCAACTCAGTTTTCTGTGTTTTTGGAAGATGAGCAGAAGATGGAAACAGTTGCATTTTGTCAGAGATTACACAATGAAGTCCCTCTTTCTGAGAAAAGTTCCCGTGGCGCGCGCACGAGAAGTCACGGAGTGTCTTTTGTAGCGTCGTTATTGATCAGTTTATATTCCGGCTGATTTATAATAGTAAATATACGTAAAAGTGTTCCTAAGGATACATTTAAAACTATGTTTGATTGTTCTTGGACAAGTTTATAGGTATAATTTGAACGAGTTCGCGCCGCGTTTCAATGGAGTAGTGGAAGCTGTCGTTTCTGATTATAACGCAGCGAACCAAATGGAGGATTTATGGATAAAAGGCGTTACTTTTTCTAACAAAAGAACCATGGATTGTCTTCGTTGGACACTTAGGATGACCTCAGCAGAAGTTCTTCAACAGGTAATTGGTTTGTTTTCGCTGTGAAATGTGTTGTGTGTGCCATGATGGCTAATCGATACATGGCTATTGGAAAAATATGTGAGGTGCTAGCCTCAAACAATGAAATGTGCTGCTTTACGCCGTAAAGCCTTTTTGAAATCTGACAACGCTGTGATATTGCCAAGAAACATAGCTTTTGATGATTATGGAACACTTGTATATTGGTGGATGTTTAATAATTCCATTTTGGGATTTTGAATTTGGCGCTTTAGATTTTCGCTGGTAGTGTCGGGACGAGCCCGCTAGCGACCCAGCAATCCCTGACTGGTTTAATCAACTGAATCTTACACTACTGGAACGGGACAACACAGTGTGTGATATGATAACAGCAGTCGGGGCTTTCCAGAAGAAATTTGAACTTCTCAAGAATGATCTCCAGGGAGATCTTGTCCACTTCCCCAATCTTCTAGTACAAACGCAGGGAGACAAAGATGTTCCCAACCATGTAGATTTTATCCAGAAGCTGATGGATAACTTTATGTCACGCTTTGATGACTTCACTGTTGGAAGAGAACTGCTGCTGCTCATCCAGAACCCATTCTTGGTCACAAATGTGACAAAGTTGTCAGAAGAAGCAAAACAGATCTTCAGATGGGTATATGTTGCATCCCTGAAATGGAGTTGATTGAGCTGCAAGAAAAGGTGGCTTTGAAGGTGCAGGCTGGTGATTGTGACCCTGTCACTTTCTGGGGAAAGATGGTGCTTGCAGCTGATGTCCCTCTGCTCAAGAGACTGGCACTATACATCCTGACCATGTTTGGCTCCACATACAGCTGTGAATCAGCCTTCTCCACAATTAACTTAATTAAAAACAAATACTGCACCAGGCTCACCAATGAACACCTGTGCCAGTGTCTCAGTGTCTCTCACACCATTTGTGCCAAAGTTCAATGCATTGGCAGGAGACAGAAAGTGTATTTTCTCTCATCAATGCAATGGCAAGGCCCAGAGTGACTTATATATGAACATTGCATGGCCCACAGTGATGTTCTGTGCATTCAGTTTATTATTTTTGTTCAAATTTTTATTTAAAAAAAATTATAGTACAAGGCCTATGGTTAGAGTGCACTTTCTGCATAGATAATTATGCAACCACTTTTGTTCTTCAGCAATGTTGATCCAATGTTGCACGTTTACATTTCAAAGAAGTTCAAGTTTAATTCAGGTTCCTAATCTCATTTAACGTAGTTAATGTACATTTTCTATAACAACATGTTTCATAGACTGTTTGTTACTACGCTGTACCACAGCGCCGATAAAGTACGATGTTCCTCCGGACCTTTGCCACCTATGAAATTTGTGTCACTGGACCTTCTCAAATAATAGTTGAGTACTCCCTGTGACAACAGTTTGAGGAAGGTCCTTTTCTATTTCAGCATGACAATGCACAATGCGAGGTCCATACAGAAATGGTTTGTTGAGATCAGTGTGTAAGAACTTGACTGGCCTGCTCAGAGCCCTGACCTCAACCTCTTCAAACACATTTGGGATGAATTGGATACTGACTTCGAGCCAGGCCTAATCGCCCAACATCAGTGCCCGACCTCACTAAAGCTCTAGGAGGCTGAATGGAAGCAAGTCCCCGCAGCAATGTTCCAACATCTAGCGGAAAGCCTTCCCAGAAGACTGGAGGCTGTTAAAGCAGCAAAGTGGGGATCAACTCCATATCAATGCCCATGATTTTGGATTGAGATGTTCAACGAGCAGGTGTCCACATTCCTTTGGTAATGTAGTGTATGTTTACAATTGAGGGATGATGACCATCGTTGACCCTGTTTTTCTGTTAGACAAAGTGCACAGTTGGGTGCCAGACTGATCCCCTAGTCATGAATGGATGCCGGGACCAACCTGAAGGAGCAAAGGTGGGTATCATAACATGTCCAGTATTGTGATTGCAATAGTTTAAAGTCTAAAATAGTCAAAAAATAATTTAAATCACTGTTCACTTGTCATTTTGGTTGTGAATTGCATTAGCTAAAATCTTTGTCCTTTCTTTAGAACAAAATGCAATGTACCAATTTTCTGTCTAATATAACACCCTGTCACAGGTCCTCCCAGTCAACACCACCTCATAAGATGTGTGTGACCGATGAGGGGCCAGGAGCTGATCTACGCTCTGATAAAGACCTCCAGCCTTACCTCTTGCCTGCTCACCAATCGTCGTCAGTGGGAAGAACAGAATTAGGTATGTTTAGTCCGATCTGTTCAAAATTCAACATAGTATCTGCTTGTGTGTCAGAAATCACCGATTCTAACTGCCATTGGTAATATAACAGTGGCTATGTGTGTATCTGTTCACAGCAGGGGAGGCTCCTCAGAGGAAGAAAGGGAGGACCATCCTCCAAAGAATAAAAAATTTAAATAGTGAAACATTTTCGGATCCCGTTACCGGGATCGATATGACAACATCCGGTGAAATTGCAGAGCACCAAATTCAAATTACAAAAATAGATATTTAGCTTAGAATCTTGGTAATCGAACCGCGTTGTCCGATTTACAATAGGCTTCACGGCGAAAGCATAGCATTTGATTATCTGAGGATATCGCCCCACAAACTTCCTGCATATAAATATATTTCAAACCAGCACAGACATTACAAGTTCAAATATAGCGATAAAATAAATCACTTACCTTGGAAAGTCTTCCTCTGGTTGCAATCCCACGGGTCCCAGGAACACAAAGAATGGTTGTTTTGTTCGATAAAGTCCCTCTTTATATCCCAAAAACTCAGTTTGGTTGGCGTGTTTTGTTCAGTAATCCACCCATTCCACTCGTTCAATATACAGACATAGAAAACCTAAAAAAGCTACCTATAAACTTTGTCCAAACAAGTCAAACAATGTTTCTAATCAATCCTCAGGTACCCTAATATGTAAATAAATGATAATATTTCAGACGGAAAATAGCCTGTTCAATAGAAAAGAAAAATAACGAAGAGCGCGCCCACAATCACACGTGCAAAAGAGTAGTGTCAGTTCTAACAGCCACTTCCCAGAACTTCTATTTCTTGTTCGTTTTTCAAAAAACAAGCCTGAAACCATGTCTAAAGACTGTTGACATCTAGTGGAAGCTATAGGAACTGCAATCTGGGAGCTAAATCCTCTATAGTGAATAGCAAGTCAATTGAAAAACTGTGACATAAAAAAAAAAAAAATTCCGAATAGATTTTCCTGGGTTTTCACCTGCCATATCAGTTCTGTTATACTCACAGACATTATTTTAACAGTTGTGTTTTCTATCTATTATATGCATATCCTAGCTTCTGGGCCTGAGTAACCTAAAAGTTTCCATACCAATCATGTCTGTGGGTGTTCATTCAGGTTGAAGTTCACAAGTGGAAGAGATGCAGGGGTCCATTGTGACCGTGGAGGAGGACACTGGCACTGCAGAGAGCCAGAAAAGACAGAAACCGAGGTACATGGACCTACATGGACCTATCTTACATTTTTCACCACTGACTATTTTCTTTGTCTCCACTGTCCACAGTGTCTGGGCTGTCATTTCTATAGTACAGCACATTATCTTAGTTGTTTGTTAGTGTACCAGCGATGACAGTGAAAGTCGACTAAGTTATCAACAGCATGTATTGCTTTGTTTGAGGCAACGACTAAAATACATGACCATTCTATCAGGTGTAAGAATAAAATGAATGATGACTGAAATATATATATATTTTTTTTCTTCATATTTCAGCCTGGTTCCTCTCTAGGTTTCTTCCTAGGTTCTGGCCTTTTAGGGAGTTTTTCCTAACCACCGTGCTGTACAGAAACCCAGCCTAAAACCCCAAACAGCAAGCAATGCAGGTGTAAAAGCACGGTGGTTAGGAAAAACTCCTAAAAGGCCAGAACCTAGGAAGAAACCTAGAGAGGAACCAGGCTGTGAGGGTTGGCCAGTCCTCTTCTGGCTGTGCCGGGTACAGATTATAACAGAACATGGCCAAGATTTTTAAATGTTCATAGATGACCAGCAGGGTCCAATAAAAATAATCACAGTGGTTGTCGAGGGTGCAACAGGTCAGCACCTCAGGAGTAAATGTCAGTTGGCTCTCCATAGCCGATCATTCAGAGTATCTCTACCACTCCTGCCGTCTCTAGAGAGTTGAAACAGCAGGTCTAGGACAGGTAGCATGTCTGGTGAACAGGTCAGGGTTCCATAGCCGCAGGCAGAACAGTTGAAACTGGAGCAGCAGCACGGCCAGGTAGTCATGAGGAATGGTCCTAAGGCCCAGGTCCTCCGAGAGAGAGAAAGAAAGAAAGAGAGAGAGAAAAAGAGAGAGAATAAGAGAGAGCATGCTTAAATTCACACAGGACACCGGATAAGAGAGGAGAAATACTCCAGATATAACAGACTCACCCTAGCCCCCGGACACAAACTACTGCAGCATAAATTCTGGAGGCTGAGACAGGAGTGGTCGGGAGACACTGTGGCCCCATCCGACGATACCACCAGACAGGGCCATACAAGCAGGATATAACAAACAGGCAGGATATAACACCACCCACTCTGCAGAAGCACAGCCCCCACACCACAAGAGGGATATCTCCAACCACCAAGGCCGAGTATAGCCCACAAAGATCTCCGCCACGGCACAACCCAAGGGGGGGCGCCAACCCGGACCGGAAGATCACGTCAGTGACTCAACCCACTCAAGCGACGCACCCCCCCCCCAGGGACGGCATCGAAGAGCACCAGTAGGCCAGTGACTCAGCCCCTGTAATAGGGTTAGAGGCAGAGAATCCCATTGGAGAGGTGAACCGGCCAGGCAGAGACAGCAAGGGCAGTTCGTTGCTCCAGTACCTTTCCGTTCACCTTCACACTCCTGGGCCAGACTACACTCAATCATAGGACCTACTGAAGAGATGAGTCTTCAATAGAGACTTAAAGGTTGAGACCGAGTCTACGTCTCTCACATGGATAGGCAGACCATTCCATAAAAATGGAGCTCTATAGGAGAAAGCCCTGCCTCCAGCTGTTTGCTTAGAAATTCTAGGGACAGTAAGGAGGCATGCGTCTTGTGACCGTAGCGTACGTGTAGGTATGTACGGCAGGACCAAATCGGAAAGATAGGTAGGAGCAAGCCCATGTAATGCTTTGTAGGTTAGCAGTAAAAACCTTGAAATCAGCCCTTGCCTTAACAGAAAGCCAGTGTAGAGAGGCTAGCACTGGAGAAATATGATACATTTTTTTGGTTCTAGTCAAGATTCTAGCAGCCGTGTTTAGCACTAACTGAAGTTTTTTATTGCTTTATCCTGGTAGCCGGAAAGTAGAGCATTGGATTTTTGCAATGTTACGTAGATGAAAAAAAAATGTCCTTGAAACAGTCTTGATATGTTCGTCAAAAGAGAGATCAGGCTCCAGAGTAACGCCGAGGTCCTTCACAGTTTTATTTGAGACGACTGTACACCCATCAAGATTAATTGTGAGATTCAACATTAGATCTCTTTGTTTCTTGGTACCTAGAACAAGCATCTCTGTTTTGTCCGAGTTTAAAAAGTAGAACATTTGCCGCCATCCACTTCCTTATGTCTGAAACACAGGCTTCCAGGAGGGCAGTTTTGGGGTTTCACCATGTTTCATCGAAATGTACAGCTGTGTGTCATCTGCATAGCAGTGAAAGTTAACATTATGTTTCCGAATGACCTCACCAAGTGGTAAAATATATAGTGAAAACAGTAGTGGTCCCAAAACAGAGCCTTGAGGAACACCGAAATATACAGTTGATTTGTCAGAGGACAAACCATCGACAGAGACAAACTGATAAGATCTAAACCAGGCCTGAACTTGTCCGTGTAGACCAATTTGGGTTTCCAATCTCTCCAAAAGAATGTGGTGATCGATGGTATCAAAAGCAGTACTAAGGTCTAGGAGCACGAGGACAGATGCAGAGCCTCGGTCTGACGCCATTAAAAGGTCATTTACCACCTTCACAAGCGCAGTCTCAGTGCTATGATGGGGTCTAATACCAGACTGAATTTTTTGTCTTTAGGAAGGCAGTGAGTTGCTGCGCAACAGCTTTTTCAAAATGTTTTGAGAGGAATGGAAGATTCGATATAGGCCGATAGTTTTTTATATTTTCTGGGTCAAGGTTTGGCTTTTTCAAGAGAGGCTTTATTACTGCCACTTTTAGTGAGTTTGGTACACATCCGGTGGATAGAGAGACATTTATTATGTTCAACATAGGTGGGTCAAGCACAGGAAGCAGCACTTTCAGTAGTTTTGTTGGAATAAGGTCCAGTATGCAGCTTGAAGGTTTAGAGGCCATGATTATTTTCATCAATGTGTCAAGAGATATAGTACTAAATAACTTGAGTGTCTCCCTTGATCCTAGGTCCTGGCAAAGTTGTGCAGACTCAGGACAACTGAGCTTTGGAGGAATACGCAGATTTAAAGAAGAGTCCGTAATTTACTTTCTATTGATCATGATCTTTTCCTCAAAGAAGTTCATGAATTTATCACTGCTGAAGTGAAAGCCATCCTCTCTTGGGGAATGCTGCTTTTTAGTTAGCTTTGTGACAGTATAAAAAATACATTTGGGATTGTTCTTATTTTCCTCAATTAAGTTGGAAAAATAGGATGATCGAGCAGCAGTGAGGGCTTGGTCTTTCCAAGCTAGTCGGAAGACTACCAGTTTGTTGTAACGCCATTTCCGTTCCAATTGTCTGGAAGCTTGCTTCAGAGCTCGGGTATTTTCTGTATACCAGGGAGCTAGTTTCTTATGGCAAATGTTTTTTGTTTTTAGGGGTGCGACTGCATCTAGGGTATTGCGCAAGGTTAAATTGAGTTCCTCAGTTAGGTGGTTAACTGATTTTTTTACTTATTTTGACGTCCTTGGGTAGGCAGAGGGAGTCTGGAAGGGCATCTAGGCATCCTTGGGTTGTCCGACAATTTATAGGACGACTTTTGATTATCCTTGGTTGGGGTCTGAGCATATTATTTGTTGCAATTGCAAACATAATAAAATGTAATCTACACAGATTCTGCTTACGTTCTGTTTTGTACATGTCTAATAGTTGACTCGATGTTGATCCAGCTTTGTACACTCACATGGGCTTCAGCCTTCATTCTGCTTACACATGTCCAATATTTAACCTTATATCGATTATTCTTTCTACTTCAAAGAGAACAGTACAGGTACTGAGAATCATCAGATTACTGGAAAATCACAAAAAGTGGTCGCTATGGGGTCCCCGACAAAAAAACTCAGTCTGAATAGTAGAATACACAAGGTGCAATTTAGAAATTTGGTAAGGAATCAGCAATTTTACTCTTGTTATGTCATGTCAGTTACAGACCTTTCTGACTAACTGAAGGCTCTGAATCATATCCAACTGTATAATAAAAACAATGTGACATATCCAGACCTATTACCTGCCAAGGGGCCCGCATTGATTTTGTTCGAATATTTAGTCACTACACAAAATTTGTAGAATTGTAGGAATTTGCTTAAATAAAATAGATACATTTTCTCTTTACCCCGTGGCTAAATATGCATAATTGCAGGAAATTAGCTTTAAATAACGATATGAGTCATCGATATGAGTCAGTAACATTTATTCTAGAATCAAAATTGACTACAAAGTGTAAATAGGATAATGTTGGTCATAAAGTCAGAGAGTAAATGGATTACAATAATGTCAACAATTCATGCCCCTTTTTGCCAAGCTCTACCTACCTAGCTGGCTAAAGTTAGCTTACTGGCTAAAGTTAGCTTACATATATACAACTCGGATTTCGCTTGGAAACACAGTAACATTTCAAAAGAAGGCAAATAGTTTGTAGGAAAACCTTTAGTCATGATTGTGATGTCGCCAGATTGACTTTAGATGCAGTATACTGTATTTTTAGCCAGCTAACTGAGATTGAGGGGACCACCATATTTTACCTAGCTAACATTAGCATTGCTAGCTATTATTTTACAAACTTTGCTAGAAACAGTAATGACAACATTGCCATCTTTCTAAAGTAAATTTTACATCATCATAATATGGGAAAGCTGTTTCCTTCTAATTATTTGCCTACTTTAGCAATGTCATCGTATTTCCATGCCACTATAAATTAGTGTAATTTAGGCGTAACAGTCACATTAGCCTTCAAGGTACAACCCATGTCTAGGGCACAAATAAATATTGGATGCATCTATGGTGGTATGAGCTAACTCATGTCTGACTACAACAGTGTACAATCTAGCAGCAACAAACCCAGGGCCATAGCAAAACGGTGTCACAGGCCTGAATCCAACCTGGAGCCAGTCGGTCTATATCAAATCAAATTTTATTGATCACATAGACATATTTAAGAGATTGTTTTGCAGGTGTAGCGAAATGCTTGCATATATACTTGGAAGCGGTGGATGGTGTGCACGCCTCCTGAGTTGGACTAGAAGACAACTCCAAATACCTTTTCTCCCCCGGCGGCGTCTTGGAGAAGCCTCTGGGATAAGTTCAATTGCCCTGGGGGTACGAACAAAGGATCCAATTTAGGAAAATAATAATTCTGGTCATACTGCTGGTGAGTTACAGCTGCTCTTATATCCAAAAGTTATTTCCAGATGTATGTAATTACACAAATAACGTTCTGGGCTAATAATGTGAGAAATAACACACCAAAAAACGAAATACTGCAAAGTTGCTTAGGGGCTAGAAGCAAAGCTGCCATGTCTGTCGGCGCCATCTTGTGTCTGTAAAGCATAGAATTAGCTTCCAAATGAGATTAGGTTATTTCTCGAGCTACGCTATATATGCAAAAGTATGTGGACACCACTTCAAATTAGTCTATTTTTGCCACACCTGTTGCTGACAGCTGTATAAAATCAAGCACACAGCCATATGCAATCTCCATAGTCAAACATTGGCAGTAGAATGGCCTTACTGAAGAGCTCAGTTACTTTCAATGTGTCACCGTCATAGGACGCCACCTTTCCAACAAGTCAGTTTGTCAAATTTCTGCCCTGCTAGACCTGCAACAGCTCACCTGCGAAGTGGTATGCCACACAAGCTCACAGAATGAAACCGCCGAGTGGTGAAGTGAGTAGCGAACAGCGAGCAGCCACACACAAGCTTAAGATCACCATGAGCAATGCCAAGCGTCGGCTGGAATGGTGTAAAGCTCGCCGCCATTAGACTCTGGAGCAGTGGAAACGCGTTCTCTGGAGTGATGAATCACACTTCACTATCTGGCAGTCGAGACGGATGAATCTGGGTTTGGCGGATGCCAGGAGAACGCTACCTTCCCCAATGCACAGTATCAACTGCAAAGTTATTCGAGGAATAATGATCTGGGGCTGTTTTTTATGGTTCGGGCTAGCACAGTGAAGGGAAATCTTAACACTACAGCAACCAAACTCAACTGGCAGACCGTGGTCCGGGTCCAGACCCAGAGAAGGGTCAATCCAGACCAGACAACATTTTGTTAAATAAAAGTATATTAGCTTTAAAAATTCAAAGAGGCGTAGCAGCCTCTTTAACTCAGCAACATATCTTTCACGCTCTCTCTCACGGCAACACCCACCTCTACTAGTGCCCGACTAATCCAATCGTGTGGTTTATGCAAATACAAGAGGCTGCGTTTTACCAAATCACATCAATCCAAATATCCTCTGCGGAACGTTGGGACAGTCAGCCAGAAAGAAACACACATTTAAGGAGCTTAGTTACCAGTATCTATGTTAGTATATGGCTTGTTCAAAAAAATTAAACTCTGAAACGATATATTCAAAGACGGAACAGTATTTATTAATTCTCCCCTCAACTAGCACAAAATATGCAGCGAGTCCGTAGCTCTCGTGAAAAGTGCCAATGTTAAGCCCTATTATGACACCAGGCATAGTAAATTCGATCAGATGTATCCCCTGAACACGGAGGTGAGAACAAACAAGATTAACCAACTAACTCAAATCCCAATATGAGAGGTCCACCAAAGTCCTTGTCAATTCCCTGACAGCCCAACCACGTGCAATGGAGTGTTCACTGAGGACAGCTTGGGTTTGGGAAAACACACCCCAAAAAAATTTCAGACACTGAGATGGTAAAAGGATGCATGTGTGAATTTGCTGACACCTTCCTTGTAGGTAAACAAAAATATGAGGTCAGGGAAAATATCAAACAGATCCCACTGTCAGATTCCACAGCAATAAGGAGAACTGAAATATTAGCTGAAGATTTAACTTCACAACTTGATGAGGCCATTCAGAATGCACCATTAGCTGTAGATGAATCAACAGATATCACCGATAATGACCAGCTTCTGAAGGAGTTATGCAAGGAGCTGTTGGGTTTAACACATCTAGAGGCACACACACAGGGAGAGTGTATCCATGAGACCACCAAAGGAATGCTGACAAAAAGGCGAATAGATCTGAAGTCAGTGGTCTCCATCACCACTGTTGGAGCTCCAGCCATGATAGGAAGAGGAAGGGGACTGGTTGCTTGTTTGAAAGAGGACCACCCTGACCTGATATCGTATCACTGCCTCATTGCCAGTCTGGTAAAATAATATTCTGAGGACATGACAACGATGATGAAACATATCAACTTTTTAAGAGCAACATCATCCCTACAACACCGCCTGCTGCGAGGCATTCTGACAGAGGCCAATGCCAGTTTTGATGTCTTACTACTGCACAACAATGTCAGATGGCTCAGAAAAGCAGAGTTTTGGAACGGTTTCAGGGGGAAATCAAAGCTTTCTTATCAGAGCAAAAGAGTGACAATGCAACTCAGTTTTCTGTGTTTTTGGAAGATGAGCAGAAGATGGAAACAGTTGCATTTTGTCAGAGATTACACAATGAAGTCCCTCTTTCTGAGAAAAGTTCCGTGGCGCGCTTACGAAGTCACGGAGTGTCTTTTGTAGCGTCGTTATTGATCAGTTTATATTCCGGCTGATTTATAATAGTAAATATACGTAAAAGTGTTCCTAAGGATACATTTAAAACTATGTTTGATTGTTCTTGGACAAGTTTATAGGTATAATTTGAACGAGTTCGCGCCGCGTTTCAATGGAGTAGTGGAAGCTGTCGTTTCTGATTATAACGCGCGAACCAAATGGAGGATTTATGGATAAAAGACGTTACTTTTTCTAACAAAAGAACCATGGATTGTCTTCGTTGGACACTTAGGATGACCTCAGCAGAAGTTCTTCAACAGGTAATTGGTTTGTTTTCGCTGTGAAATGTGTTGTGTGTGCCATGATGGCTAATCGATACATGGCTATTGGAAAAATATGTGAGGTGCTAGCCTCAAACAATGAAATGTGCTGCTTTCGCCGTAAAGCCTTTTTGAAATCTGACAACGCTGTGATATTGCCAAGAAACATAGCTTTTGATGATTATGGAACACTTGTATATTGGTGGATGTTTAATAATTCCATTTTGGGATTTTGAATTTGGCGCTTTAGATTTTCGCTGGTAGTGTCGGGACGAGCCCGCTAGCGACCCAGCAATCCCTGACTGGTTTAATCAACTGAATCTTACACTACTGGAACGGGACAACACAGTGTGTGATATGATAACAGCAGTCGGGGCTTTCCAGAAGAAATTTGAACTTCTCAAGAATGATCTCCAGGGAGATCTTGTCCACTTCCCCAATCTTCTAGTACAAACGCAGGGAGACAAAGATGTTCCCAACCATGTAGATTTTATCCAGAAGCTGATGGATAACTTTATGTCACGCTTTGATGACTTCACTGTTGGAAGAGAACTGCTGCTGCTCATCCAGAACCCATTCTTGGTCACAAATGTGACAAAGTTGTCAGAAGAAGCAAAACAGATCTTCAGATGGGTATATGTTGCATCCCTGAAATGGAGTTGATTGAGCTGCAAGAAAAGGTGGCTTTGAAGGTGCAGGCTGGTGATTGTGACCCTGTCACTTTCTGGGGAAAGATGGTGCTTGCAGCTGATGTCCCTCTGCTCAAGAGACTGGCACTATACATCCTGACCATGTTTGGCTCCACATACAGCTGTGAATCAGCCTTCTCCACAATTAACTTAATTAAAAACAAATACTGCACCAGGCTCACCAATGAACACCTGTGCCAGTGTCTCAGTGTCTCTCACACCATTTGTGCCAAAGTTCAATGCATTGGCAGGAGACAGAAAGTGTATTTTCTCTCATCAATGCAATGGCAAGGCCCAGAGTGACTTATATATGAACATTGCATGGCCCACAGTGATGTTCTGTGCATTCAGTTTATTATTTTTGTTCAAATTTTTATTTAAAAAAAATTATAGTACAAGGCCTATGGTTAGAGTGCACTTTCTGCATAGATAATTATGCAACCACTTTTGTTCTTCAGCAATGTTGATCCAATGTTGCACGTTTACATTTCAAAGAAGTTCAAGTTTAATTCAGGTTCCTAATCTCATTTAACGTAGTTAATGTACATTTTCTATAACAACATGTTTCATAGACTGTTTGTTACTACGCTGTACCACAGCGCCGATAAAAATACGATGTTCCTCCGGACCTTTGCCACCTATGAAATTTGTGTCACTGGACCTTCTCAAATAATAGTTGAGTACTCCCTGTGACAACAGTTTGAGGAAGGTCCTTTTCTATTTCAGCATGACAATGCACAATGCGAGGTCCATACAGAAATGGTTTGTTGAGATCAGTGTGTAAGAACTTGACTGGCCTGCTCAGAGCCCTGACCTCAACCTCTTCAAACACATTTGGGATGAATTGGATACTGACTTGAGCCAGGCCTAATCGCCCAACATCAGTGCCCGACCTCACTAAAGCTCTAGGAGGCTGAATGGAAGCAAGTCCCCGCAGCAATGTTCCAACATCTAGCGGAAAGCCTTCCCAGAAGACTGGAGGCTGTTAAAGCAGCAAAGTGGGGATCAACTCCATATCAATGCCCATGATTTTGGATTGAGATGTTCAACGAGCAGGTGTCCACATTCCTTTGGTAATGTAGTGTATGTTTACAATTGAGGGATGATGACCATCGTTGACCCTGTTTTTCTGTTAGACAAAGTGCACAGTTGGGTGCCAGACTGATCCCCTAGTCATGAATGGATGCCGGGACCAACCTGAAGGAGCAAAGGTGGGTATCATAACATGTCCAGTATTGTGATTGCAATAGTTTAAAGTCTAAAATAGTCAAAAAATAATTTAAATCACTGTTCACTTGTCATTTTGGTTGTGAATTGCATTAGCTAAAATCTTTGTCCTTTCTTTAGAACAAAATGCAATGTACCAATTTTCTGTCTAATATAACACCCTGTCACAGGTCCTCCCAGTCAACACCACCTCATAAGATGTGTGTGACCGATGAGGAGGCCAGGAGCTGATCTACGCTCTGATAAAGACCTCCAGCCTTACCTCTTGCCTGCTCACCAATCGTCGTCAGTGGGAAGAACAGAATTAGGTATGTTTAGTCCGATCTGTTCAAAATTCAACATAGTATCTGCTTGTGTGTCAGAAATCACCGATTCTAACTGCCATTGGTAATATAACAGTGGCTATGTGTGTATCTGTTCACAGCAGGGGAGGCTCCTCAGAGGAAGAAAGGGAGGACCATCCTCCAAAGAATAAAAAATTTAAATAGTGAAACATTTTGGATCCGTTACCGGGATCGATATGACAACATCCGGTGAAATTGCAGAGCACCAAATTCAAATTACAAAAATAGATATTTAGCTTAGAATCTTGGTAATCGAACCGCGTTGTCCGATTTACAATAGGCTTCACGGCGAAAGCATAGCATTTGATTATCTGAGGATATCGCCCCACAAACTTCCTGCATATAAATATATTTCAAACCAGCACAGACATTACAAGTTCAAATATAGCGATAAAATAAATCACTTACCTTGGAAAGTCTTCCTCTGGTTGCAATCCCACGGGTCCCAGGAACACAAAGAATGGTTGTTTTGTTCGATAAAGTCCCTCTTTATATCCCAAAAACTCAGTTTGGTTGGCGTGTTTTGTTCAGTAATCCACCCATTCCACTCGTTCAATATACAGACATAGAAAACCTAAAAAAGCTACCTATAAACTTTGTCCAAACAAGTCAAACAATGTTTCTAATCAATCCTCAGGTACCCTAATATGTAAATAAATGATAATATTTCAGACGGAAAATAGCCTGTTCAATAGAAAAGAAAAATAACGAAGAGCGCGCCCACAATCACACGTGCAAAAGAGTAGTGTCAGTTCTAACAGCCACTTCCCAGAACTTCTATTTCTTGTTCGTTTTTCAAAAAACAAGCCTGAAACCATGTCTAAAGACTGTTGACATCTAGTGGAAGCTATAGGAACTGCAATCTGGGAGCTAAATCCCTCTATAGTGAATAGCAAGTCAATTGAAAAACTGTGACATAAAAAAAAAAAAAATTCCGAATAGATTTTCCTGGGTTTTCACCTGCCATATCAGTTCTGTTATACTCACAGACATTATTTTAACAGTTGTGTTTTCTATCTATTATATGCATATCCTAGCTTCTGGGCCTGAGTAACCTAAAAGTTTCCATACCAATCATGTCTGTGGGTGTTCATTCAGGTTGAAGTTCACAAGTGGAAGAGATGCAGGGGTCCATTGTGACCGTGGAGGAGGACACTGGCACTGCAGAGAGCCAGAAAAGACAGAAACCGAGGTACATGGACCTACATGGACCTATCTTACATTTTTCACCACTGACTATTTTCTTTGTCTCCACTGTCCACAGTGTCTGGGCTGTCATTTCTATAGTACAGCACATTATCTTAGTTGTTTGTTAGTGTACCAGCGATGACAGTGAAAGTCGACTAAGTTATCAACAGCATGTATTGCTTTGTTTGAGGCAACGACTAAAATACATGACCATTCTATCAGGTGTAAGAATAAAATGAATGATGACTGAAATATATATATATTTTTTTTCTTCATATTTCAGAATGCAAGGATAATAACTGTAAGAACAGTGGAGACAGTGGTGAAGTCCAGAATTAAGGAGGTTAGTTAGAACGGAATCTAAGAGAAGAACAGAGAAGGGAAGGAACAGGGAAGGGAAGAACAGTTATGACATTGATGTTATTATGCAGGTAAAACAGGTGAAATTGTTTGATTTTCTGTAAACAGTAACAATATATGTCACCTCTATTTGACCTGCACCTAGTTATTTTCAAGGAGGTACAATCAGTATAGTCAATTCCATCATCAATTGAGAACATAAAAGGTATAACGGGCAAATAAAAGGTGTTGTAAATTTCACAAAACCACAAAGCAAGCAATTGCATATACACTGCTCAAAATAATAAAGGGAACACTAAAATAACACATCCTAGATCTGAATGAATGAAATAATCTTATTCAATACTTTTTTCTTTACATAGTTGAATGTGCTGACAACAAAATTACACAAAAATAATCAATGGAAATCAAATGTATGGAGGTCTGGATTTGGAGTCACACTCAAAATTAAAGTGGAAAACCACACTACAGGCTGATCCAACTTTGATGTAATGTCCTTAAAACAAGTCAAAATGAGGCTCAGTAGTGTGTGTGGCCTCCACGTGCCTGTATGACCTCCCTACAACGCCTGGGCATGCTCCTGATGAGGTGGCGGATGGTCTCCTGAGGGATCTCCTCCCAGACCTGGACTAAAGCATCCGCCAACTCCTGGACAGTCTGTGGTGCAACGTGGCGTTGGTGGATGGAGCGAGACATGATGTCCCAGATGTGCTCAATTGGATTCAGGTCTGGGAACGGGCGGGCCAGTCCATAGCATCAATGCCTTCCTCTTGCAGGAACTGCTGACACACTCCAGCCACATGAGGTCTAGCATTGTCTTGCATTAGGAGGAACCCAGGGCCAACCGCACCAGCATATGGTCTCACAAGGGGTCTGAGGATCTCATCTCGGTACCTAATGGCAGTCAGGCTACCTCTGGCGAGCACATGGAGGGCTGTGTGGCCCCCCAAAGAAATGCCACCCCACACCATGACTGACCCACTGCCAAACCGGTCATGCTGGAGGATGTTGCAGGCAGCAGAACGTTTGAACCTGCTTTCATCTGTGAAGAGCACAGGGCGCCAATGGCGAATTTGCCAATCTTGGTGTTCTCTGGCAAATGCCAAACGTCCTGCACGGTGTTGGGCTGTAACCTGTGGACGTCGGGCCCTCATACCACCCTCATGGAGTCTGTTTCTGACCGTTTGAGCAGACACATGCACATTTGTGGCCTGCTGGAGGTCATTTTGCAGGGCTCTGGCAGTGCTCCTCCTGCTCCTCCTTGCACAAAGGCGGAGGTAGCGGTCCTGCTGCTGGGTTGTTGCCCTCCTACGGCCTCCTCCACGTCTCCTGATGTACTGGCCTGTCTCCTGGTAGCGCCTCCATGCTCTGGACACTACGCTGACAGACACAGCAAACCTTCTTGCCACAGCTCGCATTGATGTGCCATCCTGGATGAGCTGCACTACCTGAGCCACTTGTGTGGGTTGTAGACTCCGTCTCATGCTACCACTAGAGTGAAAGCACCGCCAGCATTCAAAAGTGACCAAAACATCAGCCAGGAAGCATAGGAACTGAGAAGTGGTCTGTGGTCACCACCTGCAGAACCACTCCTTTATTGGGGGTGTCTTGCTAATTGCCTATAATTTCCACCTGTTGTCTATTCCATTTGCACAACAGCATGTGAAATTTATTGTCAATCAGTGTTGCTTCCTAAGTGGACAGTTCGATTTCACAGAAGTGTGATTGACTTGGAGTTACATTGTGTTGTTTAAGTGTTCCCTTTATTTTTTTGAGCAGTGTATATATATTTTAGAATTCTGTTCATAAAGGGGCAGAGAGAATTCATCCAATGGATGCCACACTCCTGGTAAGTTGGCTGCTATTCCAATATTACTATCTATTGGGAAATATGCAGTGCTTGACTTGGGTTGGAGCTCACCACAGCTGAGCACCAGCACCTCAGATTTACTATTGCTTGAGATCCTGTTCCTCTTATAGAATGTTAGCTCAAAACTATTGTGGAGTTCCTGCAACTAAATATAAACAGTACCGGCACCCAAAATGAGTACCAGCACTTATTTTAGTCCCACACACGTATCTCCATATAATACATCCTCTTCAGTTTCCAATGTGTGGTCTGTGGTTCATGAAGACATTGTTAAGTATTATTAGGATCCAATATAATTCTATAGTATTGTTTAATGGCATAAACATCTACAGGCAGTGTGACAGATCTAAAAGATGTACAATGAATCAGGAAAGTAGCAGATATGGCAGTCGGGCAGGGCCTGGATGACACAATGGTAGATGGCATACATGTAGCCAGTCAATATGCAACGGGACCAGGGAGGACAACACGGTATTCCTCCCTGACACTTGTTGTAATCTACACAAATAATATTGGTTTATCAATGTTATTACAGTTGAAGTCGGAAGTTTACATACACATTTGTCAACCCCTCCACAGATGTCTTGTTAACAATATATAGTTTTGGCAAGTCGGCAAGTCTACTTTGTGCATGACACAAGTAATCTTTCCAACAATTGTTTACAGACAGATTATTTCACTTAGAATTCACTGTATCACAATTCCAGTGGGTCAGAAGTTTACATACACTAAGTTGACTGTGCCTTGAAACAGCTTGGAAAATTCCAGAAAATGGTGCCATGGCATTAGAAGCTTCTGATTGGCTAATTGACATAATTTGAGTCAATTGGAGGTGTACCTGTGGATGTATTTCAAGGCCTACCTCAGTGCCTCTTTGCTTGACATCCTAGGAAAATCCAAAGAAATCAGCCAAAATCTCAGAAAATAAATTGTAGACCTCCACAAGTCTGGTTCATCCTTGGGAGCAAATTCCAAACGCCACGTTCATCTGTACAAACAATAGTACGCAAGTATAAACACCATGGGACCACTCAGCCATCATACCACTCAGGAAAGAGACGTGTTCTGTCTCCTAGAGATGAACGTACTTTGGTGCGAAAAGTGCAAATCATTCCCAGAACAACAGCAAAGGACCTAGTGAAGATGTAAAACGATTCCTATATTGACATAACCTGAAAGGCCGCTCAGCAAGGAAGAAGCCACTGCTCAAGAAACACCATAAAAAACTACGGTTTGAAACTGCACATGGGGACAAAGATTGTACTTTTTGGAGAAATGTAATCTGGTCTGATGAAACAAAAGTAGAACTGTTGATAATGACCTTTGTTATATTTTGAGGAAAAAGGGGGAGGCTTGCAAGCCGAAGAACACCATCCCAACCGTGAAGCATGGCGGTGGCAGCATCATGTTGTGGGGGTGCTTTGCTGCAGGAGGAACTGGTGCACTTCACAAAATAGATGGCATCATGAGGTGAGAAAATTATGTGGATATATTGAAGCAACATCTCAAGACATCAGTCAGGAAGTTAAAGTTTGGTCACAAATGGGTCTTCCAAATGGACAATGACTCCAAGCATACTTACAAAGTTGTGGCAAAATGGCTTAAGGACAACAAAGTCAAGGTATTGGAATGGCCATAACAAAGCCCTGACCTCAATCTTATAGTAAATGTATGGGCAGAACTGAAAAAGCGTGTGCGAGTAAGGAGGCCTACAAACCTGACTCAGTTACACCAGTTCTGTCAGGAGGAATGGGCCAAAATTCACCCAACTTATTGTGGGAAGCTTGTGGAAGGCTACCCGAAACATTTGACCCAAGTTAAATAATTTAAAAGCAATGCTACCAAATACTAATTGAGTGTATGTAAACTTCTGACCCACTGGGAAAGTGATGAAAGAAATGAAAGCTGAAATAATTAATTCTCTCTACTATTATTTTGACATTTCACATTTGTAAAATAAAGTTGTGAGTTTAAATGTATTTGGCTAAGGTGTTTGTAAACTTCCGACTTCAACTGTACATCCATGATCGATATGTACCTATTGGTTCAACTCCCAGAACCCCAAATATACGTTTTATTTACTCCAATGTTTGTAAACAAAGTAAATGTAAACAATCACTGTCCAGGCTCAAAACATGATTACAACTATAATTTTGATATTATGGATGGTCAGTCCCTGCATCCATAGGTTTGTCGCTTTATGGGCAAGATGCTATGAGAATGCATAGTATGGGCCCATTATACATCCAGACACTGTGCTAAAAACTGACTAACCACATTGACATTACACCTAACAGACAGGACTGAAGCACTTTCCTGTCAGAGTAAATACACAAACCCTATTTTGGCAGGCAAACAGAAAATAAATCATTCTCTCTACTATTATTCTGACATTTCAAATTCGTAAAATAAAGTGGTGATCCTAACTGGCCTAAGACAGAGAATAATTTTTACTAGGATTAAATGTCAGTTGTGAAAAACTGAGTTGTGAAAAACTGAGTTTAAATCTATTTGGCTAAGGTATATGTAAACTTCCAACTTCAACTGTACATTGTGACTAACAACGACCCGTGAGATCATGTCCATTTGCTGCAGCATTTCTACAACTCAGCGACACAATGGTAGGAATTATCTGAGCTTGGCTTGGGTCATTGATAAGTCATTGTCTCAATGCAGCCTTGAAATGTGAGGACATAGCCAAGATTATTTGGATGGACTACGTCATTCCAGTAGAGCATGTTCTGTTTCCAAAAGCTGCCAAAGTTATGTATAAAAGTTACTCCAACAGAGCTACATTAATCTTTTAGCCAGGTTTGTAATGCCAGTAGCCTGCTGAATCTTTCACAACCAAGGCCCAACGATGGTACTGGACCTGAAACTATTGGCCGCTTTTTGTAATCTTTCAGAGATATAATCAGTTCTTTGAAATCAATTTTCAGCAGTTCCGATCTAGCCCTCCTAATGTAGTTTGACACCACGTGGACTATGACAGTGTCAGCTCCCAGCAGCTGTTGCAGAATGGTCGGAAGCAGGCTTGTCATGTCCTGTACTCGCGCTCCAGGATAGCGCAGGGTTTTTGCCCCGGGAACAGAGATGTTTCATACCATAGAGTTGCTGATGAGCTGCCGAGCAGACATTCTTTCGCCTCGAGTGGTTTCGCAAATCCCTCGAGGACTGATAGACGGTGGGGCCCGTCTGACCCAAGTCAGCTGTAGTGTCCATCATGGATCACAGTTCGATGATAGGGGGCTCTGAGGATCTGAACCCGAGGTAGAAGCCACTGGAGTGGGAGACAGAACAGAGGACGAAGGCCCAGGTACCTCCGGATCCGATCTCGAATCGGAAGCCCCCAGGGAAGAATGTGCCTGAACCTCTGGATACAGGGTGGCAAAGCTGTTTCTAATCTGTGTCTGGTCCGGGCTTACCTTCACCAAGAAGACCCTTGTTGCCGGAGGTCGCTGTTTCGAGAACAGGAACTGCCACCAAATCATCCAGGAGCGTACCGGGCAGTCAGCTGTGGAGAGCTGACACGGTGGCGACACTTCCACCAGGCCAGAGCGGCATCCGGCTACTGAGGTAGAAGAGATTAGGCGGGCATGGATTCCCCAGTAGCTTTTGTAAGTTTGCTACTTGTTCCACTTTACCTCTGTAGTCCTCGGCAAGCAAACAGTTGCTACATTGAAAGTCTGGGCAGGCCACATTGTCCCACAATAAAGCAAAATAAAACACATGGATCACAAGCCCTGGAAAGCATTGCGGTTCCGGCGGCGTCCGGTGAGCTCTCATTGGCCCTTGAAAATCTGGGGGAGAAGGTGTAAATCTCATGCCGGGACTTACCTTTATTCGCAGCAGGTTTTGAAGGTAAACAGCCTCTGGCATGTTAGAACAATTTAGGTAAGGCTTTATTATGGATCCCCATTAGCTGCTGCTACTCTTCCTGGGGTCCAGCAATACAACATATTAAGAGTGTGCCCTCAGGCCTCTACTCTACTACCACATATCTATAGCACAAAATCCATGTCTGTATAGTGCGTATGTTATTGTGTGTTTGTAAGCATGTGTCTATGTTTGTGTTGCTTCACAGTTCCCTGCTTTTCCATTTTTATCAGTTGTTTTTAATCTAATTTTACTGCTGGCATGAATTACTTGATGTGGAATAGAGTTCCATGTAGACATGGCTCCATGTAGTACTGTGCGCCTCCCATAGTCTGTTTGGGACTGTGAAGAGACCTCGGGTGGCATGTCTTGTGGGGTATTCATGGGTGTCCGAGCTGTGTGCAAGTAGTTCAAACAGACAGCTGAGTGCATTCAACATGACAATACCTGTAACAAATACAAGTAGTGAGGAAGTCAATCTCTCCGCCTCTTTGAGGCAGGAGAGATTGACATGCATATTATTAATGTTAGCTCTCTATGAACATACAAGGGCCAGCCGTGAGGCCCTGTTCTGAGCCAATTGCATTTTTCCTATGTCCCTCTTTGTGGCACCTGACCACATGACTGAACAGTAGTATAGGTGTGACAAATCTAGGGCCTGTAGGACCTGCCTTGTTGATAGTGCTATTAAGAATGCAGAGCAGCTTTATTATAGACAGACTTTTCCCCATCCTAGCTACTGTTGTATCAATATGTTTTGACCATGACAGTTCAGGGTTACTCCAAGCAGTTTAGTCTCCTCAACTTGCAAAATTTCTACATTATTCATAACAATGTTTAGTTGAGGTTTAGGGTTAAAAGCAACTTCCTCACCATCTTAAATAAGCAGGCCCCTTTCAAAAAATGTTGAACTAAGAACAGATACAGCCCTTGGTTCACTCCAGACCTGACTGCCCTTGACCAGCACAAAAACATCCTGTGGCGGACTGCTATAGCATCGAATAGTCGCCGTGATATGCAACTGTTCAGGGAAGTCAGGAACCAATACACGCAGTCAGTCAGCTTTTTCAAACAGAAATTTGCATCCTGTAGCTCTAACTCCAAAAAGTTTTGGGATACTGTCAAGTCCATGGAGAACAATAGCACATCCACACAACCACACATTATCACATCCACACAACAACACTGCCGCCGCTCCCTAACTAGTTATAACTAACCTCCAGACGAGCTTCAATGCCATACAACTCTCCTTCCGTGGCCTCCAACTGCTCTTAAATGCTAGTAAAACCAAATGCATGCTTTTCAACCGTTCGCTGCCTGCACCCGCCCGCCCAACTAGCATCACTACCCTGGACGGCTCTGACCGAGAATATGTGGACAACTACAAATACCTAGGAGTCTGGCTAGACTGTCAACTCTCCTTCCAGACTCATATTAAACATCTCCAATACAAAATCAAATCTAGAATCGGCTTTCTATTTTGCAACAAAGCCTCCTTCACTCACGCCGCCAAACTTGACCTAGTAAAACTGACTATCCTACCGATCCTCGACTTCGGCGATGTCATCTATAAAACAGCTTCCAATACTCTACTCAGGAAAATGGATGCAGTCTATCACAGTGCCATCCGTTTTGTCACTAAAGCCCCTTATACCACCCACCACTGCGACCTGTATGCTCTAGTCGGCTGGACCTCGCTACATACTCGTCGCCAGACCCACCCGTAACACGCTCTCCTGCAGGTATATCTCACTGGTCTCCCCCAAAGCCAATTTCTCCTTTGGCCGCCTTTCCTTCCAGTTCTCTGCTGCCAATGACTGGAACGAACTACAAAAATCACTGAAACTAGAGACACTTATCTCCCTCACCAGCTTTAAGCACCAGCTGTCAGAGCATCTCACAGATCACTGCACCTGTACATAGCCCATCTGTAAATAGCCCATCCTACTACCTCATCCACATACTGTATTTATTTATCTTGCTCCTTTGCACCCCAGTAACTTGCACGTTTATCTTCTGCACATCTACCATAAGTGTTAAATTGCTATTTTGTAATTACCTCGCCACCATGGCCTATTTGTTGCCCTTCCTCCCTTATCTTACCTCATTTGCACTCACTGTATTAAGAATTTTATTTATTTATTTTTTTCTACTGTATTATTGGCTGCATGTCTGAAACTCTTTGTTGTTGTATGTATCAAACTGCTGTGCTTTATCTTGGCCAGGTTGCAGTTGTCAATGAGAACTTGTTCTCAACTAGCCTACCTGGTTAAATAAAGGTAAAATTAAAATAAAATAAATCCACAATATAGCAGGGGGTGTAAAGCCAAAACACATAAATTTTTCCAGCAACAGACTATGATCGATAATGTCGAAAGCCGCACTGAAGTCTAACAAAACATCCACCACAATCTTTTTATCATCAATTTCTCTCAGCCAATCATAAGTCATTTGTGTAAGTGCTGTGCTTGTAGAATGCCCTTCCCTATAAGCGTGTTGAAAGTATGTTGTCAATTTGTTTACTGTAAAATGGAATTGTATTTGGTCAAACACAATTTTTTCCAAAAGTTTACAAAGGGTTGGTAACAGGCTGATTGGTCGGCTATTTGAGCCTGTTAATGGGGCTTTACTATTCTTAGGTAAGGGAATAACTTTTGCTTCCCTTCAGGTCTGAGGGCACACACTTTCTAGTAGGCTGAAACTTAAAATATGGCAAATAGGTGTGGCAATATCATTCGCTATTATCCTCAGTAATTTTCCATCCAAGTTGTCAGACCCCAGTGGCTTGTCAATATTTTTTTCACCTCTTCCACACTTACTTTACGGAATTCAAAGTAAAGTACAGAGAGATCCTTGATGAAAACCTGCTCCAAAGTGCTCAGGACCTCAGACTGGGGTGAAGGTTCACCTTCCAGCATAACAATGACCCTAAGCACACAGCCAAGATAACGCATTAGTGCCTTAGGGGCAAGTCTCTAAATGTCCTTGAGTGGCCCAGCCAGAGCTCGGACTTGAACCCGATCGAACATCTCTGGAGAGACCTGAAAATAGCTGTGCAGTGACGCTCCCCATCAAACCTGACAGAGCTTGAGAGGATCTGCGGAGATGAATGGGAGAAACTCCACAAATACAGCTGTGCCAAGCTTGTAGTGTCAAACCCAAGAAGACTTGAGGCTGTAATCACTGCCAAAAGTGCTTCAAAAAAAATGTACAAACATTTCTAAAAACCTGTTTCTGCTTTGTCATTATGGGGTATTGTTTGTATATTGATTAGGGAAAAAAACTATTTAATCCATTTTAGAATAAGGCTGCAACGTAACAAAATGTGGAAAGTGGAAAGGGTCTGAATACTTTCTGAATGCACTGTATGTGTGTCATCCATGTGTACAAGCATACCGTTTGTGTGTGTACGTGTGGGCAGTACAACAGTACAGTCTCCCCTGGTTTCCTGGCAGGCCTAATCAGCTGAACGTGAATCGTGGCCGCGGGCCCTGAGAGGCTGGCTGCCCGATGCTGCGCCCCCTGCTGTTCACCGGAGGGGGTTCATCATCTGCAGCCCCGGGCCGCTGCAGCCCGGGGCACGATAATGATGAATATAAATGGAGACTGACGTCTCCGCTAGCAATTTCTAAACATCACTGAGACATGCAGGCCTCTGATTGAGCTCCGAGTCCTCTGCAGCAATAACCTCATTACCAGCTACCATGACAGGCCTGGACATGCATATTCATGTTGGTCTGTGTGTGTGTGTGTGTGTGTGTGTGTGTGTGTGTGTGTGTGTGTGTGTGTGTGTGTGTGTGTGTGTGTTTGAGAGCGATGACTTCAAATCAGAGGCGTGAAGGTAACAACACTAGAAAAGTTTTCCATTCCATCTTTTTTCTCTAATCTTTTCTTTCTTCACCAAAATATAAATCTGCGGTATAGTCTGATTTCATTCTATCAGTAGAGTTTCTCTGGAGGAACGCTGCACTAACCCATTGAGAGTGCTATATTTTCCCTGTAGGGAGCTGGTCGTTACATGATTGGGTGGGCTCTACACTTTCCCCCTCCCCAGGATTGTGTCCCTAGACACACACAGACACAGCCCTTCCATCTATAGGAGAGTTTTAGCACATGTAAACAAAATGTAGGTTTGTCTATAACTTGTTCTTTTATTTTATTGAATACATGTCCCGGTTTGATAATGTCCATTCGGTTGACCGGTAAGTCCGTAACTCTGAGGTTCGTGTCTTTGAGGTTCTACTGTAAGGCAGTCGAAAGAAAATAAATACTTATTGGACCCCGTCTGGAGCGGATCTCCCTGCGAACTTGTCATTCTGAATTGGAGGGTTAAATGGATGAAACTATCCAAGCCTTTAATTTGAAATTGAATGGATGAAAACAGAAAAACTGATATAATTGAACGTATTTGTAAATATAATCTCTGGCAAAACCAACTGTATTTAATTAACTACCTATTTTTTTATCCATATAAATCCCCAAATCCTCCTCCTTAATTTTCCCTATGTTATGAATATCATTAGATTTTCATACACTCTCTTTACTCTGTAAGCTAATGTACTGCAGAGTAGAGTCGACCATCACATAACCATTTTGAGAACGCCCTTTATTTCTGGTCTTGTTATTCAATGGTTATGCTTGACAGAAGAGGCTATAGACCCAATCTGGAGGTGGTTATTTCTTATTCCCTGCGATGTCAAGCCATTAACTTCTAATGTTCCAATCATACACTCTGAAGGACTGCTCACAGCAAGCAGCGACATCTCCAATGCGTTCCTTCCCCCCGTTCTCCAGTCTTCATCATCAGGAGAGTGATTCATTGTTTGTCCTCCTCTAACTGGACTGCTGAGACGGATGTAGGACCGAATTAATCTCCTAGCTGCTTCCCCATCTGAGAGAAAGATCTCAGCTCGGGGATTCAGAACCAGCCAGTCTGGCAGCTCCATGGAAATAGAGAATGTTTCACTTCAAATTCAAACTGTCAGATGTTTTCTCATAAAAATAGTGCTCTGTTGAGACAAATTCACGCCCCATCTGTTTTGTAGATACAGCTACACTACATGACCAAAAGTAAATGGACACCTGCTCGTTGAACATCTCATTCCAAAATCATGGGCATTAATATGGATTTGGTCCCCCCTTTGCTGCTATAACAGGCTCCACTCTTCTGGGAAGGCTTTCCACTAGTTGTTGGAACATTGCTGCGGGGACTTACTTCCATTCAGTCACGAGTATTATTGAAGTTGGGCAATGTTGATGGGCAAATAGGCCTGGCTCGCAGTCGGTGTTCCAATTCATCCCAAAGGTGTTTGATGGGGTTGATGACTGTGCTGGCCAGTCATGTTCTCCCACACCGATCTCAACAAACAATTTCTGTAAGGACCTCGCTTTGTGTGGGAGGGCATTGTCATGCTGAAACAGGAAAGGTCCTTCCCCAAACTGTTGCCACAAAGCTGGAAGCGCAGAATCGTCTAGAATATTATTGAATTCTGTAGCCTTGAGATTTACCTTCATTGGAACTACGGGGCCTAGCCCGATCCATGAAAAACAGCTCCAGACCATTATTCCTCCTCCACCAAACTTTACAGTTGTCATTATGCATTGGGACAGGTAGCGTTCTCCTGGCATCTGCAAAACCCAGATTCATCCATCGGACTGACAGATTTTGAAGTGTGATTCATCACTCCAGGGAACGTGTTTCCACTGCTCCAGAGTCCAATGGTGGCGAGCTTTACACCAATTCAGACATTGCTTGGCATTGTGCATGGTGAGCTTGTGTGCGGCTGCTCGGCCATGGAAAACCATTTCATGAAGCTCCCGACAAGCAGTTCTTGTGAAGTTGCTTCCAGAGGCGGTTTGGAACTCGACAGTGAGTGTTGCAACCGAGAACAGACAATTTTTACGTGCTACGCGCTTCAGAACTCGGCGGTCCTATTCTGTGATCTTGTGTGGCCTATCACTTCGTGTCTGAGCTGTTGTTGCTCCTAGAAGTTTCCTTCACAATAACAGCACTAGCAGGGCAGAAATTTGATGAACTGACTTGTTGGAAAGATGGCATCCTATGACGGTGCCACATTGAAAGTCACTGAGCTCTTCGGTAAGGCCATTCTACTGCTAATGTTTGTTTATGGAGATTGCATGGCTGTGTGCTCGATTTTATTCACCTGTCAACAACGGGTGTGGATGAAATAGCTGATTGTAGTAACTTCCCTTTAAAGCCACAGTCTGTCATATATCCTGCTTTTCACTAGTTCAATTATTTACAGGCTGTTGAGGTAGCAGATTGTTTATTATAGTGCTCATACATACCTGAGCTGAGAGATACTCTCAGAGACTATGATGCTCACTGATGTGACCATGACCATGAAGATGGCACTGGGTGCTGAAACCTTCAGTAAATTATAGGGAGTAATATAGTGCATATAGTGATTGTATATAATAGTATAGTGTGCACATTTGTAATATTTTTTTTTTCAGACTCTTTGCTATGAGACTTGAAATTGAGCTTAGGTGCATCCTGTTTCAATTGATCATCCTTGAGATGTTTGCACAACTTAATTGGAGTCCACCTGTGGTCAATTTAATTGATTGGACATGATTTGAAAAGGCACAAACCTGTCTACATAAGATCCCACAGCTGACAGTGCATGTCAGAGCAAAAACCAAGCCATGAGGTCTAAGGAATTGTCTGTAGATGTTATGCCTGCTCCCCCTGTCACGGGGAATGACGCTGGAGAGACGAAGCAGGTACGGGGAGTAAACATTTAATAAATAACTGACAAAGCACAAGACAGGAACAGCGTCAGCAAAATAATACAGACAAACTATTAATGCAGCAGCGGGGAACAGAGCTGGGGAACAGAGACAAATATAGGGTAGGAAATTAACAGGTGATAAGTGAGTCCAGGTGAGTCCAATAACGCTGATGCGAGTGACGAGGGAGGGCAGGTGTGAGCGATGATGGCAGGAGCGTGTGATGCAGGGTAATCTGGCGCCCTCAAGCGCCAGGGGAAGGGAAGAGCGGGAGCAGACGTGACACCCCCTCCCTGGCACTCGAAGGCACCAGGCTCCCCACCATCACGCACTCCTGCCACCATCATTACGCGCACCTGCTTTCCTCGTCTCACGCATCAGCGATCATTTGGACTCACCTGGACTAAATCACCTGTGTTATTTCTGTCTGTCCCCCAGCTCTGTTCCCTGCGTCCTCATTAATTGTAGTATGTCATTGTGTTACTCGTGTGCAGATGCTGTTCCTGTCTTGTTCCATGTCTGTTCCTCATTAAATGTTTCACCCCCCGTACCTGCTTCTCATCTCCAGCATCGGTCCTTATAAAATGAGGAAGCCTTCTAATGAAGCATCGGGGAGTGCTGGTGTTTCGGTTGGTGGTGACGTTGGGCTTCCACGCCCTAGTTGGCTCGAGAGGTTTCCTTGCCCCTGTTGGCTCACCAGGCTCCAATCCCACGTCAGGCGTCAGCTGGATTACTAGGGTTTTACACCTATATTAATCACCAGGGTTTTACGCCTTACGCCTCCCCCTCCCTGGCACTCGAAGGCGCCAGGCTCCCCGGCATTACACACTCCGGCCAACATCATTACGCACACCTGCTTCCCTCGTCATGCATATCAGCGATCATTTGGACTCACCTGGACTCAATCACCTGTGTTATTTGATTCCCTACATCTGTCTGTCCCCCAGCTCTGTTCCCCACTTCCGCATTAATTGTGGTATGTTGTTGTGTTACCCGTGTGCTGACGCTGTTCCTGTCTTGTTCCATGTCTGTTCCTCATTAACTGTTTGACTCATTTCCAGCGTCAGTCCTTACAGTAAGCTCTGAGACAAGATTGTGTAGAGGCACAGATCTGGGGCAGGGTACCAAATATTTTTGCAGTATTGAACACAGTGGCCTCGCCAAGACCTTTCCTAGAGCTGGCCTCCCGGGAGGTGACCAAGAACCAGATAGTCACTCCAACAGAGCTCAAGAGTTCCTCTGTGGAGATGGGAGAACCTTCCAGAAGGACGACCATCTCTGCAGCACTCTACCAATCAGGCCTTTATGTTAGAGGTGCCAGACGGAAGCCCCTCCTCAGTAAAAGGCACAAGACAGTCTGCTTGGAGTTTGCCAAAAGGCAACTAAAGACTCTGACCAGTTCATCAGGAAGTGTATAGATGATGTTGTTCCCAAAGTGACTATTAAAACCTACCCAAACCAAAAACCGGGGATAGATGGCAGCATCTCAGACATGAGACGTATGTGGCAGGGACTGCAGACAATCACGAATTACAAAGGGATACCAGCCATGTAGGAGACACTGGTGTCTTGCTCCCGGACAAGCTAAACACATTCTTTGCCTGCTTTGACTGTAACACAGTGCCACCGAAACTGCCCATTCCCAAGGACTGTGGGCTCTTGTTCTCCATGGCTGACCTGACTAAGACATTTAAGCGTGTTAACCCTTGCAAGGCTGCTGGACCAGACGTCATCCCTAGTCGCGTCCTCAGAGCATGCGGAGACTAGCTGGCTGGAGTGTTTATGGACATATTCGATATCTCTCTATCCCGGTCTGCTGTCCACACTTGCTTCAAGAAGTCCACCATTGTTCCTGTACCCAAGAAAAGTAAGGGTAACTGAACTAAACGACTGTCGCCCTTCTGTCATCATAAAATGCTTTTGGAGGCTAGTTAAGGATCGTACCACCTCCACCTTACCTGACACCCTAGACCCACTTTAATTTGCATACCGTCCCAAAAGATCCACAAACTATGCAATCGCCATTGCACTGCACACAGCCCTATCCCATCTGGACAAGAGGAATACCTAAGTAAGAATGCTGTTCATTGACTACAGATCAGCCTTCAACACTATAGTACCCTCCAAGCTCATCATTAAGCTCAGGGCCCAGGGTCAGAACCCCACCCTGTGCAACCTTTCCCTTAATGTCAACAAAACGAAGGAGCTGATTGTGGACTTCAGGAGACAGCAGAGGGAGCACGTCCCCATCCACATCATCCGGACCACAGTGAAAAAGCTTCAAGTTCCTCGGCATACACATTTCTGACTATCTGAAATGGTCGACCCACACAGACAGTGTTGTGAAGAAGCCACAACAACTCCTCTTCAATCTCAGGAGGCTGAAGAAATTCGGCCTGGACCCTCACAAACCTTTACAGATGCACCATTGAGAGCATCCTGTCAGGCAGTATCACTGCTTGGTACGGCAACTACACCGCCCGCAACCACAGCGCCTTCCAGAGGGTGGAGCAGTCTGACCAACACATCACTGGGGGCACACTGCCTTCCCTCCAGGACACCTACAGCACCCGATGTCACTTGAAGGCCAAAAAGATCATCAAGGTCCACCCAAGCCACGGCCAGTTCATCCCGCTATCATCCAGAAGGCGAGGTCAGCACAGGTGCATCAATGCTGGGACCGAGAGACTGAAAAACAGCTTTTATCTCAAGACCATGAGACCGTTAAATAGCCATCACTAGCCGGCCTCCACCCAGTACCCTGCCCTGAACTTAGTCACCGTCACTAGCCGGCTACCACCCAGTTACTCAACTCTGCACCTTAGAGGCTGCTGCCTATATACATAGACATCGCAAAACTGGTCACTTTAATAATGGGACACTGATCATTTGAATAATGTTTACATAGTGTTTAACCCATTTCATATGTATATACTATATTCTAATCAATGCCGCTCCGACATTGCTCATCCTATTATTTATCTATTTATTAATTCCCCTTCTTTTACTTTGAGATTTGTGTGTATTTTTGTAAATTGTTAGATACTACTGCACTGTTGGAGCTAGGAACACAAGCATTTCGCTACACCCACAATAATATATGCTAAATATGTGACCAATAAAACTTGATTTGATTTGATATACTGCAGCCCATATAGCCCATATATCCTATTCTGTAACATATATCAATTATATCAAATAGCCTAGTACTGTACACACACTAAAACTTTTCAAATGTTCAATTCGAAAGGCTATTGAACAAAAAAACATGGACAGTCAGGTACACAGCAAATTCAGAACCACTGTACAGCAACATAATAAAGTAAAGCACTGATCATTGGGAAGGACTTCAAACTGACTGCTTAGGCTTTATCCATACATTAAATAAGTAAATAGTTAGCCTAGTCTTCAAAACATGAAACAATCCATATGTTAATATCAAAAAGCCTGATTAACATGACATCAATAATGCAGCCAGAGTCCCTGGTGCCGACACATTCAGAAATCAAACGATGGTTTAGTACTTAGTTTAAAAGCTCTGACGATTGCCAAATGAACAAGACACACTTTTCAATGAGAAAACAGAAATCCACATAAAAAAAAATAAAAAAAATGGAAGGCTTCTGTTTTCAACCATGTGGGCTACGATGCAATACTCGGGGTAATTTTAAGGAGAACGAAAACTACTTAGCCTACATTCATTTAGATTCAGGCCCTATTACTGACCAAATGTATAGCATTAAGAACGCAAAGCAACTCCTCGTGCCTTACAATGGTTGCTCCTTAGGAGGAGATGGCGTTGCGGAGCTTGTCCGAGTCTGCTGGGTCAGTCATGGCCAGTTTGTACTGTCACGTTTCAGGTATGACCCAGAATGCAACAGAGTTGAAGAAACAAAAGGTTATTCCTAACAACAGGGGCAGGCAAACGACAGGTCAAGGCAGTCAGGGGTCAGAACGGTGGGGTAAGGTACAAAACGTCAGGAAGTCTCAGGGTCAGGGCAGGCAGAATGGTCAAAACCTGGAAGGACTAGAAAACAGGAGCTGGAAAACAGGCAGGAGCAGGGAATCAAATGCTGGTAGGTTTGACAAACGAAACCAACTGGGAACAGACAAACAGAGAACAGAGGTATAAATGCACAGGGGATAATGGGGAAGATGGGCGACACCTGAAGAGGGGTGGAGACAATCACAAAGACAGGTGAAACAGATCAGGGTGGCAGACGGCAGGGAGAGGTGAGTGGAGTGGTAATTGAGGAGAGATATCTTGCAGGTAGCTGGCTCCACCCCTAAGCCTTATATGGACTTCCTGTCCCAACAAGGAAAGGCTGTGGACCGTTAAACTAGGGAGCGCTTGGGGATAAAGGAGGAAGCAGCCTGCACAATGGGGCAGAGGAGGAGTGTACCAAGAGAGTGATGAAGAGTGAGACAAGCGAGAGCAATAGCTGGGAGAGCAATAGCTGGGAGAGCAATAGCTGGGAGAGCAATAGCTGGGAGAGCAATAGCTGGGAGAGCAATAGCTGGGAGAGCAATAGCTGGGAGAGCAATAGCTGTGTGATTACACGTTGTGACCTGGACTTTTGGATTACCCCCCTTGTGTACTGGACCGGATTGGCTGAGGACCCGACTGTGAGGATTACCCCTGGAAAACAGAACGGACAACAAGAACGGCTTGTGTACTGTGAGGTGATTAGTGCATTTCCCCCTCTTCCCCAGTGTATGAAAATCCCTAATAAACTTCCCCTTTGCATTCTATTTGTGCTACTGGTGCCTGTTTTGTTATTGAACTTTGTAACGTAGAAACCCCACACCCTTGATCTTGCTACATATGATGGAGAATGTGGGCATAGCCAAACCTAGTTCAATAACTAAACAAACAAAAAGCACAATGGAAGCATTGGTGAGATAACTGGTAGAGGTGCACATGGCACAGCAGGCTGTGCATCAGGAGATGCTGGAGGAACAGCGTCAGCAGATCGCTCTCATGCCAGCTGAACTCTCAGTTTTTTCTCCATCTCCTTAGCTATCATACTCAAATTCCACTGATTTCAAAACTCGGTCCTCCAGAAAGTGGAGAGCAACACTTATGCAGTTTTACTACGCGATACAATAAAAAAAGCCGCGTTCGACAGGATTACCTAGACATACTGACTTGCTCAAATATACAGAAGCATCCTATATTTCAGACCAATGCATTACTCATATCTCGGCATGTCCAGCCCACTCATAGCAGGAAGGTTGCTGACTTTTTCTGTGGCTAAACCAACTAGGTTCGTAATTTAACAATGTATTCGTATTTACAGATGGCATAGATGTTTGTTCTGAAGGCACATGAAAGTTCACATGTTTGAGAAGGCATTTCTGCCAAGTTCAAACGGCTTTCCTGTGAATTAGTGACATGCGCCTAGTTTCCTGAAACGGATCACATATTGAAAACAGTGAGAGAACATTATCAGTACAGGACCTGTGAAAGCTACTAAAATGATGCACTTTCTTTTCCAAAGGGTTAGGCACTCAGTTCCTGCTGATGTAATTTTTCTGCCATGAACTCTCAGGGATTAAATGTCAGAAATGATTAGCCTTTTCAGTAGAGGAAGAAAGACAGGCATTACTGAATTGAGGAGAATTGCTATAAGTCAAATGTGGAAAAAGGTTACAGTTTTTCTCAATCGCATACAAACATTTTCTGGACCTGTGTTGAAATTTATCAATAGCAGAAGACCATATGGCAATGAGAATCCCAAAGTGCAAAAGCTACACGTTGTCAGTATGTCCATTAATTTTGTGAAGGGACACAGAAAAGGAGTGAGAGGGAGGAGTGAAAAGGAGGGGAAGAGAAAAAGAAGAGAAAGGGAACAGATGAGACAATGATCATGGGACAAATCCAGACCTATAAGACTTTAACACTTGAACTCAACACGTCGACTGACAGACATTAGACCTCCTGGCTGTATCTCTATTGGGCTCTTGGTTGTCTCTCTCTACTGACCCATATACGGGTCAGACGGTCAGACCACGCCTGCCAGGACATAGGGATGAATTCTGAAGTCGTAGTGGTATCACAATTCAACTTTGAGAGAGGTGTAGTGGCTTTTCAGCCCTATAGTTGGCCCTCCAAACGAAGCGAATCAAGATGCAAGCTTTGTATTGAGTGCTTCCCAAAACTCCCATGAAGAGTTGCTTCAATAATACTTGCTGACAAAAGTACTAGGATAGATACAAATGTAAGTAATTATAACTTCATAATGAATGTTACTTAATGTATAGACAAACATCATTTAAAGCTATCTGACTAGCTAACATTAGCCAGCTAGCCATACATTTAGCTTGATATATGGGCGTTTGACATTTGTATGAATTGCAATTTGTGTTGTTTAATGTTTTAGGGACTCCAGAGCAAACCAGCAAACCAGGCTGTCGTCTTGTGAAACCCAGTGGATGTAAAGAATCTAGCTAAAGCATTAAAAGTTACTGCAAATGTAAAAACCTTTTTTGTAAGCTTGCTTTTGCTTTTCATTAAAACATTTTTTGAAGCCTGACTTGTCATTGTTTGTTATTGTAGTAATGTTAACATTAGAGATTTAAGATATTTGTCATGCAATGCTGCTGAAGTATCGTAGCTAGTAGCTAATGATTTTCTTGCTTATTCTGAGCGACACTTGAAAACGAAGGTGAAGGCTAAGGGGTTGGGGGAGTATTGGGATTGAAGTGTCCCCTCACCAACACCACCTCCCTGTCACAACTCTCCCCACCCACACACTCTGACACAGGCTGTCAGGAATCAGGATAGGCACATGCAGCCCCTTCCTCCAGTTCCAGTCTGTCAGTGTCTTGCTCTTCAATACTAATTGTTTGAGAGCTTTGTTAACCAAAGCCCATTAATGAGTCAGGGGTTATTAAGTGCGCTTCCCATTTGGTATCGTTTCCTAATCTCACCAAGCATCCCAGTGTTTCTCTTCCTCCCGCACATTCTGAAGAGTCAGTGTGGAGTCTACACACATGCAGGGGACCTACACATGATCACATAGACATGTGTGCACACACATTTGACATTTTAGTAACTTGCTTTTCACACACACACACACACACCAGAAGCATGCATGCACACACACACACACACACACAGGACAGGTAGGTGCTTACTGCTCCTAGCAGAACTGCCAAAGACCAAAACTAACAAAAACGTCATCACAATATACGAACCAACTGTTTTGATTTGGAAACATATAAGTTTAACTTGTGTGTCCATACATGGACCATACTGAACTGTGGAATACATTTTTTGAAACTTCTTTAGTTAACATGCTATGATTTGACCCTCTCTCTCTTCTGTGTTGTTTGTAAACAGTTACTTGACCAATCATTGTTGTTGACCAATCATTGTTGAATATTTTTTTCTCATGGTAGCCTACACTGAGTATACAAAACCTTAAGAACACCTGCTCTTTCCATGGCATAGATTGAGCAGGTGAATCCTGAAAGCTATGATCCCTTATTGATGTCACATGATAAATCCACTTCAAACAGTGTAGATGAAGGGGAGGAGACAAGTGAAAAAAGTATTTTTAAGCCTTGAGACAATTGAGACATGGATTGTGTATGTGTGCCATTCAGAGTGTGAATGGACAAGACAAAATATTTCAGTGCCTTTGAATAGGGTATGTTATCATCACTGTGGCCAAGCTTCCTGCCATCTAGAACCTCTATACCAGGCGATGTGAGAGGAAGGCCATAAAAATTGTCAAAGACACCAGCCACTCTAGTTATAGACTGTTCTCTTTGCTGCCGCATGGCAAGCAGTACCGGAGCGCCAAGTCTAGGTCCAAGAGGCTTCTAAACAGCTTCTACCCCCAAGCCATAAGACTCCTGAACATCTAATCAAATGGCTACCCAGACTATTTGCATTGCCCCCCCATCTTTTACACTGATGCTACTCTCTGTTATTATCTATGCATAGTCACTTTAATAACTCTACCTACATGTACAGATTACCTCAATTACCTTCACTAACCGGTGCCCCCGCACATTGACTCTGTATTGTTACTATTGTTACTTTACAGCTGCTCTTTAATTATTTGTTACTTTATTTATTTTTTAAAAGGTGTATTTTTCTTAATTGCATTGTTGGTTAAGTGCTTGTAAGTAAGCATTTCACTGTAAGGTCTACACCTGTTGCATTCTGCGCATGTGACAAATACAATTTGATATGATTTGATGTTATTAGTTGCATCAGTTTGAGTGTGTCAAGAACTGCAACTGGGTTTTTCACGCTCAAAAGTTTCCTGTGTTTATCAAGAATGGTCTACCACCCAAAGGACATCCAGCCAACTCAACACAACTGTGGGAAGCATTGGAGACAACTAGGGCCAGCATCCTTGTGGAAAGCTTTCTACACTTTGTAGAGTCCATGCCCCAACTAATTGAGTCTGTTCTGAGGGCAAAAGTGCCAGGGTGCAACTCAATATTAGGAAGGTGTTGTTGCTCGATGTTCGTCAGGTCAATGTTTACATTATGCCTACCTTTCATAAATTTAAACTTCTTATGGCACACCACAACACAACAAAGTCAGTTTATCCAACAATGGATTACTGCCTAAAATAAAACTATACCCGTTAACCAAAGCGCTCATAACATCATTCCAAATGGAGGAAACAAGCATGCTTATCCTGGAGAGAAGTGTGCAAACATATATTATAATAGCCATTCCTGAATCAAACAACCCGTTTTAAAGGAGGAGCAAGATAACAATATGTGAATCGACTCATTGGTTCTGAAACATAGATTTTATTCAAACAAACAATTAAAAATAGTTTATCTGCCAAAATACATAAAGCACAGTCAAAAGCAGAATTGCATACATTTTCAGAACATAAAAACATCAGAATCATTGTTGTTAACGTTTTAACAGTGTTTATATATTTTTTTTTTGGAGAGGTGGGTTAGGCCATGGTGCATTGGATTCAGCAGTGAATGATTGAAACAAAAGAGATGAGATGTAGTACACACAGTAAAGAGCCCGGGTGTAGATTAATTAACATGATGTAAAGGTTTTCCAGAAGAAGTTCTTGCATCCAGCCTTGCGTTCACGCGGAGCCAGTACTGGGCCGGGTGCACGCTCCAGCTCGAGATCCACATCCTCCTGCTCCACGCCACGAGACATGTCGCCCAATTCAATCGCCTCGTTCTCTACTTGTGCGAGCTCTGAGAGTAGCTCTACGAGTGTATTCCTGGCAAGCTCCTGAAGATAGTAAGATTAAATTGTTATTTCTTCTGTTTTTGGGGACAGAAAATGTTACATTTTAGCAACAAGATTCACTGAAATAGAAACAAATCAACATGCTTTAAGTAGCATACCCATTTAGGAAGGAAATCAGTGTTTGGGTGTTTTTTCTTCCCTCACATTGCTAGAATAAATAGGTGTAGGTTATTCGATCTGCATTATTTCAATTTATTTAAGCTGTCTTCATATCTATTAAAATGACCTTTCCAATGCTGTTATGCATGAATTGATCACTTAAACTGAGATGTAAAACTACTTTCCCATCATGTACATTTTTCTCGGAAGAACACGTTTCATTAATAAACATTAGGTACATTTTTTGCCATTCTACCGTATGTTTTGACTATGTTGCGTAATTGACAACTAACTACAGCATACCCTAAATTGCAGAGACCTCTTTTGTTCTTATTTTTCATTTTAAAAGTTGATTTAAATATAGAACTATATACATTTATATTTTGCTAGTTGCTCTGATACCAGTATTTCCAATTCATCCACACTTAGTAATATGCATGTCAATCTGTCCTGGCTCTGAGTAGAGGAGAGATTGACTTCATCACTACTTGTATTTGTGAGAAGTATTGACATGTTGAATGCACCGAGCTGTCTGTTTAAACTACTAGCACACAGCTCAGACACCAATGCAAACCCCACAAGACATGCCACCAGAGGTGTCTTCACAAACCCCAAATATAGAAAAGGCTATTGGAGGCACACAGTACTACATAGAGCCATGGCTACACAGAACTCTTTTCCACATTTTGTAGCTCATGCAAGCAGAAAGATCAGATTGAAAAAAACTGATAAAAAATACACCTTATGGAACAGCGTAAACTGTGAAGCGACATACACAGGCATAGACATCCATACACACACATGATAACATACGCACTATACAAACACAAACACATGGATTTTGTGTTGTAGATATGTGGTAGTAGAGTAGTGGCCCGAGTGCACACACTTAATATGTTGTGAAATGTAATGTAATATTTTTTTTATTGTGTAAAAATCCCTTAATTTTGCTGGACCCCAGGAAGAGTGCCAGCATTTAAATGGGAATGCTTCCCTGCATCATGCTAATTTGATCGATTCATTTCCCCTGTGCCTGCCAGTAAAACCAAAGAGGTAACTGTATGGCAACGCATGTGCTTAAACTTAAATCTATAGAAGGTATAGTTGCGAGACTCTAGAGGTAAATCTACTTAAATTGTAGTTTACAGCTGTTCCATCAAACTCAGAAAAAAATCATATCATATGGGCACTGCAGCTGGAGATATGTGTTGTTTAAGAACAAATACTAATAATGAAAGTCTGATTGAAGGTATTTACCTGTTTGCCTGCAGGTGCCATGAGTGACCGTTGGAGCAGCTGGCGGAGTTTGGCATCGGACGGAGCGGCAGAGATGCTGCTGATGGCCAGGGCTAGGGAGAGTAGCACTAGGGCGCACTGGACACGCGTCGAGAGCATCTTCTTCTGGGTCTCGGGGGAGGCAGAGGATGGATGAAGGTGGTTCAATTGGGCAGAAAATCGTTGAGATTGGCTTCTCTTCAAGTTCTGCTGCTCCTGTTGTTCTAGTCCCCCCTTCGAACCTGTCTTTTAAACGGTTCATCTGACGTCAGGTGGTAAGGGGGGTTTCCTTCTGGTGTGTAACGTTTGGGTATGAGTGATGATTCCAAGTGACAATGTTTCCACAGATTAGTGAGTCGTGCTCGTCCTTTGAGATAAGGGAATTCATGGTCCTTCCATTTGTTGAATATCATTCGATTAGTGAAAAATTGTTTCATTTGTAGAGACTATCGTTTCGTGTGGATCTTATTGAATTTCAGAAAAGGGGGTGAGTTCACCAAATTAGATGAACTCAAGGCTCTGTAATGGAAAATCAACAACACGTAAATCATGAATAGGCTACAATGTGTCAACTTTAATGACTATAAAACAACATGTGTCTGAACGTCACTCATGCCTGAACTGATTTTGTTCTTCATAAATACACCTGTTGTTGGAAATATTCAACATATTGTTTCGTCGTACACGACATATATGTATCCAATTTAGGGGACTCTTAAACACATTTTAAACACTTCTCATATAGGTATGTTCACTTGCTAACTCTCATCATTATGCACGCCTGCAATGGTTTTGATGAACCTTTTGCATTTACAACAATTAAACTATTATCATACAAAATATCAGCATGAATATCTCCATATGAGACAAATAAAACTAGTGAAGCAGCAAATGGATTCCACTTAAGCCTGCAGTTTCATATATTATTTAAAATGGGCACTTTTATTTGAAATATGAATTTAATTATTATTTATTTCATTCATTTTTTGGCACACACTCCACATCCTGCAATGGATGTGGAGTATGTTTCATGGAGGAGTTCTTCTGAAGACCCGTATAATCCTCAGAATAGCCCACTGTCCCACTCACTTCCTGCATTTAAAACTGTAGCATACTTGCTTTCCAACGAAATATCTCTTTTGACATACTGTCACCACTGTTTGACATTTCATGGACATTTTATATAACACAAATCCTGGTGTAATATTTGTTTGACAGCTGTATGAGCTTCCCGATGTATTGCCTGCATGCGTAAAGCGTCATAGGTACGCAATAGGCTCTATTTTTATAATTTACCTTCTAAGCCATTGTAATAAGACTTCTAAAGAAGACAGACTGCTAAATAGATAGTCAAATGGCTACCCAGACTACCCACATTGACCCTTTTTTACACTGTCTATTGACTCTATGCACACATACTGGATTCTACCCACATATACTTACACTGATACCCCAACACACACACACTACACACATAAAATGCACAAACATGCATATTGACGCCACACACACACACCACACTTTCACACTCACCACATATGCTGCTACTAATCACTTTACCACTACATATATGTACAGTACATAGCTACATCAATTACCTCATATCAGTGCACAACTATATTATGAAACCAAGATAAATTACATAAAGAATGATAGTAAAAAGCTTTGGAGTACCTCAAATTGACATTTTGGGAAAAAAGGCTAACTCAGCTCCATCATTCAATGAATCAGATGGCTCATTCATCACAAAAGCCACTGATGTTGCCAACCACTTTAAGGATTTTTTCATTGGCAAGATTAGCAATCTTAGGAATGACATGCCAACAACAAACGCTGACACTATACATCCAAGTATATCGGACCAAATTATGAATGACAATAATTGTACTTTTGAATTCCGTAAAGTCGGTGTGGAAGAGGTGCCATTTTTTGTTGTTGTCTATCAACAATGACAAGCCACGGAAACCTCTCAAACATACTCAAGGTAGAATCAGGAATTCCCCAAAGTAGCTGTTTAGGCCCCTTGCTTTTTTACTAACGACATGCCACTGACTGTGAGTAAAGACAGAGTGTGTATGTATGCGGGTGACTCAACACTATACACTTCAGCTACTACAGTGACTGAAATGACCGCAACACTTAACGAAGAGTTGCAGTAGTTTGGGTGGCAAGGAATAAGTTAGCCCTAAATATTTCTAAAGCTAAAAGCATTGTATTTGGGACAAATCATTCACCAAACCCTAAACCTCAACTATATCTTGTAAAAAATTATGTGGAAATTGAGTTGAGATGACTAAACTGTTTGGAGTAACCCTGGAGTGTAAACTGTCATGGTCAAAACATATTGATAGAACAGATGGGGAGAAGTGTGTACATAATAAAGCACTGCTCTACCTTAACAACATAATCAACAAGGCAAGTCCTACAGGCCCTAGTTTTGTCACACCTTGACTACTGTTCAGTCAAGTGGTCAGGTGCCACAAAAAGGACTTAGGAAAATTGAAATTGGCTCAGAACAGGGCAGCACGGCTGGCCCTTGGATCTACACAAAGAGCTAACATGAACAATATGCATGTCAATCTCTCCTGGCTCAAAGTGGAGGAGAGATTGTGGAACAGCGGGGACTGTGAAGCAACACAAACATAGGCACAGACACATGCATACACACACACGAAAACATACGCACTATACACACACATACACATGCATTTAGTGCTGTAGACGTGTGGTAGTGGTGGAGTACAGGCCTGAGGGCACACAGTGTGTTGTGAAATCTGTGAATGTATTGTAATGTTTTTAAAATTGTATAAACATGCTTAATTTTCTGTACCCCAGGAATAGTAGCTGCTGCCTTGGCAGGATCCATAATAAATACAAATACAATTACATATCAGAAGAAAAAACATTCTGTAAAAGATGTGTATTTCACCTTAATATAGGCCATAAATTAAAATGTTGTATTTGCATTACTTAAAGTGTGATAGATAACGTATCACAAACATCTCAAACAGCCGGTTGAGTTGCCCAATTAGGCTAAACAAATTTTGCATTGGAACTTGCATTTACTTTTTTAAAACTTCTTAGGGCTAGGCCCCTTTTTTATCCACTTCCTGCCTGACTGACATGCCCTGTTTCTCAGGCCCTGAAGCCAGGATATGTATATAATTGGTACCATTGGAAAGAAGACACTTTCAAGTTTGTAGAAATTGTAAAATAATGTAGGAGACTACAACACAATTGATATGGTAGGAGAAAATCCAAAGAAAAACAAACCCGTAATTCTTTTTTTTTTGAGAGCCCATGCTCTTACAATGGAACGTATAGGGAAATAATTAAATCTAGCTCCCAGTATGCAATTCCTATTGCTTCCACTGGGTGTCATTAGTCTTTGATCAAGGTGTCAGGCTTGTTTCTTCCAAAACGAGTAAGAAATATGAGTTTTACTACAAGGACACAGACTTGGAAATTCGTGTATGAGCGCGTGATGAAGAGAACACGCACCTGCTAATATCGTTTTCCTATTGAACATACTTATTTCCGTATGAAATATTATAGTTTAATTACATTTTAGGGTATCTGAGAAGTAGATAGAAATGTATTTTGACTTGTTGAAACAAAGTTTGGGGGTAGATCTTTGTATTCCTATCTTGGCATGTTGAACAAATGGATTGCTCAAATTGATGGCGCCAACTAAACAGACTTTTTGGGATATAAAGAAGGATTTTATCTAACAAAACGACACTACATGTTATAGCTGGGACCCTTTGGATGACAAATCAGAGGAAGAAAAAAAAGTATGTGAATATTTGTGAATTTATGAAACCTGTGCCGGTGGAGAAATATTTAGATGTAGGGCGCCGTCCTCAAACAATCGCATGGCATGCTTTCGCTGTAAAGCCTACTGTAAATCGCACAGTGCAGTTAGATTAACAAGAATTTAAGCTTTCAACCAACATAAGACACTTGTATGTTCCTAAATGTTTAATATCCATAATATGTACGAATATTTATTTATATTGCGCGCCCTCCAGTTTCACCGGAACGCCTAGCCTTAAGAAGTTGTTAAAACATCAATTAAATGATACATTAATTATCATCATCTGCCTCAGTTACTTATAATGGAAGACCTAGTTAAATGAGGACTGATATCAAATATTAATAAAATATGATGGTTGTCAAAATTAATATTAAAATATATGTAAATTCATGATTTTACTGTTTATATGCTCATAATAACTGTAAAATTACATGTACTGGATAATATTATTATATGTTAAAGATGTTGAAGATAACAGGCAGACAGTAAAAACTGATACGAAAATGAAAATATTTTTCTATTTGCACAGACAAAAAAATCCCATTGCAAAATATTTCACCGTTGTCAATACTTGCTAGCTTTGACTAAATTGCATTCCTTTAATGGGAAACTAAACTTCCTGGTAGAGCATATATTTTTAACAGTTCCTAAAATTATTAAACAACATTTAAATTGAATTTTTCCAAAATTATGTTTTAAAAGGTACACAACTTTTTATAGTATTGTAATTGCCCACTATATGCACAATTAGTACTGCAAGTGTGTCAATAAAGGAGATTTTCACTCAAAATCCTGAAACACCCAAGTGATTCCATATATTGAAACTAGCTACCTGTAAAAGGGTTAAGGCCCACCAAATTACTCACCCTTCTTGATGAGCCTGTTTTTTTATTGTGCAGGAAGCTACGAAATGTTCCGTAACTCCACAATATAAACAGCTCTGGGTGTGGAGTCATCGTAAGCGCACACCCGGAGTCAATCTTGCCCTGCCCAGGTGCCTAGAATCCGAAGGAGATGAGTTGTCAGCCCTCAGTGATTCCCGAGAGAACTCGGTGACGTCGGGTTCACTCGGACATGTAGACTTCGGGGGTCTCCGTGATTCTTTGGAGGCAAGGTGGGAATCGAGGGCAAACAAGGGCGACAGGGCACAGATTCCCTCTCCCTCCCGCGTTCTCGATGCCGCACATCGATCCGGATGGTCAAGGCTATGAGGGAGTCAAGGTCCATGGGCAGCTCCTGGGCTGCAAGCTCATCTTTGACCACTTTCGATAATCCGTGAAGGAACATGTCGAGCAATGCTTCCGAGTTCCAGGCACTCTCAGATAACAATGTGCGAAAATCCACTGCGTATTCTACCATACTATGGGATTCCTGACTAAGCTGGAGCAGCTCACGAGCAATCTCTCTCCCGGACAACGGACAAACAAAAGTTTATTACTAGAACAGGGGGCAGGCAAAACGACAGATCAAGGGCAGGCAGAGGTCAGTAATCCAGATCAGAGTCCAAAAGGTACAGAACTGCAGGTGGTCTCAGGGTCAGGGCAGGCAGGTGTCAATAATCCAGTGAAGTGGGGCAAGGTACAGGACAGCAGGCAGGCTGCCTGGTCAAAATCAGGAAAACTAAAAAACAGGAACTATAGAAGAGAGGAGCAAGGGGGAAATTGCTGGTAGGCCTGACAAACAAAACAAACAGGCAACAGAGAACACAGGTATAAATACACAGGGGATAATGAGGGGAGATGGGAGACACCTGGTGGGGGGTGGAGACAACCAAAAAGACAGGTGAAACAGATCAGGGTGTGACAGCCTTGATGACAGCTTTGCAAACCTTCGGCATTCTCTCAACCAGCTTCATGAGGTAGTCACCTGGTATTAATTTCAATTAACTACTTAGGGAGTGGTGGGGCGCTAGAACAATCAAACATCGTTGAAAATGTATCCTTAGGAACACTTTTATGTATATTTACTATAATTTTTAAACCGGATTATAAACTGGACGATAGGAAAGGAAAAAACCACAGCGCCTGCGAGCTTGTGAATGCGCATCCTCTTCTGTTTACATCCGATGACCACTTCGAAATTCTTCTTCTATTACCATCCAGAGCAACTAAACATCATCAAACACTGTCTAGAGACTGTTGACATCCAGTGGAAGCAATAGGTACTGCAATCTTACTCCCATATATGGTCATTTTCAATAGGGAGCGGTTCATATTGAGGCAATGTGTCAAATACACTTTTTCGAGGACAGAAATTCCTCTGGTTTTTGCCTGCTATATCCGTTCTGTTATACTCACAGACAATATTTTAACACTCTTAGAAACTTCAGAGAGTTTCCTATCCAATAGTACTAATTATGTGCATATCCTATTTTCTGGGCCTGAGTGGGAGGCATTTTACTTTGGGCACGCCAGACTCTCCAAAACCGTCACCTCGGGAGCCGCTCCCTAAGAAGTTAACAGGTGTGCCTTCTTAAAAGTTAATTTGTGGCACTTTCCTTCTTATTGTGTTTGAGCCAATCAGTTGTGTTGTGACAAAATAGGGGGTATACAGAAGACAGCCCTATTTGGTAAAAGACCAAGTCCGTATTATGGCAAGAACAGCTCAATTAAGCAAAGAGAAACGACAGTCCATCATTACTTTAGGTCATGAATGTCAGTCAATACGGAACATTTCAAGAACTTTTAATGTTTCTTCAAGTGCAGTCGCAAAAAACATCAAGCGGAGTGATGGAACTGTCTCTCCTGAGGACCGCCACAGGAATGGAAGACCCAGAGTTACCTCTGCTGCAGAGGATAAATTCATAAAGTTGGAAATTTGTCCTTTTGTTTGGAGTCCAAATTTGAGATTTTTGGGTCCAACCGACATGTCTTTGTGAGACGTGTTGTGGGTGAATGGATGATCTCCACATGTGTATTTCCAAACGTAAAGCATGGAGGAGGAGGTGTAATGGTGTGGGGGTGCTTTTTTAGTGACACTGTCTGTGATTTATTTAGAATTCAAGGCACACATAACCAGCATGGCTACCACAGTATTCTGCAGCGATATGCCATTTGGGCTTAGTGGGATTATCATGTGTTTTTCAACAGGACCATGACCCAACAGACCTCCAGGCTGTGTACCAGCTATTTGACCAAGGAGGAGAGTTATGGAGTGCTGCATCAGATGACCTGGCCTCCACAATCCCCCGACCTCAACCAAATTGAGATGGTTTGGGAGGAGTCGGACCGCAGAGTGAAGGAAAAGCAGCCAACAAGTGCTCAGCACATGTGGGAACTCCTTCAAGACTGTTGGAAAAGCACTACAGGCGAAGCTTGTTGAGAGAATGCCAATAATGTGCAAAGCTGTCATCAAGATAAAGGGTGGCTATTTGAAGAAACTAAAATTTTTGTTTATTACTTTTTTGGTTACTACATGATTCCATATGTGTTATTTCATAGTTTTGATGTCTTCACTATCATTCTACAATGTAGAAAATAGTAAAAAAAAATAAGAAAAACCCTTGAAAGAGTAGGTGTTCTAAAGATTTTGACAGGTAGTGTACACTTTTGTGCTCTTTTAGGAAACAATCACTCCCCCATTGCTGACCAAAATTAACTAAGCTATATCTAGGCTAGTAACTCACTAACTAAGAATATCAGCAAATATACATTTTAGTGAAGATCAATAATGTGCGTTTGCACACGCTGGCAATTTTTCTGCGCAGGGCTGCTCCAGTAACTGAGCGGCCAGGTATGTGTGCAAGTTTAAAGGGAACATTACTCGCAGCTATGGTGGGATCCCAGGTTGGCTCTTGAAATGTAATTTGGAATGTACAACAGCGAAAGTTAACATGGCAAGACCATCTAAAGTGCAGAAATAGGCAGGGATGTACTTTTTATTTTCTTCACCTTTTGATTACATTTTTGACTTTGCTGTTTTGAGAAGTGAGGATACAGGCTGTGAGATTGGTGGGAGGCTGACCTGTCTTCAGTGACAAATCTATCATTCATTTGTCTTTTTTGCTTTTTGATTAATTGTAGGCTGAAACTGTAGGCTATGTATGACATTATGTTGTGTTGACGGTGTTTGTTGTGTCTGTTCTGTTTGTTCATTTTTGTATACGGGCTTCATCAGTGATATCATTGCGGTAGGGGATAGCCAGGACAAATGTAACATGCGCCGAAAGTAACAAGCCCATTTCCTCAGATAAGACAGCAGCTAGAATGACATAGTGAAATCAGCATGTTCCTAATGTAGAGGAAGAGCTCCCTGCTAAAAAACTTAGCTGAGTTACAGTGCGTTCAGAAAGTTTTCAGACCCCTTGGCTTTTTCCACATTTATTCTAAAATAGAGTAAATTGTCATTTTTCCTCATCAATCTACACACAACAGCCCATAAAAATGGCATTTACCTAAGTATTTAGATCCTTTACTCAATACTTGTTGAAGCAACTTTGGCAGCCTCAAGTGTTTTCGGGTGGACGCTATAAGCTTGGCACACCTGTATTTGTGGAGTTTCTCCCATTATTCTCTGCAGATCCTCTCAAGCTCTGTCAGGTTGGATGGGGAGCGTTGCTGGACAGCAATTTTTAGGTCTCCTCAGAGATTTCCGATCGGGTTCAAGTCTGCGCTCTGGCTGGGCCACTCAAGGACATTCAGAGACGTGTTCCGAAGCCACTCCTACGTTGTCTTGGCTGTGTGCTTAGGATCGTTGTCCTGTTGGAAGCTGAACCTTTGCCCAAGTCTGAGGTCCTGAGCACTCTGTAGAAGGTTTTCATCAAGGATCTCCTTGTACTTTACTCCATTCACCTTTCCCTTGATCCTGATTAGTCTCCCAGTCTCTGCCGCTGGACAAGCATCCCCACAGCATGATGCTGCCACCTCCATGCCTCACCATAGGGATGGTGACAGCTTTCCTCCAGACGTGACACTTGGTGTTCAGGCCAAAGAGTTCAATCTTGGTTTCATCAGAAAGAGATATTTTAGGTGCCTTTTGGCAAACTCTAAGCAGGCTGGCATGTGTATTTTACTGAGGAGTGGCTTCCGTCTGGCCACTCCACCATAAAGGCCTGATTGGTGGAGTGTTGCAGATTTGATTGTCCTTCTGGAAGGTTCTCCCATCTACACAGAGGAACTCAAGAGCTCGGTCAGAGTGACCATCGGGTTCATGGTCACCTCTCTGACCAAGGCACTTCTCCCCCGAAAGCTCAGTTTGGCCGGGACCAGATCTAGGAACACTTTTGTGTTCTTGGGGACCTTAAATGCTATTTTTATACCCTTCCCCAGATCTTTGCCTCGACCATATGGCTTGATTTTTGCTCTGACATGCACTGTCAACTGTGGGACAGGTGTGTGCCTTTCCAAATCATGTCCAATCAATTGAATTTACCACAGGTGAACTCCACTCTGTAATGAACACGATGGGAGACAGAGAATTGGTTTCATGCGCAGGGCACAGCAGGTGTTCATTGTAAAGGACCACAGGAGGAGGCAAGGAGCTGGGTCCAGGGGCAGGGAGGTCATACACAGGGGGTCCAAAAAGGCAACAGTACAGGCAGGGAAAAGTCTAGAAACGTCGTCCGGGAGATCAGGTAATAGGTTGATAATAAGAAATCCAATAGGCTAAGGTACAGGCAGGGAATTGGCAAAAGGTGTCGTTAGTGAGGTAGGCAAACACTATCATACACGGGAGGATTAAATTACTGGAAAAACAGAACTCTGAATAGAAGAGTGTCACAAAACAAACAATACCTCACAATTATGGGGTGCAAAGAACTGAACTAAATAGTGTGTGATAATGACATACAGGTGTGTGAACAGGTGATCCGAATTCAGATGATTGGGATCTGGAGAGTGAGCTGCGTTCAGGGGATCTATGTGTTTGAGAGTGTGAGTTGGAAGCAGACGTTACACACTCAAGTTGTAGAAACATCTCAAGGATGATCAATGGAAACAGGATGCACCTGAGCTCAATTTCGAGTCTCATAGCAAAGGGTCTGAATACTTATGTAAATAAGGTACTTATGAATATACAGTTGAAGTCAGAAGTTTACATACACTTAGGTTGGAGTCATTAAAACTTGTTTTTCAACCACTCCACAAAAGTCTTGTTAACAAACTATAGTTTTGGCAATTTGGTTAGGACATCTACTTTATGCATGACACAAGTAATTTTCCCAACAATTGTTTACAGATTATTTCACAATTCAGTGTATCACAATTCCAGTGGGTCAGAAGTTTACATACACTAAATTGACTGTGACTTTAAACAGCTTGTAAAATTCCAGAAAACGATGTCAAGGCTGTAGAAGCTTCTAATAGGCTAATTGACATCATTTGAGTCAATTGGAGGTGTAACTGTGGACGTATTTCAAGGCCTACCTTCAAACTCAGTGCCTCTTTGCTTGACATCATGGGGAAATCAAGAAATCAAAAAAAAATTGTTGACCTCCACAAGTCTGGTTCATCCTTGGGAGAAATTTCTGTACAAACAATAGTACGCAGCCGTCATACCACTCAGGAAGGAGACGCGTTCTGTCTCCTAGAGATGAATGTATTTTGGTGCAAAAAGTGCAAATCAATCACAGAACAACAGCAAAGGACCTTGTGAAGATGCTGTTGGAAACAGGTACAAAAGTATGTATTTCCACAGTAAAACGAGTCCTATATCGACATAACCTGAAAGGCCGTTCAGAAAGGAAGAAGCCACTGCTCCAAAACCGCCATAAAAAAAGCCAGACTACGGTTTGCAACTGTATATGGGGACAAAGATTGTACTTTTTGGAGAAACGTCCTCTGGTCTGATGAATTAAAAATGGCCATAATGGCCATGAATACCATCGTTAGGTTTGGAGGAAAAAGGGGGAGGCCAAAGAACACCATCCCGACATTGAAGCACGGGGGTGGCAGCATCATGCTGTGGGGGTGCTTTGCTGCAAGAGGGACTGGTGCACTTCACAAAATAGATGGCATCAAGAGGGAGGAACATTTTGTGGATATATTGAAGCAAGATCACAATACATCAGTCAGGAAGTTAAATCTTGGTCGCAAATCGGTCTTCCAAATGCACAATGACCGCAAGCATACTTCCAAAGTTGTGGCAAAATGGCTTAAGGACAACAAAGTCAAGGTATTGGAGTGGCCATCACAAAGCCCTGACCTCAATCCTATAGAAATTTCTTGGGTAGAACTGAAAAAGCATGTGCGTGCAAGGAGGCCTACAAACCTGACTCAGTTACACCAGCTCTGTCAGGAGGAACGGGCCAAAATTCACCCAACTTATTGTGGGAAGCTTATGGAAGGCTACCTGGAATGTTTGACCCAATTTAATGCTACCAAATACTAATTGACCCACTGGGAATGCGATGAAATAAATAAAAGCTGAAATAAATCATTCTCTCTTCTATTATTCTGACATTTCACATTCTTCAAATAAAGTGGCGATCATAACTGACATAAGACAGGGAATTTTTACTCTGATTAAATGTCAGGAATTGTGAATAACTGAGTTTAAATGTATTTGGCTGAAGTGTATTTAAACTTCCGACTTCAACTGTGTTTTACTTTGTTGTTATGGGGTATTTTTTGTAGATTGTTGAGGATTTTATTATTTTTAGAATAAGGCTGTAATGTAACAACATTTGGAAAAAATAGAAGTGTCTGAATACTTTCCAATTGCACCCTATAAACTCAGTAAAAAAAGATACGTCCCTTTTTCAGGACCATGTCTTTCAAAGATAACTTGTAAAAATCCAAATAACTTCACAGATCTTCATTGTAAAGGGTTTAAACACTGTTTCCCATGTTTGTTCAATGAACCATAAACAATTAATGAACATGCACCTGTGGAACGGTCGTTAAGACACTAACAGCTTACAGACGGTAGGCAATTAAGGTCACAGTTATGAAAAATTAGGACACTAAAGAGGCCTTTCAATTGACTCAGATAAACACCAAAAGAAAGATGCCCAGGGTCCCTGCTCATCTGCGTGAACATGCCTTAGGCATGCTGCAAGGAGGCATGAGGACTGCAGATGTGGCCAGGGCAATACATTGCAATGTCCGTGCTGTGAGACCTCTAAGACAGCGCTACAGGGAGATAGGACGGACAGCTGATCGTCCTCGCAGTGGCAGACCTTGTGTAACAATACCTGTACAGGATCGATACATCCGAACATCACACCTGCGAGACAGGTACAGGATGGCAACAACAACTGCCCGAGTTACACCAGGAATGCAAAATCCCTCCATCAGTGCTCAGACTGTCCCCAATAGGCTGATTGAGGTTGGACTGAGGGCTTGTAGGCCGGTTGTAAGGCAGGTCCTCACCAGACATCACCGGCAACAACGTCGCCAATGGGCACAAACCCACCGTCGCTGGACCAGACAAGACTGGCAAAAAGTGCTCTTCTCTGACGAGTCGCGGTTTTGTCTCACCAGGGGTGATGGTTAGATTTGCGTTTATTGTCGATGGAATGAGCGTTACACTGAGGCCTGTACTCTGGAGTGTGATCAAGGTGGAGGGTCTGTCATGGTCTGGGGCGGTGTGTCACAACATCATCGGACTGAGCTTGTTGTCATTGCAGGCAATCTCAACGCTGTGCATTACAGGAAATACATCCTCCTCCCTCATGTGCTACCCTTCCTGCAGGCTCATCCTGACATGACCCTCCAGCATGACAATGCCACGAGCCATACTGCTCGTTCTGTGTGTGATTTCCTGTAAGACAGGAGTGTCTGTGTTCAATTGAGCACGTCTGGGACCTGTTGGATCGGAGGGTGAGGGCTAGGGCCATTCCCCCCAGAAATGTCCAGGAACTTGCAGGTGCCTTGGTGGAAGAGTGGGGTAACATCTCACAGCAAGAACGGGCAAATCTGGTGCAGTCCATGAGGAGGAGATGCACTGCAGTACTTAATGCAGCTGGTGGCCACACCAGATACGTACTGTTACTTTTGATTTGGACCCCCCCTCCCCTTTGTTCAGGGACACATTATTCCATAGAAAAAAAACTTGTTCAGTTTATGTCTCAGTTGTTCAATCTTGATAAGTTTCTTTAGTTGTTTCTTTAGTTGTGCTTCTTAGTTTTTGACTAAAACAAATATTTATAGCTTGGACGCAGTTTGGTGCAATTCATCTAAGTTTCTTTAGTTGTTGCTTTAGTGCTTCTTCGTTTTTTTTATAAATAATACATTCATAGCTGTCACGACTTCCGCCGAAGTCGGTCCCTCTCCTTGTTCGGTCGGTGTTCGACGGTCGACGTCACCGGTTTTCTAGCCATTGTCGATCCACTTTCATTTTCCATTGGTTTTGTCTTTGTTTTACACACCTGGTTTCAATCCTACAATGACTTGTTCATTATTTAATGAATTACAATAGCTTGGATGACTGGATGTCCTTGATGCCGTCTCCTGCCGTTGTGCCCTTGGGAAAGGTATACAGTGCATTCGGAAGTATTCAGACCCCTTGACTTTTTCCACATTTTGTTACGTTACAGCCTTATTCTAAAATTAATAAAATGTTTTTTTCCCCTCATCAATCTACACACAAAACTCCATAATGACAAAGCAAAAACAGGTTGTAAATTTTTTGGGAAAAAAATAAATACTGAAATATCACATTTACATAAGTATTCAGACCCTTTACTCTGTACTTTGTTGAAGCACCTTTGGCAGCGATACCAGCCTTGAGTCTTCTTGGGTATGCCGCTACAAGTTTGGCACACCTGTATTTGGGGAGTTTCTCTCATTCTTCTCTGCTCTATGGACAATTCCGTGGGCCTCATGGCTTGGTTTTTGCTCTGACATGCACTGTCAACTGTGGGACCTTATATAGACAGGTGTGTGCCTTTCCAAATCATGTCCAATCAATTGAATTCTGCACATGTGGACTCCAATCAAGTTGTAGAAATATCTCATTGATGATCAATGGAAAGGATACACCTGAGCTCAATTTCGCGTGTCCTAGCAAAAGGTCTGAATTGTTATGTAAATATCGTATTCATGTTCAAATTTGCAAAAATGTCTAAAAACCTGTTTTCGCTTTGTCTTTATGGGGCATTGTGTGTAGATTGACGAGGAATTTTTATTTTGAATCCATTTGAGAATAAGGCTGTAATGTAACAAAATGTGGAAAAGGGAAGGGGTCTGAATACTTTCTGAATGCACTGTAGAACCCCTAGTCTGCAGAGCCATCCTTATATCAGCAGATTGAGAGAGAGAGAGAGAGAGAGAGAGAGAGAGAGAGAGAGAGAGAGAGAGACGCAGCCACTTCATGCACCATTAGCACATCTGATGTGTAATTATTCTTCTCTCACCCCTCCCTCTCTTCTTTCCCTCTTTCTTTCTCACACACAGACATGGTCTCACACACACACAACATGCTGGTTGTTTGTGTTTAATTTACTGGTTTGTCTTCTCTTCCGCATGGATGCCAGCCCTCCCTCTCTGCCTCCCTAACTTGACAGCCATTATTCATGAGCAGTACAGGAGAGTGGTTTTATAAACACAAAGATTTGAATCATACGGCTTTAACGTCAGCTGTCACCATTCCATATGTTTGTCTGTGTGTGTGCGTGTTTCTGTGTGTGTATACTGTATGTGTATACACACACAACATCTGCGTTTTACTGTAATCTGTGTGTCTCTATGGCAATGCATGTAATGTATATGTACTTGTCACATTCCTTGGTTAGACATCCTTTTTTTGGTCTTGCTCAATATTGCACTCAATCGTATTTTTTTTGTCGCTTATTTCGTTTTTAAAATGTGAAGCTTGGAAGATCATGTGTCAAAATGACTGAATCACTGACAGGTATTCTAAATATTACCCATCATGTTCAGGTGTAATGGTCACACGTATAGGAGAAGATGCTACTTACATGTTCAATGGTATCAATTGGCGTTAGGGACTGTTTGTAATTTCTGGAACATGGTACATATTTAGTCCAGGTGAGGGTCATGTAATTTCTAAATGAAATGTCTATATTTCTCAGTGTTTTAAAAGTAGTTGCTTATTATATCTCGATGTGTGCATAATACTCTGTAGCAGACCACGATTCTCCGCTGAGCGAGCAAGGTCAAATGTGCCTATAATTTAGTGTGGTCTCAATAAATATTTTTTCTAAGAAAATCTACTTCATATTTTAAATATTACTTTGGGTCAATTGCTTTTTTCAAGCATTCAAGGAGGGTCATATGAGAATATATTTTGCTTAAAGATTCGATGTCCACGCCCTTGTGGAAATGTAATTAGTCAAATAAAAAATACCCATCAAAATCTGTCATTTTAAGCTAGAAATATCTGTTCATCTTGGGAGCAAGACAATACTGTCCGTTGGGCTAGAAACTCATTGCAGGTTTTTAAAATCACAGTTTTTTCATTTTTAATGCTACTCTGATGTCACAGAGAAGCATTGGTTTCTTGGCTCTCCTTTATTATCACATGAACCACCCCCTATATGTGTGTGTGCGAGTGTGCGAACAGAATATTGCAGAACAGAGAGAGATGATCAGCAATCAATGGTGATCATGTATTATAGCACCAAAGACTATTATGGGTCTCCTGTTTAGGCTCCAGTAGGGAAATACTGATATCATCATGGCCACACCATGAGGAAAACTGTAGATTCCCCCATTGGCTCTAAGGATCCACAGTCTATGTTTTAGAATAAGTTACAGTAATAATGATGAAGATGGTGCATAATCGAACCAGAGAATATTAGGGGCCTCTTTCTCTCTTGGCTGCAATTACCTACCTACTTAGACCCATCTCCGCATGAGGAGCATAGGCCATCAACAACGCCTCTCCAGCGAACTTGACTTGGCTACAATAGGGAATTCCAATTCTCATCAACAGCCACACTCTGAGTGAATGTGATAATGTATATGCCTCTCAAACCTATATTTAACTATCTACATAGTCCTCCTGTGCCATTGGTGTGCCATTGTGGGATGTAAGGGTGAAGGGATCTGTCACGATCTCCGTGAGGGACAGACCAAGGCGCAGCGAGGTATCCAGTATACATGCTTTATTGACACACGTAACTGGGACAAAACAACAAACGAAGATCGTAACGTCGAACATAACACATAAAACCGACAAAGCTATGAACGAACAATAACCCACAAAATACTAGTGAAAACCCCAAACATATATATGGTTCCCAATTAGAGGCAACGACACACAGCTGCCTCTAATTGGGAACCATTACTCCAACATAGAAACACAACACCTAGAACAGAAAAAACCCTACACCAAAACAAAACTCAACACGCCAGCCTGTCAAAATCAGGCCTGAACGTGACAGGATCTGAGTGTTTGTCTATGGGAAAGTGTTAATGTAAGCTGAGACAGATGAGTAGGCTACAGTCTAACAAAATTATCGGAGTGAGCAGGTCAAACACACAGCCTAATGGCACCTTTCTATCTCTAAAATCTCATATTAATCTGTACTGCAGATTAGACGATGGAGTGTAATTAAACCATGTCTCTCGGCTGCTGAGGGACTCTTTCAAAATCAGCAGGCAAATAGTGAAAGAAATGACAGCATTAAAATCAAAATTAATCTTTGAGGAAATGCTTACACTGACATTTTCTCAAACAGAAATCCATCTGCAGTCTTTTAACCTCTTCGGGCTAGGGGGCAGTTTTCGAAAGTACGGAGAGTCTGACGTGCCCAAAGTAATATGCATATAATTGGTAGTATTGGATAGAAAACACTCTGAAGTTTCTAAAACTGTTAAAATAATGTCTGTGAGTATAACAGAACTGAGGTCACAGTTTTTCCATTGACTCCCTATTGACTATACATACAGTGAGGGAAAAAAGTATTTGATCCCCTGCTGATTTTGTACGTTTGCCCACTGACAATGAAATGATCAGTCTATAATTTTAATGGTAGGTTTATTTGACCAGTGAGAGACAAAAAAATCCAGAAAAACGCATGTGAAAAATGTTATAAATTGATTTGCATTTTTATGAGGGAAAACAGTATTTGACCCCTCTGCAACATGACTTAGTACTTGGTGGCAAAACCACCAAGTACTAAGTTAGACGTTTCTTGTAGTTGGCCACCAGGTTTGCACACATCTCAGGAGGGATTTTGTCTCACTCCTCTTTGCAGATCTTCTCCAAGTCATTAAGGTTTCGAAGCTGACGTTTGGCAACTCGAACCTTCAGCTCCCTCCACATATTTTCTATGGGATTAAGGTCTGGAGACTGGCTAGGCAACTCCAGGACCTTAATGTGCTTCTTCTTGAGCCACTCCTTTGTTGCCTTGGCCGTGTGTTTTGGGTCATTGTCATGCTGGAATACCCATCCACGAACCATTTTCAATGCTCTGGCTGAGGGAAGGAGGTTCTCACCCAAGATGTGACTGTTCATGGCCCCGTCCATCGTCCCTTTGATGCGGTGAAGTTGTCCTGTCCCCTTAGCAGAAAAACACCCCCAAAGCATAATGTTTCCACCTCCATGTTTGACGGTGGGGATGGTGTTCTTGGGGTTATAGGCAGCATTCCTCCTCCTCCAAACACGGCGAGTTGAGTTGATGCCAAAGAGCTCCATTTTGGTCTCATCTGACCACAACACTTTCACCCAGTTGTCCTCTGAATCATTCAGATGTTCATTGGCAAACTTCAGACGGGCATGTATATAAGCTTTCTTGAGCAGGGGGACCTTGCAGGCGCTGCAGGATTTCAGTCCTTCACGGCGTAGTGTGTTACCAATTGTTTTCTTGGTGACTATTGTCCCAGCTGCCTTGAGATCATTGACAAGATCCTCCCACGTAGTTCTGGGCTGATTCCTCACCGTTCTCATGATCATTGCAACTCCACAAAGTGAGATCTTGCATGGAGCCCCAGGCCGAGGGAGATTGACAGTTCTTTTGTGCTTCTTCCATTTGCGAATAATCACACCAACTGTTGTCACCTTCTCACCAAGCTGCTTGGCGATGGTCTTGTAGCCCATTCCAGCCTTGTGTAGGTTTACAATCTTGTCCCTGACATCCTTGGAGAGCTCTTTGGTCTTGGTCATGGTGGAGAGTTTGGAATCTGATTGATTGATTGCTTCTGTGGACAGGTGTTTTTATACAGGTAACAAGATGAGATTAGGAGCATTCCCTTTAAGAGTGTGCTCCTAATCTGAGCTCGTTACCTGTATAAAAGACACCTGGGAGCCAGAAATCTTTCTGATTGAGAGGGGGCAAATACTTATTTCCCTCATTAAAATGCAAATCAATTTATAACATGTTTCACATGCGTTTCTCTGGATTATTTTGTTGTTATTCTGTCTCTCACTGTTCAAATAAACCTACCATTAAAATTATAGACTGATCATTTCTTTGTCAGTGGGCAAACGTACAAAATCAGCAGGGGATCAAATACTTTTTTCCCTCACTGTTCTATGGCTTCCACTAGATGTCAACAGTCTTTAGACATGGTTTCATGCTTTATTGCAGTTTTTCCAGGTGGCTCTTGAAAAGGACACGTGTTTTGGCGTGCTTGAATGGGTGCGCGCTCTTCGCTATTTCTCTTCCCTATTGAACATACTATTCTCCATCTGAAATATTATCATTTATTTATTTATTAGACAATATATGGATTAATTAGAAACATCGTTTGACTTGTTTGGACGGACTTTACCTGTAACTTTTTGGACTTCTTTGTTTGCATGTTGAACGACTGGATTACAGAACTCCATTGCGCCAACTAAACTGACTTTTTGGGATATAAAGAAGGACTTTATCGAACAAAATGACCATTCTTTGTGTTCCTGGGACCCTTGGGATTGCAAACAGAGGAAGATCTTCAAAGGTAAGTGATTTATTTTATCGCTATATTTTATTTTGTAATGCCTGTGCTGGTTTGAATAATATGTTGGAAGTGGGGCGCTGTCCTCAGACAATCGAATGTTCTGCTTTCGCCGTAAAGCCTATTGTAAATCCGACAACACGGTTCGATTACCAAGATTCTAAGATTTTGAATGGTGTATAACACTTGTATTTTCAAGAATGTTTAATATTACTATTTTTGTAATTTGAATTTGGCGCTCTGCGTTTCTTCGGTGGGACGATCCCTAAGAGGTCTTAATTATGTTAAAGGTCATGTATAAGGGCACAAGGCGAGACCCAGATGCAGACACAGGAGGCAGATGGTTAGAGTCCAAGATGTTTATTAACAATCCAAAAGGGGTAAGAGAATGGTCGTGGACAGGCAAAAGGTCAAAACCAGTTCAGAGTTCCAGAGGTACAGAATGGCAGCCAGGCTCGGGGTCAGGGCAGGCGGAATGGTCAAGCAGGCGGGAATGGAGTCCAGAAAAGGAGAATGTAAGGCTATCTGTCCACCAATTGAAGCTCAACAGAAGTTAGGTGATGCAACAGGACAACAACCCAAAAGACAGAAGCAAATCAACAACTGAATGGCTTGAACATAAGAAAATTCACCTTCTAGAGTGGCCCAGTCTGTCCTGACATCAACCCGATTGAGATGCTGTGGCATGACCTCAAGAGAGCAGTTCACACCAGACATCCCAAGAATATTGTGGAACTGAAACAGTTTTGTAAAGAGGAATGGTCCAAAACTCCTCCTGACCATTGTGCAGGTCTGATCCGCAACTACAGAAAATGTTTGGTTGAGATTATTGCTGCCAAAAGGGGTCAACCTGGTATTAAATCCAAGGGTTCACATACATCTTCCAACCTGCACTGTGAATGTTTACACGGTGTGTTCAATACAAATATGAACAATTATAATTGTTTGTGTATTAAGTTTAAGCAGACTATGTTTGCCTATTGTTGTGACTTAGATGAAGACCAGATAACAATTTATGCAGAAATCCAGGTAATTATAAAGGGTTCACATACTATTTCTTCCCACTGTAGTTACGAAATGTTTTAAAACCCCCATTTATAACAAACCACAGTAGTTCAATGAATTGTCATCACACCCATGGAGAAAAGTATATACGTAGTAGCTCCATCATGCTCAAGCACAGTCTATTATTATTATTATAGTACCACAGAATCACAGTGTTTATCTAGATTTGAAATGTATTAGTCCATCTCCAAAAACACAAATTCCTCTTCTGCGCTGCTCCCACACATATCAGAAATGTACACACGGTTTTCGGATAATCACAATACATATGCGGTGCAGAACCGCCTGGAGATATTTCGGGGGTCAATTGCCTCCAGGGCACAAATGATAGAATATTAAAATCAACAGCATTTCAACTGCCATTTTAAACTCCCAATTTGTACAGGTTAATTTACCTGGGATTTGAACCAGCAGCTTCACATATAGCACACTCCTGAGAGGAAAAAGATGTTACTGTGATGAATCTGATACATTTATCTGTATCATATCCTGAGATTATGATGAAATCATTGGAGGCTGCCTCATAATACAGGCTGGAATGGTATCAAACATGGTTTCCACCATTCCAGGCATTACTATGAGCCATCTTCCTCTCAGCAGTCACCACTGGATGAAATATTATGCAGTGTTTTTTTCTTTTATTTACCTTAATTTAACTAGGCAAGTCAGTTAAGAACACATTCTTATTTACAATGAAGGCCTAGGAACAGTGGGTTAACTGTCTTGTTCAGGGGCAGAACGACAGATCTTTACCTTGTCAGCTCAGGGATTCGATCTGGCTACCTTTCAGTTACAAGTCAAACGCTCTAACCACTAGGCTACCTGCCGCCCCAGTTTGAGCGTGTTTGTGTGTATCTGTGTCAGCCTCTGTCTTTGTGTGTATGCATGTGTGTTTTAATGATTTGATTTGTTTTAACACTTTTTTTGGTTACTACATCAAATCAAACTTTATTTGCCACATGCGCCGAATACAGACTTTACCGTGAATGCCGTGAATGCCCTTACCAACAGCGCAGTTCAAGAAGAATAAAATATTTACCAAGTAGGCTAAAATAAAAAATAATAATAAAAAGTAACACAATAAGAATAACAATAATGAGGCTATAAACAGGGGGCACCGGTACCGAGTCAGTGTGCAGGGGTACAGGCTAGTTGAGGTAATCTGTACATGTAGGTGGGGGCGAAGTGACTATGCATAGGTAACAAACAAACAGCGAGTAGCAGCAGTGTACAAGAGGGGGGGTGTCAATGTAAATTGTCCGGTGGCGACTTTTATGAATTCTTCAGCAGTATAATGTTTTGGGGGTAGAAGCTGTTGAGGAGCGTTTTGGTCCTAGACTTGGCGCTCTGGTACCGCTTGCCGTGCGGTAGCAAAGAAAATAGTCTATAACTTGGGTGACAGGAGTCTCAATTTTATGGGCTTTCCTCTGACACCGCATATTATATAGATCCTGGATGGCAGGAAGCTTGGCCCCAGTGATGTACTGGGCTGTTTGCAGTACCCTCTGTAGCGCCTTACGGTCAGATGCCGAGCAGTTGCCCTACCAGGCGGTGATGCAACCGGTCAGGATGCTCTCGATGGTGCAGCTGTAGAACCTTTTGACGATCTGGGGGCCCATGCCAAATCTTTTCAGTCTCCAGAGGGGGAAAATGTTTTTTCATGCCCTCTCCACGACTGTCTTGGTATGTTTGGACCAAGATAGTTTGCTGGTGAAGTGGACATCAAGGAACTTGAAACACTTGACTCGCTCCACTACAGCCCTGTCGATGATAATGGGGGCCTGTTCGGCCCACCTTTTCCTGTAGTCCACGATCAGCTCCTTTGTCTTGCTCACATTGAGGAGAGGTTGTTGTCCTGATTACATATGTGTTATTTCATCACATTTTGATGTCTTCAATATTATTCTACAATGTAGAAAATAATTTAAAAAAAATAATAATAAGTGTCTCCAAATTTTGGAATTGTACTGTATGTGTGTGTGTCTTTGAGATGTAGGCCATGTCATATCTTGTGAAGGACAAGTAAAGAGACAAGCCACATCTCCTCCAATGTGTTTGTCTGTCAAGTGGCAAGTACAGCAACGGAAATCAATTCCATTCAATCTAAGCCTTGTGAAATCGATCAGAAGACTCCAAAAGAGCACCTGCTCTCGGAATCACTCTATTGACGTTTAAATACTACGTCTTAAGGCATTCAATTTGTCTATCCTCATATCGTTCATGTACCCTTCACTTCATCTAGGAATGTGATGATGTGGAATGGGATGCGTGTGTGCTCATGTGTGTGTGTCTTCGAAGGGAGTTTTCCCCAGTGTTAGGGGAAGAGGCTGTCTTGATTGATGGCTGTGACGCATTAGTCTTATCTCAGGCTCCATGCCCTGGTCACTGGCTGTCAGCAGGTCAGATGGACCAGTTTTTTTTACAGTAGTGACAACACACAGCAGCTAGCCTTATCTTAGCCAAGACACTCTGACTGCCCACGTCAATGCGTTTTTGTGCATGTCTCTGTGTAGATGTATATGCATGAATGTATTGTGTATACTTTGTTTGCTTTTTTAGTTTTGTATCGTGAATATGAGTATGTTTATCTGAAAGTATTTGTGTTCATTTGTTTTCGTGCATATTTGTTTGTGTGTGAGTGATTGCGTGTGAGTGTGTGTGTGTGTGAACCACTGATAACTTTCGACAACTTTGTATGGGCAACATTTCAAAAAGTTTGAATGGGTGAATTTGAACAGACAGTCAATAGAAAACTCTTTGACTTATCTCCTTCTCTCATATGGCACATTCATTATTCCCCCTATTATTTTAGTCTGTAATCAACGTGAGTATGAATACCATCCCTAACACACCAATCTGTAGAGCTGTTACTCACAGGAGAGTGTTGTCTCCTGTAACTCCTCATATACGCCTCAGCAGAAAACATAAAAGGATAAGCCTACTCTTTCCTTCCTTCTCTTCTTCCTCCCTTCCATTTGTCTTTAGAATGCTGTTCTGGGGGAGATAGCAGGCAAGTAATTGGTGAAGCTATCCACACGCATCATATCCCAACTGTTAACCCTGATATAATCTCCACATTATAGCATCTATTGTCAAATATTGCCACCTAATCAACATCCTTTAAAACGTCTTGCTGTTATTGGAATAGGAAAGTAGAACACCTGGGTCTAAGAGCATCAGAAACGACAGCATTTGAATCGATAATGTATAGAGCAGTGGTTCTCAAACCTCTCCTCAGGGACCCACAGCCCCCCCCCAACTCTCAGCTCTCACTCATTAAAGACTAGGAATTCATGTTTTATTTACAAATTGTTTAACTTTATTACAACAGGGAGCCCATTGAGACGTTTATTTCACAAGGGAGCCCTGCATTTTACATTTCACACCTTTTAGAAAGTACAAGAGAATACAAAAATACAGACACCTTCCTCAAAAAACAATCACCTTCCTCAACAAAGAGGTTCTCAATCAACATTTTGAGCTGCCTGAGAGGCAACAATGTTCCATACTCTAAGTTCCATGGGGTACATTGAAACTAAAGGCTGTTTTTCATAAGTCTGTAGCAACAGACGGGGATTTCCAGAGTTAGCCATCCCTGTGATCGGTATGATAACTTGTATTTCTATTGGTAAGTAAAGATGTCAGCTAATGTGAGAGTTTTTGCAATGGGGCTTTATAAATTGATAAAATGCAGTGTTTCGACCTACTTAATGTCAAAGATGGGCAACCTACTTTCTGATAGAGCAAGCAGTGATATTAATAATGCATTTACAAACCACTGTCCTCCCATAGCTCTTATCCAGAGGATCTTGTCCACAAATTAGTGTGGCGCTAGCTACACTATCATTTTGGGTTCAATTCCCGTAAGGATCACACACACACATGAACATGTATGCACTCCCATACATTATTTCACTATTCTAATGATCTCATCAACATTTAATATCCGGATATCCAGATAGCTAGAATCTATCACGGCTCAGGTAACGACCCAAATGGATGTTTATTATATAAACAGGGGGCAGGCAAAGGACAGGTAAAGGGCAGGCTGGGGTCGGTAGTCCAGGGCAGAATCCGAAAGGTACAGAGCGGCAGGCAGGTTCAGGGTCGGGGGCAGGCAGAGGTCAGTAATCCAGGGCAGTGGAAAAAGGTACAGAACAGCTGGTCAGGGCAGGCAGAATGATCAAAAACCGGGAAAACTAGAAATCAGGGGCTCAAGGAAACAGGAGTAAGAAAAACAAGACAAACTGGCAACAGACCAACAAAGAAAACAGGTATAAATGCATAGGGGATAATGGGGTGAACAGCCATACCCTCTGCCCGAGACGATAACGGGGAGGCGAGGTCTGGTGGCGGTCCGCCTCTCGTTGATACCTGGAAGTGGTCTTGAGAAGAGCCGCACGGGCTCTCTTCCAGGTACGGCGACAGCCGCGGACGAACATCTTGGCTGAGGGTATGCTGACCTCCTCTTGCTCCGGGAAGAGCGGGGGCTGATATCCCAGGGAACACTCAAAAGGCGAGAGACCAGTGGCTGAACAGCGGAGGGTGTTGCGGGCATGCTCTACCCACGAGTTGTTGGCTCCAGGTGGTGGAGTTGGTGGAGACCAGGCAGTGGAGAGTCATCTGACTGGCTGTTAGACTGGGTGTGGACACGGAGGATAGGCTGGCCGATGAACCAATGAGCGTGCAGAACGCCTTCCAGAACCGGGACGAAAATTGAGGACCCTGTTGGAGACCATGTCCACCGGCGTCCATGGATCCGGAAGATGTGCTGCACCATAAGTTGGGCAGTCTCAATGGCTGAGGGTAGCTTAGGGAGAGGAATGAAATGGGTGGCTTTGGAAAACCGGTCCACCACTGTAAGGATAACGTATTGCCATCAGACGGGGGAAGACCAGTGACGAAGACCAGGGATATTTGTGACCAGGGACGGTGAGGGACAGGAAATGGTTGAAGGCCAGCCAGAGCTTGCCGAGGGGTCTTATTCTGAGCACAGATAGTGCAGGCGACGCCGAACGCCGAGATGTCAAGGACCATGGTGGGCCACCAAAAGCGTTGCCCTACTAAGGCTAGGGTCCGATGGAAACCCGGGTGGCAGGCAAGCCTTGAGGAGTGAGCCCACTCCAGGACCAGGGAGCAGACAGCATCTGTAACAAATATCCGATTATAAAGCTGCAATAGAAATTGACAAAACCCAGGAAGCGTTGCAGCTGCACTCTGGACAGGCTGGGGCCAATCCACAACAGCTCTCACCTTTCCGGGATCTATTTGCACATTTCCCTCAGCGATGATGTAATCAGGGAAGGAGATGGTGGAGCGATGGAATTAGCACTTTTCCGGCTTTCACAAAAAGATGGTTTTTGGGCATGGAGCAAGTGTTCTTGGGCTGAGCGGGAGAAGACGAGGATGTCGTCGAGGTAGACGAAGACGAAACCAGTTCAACAAGCCACGGAGAACGTTATTAACCAGGGCCTGGGCGCACAGCCCTCATAGCAATAAATTATAACAACACAAAGTAAACTTCTGGGTCTGCTCTAGTCTCCTTCTCCCAATGTATCTCTCGCACCAGACAACTTATTTCCGCATGTGAAACTACAGTAGATCTGCTCTGTCAGATCTACTGTCCTGATTAACACCGGCTCCAGCAGAAAAACTGACTGTTTTGGAGAGCCTGGCGTGCCCAAAGTAAAATGCCTCCCATTTAGGCCCAGAAAATGGGATATGCATATATTTAGTACCATTGGATAGGAAACACTCTGAATTTTCCAAAACTGTTAACCATTTGTCTGTGGGTCAATCAGAACGCATTTGGCAGGCAAAACCCTGAGGAATCTCTGTCCTGAAAAAAGTCATTTTGACACATTGCTCATTTTTGAGCCCCTCCCTATCCAAAATTACCATATATAGGCATGTGAACTCAGTGCACGTCGCTTCCTTATGATGTCATCAACCACGAGACGGTGTTTTACTCCATCTTGGGGGAATTTCGGCCATTGATAAACAGCATGGCAATGAGGACCCCTCTTCTGAAAACTCTTCAGAGTGCGTGCATGAGAAGGCGCTGTGCCTTATTTATCGTTTTTAGCGTTCAGTTTATATTCCGGCTGATTTATAATAGTACATATACGTAAAAGGGTTCCTAAGGATACATTTAAAACTATGTTTGATTGTTTTTGGACAAGTTTATAGGTATAATTTTAACGAGTCGGCGCCGAGTTTCAAAGGAGTAATGGAGGCTGTCGTTTCTGATTATAACGCATGAACCAAATGGAGGATTTATGGATAAAAGACGTTACTTTTTCTAACAAAAGAACCATGGATTGTCTTCGTTGGACACTTAGGAAGACCTCAGCAGAAGTTCTTCAACAGGTAATTACTTTGTTTTCGCTGTGAAATGTGTTATGTGTGTGCCATGATTGCTAATCGATACATGGCTATTGGAAAATATGTGAGGTGCTACCCTCAAACAAATGAATGTGCTGCTTTCGCCGTAAAGCCTTTTTGAAATCTGACAACGCTGGGATATTGCCTAGAAACAGAGCTTTTGATGAGTATGGAACACTTGTATATAGCTGGATGTTTAATAATTCAATTTTCGGATTTTAAATCTGGCGCTACAGGTTTGCGCTAGTAGTGTCGGGATGATCCCGCTAGCGACCCACTGGTATTTGAGTCGTTAAAGAAGCAATACAACTGGCCTTCTTTGAGTATCTAGAGCATCAGCATTTGTGGGTTTGATTACAGGCTCAAAATGGCTAGAAACAAAGACCTTTCTTCTAAAACTTTTCAGTCTATTCTTGTTCTGAGAAATGAATGACATTCCAAGTGAGAAATTGCCAATGTGATGAGACAAGTTCGTAATTGGATCGCAATTGGATATCAAGAAATTGGGTAAAGAAAGGATGTAAAATATACAAACTATATGTATAAATATATTGTGTATATACAGTGCATTCGGAAAGTATTCAGACCCTTTGACCTTTTCCACATTTTGTTTCTTTCAGGCTAAAATGGATTAAATAAAAAACCAAGAATCTTCCTGGAGTTTGCCGCCCAGCCAGAGAAGGAAGAGGTCAGGGAGGGGACCAAGAACCCAATGGTCACTCTGACAGAGCTCCAGAGTTACTCTGTGGAGATGGGAGAACCTTCCAGAAGGACACTATGTCTGCAGCACTCCACCAATCAGGCCTTTATGGTTGAGTGGCCAGATGGAAGTCACTCCGCAGTAAAAGGCACATGACAGCCCACTTGGAGTTTGCCAAAAACCACCTAAAGACTCTCCGACCATGAGAAACAAGATTCTCTGTTCGGATTAAACCAAGATTGAACTCTTTGGCCTGAATTCCAAGTGTCACGTCTGGAGGAAACCTAGCACTATCTCTACTGTGAAGCCTTGTGGTGGCAGCATCATGCTGTGAGGATGTTTTTCCGTGGCAGGGACTCAGAGACTAGTTAGGATTGAGGGAAAGATGAACAGAGCAAAGTATAGAGAGATCATTGATGAACACCTGCTCCAGAGCACTCAGGACCTCAGACTGGGGTGAAGGTTCACCTTCTAACAGGTCAACGACCTTAAGCACACGCAGGAGTGGCTTCTGGACAAGTCTCTGAATGTCCTTGAGTGGCCCAGCCAGAGCCCGATCGAACATCTCTGGAGAGACCTGAAAATAGCTGTACACCGATGCTCCCCATCCAACCTGACAGTGTTTGAGAGAAGAATGGGAGAAACTCCACAAATACAGGTGTGCCAAGCTAGCGTCATACCCAAGAAGACTCAAGCCTGTAATTGCTGCCAGAGGTGATTCAACAAAGTACTGAGTGAAGGGTTTATTATTTTTAATACATTTGCAAACATTTCTAAACCAGTTTTTTCTTTGTCATCATGAGGTAGTGTTTGAAGGTTGAGGATGAAAGAAATGTATTGAATACATCTTAGAAAATGGCTCTAACGTAACAAAATACTTCCAAATGCACTGTATTTGTATTTCTTAAGGATCCCCATTAGCTGCTGCCAAGGCAGTAACTACTCTTCCTGGGGTTGTTCACGTTTCATTCAGGATTATCTGTAATCGTGGTAGCTTCCAAATTAATGTAAAAGTGTTTAGAAATATATCATATTCTTATTTACAATAAAATATAATAAAATTTATTTACCATTAATTTCTATTGGGCACATCTGAAACACAACCAAAATGAACTACAAATGCATCCATAAACTTAATGTAGTCATTGCGTGCTAGGATTATGGGACCAAATTCAAAACCTTTGACTACTATATTGATACGAATCTTTATGGGTGTCAATCATTTTGACCTCAACCTTTTTGAGAAAAAAAGATATTACTTCTTAGACGTTAAGTCACAAATTTGGGGGACTTTGAGCAGTTCTGTACCGCCCCGACTGACATTTTGGTTGACAATGCACTCTGTGAACGTTGTACGGTCCCTTGTCTTATAATACCAGAAGGCACCATCTCTCTGCTCTCTGCTCCTACTCTCCCAGCAGAGCTGACTTAAAGTGTCAGGTTTCAGACCCAACATTTGCATAGGGAGAGACTGGCCTATTAGTGTATATGAAACTGAAGAATCTAGCGGATGCAACAATAGTAGTTTCATCTGTGATATTCTCAGACAGATTTAGAGCTCTCAACATGGAAAATACTAAATCATTTCATAGAACTGAACTAAGACCACTTTCTCTTGGTCACAGATGGTCAAATCACTTTGTGCTTAAAGCTGAAGTTGCAACAAGTCTGCAAACATTTGAATGATGTCTCTGCTCCACTTTGTGAATGTTTAGGATAAAATTGTCTGTGTGTAGTTATTTTGAGCAAAAATATAAATGCAACATGCAAACATTTCTAAGATTTTACAGTTCATATAAGGGAATCAGTCAATTGAAATAAATAAATGTGGCCCTAATCTATGGATTTCACATGACTGGGCAGGGGTGCCGCCATGGGTGGGTCTGGGAGGGCGTAGGCCCATCCACTTGGCAGCTAGGCCCACCCACTGGGTAGGCAGGCCCAGCCAACCAGAATTAGTTTTTCCCCACAAAAAGGATTTATTACAGACAGAAATACTGCTCAGCTCATTACCGCCCGTGACTGGGAGTGTACAGTATATGAAATAGTGAATATGAAACAGTGCCAATATTATACTGTCACTAAGTATAAGCATATATTTTTTACAGTTATACGAAATGTGAAATCTTAAAGTCATTTATCAATTGATTGTTAAATTGATCAATTGATTATTTGAAATCATTTTAGTCATGCACTTGATGTACTTGTGCTTGTATCCTCAAAAGTGAGTACACCTCAGCAATTTATAAAACACATTTTTACCAGAAAGGTGAGATCCAGACCTTTGTAAAACTAACACTACCAGTTATTGTTTATGGCTATGTCATGAAAAATAATAATGTTTGGGTATGTCTATTAATTAAGGTGGAAATCTAAAATTTAAGGTGCGTTGGCTGGGGGGTATTCTGAAGAAGCGGTGGGGGTGGGGGTAGAACTCATAATTTTCTCAGTGTATGCATGGGTGTGTGGTTTGCTGACTCACACCAAGACATGTTATGTACTCCTCAGGCATAGCCAATCAAAACCTGAGCCACCGTGGCACATGCAGACACAGTCTCAAACAATCGATCAGCAGCCGATGCCCAGACAGGCAGCACATCCACCTACAGCCTTGATCACATACATTTATTCAAGTGAAGTGTACAGGCTTGTCCTCCTTGATCTCTGAAAAACAGCCCACATTTCATTTCATTTAGTCAATTAGCGGCGATGCAGTTTTAGAGGGGAGGGGCGCCCAGTGCCCCTATGTGAGGCGCGGTGGGGGTTTGTGTGTTGACGTGAATTTGTGTTGTAGTCTTTAATGTCGTCTGATGCTGTTGAAAGCTGATGACAGCTGTTTACGCAGCCCATTAGATCACACATTGAGGTCACCCCTGCTGTGCGCCAAAACATACACACACACACACATACACACACACACACACACACATACATACACACACAACCGCACACAAACAAGCATACTGAGCATCAAAACACACACACAACACATCCTGACTCTCTGTGATCCCTTAAGTCCTATGGCACTTATAGTAAGAGTATGGGTGTTAACCTGGTGTCCTGGCCATATTCCTAACCTGGCCCCATTACCTTCATGGCCACCAAAACATCCTCCTCTCCACCATGATAGCTGATGTGTTGTGAGTGTTCTGGCATGAAGTGGTTATGCCATGCATCACCCTAGGGTGCTACACATTGGTGGTGGGGATGAGGTGAGTTTCCCCCTTTCTATGTAAAGTAAGTGCTAAGGTACTATATTAATACAATGCACTATTATTATTAAGGAGTGGCCACCCTCAGTCATACAAAAATTAACTTGTTCCTTTCCATAAATCAGCACTACTGAATACTATTTCTAATGGATATGTTCCTGTAGCTTACTTAGCTGTGTTTGCTAGTTGCTGTGTGGTACAATTCATCAAGAAACAGGAGTGATTGCATAACACACTGACTCCCTGGATATATTTATTGTAAAAATCCCTGTATGGGAGATTGGCAATACATTTAAGAAAGCCCAGTATAGAATACACTGCAAGTCTTTTTTGTTTGGAGAATACTTACTTATATTTGAGATCTTGACATAATATGGACTTGGTCTTTTACCAAACAGGGCTATCTTCTGTATACCATCCCTACCTTGTCACAACACAACTGATTGGCTCAAACGCATTAATAAATAAATAAATTCCACAAATGAACGTTTAACAAGGCATACCTGTTAATTGAAATGTATTCCAGGTGACTACCTCATGAAGCTGGTTGAGAGAATGCCAAGAGTGTGCAAAGCTGTTATCAAGGCAAACGGTGGCTACTATGAAGAATCTGAAATATATTTTTATTTGTTTAACACTTTTTTGGTTACTATATGATTCCATATGTGTTATTTTTGAGTAGTAATGTCTTCATTATTATTCTACAATGTAGAAAACAGTACAAATAAAGAAAAACCCTTGAATAAGTAGGTGTGTCCAAACTTTTGACTGATAGTGTACATTTATCTACTTAATTAGTTTTGTCCTCAAATCTATCACGCTAGGCACCTCTCTTGTTTTGCCTACATCAATGTTGTAGATGGTTGTCTGCACAAATGTGTAGAAGTTGACAAGAGCATCAGCATATGTCAGGTTAACGACAAAGTGGGCTTTGATCATTTCATCAAATGCACACAGACCACTAGTCGCCTGGCAGGGAACAAGCCTCTTGTCCACCACAATGTAGTAGTTGTCTATCTCGCTGTGTCTTCTTCCAATGACAAGGAGGTTTGGCTGTTGACCATGGTTCCCATCAAGATGGTCTTCAATGCTGCAGCATGACTGCAACACACAATGGGTCTTTTTAGGTCCCTCTCCACGTGTTAAGACAACGAAGATGTAACCCAATAAAGAAATGACTCTTCCCTCCTGCTGGTGGTGGGATGAGATGAAGCAGCAGCAGCAGGGAGGACATATCATTGTCCCAGTCTGAGGGCAAGGAAAGGGAAACACCCCAAATCACATAAAACAATATCGCTGAGTTTGAAACATTGCACTGTCCATGAGAGAATCCACTTACTGGTTTCGTTGTCATTCTCTGGCAGTTTTTCTGCAGACTTCAGGAGGCGATGCAAATCGGTGGTCGTAGTCAGGGATTTTACCAGTTTGATGACTTTAGGCTTTAATACAGTGTCCCACTTTTCAAGGAGTTTAGCAGATGTTTCATCGTTGAACATCAGCAAAAAGTATTGATCGCCTAAAAGAAGTGGACCAACTCAACTTCATGACAAAATCATGTTCTCAATCATACAAATAGCCTGTAGTTCTGATTCCAAGACATACTACATGCTACATCACTCACCAATCCTTTGATGTCCAGAAACCTGGGAAAGACTGTGAGGACATCTGTGCTTCTGTCTGGACTATAAACTAGCTCTTGCGATACAGGAACACCTCCTTCATCTTTTGATAGATTTGTTTTTCATCGGCCGAGTGGACAAGGAATGATATGGCCTCTGCAAGAATTACCAACAAGCTGGTGGTGCAGGTCAGTCTTCCTCCAATCGGTTGGGCCTTCCAACTGGGGTGAAATACTGCAAATATATGCATGTACATATCTCATGGCTCAAGTGGAGGAGAGATTGACTTCATCATTACTCGTTTTTGTAAGTGTTGACATGCTGAATGCACCAAGGTGTCTGTTTAAACTACTAGCACACAGCTCGGACAACCACGCATACCCCACAAGACATGCCACCAAACGTCTCTTCACAATCCCCAAGCCAAGAACAGACTATGGGAGGCGCACAGTACTATATAGAGTCATGGCTACATGGAACTCTTTTCCACATCAGGTAACTGATATAAGCAGTAGAATCGGATGATTTTTTAAATAAAAATACATCTTATGGAACAGCGGGACTGTGAAGAGACACACATGATAAGACACGCAATCTACACACATGTGCACATGGATGTTGTATTGTAAATATGTGGTGGTGTAGTGCTGGCCTAAGCTAACACACTGAATGTGTTGAGTTAAGTGTTATTAAATGTCAGGTAGTATTTTAAACTGTATGTTTCAACTGTATGTTGTCTTATGTTGCTGGACCCCAGGAAGAGTAGTTGCTGCCTTGGTAGCAGCTAATACGGATCCATAATAAATACAAATACAAATTATGCAGTGCCATTCATATTTACCTGTTGATGTGCAGTGCAACCACCTGTCATCCACTTTCATGAGTGAATTATCTTAGCCTTCCTGCACATGAGCCTTTCTTTACCTCATAACCAACATTCACTAACACCGAACCTTTGAACTTCAGTCAATGGACACCCTGTACCCTATTATACTAACTCTGTTAGACAGGTAGAACCCAGGGCTAACCAAATGATTTAGAGTGACACCCATCCTAATGATTCCCATCAGGGACGCCTGGGCTATGATAACCAGACCTGGATTCAAAAGGCATTTTTTTTATTGCTTTGAGCGTTTGATTGAGCCTGTCTGATGCTTGTGCCAGATGGGCAGAGTTTGCACTTTTGGGACTATTCCATTGGGCCAAGCTAGCTCAATCAAGTGACGTTAAAGTATTTGGTGGAAATAATACTAGGGACATCTCTGTTTATGGTGGCCTTTCCAGAGGCTTGATCACAGCACATCCATAAGACAGCAGTAGATTAGATTCATAACAAACATTTCACCACAACACACTGAGCATTCACTGCATGGATTTACCTGCTTCGCCAAAAATCTACACACAATCACACAAATATGGAGAGAGCGAGGGAGAGGGAAAGAGTGAGAGAGAGAGAGGTTAGAGTGAGAGAGAGAGAAAACAGATAAATCTCCCTTCTCAGTAAACACCACAGTGGTAAGACGTTTTAATGACTGACAGTCACTTCTCGAGCTCGATAATCAGGCACCCCAGTTGTGTCTAAATATTTTCATTGTTTCTGAAGCATAATTAAATAACAATTACTGCTGGCTAAATGTCTTTTCCACATTGTCTGTTGTCAAGAGCCGCAGGGGAGAAAACACGCTAGAGCGGTTCCTGTTTTCTCAGCTAATAAGCCTGTAATGAAAAATGCATCAAACGGCCCATTAGTCCTCGCCTGGAGCCGCTTAATCAGCCCCAGCACGCGGGCGGAAGTCTGCGGCTTAATGCTTGCACTCGTGCTCGAGAGCCCCATCTCCAAACACTCGCCGAGCGGGAGCCATCTCTTAATGCTGCACGCCGCAGTGGTTTTATCCATTAGGATGAAAATCTGATTGTTTTTCGCTCTCCTCAGTGTCACTCTATTAAACAGGACGGAAGTATCCCTCATGGTCGCTAATTAGCTACAATCATTGTAATGTGGCCGGGCTCTCGGCACGGCTGTGGCCGGCCTAACCAGACCCTTTAAAACACACAGTGTCAACAAGAGTACTGTGTGTGCGTGCGGGTGCACACGTGTATGTGTGGGCTGCTCTACCAGCTCTCACAGTCTCACGTCAGAATTAGACGTTCATCCATGTTTCTCAAATCTCAAATATCGAAGTTATTCCAAACATCACAATTCGAAAAAGAAAACCAGCCCCGTCGCGGACCACGATGTCTTGCTCCCAGACAAACTTAACAACTTCTTTGCTCGCTTTGAGGACAATACAGTGCCACTGACACGGCCCGCTACCAAAACCTTGCGGGCTCTCCTTCACTGCAGCCAACGCGAGTAAAATATTTAAACGTGTTAACCCTTGCAAGGCTGTCGGCCCAGACGGCAACCCTAGCCGCGTTCTCAGAGGATGAAGTCTGGTGTGTTTACGGACATATTCAATCAATCATTATCCCAGTCTGCTGTTCCCACATGCCTCAAGAGGGTCACCATTGTTCCTGTTCCCAAGAAAGCTAAGGTAAATGAGCTAAATGACTATCGTGAAATTGTTAGATTACTTGTTAGATATTACTGTATTACTGCATGGTCGCAACTAGCAGCACAAGCATTTCGCTACTCTCGCATTAACATCTGCTAACCATGTGTATGTGACAAATAAAATGTGATTTGATTTGAAATAAGTTAGTCCTAAATATTAGTAAAACTAAAAGCATTGTATTTGGGCCAAATTATTCACTAAACCCTAAACCTCAGCAAAATCTTCTAATGAATAATGTGGAAATTTAGCAAGTTGAGGTGACTAAACTGCTTGGAGTAACCCTGGAGTGTAAACTGTCATGGTCATAACATGATGATGTATCAGTCTGTCCATAATAAAGCTCTACTTTCTTCACAATACTATCAACAAGGCAGCTCCTACAGGCCCTAGTTTTGTCGTACCTGCACTACTATCCAGTCGTGTGGTCAATTACCGTGAGACCGACAGTTATTTGCTTGACAATCACCTGCGGATGGAATTTTGTGACCGCCACAGCCCTAGAAGCTGCCCAGCCAGGTCACCGTCAGTATTCGACTTCCATCAATGTCTGAGGACGTCAGAAGATGACGTAGATACCAGCCATTAGGGGCAAAAGTGAGCCCTGTTCCCTTTAAGGAGGTTTTGGTTTTGCTAAGGCATTGTGGACGGGTATGACAGATTGGTGTAAGCACCTGCCTTGGATTCCAAAGGTTGCAAGTTCAAAGCCAGCAGTATTTGTATTTATAATGGCAGCAGCTACTCTTCCTGGGGGCCAGCAAAATTAAGGCAGTTGTACAATAAAAAAATACGGAGTGGTGGGAAAAAGTAATGTATTATATCCATACATCTCCGTTTCAACTTCCGGCGCCGACAGAGATGGCAGCCTCGCTTCACGTTCTCAGGAAACCATGCAGTATTTTGTTTTTTTATGTATTACTTCTTACATTATTACCCCGGGAAATATTAAGTTTTATTACATACAACCGGGAGGAACTATTGGATATAAGAGCAACGTCAACTTACCAACATTACGACCAGGAATAAGACTTTCCCAAAGAGGATTCTCGGTTTGCTAACCCAAACACAACAATAGACTGGATAGCACCCGGCTACTCAAAACAACGGCGGCGCCGGAGAAGAGGGAACGCGCCGGTCTTTTGGTCAAGCTACGTCGACGGGCGCATCGTGCACCTCTCCCGAGTATTTTAATCGCCAATGTACAGTCTCTTGACAACAAAGTAGACGAAATCCGATCGAGGGTTGCCTTTCAGAGAGACATCCGAGACTGCAACGTTCTTTGCTTCACGGAAACATGGCTCACTCAGGACACGTTATCTGAGTCGGTACAGCCACCTGGTTTCTCCACGCATCGCGCCGACAGAAACAAACTTCTATCTGGTAAGAAGAAGGGTGGGGTGTGTGTCTTATGATTAACGAGACGTGGTGTGATCATAACAACATACAGGAACTCAAGTCCTTTTGTTCACCTGACATAGAATTCATTACAATCAAATGCAGACCGCATTATCTACCAAGAGAATTCTCTCGATTATAATCACAGCCGTGTACATCCCCCCTCAAGCTGATACATCGACGGCACTGAAAGAAATTCATCGGACTCTATGTAAACTGGAAACCACATATCCTGAGGCTGCATTTATTGTGGCTGGGGATTTTAATAAGGCTAATTTAAGAACAAGGCTCACGAAATTTTACCAGCATATCGAATGTGCCACCCGGGCTGGTAAAATCCTGGACCACTGTTATTCCAACTTCCGTGACGCATACAAGGCTATTCTCCGCCCTCCTTTCGGCAAGTCTGACCATGACTCCATTTTGTTGCTCCCAGACTACAAACAGAAACTAAAACAGGAAACGCCCGTTCTCAGGTCTGTTCAACGCTGGTCCGACCAATCTGATTCCATGCTGCAAGATTGCTTCGAGCATGTGGACTGGGATATGTTCCGGATAGCATCTGACAACAACATTGATGTATACGCTGATTCGGTGAGCGAGTTTATTAGCAAGTGCATTGGTGATGTTGTACCCATAGCAAATATTAAAACCTTCCCCAACCAGAAACCGTGGATTGATGGCAGCATTCGCGCAAAACTGAAAGCGCGAACCACTGCTTTTAACCAGGTAAGGCTACCGGAAACATGACTGAATACAAACAGTGTAGCTATTCCCTCCGCAAGGCAATCAAACAAGCTAAGCGTCAATATAGAGACAAAGTAGAGTCACAATTCAACGGCTCAGACACAAGAGGAATGTGGCAGGGTCTACAGTCAATCACGGACTACAAAAAGAAAACCAGCCCGTCGCGGACCATGACGTCCCTGCTCCCAGACCAACTAAACAACTTCTTTGCTCGCTTTGAGGACAATGCAGTGCCACCGACACGGCCCGCTACCAAAACCTGCGGGCTCACCTTCACCGCAGCCAATGTGAGAAAAACATTTAAATGTGTTAACCCTAAGGCTGCCGGCCCAGATGGCATCCCTGGCCGTGTCCTCAGAGCATGCGAGACCAGCTGGCTGGTGTGTTCACGGACATATTCAATCAGTCCCTATCCCAGTCTGCTGTTCCCACATGCTTCAAGAGGGCCACCATTGTTCCTGTTCCCAAGAAAGCTAAGGTGACTGAGCTAAATGACTATCGCCCGTAGCACTCACTTCTGTCATCATGAAGTGCTTTGAGAGATTAGTCAAGGATCATATCACCTCCATCCTGCCAGACACCCTGGACCCACTCCAATTTGCTTACCGTCCCAATAGGTCCACAGACGACGCAATCGCAATCACACTGCATACTGCCCTAACCCATCTGGACAAGAGGAATACTTATGTAAGAGTGCTGTTCATCGACTACAGCTCAGCATTTAACACCATAGTTCCCTCCAAGCTCGTCATTAAGCTCGAGACCCTGGGTCTCGACCCAGCCCTGTGCAACTGGGTCCTGGACTTCCTGACGGGCCGGTCCCAGGTGGTGAGGGTAGGAAACAACATCTCCACTCCGCTGATCCTCAACACTGGGGCCCCACAAGGGTGCGTTCTCAGCCCTCTCCTGTACTCCCTGTTTACCCATGACTGCGTGGCCAAGCACGCATCCAACTCAATCATCAAGTTTGCTGACGACACTACAGTGGTAGGCTTGATTACCAACAACGACGAGACGGCCTACAGAGAGGAGGTGAGGGCCCTCGGAGTGTGGTGGCAGGAAAATAACCTCTCACTCAATGTCAGCAAAACAAAGGAGATGATCGTGGACTTCAGGAAACAGGAGAGGGAGCACCCCCCTATCCACATCGAGGGGACAGTAGTGGAGAGGGTGGAAAGTTTTAAGTTCCTCGGTGTACACATCACGGACAAACTGAATTGGTCCACCCACACAGACAGCGTGGTGAAGAAGGCACAGCGCCTCTTCAACCTCAGGAGGCTGAAGAAATTCGGCTTGTCACCAAAATCACTCACAAACTTTTACAGATGCACTATCGAGAGCATCCTGTCGGGCTGTATCACCGCCTGGTACGGCAACTGCTCCGCCCACAACCGTAAGGCTCTCCAGAGGGTAGTGAGGACTGCACAGCGCATCACCGGGGGAAACCTACCTGCCATCCAGGACACCTACACCACCCGATGTCACAGGAAGGCCAAAAAGATCATCAAGGACAACAACCACCCGAGCCACTGCCTGTTCACCCCGCTATCATCCAGAAGGCGAGGTCAGTACAGGTGCATCAAAGCTGGGACTGAGAGACTGAAAAACAGCTTCTACCTCAAGGCCATCAGACTGTTAAACAGCCATCACTAACATTGAGTGGCTGCTGCCAACATACTGACTTAAATCTCTAGCCACTTTAAACATAGGAATTGGATGTAACAAATGTATCACTAGCCACTTTAAACAATTTTGTATATAATGTTTACGTATCCGACATACTCATATCAAATGTATACACTGTACTCTAAACCATCTACTGTATCTTGCCTATGCCGTTCAGGCCATCGACCCAAATCTCTAGCCACTTTAATAATTATAACTGGATGAAATAATGTATCACTAGCCACTTTAAACAATGCCATTTATATAATGTTTACATATCCTACATTACTCATCTCATATATATATATATGTGTATATACTGTACTCCATACCATCTACTGCATCTTGCCTATGCCGGTCAGCCATCGCTCATCCATATATTTATATGTACATACTCGTATTCATTCCTTTACTCTTGTGTGTATAAGGTAGTTGTTGTGAATTTGTTAGATTACTTGTTAGATACTACTGCATGGTCGGAACTAGAAGCACAAGCATTTCGCTACACTCGCATTAACATCTGCTAACCATGTGTATGTGACAAATAAGATTTGATTTGATTTGATTTGATTTGATTTGGTTGGCGCGTTATAATGAGAAAATATAGTGTTGACTCCTCCATTGAAACGTGAAGAGAACTCGTTCAACTTATACCTATAAACCTGTCCAAGAACAATAAAACATGATTTGAAATGTATCCTTAGGAACACTTTTATGTATAAATAGTATAATATTTCAACCGGAATATAAACTGGGCGATAAGAAAGGAAAAAAAAAAAACAAGAAGCAGCCAGGAGCGCGCATTTTCTTCTATTGACATCTGTGTGGACACTTCCTTATTCGTCTTCTTCTCTGCTCTAAAAGCATCTAAAAAGAATCAGAACACTTTCTCGAGACTGTTGACATCCAGAGGAAGCAATAGGTACTGCATTCATATGCCCTTATATGGGCATTTTCATAAGGGAGGGGTTCAAAATGAGGCAATGTGTCAAAACCACTTTTTCCAGGACAGAAATTCCTCTGGTTTTTGCCTGCCATATCCATTCTGTTATACTGACAGACAAAATGTGCGTATCATATTTTCTGGGCCTGAATGGGAGGCATTTCACTTTGGGCACGCCAGGCTCTCCAAAACGGTCACCTCATGCGCTGCTCCCAAAGAAGTTAACAAAGTTATTCATTTTGTTCATACTGGAGGGGGTAAAGAATACCCTTCTGCTGTAATTTACAGCAGAGTGTGAACTGTGGACCATCTATCAGCTCCCTCCCCCCCTCTGTGGGCAAGAGAGGCCTGGTTACTGTCGTCCCCCGCCAGTCTGATCTGACCCATTCGGATCCTCACAGGACAGTCATAACAATATCGCAAGTCTCAGGTTGATTTTGATGAAAATTATGCAGTTGCACAAATGATATCAGATAAAAATAAAGAATCAAGATTTAAAAGATATATAATTTATATACACCCCACTTTTTTCTCATGGGGTAATTCCAATCTAGCCTAACAGAGTTGTGATGTTGTTGTGATGGTAGCCCATTAACTTTTTTTGGTCATACGATATCTAAACTAAATAGGGTACTCACGCACAATTAACGTTGCACCAATTTGAGTTCGATTTTACAAAGAGAGTCACCGTGTTCTGTATTTAACTGAACTAATCATCACTCGAAATAATCTCATTTTTTTTAGTCAGTCGTAATTCTAGTTATCTGAAGAATTTATTTTAAGTCGTCAGGCTAAGGGTGGACTGCAACACAACATTATTAGTTTGTGAGCATATGGCTACTGTGTGATAATAAGGCCACATTTGATTATGCTAGTCTCTCACTCATCTGTTTAGACATTATTTGAAATAAGGATTTTCTATATCCATTAGTGTCACACCAGTGGAGGCTCCTCAGAGGAGGAAGGGGAGGACCATTCTCCTATGTGAAATTTCATGAAAATAAAAATAGTAAAACATAAAAGTTATCCTTTCTAGATAAAACAATACTAAATATATGAAAATATCACAACATTTTTTTTACAATTCACTGTTTTACAATGAAGGTCTACAGTAACTTCAACAGCACCGTCTGGGGTAGCATCATGGTGTAGCTGGAGGACAGCTAGCTTCCGTCCTCCTCTGGCAACATTGACTTCAATTCAAAACCTAGGAGGCCCGTAGGCCTAACCCCCTTCCATAGACATACATGGTAATCATGACCCCTTCTGGAGGACGTCCTCCAACCAATCAAAGCTTTCGCAGTATGAACTGACATGTTGTCCTTCCAATCATAGAATTAGGATCAGAGAAGGAACCTAATGTAGTGAGTTGTATTTGGATTGTGCCACAGAGCATTATGGGGGTTCTACGTGTTGAGAGGCTTGGTGACATTGTTGGATAGAGATTATGATTGAAGATTGATAGTTGAGCATTTTTGGGATATTATTCAATTCAAATTCTTTTTTTCCAAATTACCGGAGACGGAGGAGGTATATTAAAAATTGTTTTCTTGGTTTTTGTTTTTGTGTTAAGTTACTGCAATTTATAAAAATGTGCTTTTGTCAGTAGTCCGGGGTGTGTGGAAGGAGTCAGCCGCAGGAGATACGCAAAATATGAGTATTTTTTTTTATGTATTCGCCAGAGAACATACAGGCACACTAGTAGAGCAATACTCATACAAACCAAAACCCCAAAAATAAACACGGGTATGATTGCAACAAACCGGAGTACTGAAATGTACAAATCAAATATCCTACACAAAGCACGAAGTAAAACGGTAGCAACCTACTCTGTCAATAGACAAAACAATCACGCACAAGGGAAGACGGGAAAAGGAGGAAATTATAACAGGGGCGTGATTGTGAGAAATACAAAACAGGTGTGAACAATCAAAACCAAAACCAATAGACACACAGGAAGGAATCGGTGATGGTTAGAAAACCGGTGACGACGAACGCCGAACACCGCCCGAACAGGAAGAGGGACCGACTTCGGCTGAAGTCGTGACAGCTTTGCTAACTTCAGTAGCTAGCTACCAGCACAAGTGTGCAGTTTTCTCCGGTTGAATGGCCAACGCTGCCAAAAATGTTGTGGACTTTTTATTGAAGAACCCCTTTTCTCTGGGGTACACGGAAAATGTGTGAATTAAAAGTGAGGGTCGACCTTTCCCTGAGATCAGTTTCATGAAGACGGATGAAAAGGTGAGGGCGTTCAGTACTAACTTGAATCAAAAGTATAGATGGTTAATGGAACTTTACCCCTCCTAAAAGCAAATTCTTGTATGCCCTGCTTTTGTTTTTTTCGTTTTCCTGAATGATCGATGTTCTTCAGGTCACTGGACCCACCTTTCAACCAAGGCCAGAAATACAGGCGGCAAAATGCAAGGCTCCTTGTTAACAAGGGCAACTACAAGGAGCTTGCAGAGGTAATTGCACATTATGATGCTTTACTTGCTGAACATATGGAACTTTCAACTGTCTTTTCTGGGATGTTGAAAACAATTCCGAATGATTTGATAGCTTTCATCGCCTCATCCATTAAAAGTTATATTAAAGACAGAGGTTGACGCAGCGCATTTTTTCGTGCGCTCAGGTAGGCTTTCCACTTTCCTTCGGTATTTATTTAGCAAAGACGATAACACATAATCACACCGGACAAGCAAAAATTCATGACGTAAATGTTGCAGCAGCCTAGGCTACACCTAAACATTAGAAATATGACATGCTGTATGTGATGAAAACCAGACAATTTTTCAGTCTGAAAAGAAAAAATTGTCGGGTATGTGGATGATCAGGGCTTTACTCAGGAAAGTTTCTTGGGCTACTTTAATGTGTCAAGTGGGCGAGATGCGCAGTCTGTGTTTGACTTCATGAATTTTGAGATGTCTGAGTTTAAGTTCATAGAGAATCTTGTTGTCCAAACCTACGATGGTGCAGCTGTAATGGAATGTTACTTTAGTTTATTCAGTAAATATTTTCTTAACTCTGTTTCTTGAACTGCATTGTTGGTTAAGTAAGTAAGCATTTCACGGTACGGTCTACATCTGTTGTATTCGGTGCATGTGACAAGTACAATTTGATTTAGTTTGAAATATGGACCTGTAAGGACAGATATACAATAGGCGGAAATATCAACCATGAATATTTGTTATACTTATTGGTAGTTGATTAATAGACAACTTTCCGAATCAAATTTGTTTTCATTCAGTGCTGTATGGTCCTGAAAAAGGAGGCAAAGTAGCCAATAGGGGTTGTAGTTCTGGGGCCTGACAAGGTTGCACAGCCAACTGGTAATTCTGGGCAAGCTGCACTATTCTTCCTGTATGACTGACAGGGTATTCAGGGCTGTGTGGTGATCAGTTTCCATTTTTTCAACAGTTGGGTAGAGGCACTCAACAGATGCAGCTTGCATGCCAATGATACGCATTGACTAATTGGAATGTTAACTCAGCCTGACTGATGCTGGCCTATCGAGGTTTTTTGTAGCATGACCTGACATGTTGAACACCCAATCAAAGGATCAGAATTTGAATCTTGTATTGAAAACATATGCTACAGCTAGCTAGCACTGCAGTGCATAATATAAGGTAAGGAGTTGAATCAAAGAGAGAGAAAGAGAAATGAATGAGAAGCAAGAGATAGCAAGAGAGACAGAGAGCTAGCTATATTTCGTAGTTTATTTCACTTTCATTTACGTAGCTAGTGAATGGAGGTACCTAGTTTAGCCTATTCTAACACCAGGCTCAAACAGAGTGGGATGCTATGCTAGTTAGCAGGCTATGGCTATCCAACACTAGAACTCTTCCAAGGCAAGGTAAGTTTTTGGTTTTACTCATATTTGCAATGTTGGACTAACGATTACACCCTAGATCAACTACAGTAGAAGAGCATGCAAGGAGGTATTGAATGTTTATTTGTATTTGTATTTATTATGGATCCACATTAGCTGCTGCCAAAGCAGAAGCTACTCTTCCTGGGGTCCAGCAAAATTAAGCCAGTTTATACAATTTAAAAACACTACAATACATTTACAGCAGATTTCAAGACACAAAGTGTGTGCCCTCAGGCCACTAATCTACTACCACATATCTACAACACAAAATCACGTGTGTATAGTGTATATGTTATCGTGTGTGTGTGTATGCATGTGTCTGTGCCTGTGTTTGTGTCTCTTCACAGTCCCCGCTGTTCCATAAGGTGTATTTTTGATTCTACTGCTTGCGTCAGTTACTTGATGTGGAATAGAGTTCCATGTAGTCATGGCTCTATGTAGTAATGTGCACCTCCCATAGTCTGTTCTTGAATTGGGACTGTGAAGAGACTTCTGGTTGCATGTCTTGTGGGGTATGCATGGGTGTCCGAAGTGTGTGCCAGACAGCTCGGTGCATTCAACATGTCAATACCTCTCATAAATACAATCAGTGATGAAGTCAATCTCTCCTCCACTTTGAGCCAGGAGAGATTGGCATGTATACTATTAATGTTAGCTCTCTGTGTACATCCAATGGCGAACCGTGCTGCTCTGTTCTGAGCCAATTGCAATTTTCATTAAGTCCCTCCTTGTGGCACTTGACCACATGACAGTAGTCCAGGTGCGACAAAGCTAGGGCCTGTGGGATCTGCCTTGTTGATAGTGCTGCCTTAAGAAGGCAGAAGCGCTTTATCATATACAGACTTTTCCCCATTTAAGCTACTGTTGTAACAATATGTTCTGACAATGACAGTTTACAATCCAGGGTTACTTGAAGCAGTTTAGTCACCTCAACTTGCTAAATTTCCACATTATTCATTACAAGATTAAGTTAAGGTTTAGGGTTTAGTGAATGATTTGTCCCAAATACAATGCTTTAAGTTTTTGAAATATTTAGGACTAACTTATTCCTTGCCTGTCACGACTTCCTCCGAAGTCGGTTCCTCTCCTTGTTTGGGCGACGTTCGACGTCACCGGTCTTCTAGCCATCGCCGATCCAACTTTCATTTTCCATTTGTTTTGTCTTGTTTTCCCACACACCTGGTTTTCATTTTCTCTCATTACTGTTGTGTATTTAACCCTTTGTTTCCCCCATGTCTGTGTGGGGAATTGTTTATTGGCATGCTGGTACGCCGGGTTGTTGGTTTTTTCACCCGTGCTTTGTGGCAGCCGGTATTGTGCAGTTTATTTTGTACTTTGTGCTGCCTTACTTGGTTTTTGGGCATTTGTTTTGTGACGCGGTTCCGCTCTGCATTTGATGTTGCTTAAGTAAAGTACTTAGTCCACTCATCTCTGCTCTCCTGTGCCTGACTTTATTACACCAGCTACACCCACCACATGACATTGCCACCCATTCTGAAACTAACTGCACCTCTTTGTTAAGTGTTGTAGTCATTTCAGTCGCTGTAGTAGCTGACGTGTGTAGTGTTGAGTCATCCGCATACATCAACACACTGGCCTTACTTAAAGCCAGTGGCATGTCGTTAGAAAAGATTGAAAAAAGTAAGGGGTCTAGACAGCTGCCCTGGAAATTGTTGATTATACTTGGACTATGTTGGAGAGGCTTCCATTAAAGAACACTCGCTGTGTTCTGTTGGACAGGTAACTCTTTACCCACAATATAGCAGAGGGTGTAAAGCCATAAATAGGGCTGTGGCAGTCACGAAATTTCATCAGCCTGTGATTGTCAAGGAAATCTCTGTCGGTCTCATGGTAATTGACCGTTAATTAACATAAACACATTTAGCATCTCCTGGCTTACACACAAGCCACTGATGCAGACCTGTGGAACGTCTACATTTAAAAAAGTTCAATAAATCCATTTAATATAACCTACACAAATCCATTATTTATTTTAGACAGGTCTAAAGAAGCATGATATGAAGAAAGTGTAGTCTATTTCAGAAGAAAGGAATAGCATACTCTGAGGTGTCCTTATGTTAGGTCCTGATCTGGCTATGCCAAATGGCTGTGGGCTGTACTAGTTCATTTAGCAGACAGGATTTGCTTAGAATTCCGTGGCATTATTTTATAGTATGAAGAATGCAATTGAACAAAGCTGAATAAAATAGAAATTATATTTTCTCCAAACTTGAGGGAGTGCACTCATACGGCTATTCTGTTTTGAGCGGTTAACAAAAATAGGTATATGCTTAATTTAAAGTTATTCATGTACTGTAGTTGTTCTACGAACGTTGGGCTATATGTTTACATTTTTATACATTGTAAGGCTGCATGATGCGACTCTAATGATGATTTGAAAAAAGTAACTTGAAAGGCATGAGCTCTGCTTAGTTTTTTTGCACAGGCTGTACACACTACATCAGTCACTCATTCACAATTTGACAAGCAAGATTAGGCATAACGGACAGCAAAAGCAGTATAAATATTAAAAACATGGTCTGGGACAGTTGTGGGATGCGATAGATCCCAAATTAATACAACCAATAGAATCAAAAAACGTTTCTACGCAATGTAGCTGATGCAACAGATCAGAACGTTTAGCTTAAAATGTTGATAATCTATTAGGCTACTTCTTCACATTATAAGCGGAGCCATTATAATGTGCACATGGTAGTAGGCTATAAGCGTGAATGTTCCATTAGTGGAAAACACCATTATCAAAAGTGACCTCAAATGCAATTATGCATGTAATGCTTTTATTATAAAGGTGAATTTTTATGGTGAAAATGACCCTCCCCAAACTCACTTGCTGCTTATGTATGCCAGTTAGGCTCTACACTCCTTGTAAAGCGGATTAATGTGCTTACTTTTAATAAATTATTTGGCCACTTTAGTTGTGGTACAAACCTCATCAAAACATATAGGCCAATGGGCTAGGCTACTTGAGGTGTGCGACTACGATTCGAAAGAGTCGCAAAAAAGTCATTGTTTCTTATGCTGGGCGTCATTCACAAGTGATAAAATATTGTTCACAATTGATAGGCTAATATCGTTACCCATCAGACTATTCTTTATTTAATATTGTCTTGACACTAAATATTTTCTGTGTTAAATTTGTTTAGAATTTTTTGAACAGTGGCAGCGGGAAAAAATACATGTCATCTATGCACTTAAATAACGAATGGAGGACGCTTTTCACGTGGTTCATTTTCATGCCAGCCAGGTAGACTATACTCCTGTTGTAAATATAAGCAATGTGCTTAATATTGGGAAAGTTGAGAAATAAATCAAGTAAGCCTATAGAAAGCTGATGGGATCCTCCTCTTTTCAGTATAGGCCATAACTCTTTCTCGCGGAATTGCATAGCCTATTGAAATGTTGCGCAACATGAGCTCATGGGCTCTCGTGAAGTGTTTGATTAGATTTTCGATTACATCTGCATTGATGTCAGAGTGATTAGAGGGACAATAGAGTGCTGAGTACCAGGCAGTTAGCAAGTTTGGTAGGCTACTAATGACCAGCAGCAGCATCAGAGCTTGGAGAATTACTGTGGAATTTGACTGCCTTCATAACTCGTGACTGCCGGTGTGGCGGTAATATTATCACTGCAACAGCCTTAGCCATAACACCTACATTTTTCCAGCAGTAGACTATATCAAAAGCCTCACTGAAGTCTAGCAAAACAGCTCCCACAATCTTTTAGCATCAATTTCTCTCAGCCAATCCTCACTCATTTGTGTAAGTGCTGTGCTTGTAGAATGTTCTTCCCTATAAGCGTGTTGAAAGTCTGTTGTCATTTTGTTTACTGTAAAATAGCATTGTATCTGGTCAAACATAATTTTTTCCAAAGGTTTACAAAGGGTTGGTAACAGGCTGATTGGTAAACTATTTGAGCCAGTAAAGGGGGCTTTACTATTCTTAGGTCACTTTGATTACTCAAATTTCTCCTAACCTGTGCAACTAGGTTGTAAACTTTCAGTATCGTGTAGTAGCCTTAACCGATACATGTTACATTGAGCTGTGTGAATGGAATATTTATGACAGTCATCCAATATGTAAGGGATAGTCAACGAGGGGCTATGTGCTCTATGGAAAATAATGAATGACGTGGGAGGTGTGTTCCACGACGCGTTAGCGCATAGAGCCCCATTATCTGTTTTATACCATGGCTATAAATTAACATATTTGCCGGAAGAAATGTCTTCAACATCCACTGAAGTAACATCCCCTGAAGTTTACTAGATAGCTACAGTAGTTGCTGTAGTAACCAAACAAACAGTCCTGCTAGTTTAGCTATCCATCAGTCTTAGCTTGCCATTATGAAAATCGAATTTAACAATGCCAAAAATGTTTTCAATTCCACTTTTGCTTTCAAAAGCAGCTCAAACATAGAACATGTAAGAATGAACTACAGCCACTGAATTCTACCGTGCAAATATACCGTGCGTTATAGCGAAATAATGGATGCTCTAGAATGCCCTTCAAGCCAATAGGAAACAAATAGTCAACAATGACATGGTATAAACTGTATAAACTAGGTGGTTCTAGCCCTGCATGTTGATTGGCTGGCCACGGGTATGACAAAGCATTTCTTTTTACTTCTCTAGTTACGTAAGTAACCAGTTTATAATAGAAATAAGGCAGCTCGGGGGTTTGTGGTATATGGCCAATATACCACGGCTGAGGGCTGTATCCAGGCACTCCACATTGCAAAGAGTTGAAGAACAGCCCTTAGCCATGGTTTATTGGACATATACCACACCTCCTCGAGCCTTATTGCTTAAAATCGAAGTAAGGCCATGCTTCTGCTGCCTTTTCTATATCCAGGCAATAGTGTTTGAGTATAATTCTGGCAGGCCTATTGGATTACCAACATAGCCGGAGTTCCAGAAAAATAGTATTAAGTACAGTACACAAATTTGAGTGATGTGTCACGTCATGCCCTGGCTGGCTTGAGAGGTTTTCGTTGCCTCGGTTGGCTCGGCGGGTTTCCATCCTACGTCACGCTCCGCTGGATCTTCGGGTTTCCTCAGCGGGATCAACAGGCGTCTTGCCTCAGCCGGATCGTCAGGCTCCCATGCCTCAGCCGGCTCGCCAGGCTCTCACGTTCCTGACGGTTCGTCGGATTTTCACGCCCCAACCGGCTTTCCCAGCGCCCATGTCTCGGCCGGTTCGCCATTCATCACTCACACCTGCCCTTCGTTGTCACTCGCATCAGCGTTATTGGACTCACCTGGACTCACTTATCACCTGTTATTTTCTCCCCTATATTTGTCAGTTCCCCAGCTCTGTTCCTCGCTGCTGCATTGATTGTTTTTTTGTCTTTAGTTTTAGTTCTTGACCCTGTTCCTGTCTCGTGTTATGTCAGTTACTTATTAAATGTTTACTCCCTGTACCTGCTTCGTCTCTCCAGCGTCATTCCATGTGACACGATGTCTCTCATTTAAAAACAACAATTTAATGGTATTGTGGCTGCCATATTGGATTTTGGACACCATCATGGATTTGTAGTCAAATCTAGGGGGCGGGCCTAACGTAACTGCAAGAGGTGGAACATATAAATGACAGTGTGACAAAATATCTATCAATTTAACCACTTTTGCAGTAAAATATTTTTTACAACCATCCATTTAAAAAAATGGGAGACATTACAGATGGTTGCGTTTTGTTCAACCTCAAGTACATAAAACATGGTTGTGTTTTGTTCAACCTCAAGTAGGGGTATATCAAATACTAATGCCTTTTTAAGGATTGGCCTCTCATTAGCCTAGTGTGAGTGTTTGAGTGTGACTGTATTTGTCAGAGTGTGTTACATCAGCCAGTACTAGATGTAATCTATGCATAAATTAATAAAGGGCATGTCAACTGAATCTTTTCTTTGGTAATACAAATAAGATTGTATCAAAGAACTGACCCACTGAAATTAAATTATTTTATCTTTATTTCACAAATTAGACAGGTACATAATTCTGTTGATTTCAAGAACCGTCATCGGGCACAGCTAACTGTTGATTGGCTGCATTAGTCAGGTGTAAGTTGGCGGTGTGACGTGATTGGCAGCATCGTGTCATAAGGTGGTCGTTTTTTTCTTCCCTCAGCAGGAAGTGAAGCCCTTCCAGTAGAAGTTCTTGCAGCCGGCTTTGCGCTCGCGGGGGGGCAGGTTGTTGGAGTTGCCCACTGAGCGCTCCAGCTCCGCACGCAGGTCCTCTTTGGCCCCCGCTGTGGACACCTCACTTTCCTGGGCCTCAGGCAAGGACAGTTGGGATAGAATGTCCTCCACCGCTCGCTTACTCCACTCCTACATGCAGGAAAGACACACATACTTTGGGAGAATATAAACACACACATATACACATCGGCATAAGCCAATATCAACAACAGCAAACACAAACCTACACGTCATACACTCACACACAAGCGATCTCGTGTGTGTGCACAAACACACACAGACACACACAAATGTAATCACCTCCACATTAAGGCAGTCAGTGTTAGTTTTCATGTCTCATTATGACCCTGATTCCGGTAAATGGAACTTAATTCCCATTTTATGCACATTTTTCTCTATGTGCGTACTCTGACCTTAAATTTAAGCATGAGAATAGCATGATATTAACCTGCTATTCATTCGGAGTGGAGATCTAAGAAATGAAGGTGTGGTGGAGGTGTATCTACAGATAAGGAAACCATGAATAAGGTTGAGCATCTACTTACTTTATTCGGATAGAAATAACAGTATTCTCCATGCACTATCATTTATAAATGGATAAGATCTATTGATAAGAGCTAGTTAAATGAGTAATCCGTCTGGAAAAGGGGATTGTACAGTACATACACATAGCAATTGTTTTAGATGATTGTTCCTTATGATCCCTGGGGACGAATGTGAAACCAGCCATATGGAAGCAAAGTCAAAATCCTAACATGACATGGTCCCTTTTCCACAGTGAAATAAGCTTTAAATAGTTGTGTGATTATTCAAAATTGTAATTGTTTGTCCTCACAATTAGCATGAATGAAATTGGGGCACCCAAGCTATAGGCTTCTGTAGGGCTGAACCTGACGAGTTTATGTATGCGCTATAGATTCTTTTAATTATAGCCACTGCCCAGACTTTCTTCTGATTTATTTAACAATTTGTATCATATTAAATATTAGCCGCTATCGGGAGCCACCATCAGTAATATCCACACATATCCACACATCCATACATTTATAACGGTCACTTTAGCGTTAGTTTTTCTTTAATTTGTAGCTTACATATTGCATCATTACATTCCGTTTACCTTTCTTTCCTCTGTTACGGCCATCTAAGTTGTTCCTGAGGGTTGCAAGCATTAGTGGATCATACTAGGCTAACGCTGTGCAATAATTTGGGACATGTAGCTTATTTGAATCATTATGGAACTCAGATCACATGTAGCAGGTTAAACCTGGAGCCTGGCGCACATTTAACGACGACTGGACCGTTGTCATACAGTTCCATGATTAGTGAGAATTAGGAAGGATTTATAGGACTATTGTTCAACCCCTATTGTACACTTTTTTCCACCTTCCAATATTTCATAAATTGAATTTAAATATGAAGACTTTCAGGATAAATCAAACCACTGTATTTTTTATTTATCTATATATTTTGTGCGTAAAGGCTCTACAAATATATATTATTAAATGATTTAGACATACTTTCCTAACCCTGAAGAGTATTTTTTTATCTACCAGTTGGTGCTGAAACTCAGACGAAGATGCAAAGATTCTAAACCCGTTCTCTCAAAGCATTCTATTGAGTCTGTCAACAAAATTATCATTAAAAGGTACACCGTATTTAAAGGGATGGCTAAAGATAAATATACTGAACATTTGGCCAGAAAGAGGGAGGGTTTTCAGCAGTTGAATTACATTTATTCAGAGAGCGCAAGGTCGATAAAACAAATGAAAATAGTAGCCACACCTGCAGAGCACGTTACGAGACTGAATAAGGTAAGTCTGAAAACCAAATACTGAGGCGTGCGTAGGAAAGGTATGAATTCCTAAGTGGGAATCAGCCCTATCTGCACAGAGAATGAAAGCGTTGCTGTAGCACACTCTGAGCCAGCCAACTGATTGACTAGAAAATGGAGGGGTGGATGGGGACAGAGATACGAGGAGAAAGATTTGTTTTCCATCAACAGATAATTGAGAACAGATAACTGTTGTGTGTACAACAACACAAAACAGCATACAAACAGTTCCAGTGACTTTTTAATGTTTTGTAGAAAATATTTGGTTTGTAAAATGAGAAACTTTCTACATGAGGTGCTGCAATATGCACTGTCTGGGTGAGCTGTCAATGACCTTAACTAGTGAGTCATTAGTATGAGAAAGTGGCACTCAGATAGACGTGATTGTCAGTCATAAGAGGGAATGGTGGAAATCTCCTTCTTGAGAAATAACGGTGTCTACTGGAGTGTAACAACTGCATTTTCACAGTCAGAGTCTCCAATGCAGACGGATGTGTATATGACATTATGAGACACAAACTCCCTACTGGGCACACCGCATAATTTCAAATTGGATAATTGGGTAATTGAGACGGTGATCAATGAGATTACGACCTATATTCACTCATTCAAAAAGACAGACGAAAATGTGTTGAATTTCCAATGTATTTAACACTATGCTTTCAACCATCTAAAAGCACACCAATTTCCAATGGAAAAACAATGTCAGGTTTTTGGTTAAGTTGTCACCTAAGTGTCTATAACTGCTCTTTCAACCATTTAAAAGCACAGCAAAGTTCAAATGAGAATACAATGTCAGAAATGTTGTTTATTTATACATCAGATTAATGTAAGACCTATGCATACTATCTTGAACATGCATGCTTCATATGATTACATACAGTTGAAGTCGGAAGTTTGGAAACAATGTGTTTGATACCGTTCCATTTATGCCAATGCAGACATTACTATGAGCCCGTTCTCCCCTATTAAGGTGCCACCAGCCGCCTGTGGTGTGTGCCAGTGCAGTAGGCTTCTTACCTGTGTGGCAATGCCAGCGGCACGAGCCCTCTGAAGGAGTCTGAGGCTGCGGAGGTCCAGGTCGGGCTGCGAGGCGGCTCTTTGGCTGCAAATGGCCAGGACCAGACCCAGCAGGGCTAGGACACAGTGGATTTTGCAGACCTTCATCTCCAACAGAGCTGGGTTTGGTTTGCAGGGATGAGACGTGGTGAGACGAGCTGAGCTGGACCGGGGTGTGCTGGATCTGGATCAGTCGGTATGGAGCAGGCCTGGTTCTGTTGATGGGGGTGCTGTGGGGCTCTTATAAAGAGCTTGCCCTCTCAGCTCATCACTCTGCTTCCTGGGTTGAGTGACAAGTGGCCTGTCAGGGCGTGGACCACCCACCTCCTTCCACACCGGCTGCCCGGCAATGATGGAATGCAGTGTTGTAAACCACTTAGAAACACTGACTGCTTTCTTTTTGTCACAAAGGCAGCTCCTCTGAGACGTATTGATTTTATATGGAGGCGCGACACTAAAACAGTTAGCCAATATGTATTTAGCACGCATGGCTAATCTAAATCAAATACAACCAGAAAATGTCTGCTTCATAAAAGCCTTTAAAAACAGGAAGCAGGAGTCATCACATAAGTTTAAAATATTGAACTTCAGTGATGACCTCACAGAAGACTGCCAAACAAAAGATTCCTCTAACAGATTTTAGGTGGGTTAATTACCAACACATATTGTCATTGATTGCTACAGTGGGATCTACTGATTAGCCTTTGTTTACATACAATATCAAAATTATAATTTAGTTTGCAATGGTTAACACAGTTTCTAAGAATCCGGAGGTACATTTTTTAAAATAAATCATACCGTTGCACTTGCATGTGTATTTTGTTGAAGTGTGATTTGCATATTTGTAAAAGCCTATTCTGAAAGGATTAATAGACTGAGTGCTTATCTGTTTGATATCCCTCAGACAGCATTACATGGAATGTCTTGGAATAAAACCAAATGTTTGATATCACAGACTCAATCTAATTAACAAAATACATATTTTTCTTTAAGTTATTTCAGTTTATGCTGAAATATCTGCTTATTTGCACAAAAGGCTGCATCATACTGTAGATATTGCTACTGTGCTAAATGTTACTGTAGCACTCCCCTGTGGCCATGAAATACAGACATAAACTACAATAAGCTTTGCCGGACATTGTCAATGCAATTTTAACCCTCATCCCCAGGCTTAATTGCAGCTGGTGGATGACGTTATTGCAATTTTGATCAGGATAAAAACACAATAGTATACTTCTTCATAAAAACTATTTGAACGTCAACAATATAAACTAGCAGGGAAAAATGAACACTAATTTATTACAATTAAATATTGTCATGCCTACCTACATTTCTCTAACTGTGTTACACTTATACTATTGAGCGTGGAAATTACAGATTAACTGTACAACTGTATGATCAATGGTATAGCAGAGCTTGAAGCTTGTTAAAAGGACATGTAAATTACATTTATGAGTTACAGCATTTCAATAATGGCACAGAACATTTGCATCGGACGCACATGCACACACACACACACACACACACACGCTCGCACTGTGGCGGAATAATCAGAATTAGTTAGGTAACATAGATAATTAAGATGTCTTATCTGCATAATATGCTTATATGATATGCCTTTTGTTAGAATGTATCCCTTCGGACTCTGGTGTTGGCAGTTGCACTTACTCCCTCAGCTCAGTCACCTGGGACCCAGAGAGGGGAGAAGTCAGGCTTGTCTTTCACATGTCTCTGGTGCTATGCAGAAATAATTTCCACCACAGCACGCAAGCATGCACTTAAACACACAGACAGATTCCATTCTGAACTGTTTCAGTTCATTATAACCATTGAGGGAAAAACATTGGGCATGCAATGCTTCAGACCCTTATTTGTTTAATACATGTGGCTGCTGCTTGCAATACAGAATAACAAGAGCGACCTCTGAGTTAATTTCCATGGGCAGTTATAAAGGGAAGTTTAAGTTATCATACCCCTATGCTTCTGGCTGAGATAAATTAAGATGATACAGTAGATGATATACACAGTAGTATGGCAGAAGGTTAAGTAATTCCTTTACCTTTGCGTTAATTTAGCACCTCCTGGAACAGAAAACCATTCAACTCAAGGCTGACAACTTCTTCTTTTAAATACAATGAACACAAACTATAGAATACAGTTTGCACATGAATGACAAAACCATTAGGGAGTGAAGGAATTCACCACACAGAAATGAGCATCGGAACACAATGTTAATGAAGTACATAGGTTATACAAAAGAGTGCAACAGTATCCACTAATTCATTAACACAACACTTTTCTGGGTATTTCTCGGAATAGCTTTTGTTTGTTTCAAGTACAGTACAATATTTTGTTTGAAAAGCAAGGAAGCAAGCACTTGTTACTCTATGTCAGTTAAAAGGCTGGAGGCTAGGCACAACATTGGAAAGCTATAAGGAAACCAAGGTGATATTATTTTACAGATAAAAGGGAAATGCATAGCCTACTCACTTTAGTATTAAATGTGATCAACACAGTGGCCATGGCTCCATTGGAAAGAATACATAGAAAGAGTCAAAATTGAAGTTTATGCAACACACCAATGGACAGTGTAATTATGATAACTGTATCTCTCCATATAAATACTACACTAAAGCTCAATCTTTTTAAAGGGCCAAGTTGAGAACATGTTAACAAATTCTTAATCATATTATTCAATATCTCCCTGACAAAGTGATTATTACGACATAATTGCTCTATGTCCATTGTGGGTATACAGCAGTATTCAACCAACTACAGTGTTTAGAAATGTAAGATAAAGTTACTATGACCTTCTAATGAAATCAGATCTAGTGATATGAGCAACACGTTTCATCGCTAAATGCTTTTTTGGTAATACTTTACTTATGTCGGTATAATGCATTATGACTTGTTATAAGCATGTATTGGCTCTAAATCTTTTATACAGATAAATCTTTCTATGTGACTCAAAATATTGTTAATAACTCAGGATCACTGAGATGCTACTAAGATATTGTTAGAGTCTCATATATTTTGATGACAGTGCATTAAACCCGATGGCTTTAAGTGAAATGTTAATTATTTTCCCTCAAAACTCAATTGCTGATATCAAAACTGATCCTAGTTCAGCTGTCTGGCCTTAACGGCTGATCTGTAGCTGACTGATCATCTTCTTTCATCCCCCTAATGGGGTTAAGATTAGCTTTGGGGGTAAGGTACCCCCAATAAGGTACCAATCTTCTACCAGATTACTAGCATACTCATAGCACCCAATGGACAACATAACATTCAACAAACAAACAGGCCATCAGGTAACTGGCCAGACAGTTAAAGTGGATTCCACCACTTTTTAAACTTATATTCATTATTTACAACACCATTTTTAGATTTTTACTGTTGATGACCTCATCATGGCACTTTCTTAGGACCTTTTATTCTTATCTTTTTACTACAGATGTGGTGTGGTGCTGGAGATAATGAATATGAGGTTTAAAAGTGGTGGAATTCAATCCAAACTTTTCATTCAAATGTGTATCCAGTAATGAGAAAAAGTTGTTTCTGCCCAGACAAAATGTGTTCAGTCAGCATGCTGTAGGTAATGGAGCAGCAGTAGCAGTAAGGAGAAGGAGAGGCTATGCACACAAAAATATCTGGATTCAGAGGTAAATTCATATTTTTATTTGACTAAATGTGAAAGAGGTGCAAAAGATGATCACTCTTTTTAAAACAGTTTCACTGTTGCACCATGAATTTTGCATTATTTTAGATCAGTTTGTGTGTGTGTGTGTATTTTACTTTTGCACAATACAAGTGTATTGTGAAGACAGCGTTCCTCCTTCTCGTTACATAGCATCCAACAAGAGCCATCAGGCAGTCAGGAACTTTGTCAGGCAGTTAACTTTCCATTCAAATGTATCAAAAAGACTGGGGCCTTGATTCAATCAGTTCAGCATTAACCCGCGATATTCAACAACTGCATAGCATAGGGTGGTGTCGGTGGTGTAATTGCAATGGAGCTGTCAAATCCACAAGCTGCTCCCAGCTGTATACACCAAGTCGCATTAGTAGAAATCCTATGCCATTACAAGTTCAAACACTGGAATCTGTGAATCCAGACCTTTATTAGGCTGATATAAATCCTTATTATTTTGTTTAATGATTTTTGAGTGTTATTATTTATATACAGTCAGGTATAGGTATTTGGACAGTGACACAATTTGCATTATTTTGGCTCTGTACGCCACCTCAATGGATTTGAAAGCAAACAATCAAGATGTGCTTTAAGTGTAGTATTCCATCTTTAGTTTAAGGGTTTTGTTAAAATTATTGTATGAACCGTGTAGGAATTACAACCATTTTCATACATAGCCCCCAATTTTAGGGGATCAAACGTTATTGGACAAACATACATTAAATTGTGAGTTTTAATACTTGGTTGCAAATCTTTTGCAGTCAATGACTGCCTGAAGTCTGGAACCCATAGACATCACCAGATGCTGGGTTTCTTCAATGGTGATGCTCTGCCAGGTCTTCAGTTCCTGCTTGTTCTTGGGGCGTTTTGCCTTCAGTTTTGCCTTCAGCAAGTGACATGCATGCTCAATTGGATTCAGGTCAGGTGATTGACTTGGCCATTGCAGAACATTCCACTTCTTTGACTTAAAAAAGTATTGGGTTGCTTTCGCAGTTTGCTTCGGGTAATTGTCCATCTGCACTGTGAAGCGCCGTCCAATGAGTTTTGAAGCATTTCTCTGAATCTGAGGAGATAATATAGCCCTAAGCACTTCAGAATTAATCCTGCTGCTTTTTTTAGCAGTCACATCATCAATAAATACAAGGAAATCAGTTCCTTTGGCAGCCATACATGCCCAAAGCATAACACTACCTCCACCATTCTTCACAGATGAGGTGGTATGCTTTGGATCATGAGCAGTTCCTTCCCTTCTCCATACACTTCTCTTCCCATCATTCTGGTAAATTGATATTTGTCGCATCTGTCCATAGGATGCTGTTCCGGAACTGTACAGGTTTTTTTAGATGTTTATTGGCAAACTCTAATCTGGTCTTCCTGTCTTTGTTTCTGGCCGTTTTGAGCCTGTGGTCAAGCTGGTGCTGGTGCTCCGGATGCTCGGCTGGTCTAGGGAGGGACAGTTTTGTTGCTTCTTTAATCGGCGGGCAGTTTTCAGCTGTGCTGGCATGGTTGCAGGGGGGTTTTCTAGTGATCAATTGGCCTTTTGAAATGGTGGGCTTGGATTGGCTGGCGAGGCGTGCCGTTGGAGCGCAGGAGTGGTAGTTGCTGGTGGTGGGCCTCTGTGCGCCTATGTGGATGTTCCATTGGGGATCGACAATTCCCAGCTGCAGTGGTCGTTTGCAGCATTGGCAATGACTAAATTGTGTTTGTGATCGGTTTGATGTTATTTGGGTGGACAGGGAATGTGCTTTTCTTTCGGGGGCGGGGAGGTTTCTGGGTGACCACAGGCTTTTGAACAGTAGTGTATATGTAGCAAAAAAAAACTAAGATGGGGGGTGTGGTGGAGGGGTTAATACTATATATATATATATATATATATATGAGAGAGAGATATAGATATATATAAATATAGTGAGAGAGAAATAAATAAAAACTCTGTTACACTCACCCCTTCTAAACTCGCTTCAAAGAGAGTGACCCCAGCTGTTGACCTAAGCCCAACTGCATCCGGGTCACGTCACCACTGCTACGGACATCACACTGCTTGATTAGCGAGAACTACTTCCTCCTGATTTGTCTCACACTGAGGCTCAAACCCAGGACCTCTGCTTTGCTAGCACACGTGACAACGTACTAACTTTTGGAGCTATCAGAAAATATGAATTTGATAGTGCCATCGGCTCCAACACAGTTACACCGTCATCGCAGGATTATGCTAAGCAGTTGTCGTTATCACAGCTTAATGCTGAACTGATTAAATCTAGCCCTGGATCACACTGACCATCTACCATAAAACAGTCGGGTGGTTTAACAATACAAACAAAATACAGACAAACCATAAAACTGAGAACAAAACGTCAGATTGAGCAGAGGCCACTACTGGGTTGCATCTCAATAGTATTTCCTAGTTTCCTTGTGCGCTCTCCTTCTGTCCTTCCCTTGCTGAAAACGTCAGAGTGAGGTGAGGAGAGGACTGGAGGGGAGGTAACATGGAAATGAGGATCAGCACTTGTAAGAATTGAGACATCCTTTGGTCTCCCAGGAAGCACCATGATTGAAATGCAAGTCTTTGTTGAATTAATCAGTCTCTTTGTCGCCCTACATTGGCTGATAGTGGGAGGTGCATCTCCAGTTCATTCCCCATCAGTTCTTTAGCACTTAGAGTTGCTGCCACTGCTTCATACAGACCTGACAACGACTGACTATATTTCCCGGGCAGTCTCCCTTCACTGTCTGAGGCCTGGGTTTACTGCGGGACGAAGAAGTGTGAGCATACGTCAGACCACATTACAGCAATGCATTGATGAATACTCTGCTGCGATGTTGCAGCTGTATGCACAAAGTCACTTATATAATTATCGAACTAACTGAGACATGGTTTTCAAATTAATATGAACGTCTGTATACCGCACTCACTAGAGTACTCGATAAAGTGAAAACTTTGGGTAAATGTGCAATGTATAATGAATGACTATGCTTGTTTTACCTGAACATGTTTTTGGGGTCCAGGGAGGCCAGCCAGTAGCTGTAGGAGTCAGTGTAGTAGTTGCATGTCCCTCGCCCATGGCACTCAATGAACGGAATCTTCCGGAACTCTTCTAGGCAGGAGCCCGGAGAGGCCAGGGGCTGGCCAGAGCCCTCCGCGCCAGCCCCTGTTTGCTGTGAACACATATGACATATATTACATGATATCATATGAAATAGGACAGAATTTAATCTTTAGCACTAGAGCTCTATTACCTGCAAACCAAGGTTCTGAAAATCATTGTGGCCACCCTATAGACATTTGTGGATAACATTTGCATAGACACTAGTCTAAAAACGGAGGATCTTGCAGCGTCCATGAAGAACGAAAGATGGACATTGATCCTCTGCTGTGCCCAGCCAGTCTGATATACACACACACACATACACACATTTGGGGCTCGATTCAATCTGTATCTCTGAAGCGTTACAGATTGTGCGATCGAAATTTAAAGATGATTTACAATTGAGCCCGACATATGCAGCATTTCCTGTGAATGCAATCTCCGCTAGCGTGGGAACATTGCCTTTAAATTGTAATCATGCTGTAAATCCGAACTTCAGCACGGTACGGATTGAATCCAGCCCTTGGTTGAAGAGGGTGGAGTAGTAGCGCTCGCTGAGCAATTTAGGGGTTAAATGCCTTGCTCACGGGTACAACGGCAGGTGATGTCATCTAGGGACACTGATGGCAGCAACCCTCTGGCCCACTCTCAAACATATTTTTCCCTATCAGACATGGGATTCAAACCAGCAACCTTCCAGTTGCTGGCCCACTTCTCTAACCTCTCTATTGCTATGGCATTGCGTCACCATAACCAAGTAAGCATAGTTTTCAGTTACTAATTAACCACCATTATACTATGGCCTAGATTTCTTCCTGGCCTTGAGGTTTTGCTGATTAGGTAAAAAATCTGCTCAGGTAAAAATGTATTTTCATTCCATTCAGCTACTGAATAAACCCATCCATACAAGTGTTCCTCTTTCTCAGACGTTAGTGCTTACCATGACAAAAGAGTAGCCAGCCCAGAGAGAGAGCCAGCCCTGTGGACAAACAGGGATTTGGTTGGTCTGACTGTGAACAGCAATGATGTTTGCTTTGGTCTCACACACTGCACACCTGTAAGAGGGAGAGACCACAAGGTTGCCATTCAGTGCAAATCCGCTATGATTGATTGATTGATTTTTATTTGCCAGTTTAAAAAAATACACAGTACATACATCGGTTCATAAACAGACATCACATTGACTCTGAAGAGCATGCTTGGGCAGACAAGGAAACTTGTCATGCCAGCATAATTCAATGACATTTAATCCAATTCAGTTTTGCAAAATTCTGTTAACTTTTAAAAATTCCCATGTTTTCCAAAAATCCTGGTTGGAAGATTCCGGACTATTCCAACTGGGATTTCTGGAGATTGGAAAAAGTTACTGGAATGTTGCATCCCTAATTCAATTCAATAATCCCCTGGGGCATTTTACCCAGCAGAGTGGGGATTTCCCATATTTACTGTGTATAGGACAATCTGTTCAAACCAGTGTAAACTAGAGCAGCACCTGCTGACATAGCTCTCCAGTGAACCACCAGAGATGAGGGCCATGTCGCTTGGCATGGCCTCATCCGTGGACAGCCAGTAGGAGTAGTCGTTACGGGAGGCGTAGCGGCACGTGCTGTCCGTGTTGCAGAATAAGAAGGGCATGGTAGAGAAACGAGGCAGGCAGCTTCCCAGTGTACCTGGACAGCGGGCAAACCAGAGAAATAGAATCAAAGTATTTCTATTGGGCAGACAGCAGCATATCCACGAGACACAACCGTTGCTCTGTTACCAAAAAGAACGGCAGGGAGTGGGTTCTTCACCGGAGACTGTGTGTCTGTCTTTGGGTTATATAGTGTATGTTCATGAATATGTGTGTGTGTGCGTGTGGATGTGTGTTTGTGTGTGTGCGTGTGTGTGTGTATGCGTGAATGCATGCATGTGTATGTATATGTATATGCATTTATTTATATGTGCATCCATGCATTGATGCGCATGCACATGTGTGTGTACTCATACCCAGATCCTGGCCATGACCTCTGTTGTTGCCGTTGATGAAGAGGAGGGAGTATCCGGAGTAGATGAAGTTGCTGCCCTTTGGGCACTGGGGAACATTCTGCCTCTGGCTGTGACGGGTGAATAAAAAGCCGTCCTCTATTGGCCCGGCAAAGTAAGGACCTGGAGAGCCCCGGGGGCCTTTGGCTCCTGGAGTCCCCTGCTTACCTTGGATACCTGAGGAAGCAATCCAATGGACTTAGTTTATTTTCAAAGACACTGTAAAACACTATTTGGGCACTCTGCAATTGAGACATTCAGGTATAATAAGTAAGATTCCATGTATGAATGAGGAGCCACTGGTATACAGAGCCTTTGGAAAGTATTCAAACCCCTTGACTTTTTCAAAATCTTTGAAATGTTTCTACAACTTGATTGGAGTCCACCTGTGGTATATTCAATTGAATGGACATGATTTGTCTGTAGAGCTCAAATACAAGATTGTGTCGAGGCACAGATCTAGGGAATGGTACCAAAACATTTCTGCAGCATTGAAGGTCCCAAAGAACACAGTGGCCTCCATCATTCTTAAATTGAAGAAGTTAGGAGCCATCAAGACTCTTCGTAGAGCTGGCTGCCCGGCCAAACAATCGGGGGAGAAGGGCCTTGGTCAGGGAGGTGACCAAGAACCCGATGGTCACTCTGACAGAGCTCTAGAGTTCCTCTGTGGAGATGGAAGAACCTTCCAGAAGGACAACCATCTCTGCAGAACTCTATCAATTAGACCTTTATGGTAGAGTGCCCACTCTTCAGTAAAAGGCACATGACAGCCCACTTGGAGTTTGCCAAAAGGCACCTAAAGACTCAGACCATGATAATCAAGATTCTCTGGTCTGATGAAACCAAGATGGAACTCTTTGGCCTGAATGCCAAGTGTCATGTCTGGAGGAAACCTGGCACCATCCCTACGGTGAAGCATGGTGGTGGCAGCATCATGCTATGGGGATGTTTTTCAGCGGCAGGGACAGGGAGACAAGTCAAAATTGAGGAAAAGATGGACAGAGCAAAGTACAGAGAGATCCTTGATAAAAAAATGCTCCAGAGCGCCCAGGAGCTCATACTGGGGCAAAGGTTCACCTTCCAACAGGATAACGACCCTAAGCAGCCGAGACAGCGCAGCAGTGGCTTCGGGGCAAGTCTCTGAATGTCCTTGAGTGGCCCATCCAGAGCCTGGACTTGAACCCGATCAAACATCTCTGGAGAGACCTAAAAATAGATGTGCAGCGACATTCCATCGAACCTAACAGAGCTTGAGAGGATCTGCTGAGAAGAAACTTCCCAAATACAGGTGTGCCAAGTTTGTAGCGTCATACCAAAGAAGACTCGATGCTGTAATCGCTGCCAAAGGTGCTTCAACAGAGTACTGAGTAAAGGGTCACTGTTTTGCGACAAAGGTCTACAGTAGCCTCAACAGCACCCTCTAGGGTAGCACAATGGTGTAGGCGGTAGACATCTATTTTCCGTCTCCCTCTGGGTACATTGACGTCACAATAAAAAACCTGGGAGGCTCAGGGTTCTTACTCCCTTTCATAGACTTACACAGTAATCAGAGCTATTGCAGCAAAAACGGACATGTTGTCCATCTAATCAGAGAATCTAGTACTGAGGGAATGAACTTAGTCACTGTTACTAGCCGACTACCACCTGGTACTCTACCCTGCACCTTACCCATTTCATATGTATATACTGTTCTAGGCTCATTCTAGATAACTATTGCTTGTCATACTTTTTCACATCATATACTGTTCATATTGTCTACACACACCATTATATACAGTTGAAGTCGGAAGTTTACATAAACTTAGGTTGGAGTCATTAAAACTTGTTTTTCAACCACTCCACAAATTTGTTGTTAACAAACTGTAGATTTTGCAAGTTTGTTAGGACATCTACTTTGTGCATGACAGAAGTCATTTTTCCAACAATTGTTTACAGACAGATTATTTCACTTATAATTCACTGTCTCACAATTCCAGTGTGTCAGAAGTTTACATACACTAAGTTGACGGTGCCTTTAATAAACAGCTCTGGAAATTCCATAAAATGGTGTCATGGCTTTAGAAGCTTCTGATAGGCTAATTGACATTTGAGTCAATTGGAGGTGTACCTGTGGATGTATTTCAAGGCCAACCTTCAAACTCAGTGCCTCTTTTCTTGACATCATGGGAAAATCGAAAGAAATCAGTCAATACCTCAGAAAAAACATTGTAGACCTCCACAAGTCTGGTTATCCTTGGGAGTAATTTCCGCCTGAAGGTACCACGTTCATCTTTATAAACAACAGTACCCAAGTATAAACACCATGGGACCATGCAGCCATCATACCGCTCAGGAAGGAGACGCGTTCTGTCTCCTAGAGATGAACGTATTTTGGTGCGAAAAGTGCAAATCAATCCCAGAACAACAGCAAAGGACCTTGTGAAGATGCTGGAGGAAACAGGTACAAAGTTATCTATATCCACAGTAAAATGAGTCCTAAATCAAATAAAATCAAATCTATTTATAAAGCCCTTCTTACATCAGCTGATGTCACAGAGTGCTGTACAGAAACCCTGCCTAAAACGCAACTGCTCCAAAACCGCCATAAAAAAGACAGACTGCGGTTTACAACTGCACATGGGAACAAAGATCCTACTTTTTGGAGAAATGTCCTCTGGTCTGATGAAACAAAAATGGCCATAATGGCCATAAAGACCATCGTTATGTTTAGAGGAAAAAGGGTGAGGCTTGCAAGTCGAAGAACACCATCCCAACCGTGAAGCACGGGGGTGGCAGCATCATGTTGTCGGGGTGTTTTGCTGCAGGAGGGACTGGTGCACTTCACAAAATAGATGGCATCATGATAAAGGAAAATGAAGTGGATATATTGAAGCAACATCTCAAGACATCAGATGTGGCTTAAGGACAACGGCTTAAGGACAACAAAGTCAAGGTATTGGAGTCGCCAACACAAACCCTGACCTCAATCCTATAGAAAATGTGTGAGCAGAACTGAAAAAGCGCGTGCGAGCAAGCTCTGTCAGGAGGAATGGGCCAAAATTCACCCAACTTATTGTGGGAAACTTGTGGAAGGCTACCCGAAACGTTTGACCCAAGTTAAACAATTTAAAGGCAATGCTACCAAAAACGAATTGAGTGTATGAAAACTTCTGACCCACTGGGAATGTGATGAAAGGAATAAAATCTGAAATAAATCATTCTCTCTACTATTATTCTGACATTTCACATTCTTAAAACAAAGTGGTGATCCTAACTGACCTAAGACAGGGAATTGTTACTAGTATTAAATATCAGGAATTGTGAAAAACTGAGTTGAAATTTATTTGACTAAGGTGTACGTAAACTTCCGACTTCAACTGTACATATACTGTATATTCATCGTTCTGATATTACTTAATTCCTTTCTATTTATTGTGGGTTTTGTGTGTATTGTTAGAGATTACTGCACATTGAAGATTGAAATAACATCTGCAAAATATGTGTATTCGTAAAATGTTTTTATTTCATTCTTCTTAGTTGACCTTTTACTTACTTAGCAAACTAATGCAGCTAATTTAGCCTACTCAACAACCTGACTCAAACAGAGGTACTCTCTCTAGGTAAGTTTTCGGTTTTATTAATGTATTGCCAAATACAGAATTTGTTCTTAACTGAATTGCCTAGTTAAGTACAGGTTAAATATATATACAGTGGGGCAAAAAAGTATTTAGTCAGCCACCAATTGTGCAAGTTCTCTCACTTAAAAAGATGAGAGAGGCCTGTAATTTTCATCATAGGTACACTTCAACTATGACAGACAAAATGAGGGAAAATAAATCCAGAAAATCACATTGTAGGATTTTTTATGAATTTATTTGCAAATTATGGTGGAAAATAAGTATTTGGTCACATACAAACAAGCAAGATTTCTGGCTCTCACAGACCTGTAACTTCTTCTTTAAGAGGCTCCTCTGTCCTCCACTCGTTACCTGTATTAATGGCACCTGTTTGAACTTGTTATCAGTATAAAAGACACCTGTCCACAACCTCAAACAGTCACACTCCAAACTCCACTAAGACCAAAGAGCTGTCAAAGGACACCAGAAACAAAATTGTAGACCTGCACCAGGTTGGGAAGACTGAAATTGCAATAGGTAAGCAGCTTGGTTTGAAGAAATCAAATGTGGGAGCAATTATTAGGAAATGGAAGACATACAAGACCACTGATAATCTTCCTCGATCTGGAGCTCCACGCAAGATCTCACCCCGTGGGGTCAAAATGATCACAAGAACGGTGAGCAAAAATCCCAGAACCACACGGGGGGACCTAGTGAATGACCTGCAGAGAGCTGGGACCACAGTAACAAAGCCTACCATCAGTAACACACTACGCCGCCAGGGACTCAAATCCTGCAGTGCCAGACGTGTCCCCCTGCTTAAGCCAGTACATGTTCAGGCCCGTCTGAAGTTTGCTAGAGAGCATTTGGATGATCCAGATGAGGATTGGGAGAATGTCATATGGCCAGATGAAACCAAAATAGAACTTTTTGGTAAAAACTCAACTCGTCGTGTTTGGAGGACAAAGAATGCTGAGTTGCATCCAAAGAACACCATACCTACTGTGAAGCATGGGGGTGGAAACATCATGCTTTGGGGCTGTTTTTCTGCAAAGGGACCAGGACGACTGATCCGTGTAAAGGAAAGAATGAATGGGGCCATGTATCGTGAGATTTTGAGTGAAAACCTCCTTCCATCAGCAAGGGCATTGAAGATGAAACGTGGCTGGGTCTTTCAGCATGACAATGATCCCAAACACACCGCCCGGGCAACGAAGGAGTGGCTTCGTAAGAAGCATTTCAAGGTCCTGGAGTGGCCTAGCCAGTCTTCAGATCTCAACCCCATAGAAAATCTTTGGAGGGAGTTGAAGGTCCGTGTTGCCCAGCGACAGCCCCAAAACATCACTGCTCTAGAGGAGATCTGCATGGAGGAATGGGCCAAAATACCAGCAACAGTGTGTAAAAACCTTGTGAAGACTTACAGAAAACGTTTGACCTCTGTCATTGCCAACAAAGGGTATATAACAAAGTATTGAGATAAACTTTTGTTATTGACCAAATACTTATTTTCCACCATAATTTGCAAATAAATAAATTAAAAATCCTACAATGTGATTTTCTCTCATTTCGTCTGTCATAGTTGAAGTGTACCTATGATGAAAATTACAGGCCTCTCTCATCTTTTTAAGTTGGAGAACTTGCACAATTGGTGGCTGACTAAATACTTTTTTGCCCCACTGTAGTAGCCTAAACCTATCACTGTTACATTTAACTGGGTGAATGGACTATGAATGACAGTCATCCAATATTCTGTAATAGAAATAAGTCCACGCTCCTAAAAAAAATGTGTCCTCCCTAATCTTTAACGGCACTGACTGCCACTTGTGTGTGTGTGTGTAATGAGGTGGTTGCAAATCACCTAAGCTTGAGCTCAGTGGGCTTACACAGACCAACCCTGGATGAGGACATGTTAAAGGCTTTATGAATGAGTAGAATATGTTTGTTTTGATGGAGGCATTGCCTGAGAACAGGTACAAGAGGATCTCTCAGTAGGTAGTCCATTAAGCCCACCTTGTGGTCCGGGGAACCCTCTGTCTCCCTTGGCTGCCTGGAATCCATGCAGTCCTATTGGCCCATCTAGGCCCAAGACACCTTTGGGACCTGGGAGTCCTGCAGGGGACAATAACACATGGCTTCAGTGATGAACCGGACATAATACTGATGAGTGAATCCTTGATACACATTAGTTTGAGGTCTATGAGGAACTGTAGGGTGTCATCTACCCACGTAGTGGTTAGTGGATGTCACACTAATTAGGCATGATCACAGACGGCTGAAAACGTGAAATCTGCATGATTATTTTTTTTATGTCAAAATTACTCAAGCATTTCATAGATTAATGTACAGTGCATTATTATTCAGACCCCTTGACTTTTTCCACATTTTGTTACATTACAGCCTTATTCTAAAATGTATTAAATAGTTTTTTCCCCCCTCAATCTACACAGAATACCCTAGAATGACAAAGCAAAAACAGGTTCTTAGACATGTTTGCACATTTATATAAAAAAACTGGAAATATCACATTTACATAAGAATGCAAACCCTTTACTTAGTTCTTTGTTGAAGCACCTTTGGAAACGATTACAGCCTCAAGTCATCTTGGATATGACGCTACAAGCATGACACATCTGTGTTTGGGGAGTTCTCCCTTCTTCTCAACAGATCCTCTCAAACAGGTTGGATGGGGCTCGTCACTGCACAGCTATTTTCAAGTCTCTCCATAGTTGTTTGATCGGATTCAAGTCCAGGCTCTGGCTGGGCCACTCAAGGACATTCATTAACTTGCCCTGAAGCCACTGCTGCGTTGCCTTGGCTGTGTGCTTAGGGTCGCTGTCCTGTTGGAAGGTGAACCTTCACCCCAATCTGAGGTCCTGAGCGCTCTGGAGCAGGTTTTCATCAAGGATCTCTCTGTATTTTGCTCCATTCATCTTTCCCTCAATCCTGACTAGTCTCCTAGTCCCTGAAAAACATCCCCACTGTCACAACTTCCGCCGAAGTCGGTGCCTCTCCATGTTCGGTCGGCAAAGCTGGTATTCTAGCCATCATTGATCCACTTTTCATTTTCCATTTGTTTTGTCTTGTCTTCCCACACACCTGGTTTCAATTCCATTCATTACATGTTGTGTATTTAACCCTCTGTTTCCCACATGTCCTTGTCCGGAATAGTTTTTATTGTTAGTATTGTTGCACGTTATGTATACTGGTGCGCTACGGGTATTTTGTGCCCATTTATTCTCGTGTTGTTTTGTACCGTTTTATGGTCATATTAAACAACTACATTTTGTATTAAGTGTTGCTCTCCTGCGCCAAAATTATGGAGTCAGCAGGAGCTGGTACCCCGGGAATAGGGGTGGAGGAGCACGTCCGGGAGCACGCAGCAATGCTCCACCATCTAGGTAACACCATGGACCGCGTTGTCCAGAATATGGACCGCTGGGAGAGACAGGGAGTTCTACCTGTGCCTCCACCAGCACAACCGGGGTCTCCTATACTCACTCCTCCTTCTCCTGGTTCCAGTGGGAATCGTCTCTCCCTTCCCTACAAATACGACGGGAGTGCTGCGAACTGCCAGGGGTTCCTATTGCAGCTTGACTTATACCTGGCAACTGTCCACCCAGCTCCTTCGGGCTGTGAGAGGGTATTCGCCCTCGTCTCGTGCCTAACCGGGAAAGCCCTGGAGTGGGCCAATGCCGTGTGGAGAGAGGGAGATGCGGCGTTGGACCAGTTTTAGGAGTTCAGCCGCCGTTTCCGGGCAGTCTTTGACCACCCGCCCGAAGGTAAAGTGGCGGGTGAACGCCTCTTCCACCTAAGGCAGGAGACAAGGAGCGCCCAGGAGTTCTCCCTGGAGTTTCGGACACTGGCTGCTGGCACGGGATGGAACAACAGGGCCCTGATAGACCATTATCGTTGCAGTCTGCGCGAGGACGTCCGTCGGGAGTTGGCATGCAGAGACGCCACCCTCACATTTGACCAGTTGGTGGACATGTCCATCTGGCTGGATAACCTGCTGGCTACCCGCGGACGTTCAAATCGGGCTCTGTTGGTTCCATCCCCCCACACTCCCTCTCCGATACCTATGGAGTTGGGAGGGGCGGTGCGCAGGGAGACAGGAGGGGGTTCCAGTTCGTGCACCATCTGTGGCTGCAGAGGTCACACTGCCGGTCGGTGCCGGGTTGGTTCCTCTGGGTATCGAGGTAGCAGGCCTCTCTCGCGTCACCTCAGGTGAGTAGGCACCATGCTCACCCAGAGCCCTCTGTTGCTCACATGTTTTTGTATGTTGGTTTTCCTGAGTTTGTATGTTGGTTTTCCTGAGTCGACCATTAGGGTCAGGGTTGATTAGGGAGGCTACCGCTCCACTGGGCATGGTGACGCAGGGGGATCACAAGGAGGAAATCAGTCTATTTCTCATTGACTCTCCTGCTTTTCCCATGGTGCTAGGCCTACCCTGGTTAGCCTGTCATGACCCCACTGTTTCATGGCAACGGAGGGCTCTCATGGGGTGGTCGCGAGATTGCTCGGGGAGGTGTTTAGGGGTTTCCGTTGGTGCTACTATGGAGGAGAGTCCAGACCAGGTCTCCACCCGAATATGCCGATTTCTAAAAAGAAGGCGACTCAATTACTACCCCATCGACAGGGGGGTTTGTACGATAAATCTCCTGGTAGACGCTGCACTTCCCAGAAGTCACATGTATCCCCTGTCACAGGCAGAGACGGAGGCTACGGAGACGTAGGCTATATGTCACCAAATCCCTGAGTCTGGGGCTCATTCGGTCCTCTACTTCACCCGCCTCCTTGAGTTTCTTTTTTGTGAAGAAAAAGGATGGAGGTCTGTGCCTGTGTATTGACTATAGCGGTCTAAACCAGATCAAGGTGATGTACAGTTGCCCGTTACCTCTCATCGCCACGGCGATTGAGTCAATGCACAGGGCACGCTTCTTCACCAAACTAGATCTCAGGAGCGCTTACAACCTGGTGCGTATCCGGGATGGAGATGAGTGGAAGACGGCATTCAGTACCACCTTAGGCCATTATGAGTACCTCGTCATGCCGTACGGGTTGATGAATGCTCCATCAGTTTTCCAGGCTTTTGTAGACAAGATTTTTAGGGACCTGCACGGGCAGGGTGTACTGGTGTATATTGATGACATTCTGATATACTCCACTACACACGCCGAGCATGTGACCCTGGTGCGCAGGGGGCTTGGTCGACTGTTGGAGCATGACCTGTACGTCAAGGCTGAGAAATGTCTGTTCTTTCAACAGTCCATCTCCTTCCAAGGTTACCGTATTTCCCGAGCTGACAAGGTACAAATCTGTCATTCTGCCTCTGAACAGGCAGTTAACCCACTGTTCCTAGGCCGTCATTGAAAATAAGAATTTGTTCTTAATTAACTGACTTCCCTATTAAAATAAAGGTAAAATAAAATAAATAAATACATTTCCACTTCAAGGGTGGAGATGGAGAGTGACCGCATTTCAGCCGTGCGTAACTGGCTGACTCCCACCACGGTGAAGGAGGTGCAGCGGATTCTAGGGTTTGCCAACTACTACCGGAGGTTTATCCGGGGTTTTGGCCAGGTAGCGGCTTCCATTACCTCACTGCTGAAGGGCCGCTACGTGCAGAGCCCACTCCCCTCCAGTGTCCAACTGGGCATTTGTACGTTCCGTCTGATGTCAGGGACCAGTTGATCTATTGGGCCTACACATCACCCTCCTCTGGTCATTCGGGCTTCGGTCGGACGGTGCGCTGTCTTAGTGAGAAGTGCTGGTTGCCCACTTTGGCTAAGGACGTGAGAGTTTATGTTTCCTCCTGCTCAGTGTGCGCCCAGTGCAAGGCTCCTAGGCACCTGCCCAGAGGGAAGTTACAACCTTTACCGTTCCACAACGGCCGTGGTCGCACCTGTCGGTGGATTTCCTAACAGATCTTCCTCCCTCACAGGGTAACACCACGATCCTGGTCGTTGTGGATCGGTCCTGCCGTCTCCTCCCTTTGCCCGGTCTCCCTACGTCCCTACAGACTGCGGAGGCCCTGTTTACATACGTCTTCCGGCACTACGGGGTGCCTGAGGATATAGTGTCTGATCGAGGTCCCCAGTTCATGTCGAGGGTCTGGAAGGCATTCATGGAATGTCTGGGGGTCTCGGTCAGCCTTACCTCGGGTTTTCACCCCGAGAGTAACGGGCAAGTGGAGAGAGTGAACCAGGATGTGGGTAGGTTTCCGAGGTCTTATTGCGAGGACCGGCCGGGAGAGTGGGCGGCGTTCGTGCCCTGGGAAGAGATGGCCCAGAACTCGCTCCGCCACTCCTCCACTAACCTCTCTCCTTTCCAGTATGTACTGGGGTACCAGCCGGGTTCTGACACCTTGGCATCAGAGTCAAACTGAGGCTCCTGCGGTGGACAACTGGTTCAGACGTGCGGAGGAGACATGAGAAGCTACCCGTGTTCACCTTCAGCGGGATGTGAGAAGTCAAAAGAAAAATGCAGACCGTCACCGCAATGATGCCCCGGTGTTTGCACCGGGGAACCGGGTCTGGCTCTCGACCCAAAACCTGCCCCTCCGCCTGCCTTGCCGGAAGCTGGGTCCGCGGTTTGTAGGGCCATTTAAAGTCCTGAGGAGAGTGAACGAGGTTTGTTATAGGTTACAGTTCCCCCCCGATTACCGTATTAACCCCTCGTTCCATGTGTCTCTCCTCAGGCCGATGGTGGCTGGCCCGCTCCAGGAGTCTGAGGTGCGGGAGGTTCCCCTGCCCTCTCCACATTGAGGGGGCCCCGGCGTACTCCGTTCGCTCCATACTGGATTCCATACTGGATTCAGTTTGGCCGTGTGGTTCCAAACTTCTTTCATTTAAGAAGGATGGAGGCCACTGTGTTCTTCGGGACCTTCAATGCTGCAGCAATTTTTTGGTACCCTTCCGTAGATCTGTGCCTCAACACAATCCAGTCACGGAGTACTACGGACAATTCCTTCAACCTTTTTGCTCTGACATGCACTGTCATGTGTGGGACCTTATATAGACAGGTGTGTGCCTTGCCAAATCATGTCCAATCAATTTAATTTACCACAGGTGGACTCCAAGGATTATCAAACATCGTTGGCGCCCGCGTTGGCGCCCCACACACACAGTGTCTTCCGACCCCTCCTGTCTCAGCCTTGAGTATTTATGCTGCAGTAGTTTATGTGTCGGGGGGCTAGGGTTTGTCTGTTATATCTGGAGTATTTCTACTCTCTTATCCGGTGTCCTTTGTGAATTTAAGTATGCTCTATCTAATACTCTCTCTCTTTTTCTCTCTCTCTCTTTTTTTCTTTCTCTCTCTCAGAGTACCTGAGCCTTAGGACTATTTCTCAGGACTACCTGGCCTGATGACTCCTTGCTGTCCCCAGTCCACCTGGCCGTGCTTCTGCTCCAGTTTCAACTGTTCTGCCTGCGGCTATGGAACCCTAACCTGTTCACCAGACATGCTACCTGTCCCAGACCTGCTGTTTCCAACTCTCACAGCAGGAGTGGTAGAGATACTCTGAATGATTGGCTATGAAAAGCCAACTGACATTTAAGCTTGAGGTGCTGACCTGTTGCACCCTCGACAACCACTGTGATTATTATTATTTGACCCTGCTGGTCATCTATGAACATTTTCAAATCTTGGCCATGTTCTGTTATAATCTGCACCCGGCACAGCCAGAAGAGGACTGGCCACCCCTCACAGCCTGGTTCCTCTCTAGGTTTCTTCCTTGGTTCTGGCCTTTCTAGGGAGTTTTTCCTAACCACCGTGCTTTTACACCTGCATTGCTTGCTGTTTGGGGTTTTAGGCTGGGTTTCTGTACAGCACTCTGTGACATCAGCTGATGTAAGAAGGGCTTTATAAATACATTTGATTTGATTTGATCAATGGAAACAGGATGCACCTGAGCTCAATTTGGAGTCTCATAGCAAAGGGTTTGAATTTTTATGTAAATAAGGTATCTGTTTTTTTTTTACAAAAATGTCTAAAAACCTGTTTTCGCTTTGTCATTATGGGGTATTGCGTGTAGATTGATGAGGAAATTGTTTCATTTAATCAATTTTAGAATGAGGCTGTAAAGTAACAAAACATGGAAAAAGTAAAGGGGTCTGAATACATTTAGAATGCACTGTATAACTTTGTATTCATTTGAGTGCTGTGTTAGAGCTGATAGGTGAGAGTACTCCGCACATCAGGCATCTCAAAGAAACCCACACACACAGCCACGCATGCACACAAACCCACACCAGCTCACACCATACACACAATCCATTCATGTACCTGGTGGTCCGTTGCGTCCCTGAGCTCCTGTGGGTCCAGGCTCTCCTCTGCCCCCCAGGTCACCCGGCAGCCCCTGTTCTCCAGGGATCAGTTCAACCATGATGTAAACATCTCTCCCCTTAGGCCCTGCAAAACAGCACCATCAAACCTCAGGATAACCACTTAGTGCAACTGCACTTTCTTAGGAAAAAATGTGCTATCAAGAACCTAAAAGGGTTCTTCGGCTGTCCCCATAGAAGAATCCTTTGAAGAACCCTTTTTGGTTCCAGGAAAAACACTTTTGGGTTGCATGTAGAACCCTATGGAGAAAGTGTTCTACATGGAACCCAATAGGATTCTACCTGGAACCGAAAAGGGTTCTTCAAAGGATCCTTCTTTGGGGACATCCAAATAACCTTTTCGGTTCTAGATAGCACCTTTTTTGTAGTTACACTATCTAGAACCTAAAAGGGTTATTCGACTGTCCCCATAGAAGAATCCTAGGCTGTCTCATCGTTGTCGGTGATCAGGCCTACCACCGTTGTGTCGTCAGCAAACATAATGAAGCTGTTGGAGTTGTGCTTAACCACGCAGTGGTGGGTTAACAGGAGGGAACTAAGCACACACCCCTGAGGTGCCCCCGTGTTGAGGATCAGCGTGGCAGATGTGTTGTTGCCTGCCCTTGCCACCTAGGGGCGGCCCGTCAGGAAGTCCATGATCCAGTTGCAGAGGGAGGTGTTTTGTTCCAAGGTCTTAGTGTTGAGCTTTGTGGGCATTATGGTGTTGAACGCTGAGCTGTAGTCAATGAACAGCATTCTCACATAGGTGTTCCTTTTGTACAGCTGGGAAAGGGCACTGTGGAGACCAATTGAGATTGCGTCATCTGTGGATCTGTTGGGGCGGTACGCAAGTTGGAGTGGGTCTGGGGTTTCCGGGATGATGATGTTGCCTTTCAAAGCACTTCATGGCTATCAATGGGAGTGCTATGGGGCGGTAGTCATTTAGGCAGGTTACCTTCGCTTTCTTGGGCATAGGGACTATGGTGGTCTACTTGACACATGTAGGTATTACAGACATTGATAGGAAGAGGTTGAAAATGTCAGTGAAGACACTTGCAAGTTAGTCAGTGCATGCTCGGAGTACACGTCCTGGTAATCCGTCTGGCCCCGCTTAAAGGTCTTGCTGACATCAGCTACGGAGAGCGTGATCACATAGTTATCCAGAACATCTTGTGCTCTCATGTATGCTTCAGCGCTGCTTGCCTCGAAGCGAGCATAAATGGCTGGTAGGTTTGTGTCACTGGGCAGCTCATGGTTGTGTTTCCATTTGTAGTCCTTAATAGTTTGCAAGTGCAGTGTAGTAGGATTCAATCTCAGTCCAGTATTGATGCTTTGCCTGTTCATCATGTATGCTTCTCTATGTGTGAAGTAAAGGTGGTCTAGAGTTTATATTCCTCTGGTTGCACATGTGACATGCTGGTAGAAATTAGGTAAAACTAATTTAAGTTTGCCTGCATTAAAGTCCCTGGCCACTAGGAGATACGCTTCTGGATGAGCATTTTCTTGTTAGCTTATGACCTTATACAGCTCGTTGAGCGTTGGTTTGTGGGGGTAAATAGACAACTAAGACAAATATAGATGACAATTGGTAGATAGTGTTGGTCCACAGCTTATCATGAGAAAATACAGTTTTCATTGTCCCGTCGGTAGGATCGTCTCGAACGGAGCTTATCCAGTGATTGCACATTGGCCAATAGAACGGATGGTAGAGCCGGGTTACCCACTTGCAGATGAATTCTCACAAGGCACCCTGATCTCCACCCCCTGTATTTCCTTATTTTCTTCATGCAAATTATGAGGATTTGGGCCTTGTCTGGGAGCAGCATTATATCCTTCTCGTCAGACACATTAAATAAAACATCTTTGTCCAGTTCGAGTTGAGTAATCGCTGTTCTGATATCCAGCAGTTCTTTTCGGTCATACAAGATTGTAGCATCAACATTATGTACAAAATAAGTTACAAACCATTAAAAAAAAACACAAAATAGCACAATTGGTTAGGAGCCCGTAAAACGGCAGCCATTTTTACAGAATTCCTGGTCAGTTTGTGTCCATTGGAGGGTTCAACATAACTGACCATGTGACCTGACCAGGAAAAACTACGGACCATAGGTGTGAGTGCTCATCCTACCTGGTGCTCCAGGCTTCCCTTTCTGTCCAAGGCAACCTCTAGGTCCTGCAGGTCCTGCATCTCCTTTCTGACCTGAAACACATTGTGTCATATATTTGTAAAAAACACAGTAAAAAGGACATTGGTTGATTCATTGCCACTGATTTAGTAGTTAAGATAACTGCACAAATAAATAACACTACAGTACTGAATGTTGTGAGAAGTTTGCTGTACAGTAAGAGTTGCTGCCACAGTAACATTATGGATTTCCTTCCCCAGATGAAGGTTGCAGCTCTGACTTACAGTATAGTAACAGACATTAAATTCTGAATGCATGCATAAAGTATGGAGGTTGTTAATGAGGTGTCCGATTGGTTATTACCGTTTGGTCCGATGTCTCCTAACTGTCCCATCTCCCCTTTGACTCCCAAACAACCTGGTCTGCCATCATTACCCTGTGAATACACATCCATTCAGTCTTGGGTCAGTTTTGCATTTTCCCCACTACTGGTTAAAGTTAGGATTGGGGGAGGGGGAAATGCTACTAGATTTCTAATTAGGGGAAACTTCACCCCTAATTCACATGTGTGTGTGCAAGGTGAATCTTTATGAATAATGACCGATTTTTGGCTCTTCATGTGTGGACCCTCCCTTGTTACACGTTCACATTGGGAAGGGGCAACAATTGATGTGGATATCTGTCTATAGGTGGGAAGTTGACCCAACGTTTATGATGATGTCATCTCATGGAGTCTACTTTTAAGCATGGGTGAGTAAATCAGTGGTGTGTGACTCACCGGTCTGCCCTGTACCCCTGTGTCTCCTCTGTACCCAGGCGTACCCAGGAGGCCCATGGCACCTTTGTTCCCTTTATCTCCTTTAAAGCCAGGTCCTGGTGGACCAGGAGGTCCCCGTGGCCCCTGCATACCTAAATACACAGAGTGGGGAGCAGGCTCAGAGGTCATGGAAGCAACGAAGCCCAAACAAATTTAAACAGAGGGCTCTAGTCAAACGTAGGGAAGAGGGTATCCTTTGAGATGCAGCCTACACACCTTGGGGTCCAGGTACTCCATTTTGTCCACGGTCTCCTTTTGGCCCTTCAAAGCACATTCCATCCCGGCCAGGACTTCCAGACAGTCCCACAGGACCAGGGGGCCTGGAGGTCCAATGTCCCCCAAAGGCCCTGAGGGACCAGGAGGGCCAAAGTGGCCAGGCATCCCCACATCCCCCTTAAGTCCTACAGAAACAGACAGTTAAACAGATCAGTGAAGGGATATCTTTTTTTAGCGTTCAACACTTGGGAGGGAATAATTATCGTCTGGTAGCACTATAGGTTGAGAGACGCAGAGCTGCTGAACCTCGAGGTGACTTTACTAACCCCATTTCACTGTCTTAACACTGTAAACAACATGCTATTTGAAGAGAGTAAACGTTGCTAACTAGCATAGAGATGATGAGATATTATTGGGACGCGCACATGGTTTACATGGTATATCTTGTGTCATGACATTGCCCTGTTGGGTGAGGTTTATGACCCCCCATAAATACCTTTCCCCCTTTTCTCTCCACTATACAGAATGGACTCTTGGAAAGCCCTTTGTTAACATAGAGAAAGTATGGTAACATCAAAAGGTTGGGGAATGGAACAATATCATTTAGCTTCTAAATGAGAGAATTGTTTTCATAAGTAAACTTATGCTCACTCAGTGGCCACGCCCAAGTGAACAGACATTGGTTGGAGAGGGATGAAACACGCCCTTCTCTTCCCCAGTACAAAAGCCCCCCGTGACCCAATTCACTTTAGACTAAGCATACCCAGGAGTGAGCTGTGGTTGCGATTGGTTGAACAACTACTCTATCTAAGAAAATTTTCATGAGACCAGATCACGTGGAGGTGACGATCACCACGCTGGAATGGTGGTGATGAGGCTTTTCATGACATGATTAGTAATCGATGCATGATCTATCCTGTGTATATATATGTCATTCTGTGTGATTATTTAGGTATTTAGTAAATAAATAATTAAGCCAATTTGTGTATTGCTGATTCAACTTGGGTTGAATGTATGTTGTGTATTGCTGATTCAAGCCAGGGTTCGTGCAGATAACCAAGTACTTTACGACCATCAGAATGAGACTGAATATGGTGATGATTAATAATTGACTGCTATTGATATTAAGATCTTCAGATCTTTAAGAGAGTGGATTCGGGAGATAACCACTCTATATAAATGAATGCTTCCATTGTGCCCCAGGTTATTAATGGTTTGATTGTTGCATGGTTTAATTCAATCACGGAATCAATTAAACGTTAGGTAATCGATTTGATAAAATAGCATGTAATATAATTGAATCATAGTCAGAGACACGACACCTATATTGTACAACAAAACACATGCATGCAACTACAGTATGTGGACACCTTCAAATTAGTAGATTCAGCTATTTCAGCTACACCTGTTGATGACAGGTGTATAAAATTGAGCACAAAGCCATGCAATCTCCATAGACAAATATTAGAAGTACAATGGCCCGTACTGAAGAGCTCAGTGACTTTCAACTTGGCACCTTCATAGAATGCCACCTTTCCAACAAGTCAGTTTGTCAAATTCTGCCCTGCTAGAGCTGTCCTGGTCAACTATAAGTGTTGTTATTGTGAAGTGGAAACTTCTATGAGCATCAATAGCCCAGCCGAGAAGTGATAGGCCACACAAGCTCACAGAACGGGACCGCCAAGTGCTTAACTTCTTAGGGAGCGGCAGCTGAGGTGTCGGTTTTGGAGAGTCTGGCGTGCCCAAAGTAAAAGGCCTGCCACTCAGGTCCAGAAACTATGATATGCACATAATTAGGACTATTGGATAGGAAACACTCTGAAGTTTCTAAGAGTGTTAAAATATTGTCTGTGAGTATAACAGAACTGATATAGCAAGCGAAAACCCAAGGAATTTCTGTCCTGAAAAAGTGTTTTTGACACGTTGCCTCATTTTAAACCCTTCCTATTGAAAACAGCTATATATGGGAGTAAGATTGCAGTACCTATTGCTTCCACTGGATGCCAACAGTCTCTAGACAGTGTTTGTTGATGTTAGGTTGCTCTGGAGGGTAATAGAAGAAGAATTTCGAACTAGTCATCGGATGTAAACCGAAGAGGAAGCGCGTTCACAGGTTTTTTCCTTTCCTATCGTCCAGTTTATAATCCGGTTGAAATATTATAGTAAATATACATAAAAGTGTTCCTAAGGAAACATTTTCAATTATGTTTGATTGTTCTTGGACCAGTGTATAGGTATAATGTGAACGTGTTCTCTTCACGGTTCAATGGGCGACTCAACGGTGGATGTTATGATCATAACGCGCCAGCCAAACTGAGATTTATGGATATAATAAATGACTTTTTCTAACAAAAGAAGCATGGATTGCCTTTGTTGGACACTTGGGAAGCCCTCAGCAGAAGTTCTTCGAAAGGTAAGGGATTTTAAATTTGCAATTTTATGCGTTTTTTGAGACCCGTGTTGGGTTATGGATTTATGCTAATGCATAAATATTAGAGGTGCTACCCTCAAACAATAAATGTTGTGCTTTCGCCGTAAAGCCTTTTTGAAATCTGACAACGCTGTGATATTGCCAAAAATCAGAGCTTTTGATCCCTATGCAACACTTGTATATTGATGAATGTTTAATAATTCAACTTTTGGATTTTGAATTTGGCGCCTCACATTTCACCGGGTAGTAGCGCCCCACCACTCCGTAAGTAGTTAAGCGCGTAGCGCATCAAAACAACACTCACTACCGAGTTCCAAACTGCCTCTGGAAGCAATGTCAGCACAAGAACTGTTCTGCGGGAGCTCCATGAAATTGGTGTCCATGGCCGAGCAGGTGCACACAAGCCTAAGATCACCATGCGCAATACCAAGCGTCGACTGGAGTGGTGTAAAGCTCGCCGCCATTGGACTTTGGAGAAATGGAAACGTGTTCTCTGGAGTGATGAATCACGCTTCTGGCAATCCGACGGACAAATCTGGGTTTGTCGAATGCCAGGAGAACGCTACCTGCCACAATGCATAGTGCCAAATGTAAAGTTTTTCATGGTTTGGGTTAGACCCCCTTAGTTCCAGTGATGGGAAATCTTAAAGCTACAGCATACAATGACATTCTAAAAGATTCTGTGCTTCCAACGTTGTGGCAACGGTTTGGGGAAGGCCCTTTCCTGTTTCAGCATGACAATGCCCCCATGCACAAAGCGAGGTCCATACAGAAATGGTTTGCCGAGATCGGTGTGGAAGAACTTTACTGTCCTGCACAGAGCCCTGACCTCAACCCCATCGAACACCTTTGGGATGAATTGGAATGCCGACTGCGAGCCAGGCCTTATTGACCAACATCAGTGCCTGACCTCACTAATACTCTTGTGGCATAACGGAAGCAAGTCCCCGCTGTAACGTCCAGGCCTGGGTTAGCAGGCTGGCGTGTTTGGTTTGTGTTTTGTTTAGGAGGGTTTTTTGTTCCAGGTTATATATTTCTATGTTGGGTTAATGGTTCCCAATTAGAGGCAGCTGATTGTCGTTACCTCTAATTGAGAACCATATATATGTTTGTGCTTTTCACTGGGGTTTTGTTGGTCATTGTATTCTGGTATGTTACCTGTGTGTGTGTGTGTGTGTGTGTGTGTGTGTGTGTGTGTGTGTGTGTGTGTGTGTGTGTGTGTGTGTGTGTGTGTGTGTGTGTGTGTGTGTGTGTGTGTGTGTGTGTGTGTGTGTGTGTGTGTGTGTGTGTGTGTGTGTGTGTGTGTGTGTGTGTGTGTGTGTGTGTGTGTGTGTGTGTGTGTGTGTGTGTGTGTGTGTGTGTGTGTGTGTGTGTGTGTGTGTGTGTGTGTGTGTGTGTGTGTGTGTGTGTGTGTGTGGCCACGGCCACACAGGCGTTACGATCTTTATTTGTTTATTGTTTTGCCAGTTACGTTACGTTTAAATAAAGCATGTATACTGGAAGCATCGCTGCGTCTTGGTCCGTCCCTCAAGAAGATTGTGACACCCGCAGCAATGTTACAACATCTAGCGGAAAGCCTTCCCAGAAGAGTGGAGGCTGTTATAGCAGAAAAGGGGGGGGCCAACTCCAAATTAATGCCCATGATTTTAGAAGGAGATGTTCAACGAGCAGGTGTCCACATAGTTTTGGCCTTGTAGTGTATCTGTGTTTGGCACAGACTCACCAGATTGGCCCGTCTTTCCGTCTGTGCCTTTTGGTCCAATGAATTGGGCTGTAGAGAGAACAGACAAGGAACACAGAGAGATCATTTCTGTGAATGTGTAAAGGGCTATTTATATCAAAAGTTTAAAAAATTTTGCACTTTAAATTCAAATCACTTCCTGGATTGACTAACTTCAATTGGAATTGACCCCAACCCTGGATGGAGTGTTTTACACTCTTAGAAAAAAAAGTCTTATCTAGAACCTAAAAGGGTTATTCAGCTGTCCCCATTGGAGAACTCTTTGGAGAACCCATTTTGGTTCCAGGTATAACCTTTTTGGTTCCAGATAGAACCCAGATGGTTCTACCTGGAACCAAAAAAGCATGTCCTATGGGGATAGCCGAAGAACCCTTTTGGAACCTTTTTTCTAAATGTAGTAGGGTTCTCTGACCTCCCATGTCTCCTTTCTCTCCTGCTGGGCCAGGGATGCCGTCTCGACCCTGGGCACCTCTGGGGCCTGCAGGCCCTGGGTCACCAGCCAATCCTGGGCTCCCTATGACACAGAGGCAGTGCTTAATAGGATCACAAACACACACAGACGGAAAGTCTAATGGCATTTCAGTAGGTGTGGACATGCATTATAAATGACCTTGCAGGCCATTCTGGCCATGACAGCCACCGTTGCCTTGGAGACCATCAATGCCCTTTTCCCCGGCTGGTCCCGGAGGTCCTAAGAAAGACGTGAGATAGAGATACCGTGAGAAAAAAATTGTGTGTGTGAGTGCATTTGTGCATGTGTGTGGAAAGTTATTTTTGCAGTAGTTATTATAAATTCATTACTGAGGAGGTTGTGTGGGTTTCAATGTACGGCACAGTGATTGTTATTCAGTGGGCGACAGAGACCTCGTGATCCCTGTAGTCCTTCTCTTCCCTTGGGTCCTGTGGGGCCGATGGCCCCCAGGGCTCCGAAACACCCCGCCACACCCATCTCCCCCTTCTCTCCTGGAAAACCTGGAAACCCTGGCACTCCCTGAAAAAAAAAGGAAGAGAGCAAGAGAGAGATGAGAATGAGAGAGAAGGAAAGAAAGAAAGAATGCAAAAGAGTAGAGAGAGATGGGGGAGGAGGTTGGACTTCATTTCTGCTGAATACATTTGTACATTGCTAATCATTTGAAATATTAATTGATCCTGTTCTATATCCATGTGTATCAGTTTTTCCTGGTCAGGTCAGGCGGTGTCAGGAAGAAAAAAAAACAGGGCCCTCACGGTTACTGTACTCGGTTTTCACCTTTTCTCCTTGTCGTCCTTTAGCTCCTGGTCCAGGGAAGCTGGGCTCTCCTTTCACTCCATTTACACCATTTGGACCTGGTGTTCCTGATGAACCAGGCTCTCCACGAGCTCCTGTCCCCCCTTTCTCACCCTTTACACCTGATCAGCAAGGACACAAACCTGAATAGGGTGAAGTTGCCCCTAGATGATGATCTTGGTTCAGTTTTGCATTTCCCCCACCAATGGTTATGGTTAGGATTCAGGGAGGGGAAGCTGATCCTAGATCTGTATCTAGGGGAACTTCAGCCGTGAGTGACACAAACCTGGGAGTGTCCTTCTGTATATGTCAAGCCTCTAAACAGACTGATTATGTGTGCAAAATATAATATTTTAAAGCATGTGAAATGTAGAACATTTTGTATGCTTTAAATGCCAGGATGTCATAATAACTTCAGCTTTTCATCTACATGTAGTAGGAATTCGTTGTATGCTACTGAGGAAGAGAATCTTATTTTCAGATCCATGTGTGTTTGACAACAGCTGATAATCAGCTGATATTTCTGTAAGGGGAAACGCTATACCAAAATGAACGAATGGCGGGAAACAACGCAATTGCGCATTAAATGACACATTTTTACTAACAAGTAAGTTCTAAATAATATGTAGTACGATTAGTACACATTATGTAGATTTGAGTAAGTAGTAGGCAAGACAGATTCTGGACATTTTGAGTATGTTACCTGGCACACCCATATCACCTTCGACTCCAGGGTTTCCATTCAAACCAGGATTTCCTTTCTGGCCATCTCTGCCTGGGTCGCCAAAAGCACCTAAAAGAAAAGTGTGAGGTCAAAATATTAGTAACAAACAATTGTCTATGGGGATTAATAAAGTTTACTTAATCAAATTGAATAGCTAGGCATGGTAGTGATTTATTAAGGAGAGGGTTCGCGGGTAGGCAATTGAAAAGTTTTTTTCAATAGTGTGTCACAATGCTTGGTACCTTGAGGCCCGGCCCTCCCGGGAATCCCATCCTTGCCACAGGCTCCATTGCGCCCGATCACACCAAGATCTCCTTTGGCACCTGCTAAGCCCCTTGGACCTGGAGAAAAGAGAGCAGAGTCAGAGGTCAGGGGTCACTAGATCTAAAAGGCCGTAACACATTTTGGGACAGTATAACATCATACAACTCATAAGAAAATTAATATTGCTATCATAAATAATCACTTCATTAATCCCCAAAGGAGAAACTGTGAACAGCATCAAATACATTTCTGATGTAGTCATGCTACTGTAAAGGCCTGTTGAGACTTCTTGCATTAAGTAGTTGTTACTTCTTAATCTGAAAAAAAGCCTTCACAACAGGAAATGCTGTTTTTTACGCTCAGGAACAGAGCATTACTTTCAAACTATTTTTCAGATTCAGAAACAATATTTTGCTATTATCAATGAGGACAGTACAGCAGTTTTGGTATTGACCAACATACAGTGGTTGCTCCACTAAAGGTTTTGCGATTATGCTGCGGTACTTAGAGGTCATTTGTGGTTTAGTACGGTACCCTGCGTCACCACTTCATTGCTCCAGATGAGTGCAAGGGGGCGTTAGAGCACTGATTATGCTTTTGGGTCCTACTGTGACTCTAAATGACAATGAATGGGCGACATAAACCTAAATAGAAAATGATCATTGTGCACAACCTTAGTATTACTGTTGTTACACTAGGGTTTTTAATATTTTATTTTGTTAGGATTATTTTGCTCTTACTGTAATACTGTATCCCACTCCCGACCCTTTCCTGTAGGCGCAATGGTCTAAGACAGGTGTGTTACTACAGATGCTGGTTCAATACCCGTGCCGGCCTCAACTGTGAGACCCATGAGATGACTGTAGGTTTTTGGTTCCTCTCCCTCTAAAAACAGAAATAAATAATTCTTGATAAAAAAATTGCTTTGTTTACATATTAGCAACAATGTCTCACCCCATGTTCAAGAATGGACATTTTCCTAGCTCATTTTACGTTATTTGAAGACAAAATCTCCAAAATATTGTTATTATTAATTTAGAATGATATAAAAGCCCTTTGGATATTCTCACAGATATATTATTAACCCTGTTATTAGCAGGACAATATATATTGGTCATATTGATCTAGGCCCTCGCACTCAATGGGATAGTCTGGCAGTTCTCCAGCTGTGTCCACTGAAAGCGTGTGAGGTTCAAGGCACGAGGGCAGGGGGCACGAAATGGGCCGCAGAGCCATGCACAGAAGACAGACCTAGCCCATGGGGAAGGGAGGAGGGCAGTGGAGAGTAGCACACTGGGTACACAGAGCAACACTTTAAGGGGCATTGCACTAATAATGGCGCTGACTAGGGAAACGTTCCAGATGGAGGGTAGGGGGAGAATTCTATCGTCAGATGTATTTCTAAGATAGGTTCTAAGTTAAGTATTATTATTATTATTATGTATGACATCCGCCCGTGATTGAGAATCCCATAGCACAGCGCACAATTGGTGCAGCATTTCTCTCCCTCTAAAAACAGAAATAAATGTTTTGGCCTTTACAAATATTATTTTGGCCTTTACTCAGATTACAATCACTCACTTTTGTTTTTTTGAAAACGAAATAACCTCCAAAATATCATTATATGTTATCAAGTTGATGGCACAGTCATATAGCAGCACCTACATAAAGCTGTGACTCACTCATTCATGGATTTGGATCAAAACAAATAAGTACCAACATTCTTTCTAAAAGTCTTCAATAAATAAATGTTTTGGTTATCCTGACCTGGACACCATGTACAGTATTATAATAGCCCATTATGGGCTATTAGCAGGACAATATACCTTTACCAACACCTCTCTGTATAATGATACTTTGTGGATGGGGCCTCCCTACCACATCACAATGCAAAAGTGTGTTGCTACATGTAACTGACAATTTACCTGTAATCTATGTAGTTGTTTTATGTTTGAATTGTTTACGTGATCGCTATGCGGGGGAAATGATAAGACAAGCGGAACTACGTGGATGGACTGCTTTGGACCTTTCTATGCCAAGGACGGAAGTAGAGAGTTAAAGCGTTATGGGCTCCTACTCACTTGCATGGCCTCTCGAGCAGTTCACTGTCACGTCCTTTTGGGCCAGGACGTGACTAGGGTTTTCTGTGTCTTTATGTTGTGTTTTGTGTTGGTTCCCAATTAGAGGCCGCTGTTAGTCGCCTCTAATTGGGGATCCTATTTAAGTCGGTTCCTTCCCCACCTGCCTTGTGGGTTATTGTTTTTTGTATGTGCAGTTGTGCACACACAACTATGTCCGATCGGTTGATTGTTCTTATTTTTTGAAGTTTCACTTTAGTAAAACATGTGGAACTAACAACACGCTGCAACTTGGTCCGCTCATTTTCCAGATCGTGACAGAATAACCCACCACAACAGGACCAAACAACGTGCCCCCATGGAGAAGGTATTCTGGACCTGGGAGGAAATAATGGGGGGTTGCGAGACCCTTCCGTGGTGGGAGTAGCTGAGGAGAGAGAGGGAACAGTGAGGACGCCGGGGTCCAGGGCCACAGCAACCCCAAGATTTCTTTTTGGGGGGGGGCACATGGGGCTGTCGGGCGAAAGGAGAGGAGACCCTGAATGGAGGAACCTGAAGGAGTTCAAGGAAGGTTACAGGAGAGAGGTATGGGCAAGGAAGGAGATGTAGCGCAGGCGCCTAGAAGAGCATCTTCCCAGCCCAGTACGTCCAATGCCAGTTCCCCGCACTCGCCCTGAGGTGCGTGTCGTCAGTCCGGTAGGACCTACGCCGGCTCCACGCACCAGGATGCTAGTGCGCCTCCCCAACCCAGTACGTCCTGGTCCGGCACCACGCAGCAGGCCTCTATTGCGTGAGACCAGCCCGGTACGTCCAGTGCCAGCTCCACGCACCAGGCGTCCAGTGCGCATCCCCAGCCCGGTGCGTCCAGTTCCAGCTCCCTGCACTCGCCCAGAGGTGCGTGAGACCAGCCCGGTACGTCCAGTGCCAGCTCCACGCACCAGACCTGCAGTGCGCCTCTCCAGCCCGGTGCGTCCAGTGCCAGCTCCCCGCACTCGCCCAGAGATGCGTGAGACCAGCCCGCTACGTATAGTGCCAGCTCCACGCACCAGACCTGCAGTGCGCCTCTCCAACCCGGTGCGTCCAGTGCCAGCTCCCCGCACTCGCCCAGAGATGCGTGAGACCAGCCCGGTACGTCCAGTGCCAGCTCCACGCACTAGGCGTCCAGTGCGCATCCCCAGCCCGGTGCGTCCAGTTCCAGCTCCCTGCACTCGCCCAGAGGTGCGTGAGACCAGCCCGGTACGTCCAGTGCCAGCTCCACGCACCAGACCTGCAGTGCGCCTCTCCAGCCCGGTGCGTCCAGTGCCAGCTCCCCGCACTCGCCCAGAGATGCGTGAGACCAGCCCGGTACGTATAGTGCCAGCTCCATGCACCAGACCTGCAGTGCGCCTCTCCAGCCCGGTGCGTCCAGTGCCAGCTCCCCGCACTCGCCCAGAGATGCGTGAGACCAGCCCGGTACGTATAGTGCAAGCTCCACGCACCAGAATCGCAGTGCGCCTCTCCAGCCCGGTGCGTCCAGTGCCAGCTCCCCGCACTCGCCAAGAGGTGCGTAAGACCAGCCCGGTATGTCCAGTGCCAGCTCCACGCACCAGGCGTCCAGTGCGCATCCCCAGCCCAGTACGTCCTGCTCCTGCTCCACGCACCAGGCCTCTAGGGTGTCGTCCCGAGCCCAGTACGTCCTGTTCCTGCTTCACGCACCAGGCCTCTAGGGTGTCGTCCCAGCCCGGCACGTCCTGTTCCTGATCCACGCACCAGGCCTCTAGAGTGTCGTCCCAGCCCAGTACGTCCTGTTCCTGCTCCACGCACCAGGCCTCTAGGTTGTCGTCCCAGCCCAGTACATCCTGTTCCTGCTCCACGCACCAGGCCTCTAGGGTGTTGTCCCAGCCCAGTACATCCTGTTCCTGCTCCACGCACCGGGCCTCCATTGCGTCTTCTCGGGCCAGTATGGCCCGCAACGGAGCCGCCACCGACAAGGGCCCACCCGACCCCCATTGACTGTTTGTTGCGGTCGGAGTGGGGTTTGACTGGGGTTTTCTATGTGTCTTTATGTTGTGTTGTGTTTTGTGTTGGTTCCTAATTAGAGGCAGCTGTTAGTCGTTGCCTCTAATTGGGAATCCTTCCCCACCTGCCTTGTGGGTTATTGTTTTTTGTATGTGCAGTTGTGCACACACCCGTATGTCTGATCAGTTGATTCTTCTTATTTTTTGAAGTTTCACTTTATTAAAACATGTGGAACTACCAACACGCTGCACCATGGTCTGCTCATTTTCCAGATCATGACATTCACTTTGAAATGCTTGATGACTTAACCACCAATGCCTTTATCAATGCCCTACGTTCATTCATTGCCATACGTGGTAATGTTCGTCAAATCCGATGTGATCAAGGCAGCAACTTCATTGGTGCAAGACGTGAGTTTGTGGACACCCTGAAAGAAATGGTTCAAGAACGACTGAAGGAACTTGGATGCGAGTTTATCATGAACACCCCATCTTCAAGTCACATGGGTGGTGTTTGGGAAAGGCAAATCCGCACGATACGAAGTGTCTTAACATCCATTCTTGATCAGTCAGACGAAACACAGACAGAAATGGAATAAAGACAGAAGAAACGCAAGGATTAATGACATTGTCATCTTGCAAGATGATACGGCACCACACAACCAGTGAAAGGTTACAGAAGTGTACCCGGGACAGGATGGCCGGGTGAGAAGATTCAAGTTACTGCTCAGCGACTCAACCCTGGATAAGAGAGGTAAACGCACCAAACCCACCTATCTGGAGAGGCCCATCCATAAGACAGTCAACCTCCTGGAAGCCGATCAAGAAACCTGCAGACCCCTCCTCACAGAAATCACCGGTGATTGGTGGGAGTGTAACTGACAATTAACCTGTTAGTCTATGTCGTTGTTTTTGTTTGAATTGTTTACATGTTTGCTATGCGGGGGACAAGTGGAACTACGTGGCTAAGAACTGTTGAAACTGGGATTATTATCGTAGTAACACACCTTTGGAGTGAAGGCAATCCTGCGCTGTGTTAGGTAAGTTTTCATGTCTTCGGGTGTAGTTCGTAAAGGTTGAAGTGTGTATGTTAAGATGGTAAAGCTATAATAATTAAGGATGAAGCGTGAATTCATGCCAGGAATAATGAATGTGAAGTTTTTGATTTCCTCCCTTCTGTAATAGACAGCCAATGAGGTATTTTTCCTTTTCATTTGTTTAATCTTATACTGTTATAGCTCTGGCTAAACTGTTTATTTATGTAAGCACTTCAGAATTATTTCAAGCTAATAAGTCACTCATAAGACAAGAAAGTTGTAAGAGTGTGCTTAACTGTATTTTCATTTACTTTATAGTTCTCACGGAAGGTGATAATTCTGACTAAATCTACAGAATAAAGCCACCAGTTAAAATCAAGGAACGGTTGTGCTTGTGGTTACTGGAGGGAGCTACACTACAGATACCCGTGCCGGCCGCCACCGGCAGACCCATGAGGCGGCTTTTTAATTTAGAATCTTCCAATACTCTATATGTAATTATTGGCGGAGAGTCACGTCATATTTTTCTATATACTGTAGGCCTACCGTAGACGACATGGCTCTCACTAGTGTTGAGTAATGTGCTGTTAAAAGTGGTGTAGGTCTTATTTAATTAAAGAGCATATTGAAGTTAGAAGCAATAGGATTTGAAGCAATAGCCTACAACTATTTTAGCACCGTTTCGAGCTGCTCTGAGACAAGCATGGGGACTGGTCTTGATAAATCAATGAGAATCTCTGTTTGGGTAACACCATAATATTAATCAAATTAATTAAGAGGAATTTCTTTAAATCAGTTCCATATACTATGTTCTTACAAAAAAAGGTTTTAAATTCTCTAGTACAGCCACTATTGAAGGCTATCAAATGCTTCTCAAAGATGCCCTCTGGTGGTCAAACTAACACTAACTAGCATTAATGGTATCAGAGTATGGCACTTAAATAACGTGCCATAAAATTATGCGGCACCACGCAAGCTGTACACTGCAACAGTACGCTGCAACTTTTAAAGGACAAACCACTGTAAATGTTTCTAAAGACTCAAGGGGAGAAGGGAATAGCCTACTACAGATACTTTGTGTAAGTCTATGAAGACAGGGTGTTCTAGAATCATCATTGGAGTTTGTAGTGTTGATTGGGGTTAGGGGTCATTCAGAGTCAGGGGTCATTCAGAGACTGACCTATAGGTCCTGGGCCTGCAGGGTCCCCATGGACCTCGATGTATGTTGTGACTCCAATATCTCCAGGAGTCCCACAATCTCCCACAGGTCCCCTGGCTCCTACAGAGCCCATCACCCCATCAGCACCCATCAGACCTGGAGACAGAAATCAACATCATCATCATCATCATAGCGTGTGTGTGCGCATAAAAGTATTGGACAGTTCTACCTTTAGGGCCAAGTCGTCCCCCTGGTCCTGGGCATCCGTCTGGTCCTGGTGTACCACATGTTCCTGATGGCCCCATGTCTCCTCTCAGGCCTTGGAGAACACACACACAGGTCCATAACAGTTGATCACACAATGGCACATTATCATCTTCACCTTAAAGCAACAGTGGTCTAACCTGGTATCCCAGGTACACTATCTCTTCCTCTGAATCCATTCAGGCCGGCAGCCCCCCCAGGTCCCGGGGGTCCATCAAACCCGGGCCGTCCAAGCGGCCCCATCAATCCTGGGGCCCCTCTGCCAGGCAGACCTGAACAACCCTGCACCCCCTTCTGTCCTCTGGTCCCTGAAGCATGTAGAGACCCAAGGATACATAGAGAGGAGAGTGAGATGGGGGAGAGGAGAAAAAGAAAGGGTGAGAGGACAGAGAGATGGGGGGAGAGGAGAGAAAGAAAGGGGGAGAGAACAGAGAGTCGGGGGAGAGGAGAGAGGCAGAGATGGGGAAAGGAGAACGAGACAGCAGGAAGAGGAGAAAGGGGAAAAGGAGAGAACAATAAGGAGGAACACACAGCGAGGTCTTTATGAGAGTGTCATATGTACAGTAGAGTCACAGCTAGAACTTTTATGAGCAGTGTTATGAAAGAGATGCTTACAGCATCAGATATGCTTACATGCAGTGTTCTGACTGAGATGCTTACATGCTTACAGCAAAGCTGTCATCAAGGCAAGGGGTGGCTATTTGAAGAATCTTAAATATAAAATACTTTTTTGGTTACTACATGATTCCATGTATGTGTTATTTCATAGTTTTTATGTCTTCACTATTATTCTACAATGTAGAAAATAGTAAAAATAAAGAAAAACCCTTGAAAGGGTAGGTGTTCTAATATCTTTGACCTGTAGTGTACATTCTGGGATCAAAAAAACAAAAGGGCACCCTTTGCCACTTGTTTCGATAAACAGCTGAGGGGTGGGGCTAAGGATATGTACCTGTGAAGCCAATGATTCCTTTGAGACCTACAGCCCCCGGAGGGCCTGGACAGCCTGGTGTACACTCCCCAGCAGCCCCAGGTAGACCAGGTAAGCCCTCAGCACCTTTACTGCCTGAGGATAGACAGAAGCAACAATCAGACTGTGTGTGGGGGTGTTTGTGGGTGTGTGTCTGTGTCTACTCACCTCTGTCTCCATGTGGACCATCTCTTCCTGGCATGCCAGGCGATACACAAAGCCCAGGCAGACCAGAGTCTCCAGTCAGCCCCAGAGAACCATCCTCCTCTGGGGGGCCTGGTCTACCTGGCAGCCCTGGGAGGCCTGGTCTGAAATCACCCTAAAAACCCATACGACACAGAATGACTATGTATGGACACACAAAGACAGCACACAGTAGAAGGACACACACACGCCCGCACTCACCCACAAACTCATTCAAACACACTCACGCATGTGCACACACACACAAAATGTTTGTACTCCACTGACCTTAGGGCCTGGCATCCCGGGAGCTCCGGATGGTCCTGGTCGTCCCATACTTCCAAACCGTGGGACAGAAGCAACCCCCGCCTGGCCCTTCTCACCTGAGAGGGGATATTGGGAACAGTCTCATGACTGAATCTGTACATGAGCTCCATCTGCAGTTTTTTCCAATCACGTACAAGCATTTTTTTGGAACAGTGTAGTTCGAAGATCCGTTGCCTTCTCTAAACAGCAAATACTTTCATCAAAACTATAAGATACTGTTAATTAAGCAAATACATGAATCATAAGAACTGCCTCCAAAAAAGATTAACGCATCAATGAAATGAGTCTGTCTTAAAAAAATCATATTTAATCAATATCACTAAACCATGATGATCAAAATTGGAAGTAAAAATATCAAATGATCAAAATATCAATTATCCTCCTTTTATGCATTTTTCACTAAACATTTACATTTACAACATGGTTATATCCTCAGGTCGGAGGGTTCAGGGTCATTAACTTGTTAGGGATCGGCTCATGAGGTGACTGTTTTGGAGAGCCTGGCGTGCCCAAAGTAAAATGCCTTCCATTCAGGCCCAGAAAGTAGGATATGCACATATTTAGTACCATCGGATAGGAAACACTCTGAATTTTCCAAAAGTGTTAACCATTTGTCTGTGAGTAAAACAGAACGCATATGGCAGGCGAAACCCCAAGGAATTTCTGTCATGGAAAAAGTGATGTTGACACATTGCTCATTTGGAACCCCTCCCTCATGAAAATGCCCATATAAGGGCATATGAATGCAGTACCCATCGCTTCCTTTAGATGTCAACAGTCTCGAGACAGTGTAAATTTTCATTTTGGATGCTTTAGACCAGAAAATAATAGCAAACCAGGAAGTATCCTTTTTATGTCAACAGTACCCAGCGCGCGCTCCCGACAAGGCGCGCAGTGTCTTTTTTACCGTCTTTATCGATCAGTTTATATTCCGGTTGATTTATAATAGTACATATACGTAAAAGTGTTCCTAAGGATACATTTAAAACTATGTTTGATTGTTCTTGGACAAGTTTATAGGTATAAGATGAACGAGTTGTCGTCACGTTTCAATGGAGGAGTGGAGGCTGTCGTTTCTGATTATAACGCGCGAACCAAATGGAGATTTATGGATAAAATACATTACCTTTTCTAACAAAAGAACCATGGATTGTCTTCGTTGGACACTTGGGATGACCTCAGCAGAAGTTCTTCAACAGGTAATTGATTTGTTTTCGCTGTGAAATGTGTTATGTGTGTGCCATGATGGCTAATCGATTCATGGCTATGGGAAAAATATGTGAGGTGCTACCCTCAAACAATCAAATGTGCTGCTTTCGCCGTAAAGCCTTTTTGAAACCTGACAATATGATATTGCCAAGAAACAGAGCTTTTGATGAGTATGGAACACTTGTATATTGGTGGATGTTTAATAATTCAACTTTTGGATTTTGATTTTGGCGCCTTGCATCCCTGAGAGGTTAAATAAATTAGACAGTCGCAAGACAGAACTTTAAATAGGACTATGGCATGTCAAGGGAACTGTAGCTTACTCTTTAGATGAGTTAAATGGAAATTGAAATCTGGACATTGACTAACCAGAATAACCTACTGTTTTTGGGCAAACTCCAAAGTCCTCTAATAATACTAGTCCCATGCGAATCGACATCCCTTTGTTTTAAGAGAAATTTCAGTTTTATAGGTGTTGCTCAGTGTTCGAGCAAGAAAATAATAACTGACTCGATAAATTGAACAAAATGCTGCGCATAGCCTTAATATGAAGGCCTTACATGTATCAACTTTCACAGTGAATGCTTTTGATTATACGTTTTGTGCGAAAGAATTGAACATCGCCAAGTGCATCATAAAACGTATTGTCCCTATTTAATGCAACCCTTGTTAAAAGATCGCAAATCAGCAGACAACTGAGCTAAACAAGTTCACTTTCTCATCCATTGCCTAAAAACGCATATCAAGTGCAAGTCAGCTGTTTAGCTCACATCTGAAAGCTGGTGGACATATAAGACTTCTTTCACTGCGGATCGCTAAAATATGCTAATGATTATGATCGCACTTGCTCAATTCCGATATTATGGCGACACTATACGACACTATAAGATGGTTTAGTATGGTTTAGAAACTTGGGAAAAAAGCTAGAGTTCAGTGTAGCCTGACAAAAGAGAAGCTACATGTATCTAATTATAGTTGTAATTATAGTAATTAAAGTTGACTAGCCTAACAACATTTCAGAAATTATAAGCAGAAACATATCAAAATCACTTTATCACATATATTCGGGCGGTTGCAGATGCGTTATTAGCCAATGCGGGCGGGTGCAGTGAACAAACAGCTGACCCGCGCACCACTAGTTCACAAACACATAAAATCAAATATTTGTCTTAATCATTTCAGGCAGCAAAATGTAAAGACCCTGCAAATGGTTTGTTGACTTTCACTAGGCACTGGGCCCTGATTTATATCCAATATAGCCCTGATGGAGTGATTTAGAATGTTGTGCACTAGTATTTACTGATTGCTGGAAATAGTGAACACATTTGTCTTCTGATAAAAATGTTGTGTTAATATTCTGAAAACAAAACACAACATTGAATTTTGTATTCAAATGATGCCATGTGTATTCATAGTTTTGCAAAAGGGCATCTAAGATATGTAATCCAGATACAAAGGCAAGAAGGTTATCAGAATTTTAGAAAAATGTATTTGGGCATTTCATGTTTCATTCAAGGGTTTTTCTTTAGTTGGACTATTTTCTACATTGTAGAATAATAGTGAAGATATCAAAACTATGAAATAACACAGAGGGAATGTACTAACCAAAAAAAGTGTTAAACAAATCAAAATATATGTTATATTTGAGATTCACCTATTGCCTTGATGACAGCTTTGCACACTCTTAGCATTCTCTCAACCAGCTTCATGAGGTAGTCCTGAAATGCATTTCAACAGAAGATTGCCCTATTTGGTAAAAGACCAAGTCCATATTTTGGCAAGAAAAGCTCAAATAAGCAAAGAGAAACTACATCCATCATTACTTTAAGACATGAAGGTCAGTCAATACGGAACATTTCAAAAACTTTTAAAGTTTCTTCAAGTGCAGTCGCAAAAACCATCAAGCGCTATGATGAAAGTGGCTCTCATGAGGACCGCCACAGGAAAGGAAGACCAGGAGTTATCTCTGCTGTAGATTATAAATTCATTAGAGTTACCAGCCTCAGAAATTGCAGCCCAAATAAATGCTTTTACAGAGTTCAAGTGAAGTGAAGTACAACTGAAAGCCTTCAACTGAAATGTGTCTTCCGCATTTAACCCAACCCCTCTGAATCAACCTTCCAGTTACAAGTCCAACGCTCTAACCACTAGGCTACCAGACACATCTAAACATCAACTGTTCAGAGGAGACTGCGTGAATCAGGCCTTCATGGTCGAATTGCTGCAAAGAAACCCTTACTAAAGGACATCATTAAGAAAAAGATACCTGCTTGGGCCAAGAAACACCGGTGGAAATCTGTCCTTTGGTCTGATGTGTCAAATTGGAGATTTTTTGTTCCAACCACGGTGTCTTTGTGAGATGCAGAGTAGGTGAACGGATGATCTATGCATGTGTGGTTCCCACCGTAAAAGATGGAGGAGGTGGTGTGATGGTGCTTTGCTGGTGACAATGTTGGTGATTCATTTAGAATTCAAGGCACACTTAACCAGCATGTCTACCACAGCATTCTGCAGCGATACACCATCCCATCTGGTTTGCGCTAAGTGGGACTATCATTTGTTTTTTCAACAGGACAATGACCCAACACACATCCAGGGTGTGTAATGGCTATTTGACCAAGAAAGAGAATGATGGAGTACTGCATCAGATGACCTGGCCTTCAAAATCACCCGACCTCAACCCAACTGAAGTAAAGGAAAAGAGTAAAGGAAAAGCAGCCAACAAGTGCTCAGCATATGTGGGAACTCCTTTAAGACTGTTGGAAAAACATTCCAGGTGAATCTGGCAAAGAGAATGCCAAGAGTGTGCAAAGCTGTCTTCAAGGCAAAGGGTGGCTACTTTGAAGAATCTCAAAAATAAACTATATTCTGACTTGTTTAACACTGTTTTGGTCACTACATGATTGTGTCGAGGCACAGATCTGGGGAAGGGTACCAACAATTGTCTGCAGCATTGAAGGTCCAAGTGGCCTCCATAATTCTTAAATGGAAGAAGTTTGGAACCACCAAGACTCTTCCTAGACTCTTCCAATGGTCACTCTGACAGAGCTCTAGAGTTCCTCTTTGGAGATGGGAGAACCTTCCAGAAGGACAACCATCTCTGCAGAATTCCACCAGTTAGGCCTTTATGGTAGAGTGGCCAGACGGAAGCCTCTCCTCAGTTAAAGGTACATGACAGCCCACTTGGAGTATGCCAAAAGGCACCTAAAGACTCAAGGACCATGAGAAAGAAGATTCTCTGGTCTGATGAAACCAAGATTGAACTCTTTGGCCTTAATGCCAAGCGTCACATCTGGAGGAAACCTGGAACCATCCCTACGGTGAAGCATGGTGGTGGCAGCATCATGCTTTTCAGCGGCAGGGACTCAGAGACTAGTCAGGGTTGAGGAAAAGATGAACGGAGCAAAGTACAGAGAGATTATTGATGAAAACCTGCTCCAGAGTGCTCATGACTTCAGACTGGGGCGAAGGTTCACCTTCCAACAGGATAATGACCCTAAGCACACAGCCAAGGCAACGCAGGAGTGGCTTTGGGACAAGTCTCTGAATGTCCTTGAATGGCCCATCCAGAGCCCGGACTTGAACCCGACTGAACATCTCTGGAGAGACCTGAAAATAGCTGTGCAGCAATGCTCCCCATCCAACCTGACAGAGCTTGAGAGGATCTGCAGAGAAGAATGTGAGAAACTCCTCAAATACAGGTGTGTCATGCTTGTAGTGTCATTCCCAAGAAGACTCGAGGCTGTAATTGCTGCCAAAAGGGCTTCAACAAAGTACTGCGTAAAGGGTTCTGAATACTTACACTACCGTTCAAAAGTGTGTGGTAACGTAAAAATGTAATTGAAATGAATTGCAATGAGTTGCAAAATGAATAGGAAATAAAGTCAAGACGTTGACGTTTTTCATTGAAATAATAATTGTGTCCTTCAAACTTTACTTTGGTCTAAGAATCCTCAATTTCAGCAATTACAGACTTGCAGACCTTTGGCAAATCTGAAGAGATTTCACCCCATGCTTCCTGAACCACCTCCCACAAGTTGGATTGGCTTGATGGGTACTTCTTACGTACCATGTGGTCAAGCTGCTCCCACAACAGCTCAATAGGTTTGAGATCCGGTGACTGTGCTGGCCACTCCATTATAGACAGAATACCAGCTGACTGCTTCTTCCCTAAATAGTGATTGCATAGTTTGGAGCTGTGCTTTGGGTTATTGTCCTGTTGTAGGATGAAATTGGCTCCAATTAAGCGCTGTCAACAGGGTATTGTATGGCGTTGCAAAATGGAGTGATAGCCTTCCTTCTTCAAGATCCCTTTTACACTGTACAAATCTCCTACTTTACCACCATCAAAGCACCCCCAGACCATCACATTGCCGTCAAGCACTACTCCAGCGTCTTTGAATTTTTTCTGCGTCTCATGAATGTTCTTCTTTGTGATCTGAACACTTCAAACTTAGATTCGTCTGTCCATAACACTTTTTTCCAATCTTCCTCTGTGCAGTGTCTGTGTTCTTTTTCCCATTGTAATGTTTTCTTCTTTATTGGCCAGTCTGAGATATGGCTTTTTTTTGCAACTCTGCCTAGAAGGCCAGCATCCCGGAGTTGCCTCTTCACTGTTAACGTTGAGGCTGGTGATTTGCGGGTACTATTTAATGATGCTGCCAGTTTTCTCAAACTAGACACTAAGGTACTTGTCCTTATGCTCAGTTGTGCACCGGGGCCTCCCACTCCTCTTTCTATTCTGGTTAGAGCCTGTTTGCGCTGAGTAGTACACAGCATTGTACGAGATGTTCAGTTTCTTGGCAATTTCTCACATGGAATAGGCTTAATTTCTCATAAAATGAATAGACTGACGAGTTTCAGAAGAAAGTCCTTTGTTTCTGGCCATTTTGAGCCTGTAATTGAATCCACAAATGCTGATGCTCCAGACACTCAACTAGCTGTTTAATTGCTTCTTTAATCAGAACAACACTTTTCAGCTATGCTAAGATAATTGCAAAAGAGTTTTCTAATGATCAATTTGCCTTTTAAAATGATGAACATGAATTAGCTAACACAACGTGCCATTGGAACACAGGAGTGATGGTTGCCTATCATGGGCCTCTGTTCACCTATGTAGATAATCCATTAAAAAAATCTGCAGTTTTCAGCTACAATAGTCATTTACAACATTAATATCTACACTGTATTTCTGATCAATTTGATGTTATTTTAAATGTACAAAAAATTGCTTTTCTTTCAAAAACAAGGACATTTCTAAGTGACCCCAAACTTTCGAACGGTAGTGTATGTAAATGTCATATTTGTATGTTTTATGATTTAAAACCTGTTCTTTTGTCATTATGTAGTATTATTGTGTATTTTATATTGTATTATACAGGATGCATTTGGAAAAGAGACCTAGGGCTCAATATGTCTTCCCTGTCAAAATAAAGGTTAAATAAAACCATTTAAAATCATTGTTGTTCTTCTATATGTACGTTTGACCACAGTTCCAAAAAACACCTGTATGCAATGGAGTAAACTGTAATACAGGATGTGCAGTGTGTGCAGGATTTTGTTCCAGCCCATCTCTAACTCCTGTGATTCACCGAATGGCTGTCTTCAAATTATCATGATTACCTGAATTAGGTTTGTTGTTAGTGCTGGGCTAGAATAAAACTCTGCACACTATGTTGCCCACCTCGGATCTTACCAGGGTACAACAGAGCTAGGGTTCTTGGGTAGTGAAGTCATTCTCACCTTTAGGCCCAGTGTTGCCAGGAGGGCCCCGGACAGACAGACCTCTATCCCCCTTGGCGCCGAAGTTGCCAGGGAAGCCAAGACAGCCATTTATACCAGGATTCCCTGAAAACATATAGGCAATTATAAAATAGTTCACTGGGTTAGAAACTGGTGCTGGCAACCCCATGGATGAATGTTGGATTCCCACATGGGCCACATGTTGATAGTTAAGTAATTTGTTGTGGATAAAAATGTATGCAAAAAAACAACATTAACACCATTACCTGCCGATGATCCCATAAATTCTCAGCTAATGCCGTGATACTAATGCTGGGCTGTTAGTGTATGTATGATATTGTCTTTATGTCAAGAATCTCCCCCAGAGCTCGTGGCTAAAGGCCTCACCTGAAGGTCCTGGGTTGCCTTGATGACCCTTCTCTCCCTTCAGTCCGGGGTCTCCTGTGGTTGTTTTCGTCTCACCCGCTGAGCCTTTCTCTCCTGCAGGAGGAGATGAGTGCGAGACAACAGTGAGAAGAGTGAGAGAAGAGTGTGACACATTTACACATTCTGTAAAACAGATCAAGTGAGACACGAATTAGACAAGAGTGAGACACAATCACACATTCTGTGACATAGGTCAAATTGCTGGGATGCCAGTTCTCTCTTGAAAAAATAATGATCCTACTGTACCTGGATCTCCAGGTCTCCCTCGCAGGCCTTGCACCCCCAGGTTTCCCTTCTGTCCATGGCACCCTGAGGACCCCACACCTGGGGGGCCCTGGGTCCCCATCTGGCCTGTCCGTCCACGTACACCTTGAGAGCCGGCATCACCCCGATCACCCTTGGGCCCAGGAGGTCCCTACAGCAAACAGACACTAAATAGTTAAGTCTGGGTACATCATGGGTAGGGCCCCAAGTCTTTTCAAACCACATGGCCTGGCCATGAAAAAACACAGGCACTAGTTACAGGCTATAACAACAGCCAAGAGCTTAGCCTGTTAAGACCTTGTGGTCAGGTCCCATATTGTAGTCCAGCATGCTAACGCTGTTCACTTATACAATGGTTCTGCTCCTTAATTAGATACTACTGTTACAATGACCATCCTCCAGTCATTGGCATTGATTGTACAGTATGTAATGGTGGAGGTGGAGCGGGTCACACTCACTAGGTTTCCCTTTAGACCAGGCTGGCCTTTCAGTCCTGGGTATCCAGGGACCCCGTCAGTCCCATCGGTCCCAGGAACTCCTGGAGCCCCAGGTGAGCCAACAGGCCCCTTGTCTCCTGGGGACATGGAACCTTTCTCCCCCTTGGGCCCTGTAGAACCTGGCACACCTGGTAAACCATAGGGACCCTACAGATACAAAGAATCATTAGAATAAAATCTCCCACATACAATGTAAAAACGCCTTAACAAAAAGTCCTATATAAAGAATTTGTATCTGAATCTGGGGTGATTCCATAATGTCTGTCAGTCCAGGTCAAGTCACCTGTGGACCTGGTGGACCTCCAAGACCTTTGACTCCTCGAAATCCCTTGGATCCAGGAGCACCATCTCGACCTGGTGAAGCACAAATGCTGTAAATACAGGGGCAACTATAGAGTATTCTACACATACTAACCTATAGTAGAGAAGCAAACCTGTAAAAAGTGCTTGAGCTGTCATCCATGCTAGGTCAAACAATAATGGGGTGATACACAAAGTTAGGCCGGATGTCATGTGAATATTTTATTTTTTAATGCCATTTTCAAGTGGTCAACGGTCTGGTGAAAATGTACATAATGTAAATAGTAATAGATTTAGGTCAAACATCCTGAAATTCGCAACAGAAACTGAGTGGATTATCAAACATAAACCCTTAAGACTATGGAATAGATGCATTAAAAGTTACTTTTCATACAGCTATTATGCTTTCAGACATGCAAATATACAGAAAATATGAAAATTCAGACGTGTTCAGCTACAGTTGTAGTCTGTAGTTCCACTAAAGGAACATTCTCAGATGATAATAGACGCTACCAGAAAACTGTGAGAAACCCCACCGAACAAGGAAAACTTTACCTCATTAGAATCTGACTTTATGGGCCAGATATACTGGAACTTTAATGTCATTTCTAAGGGGTAAATATACAAGCAGGCAAATAGGATAGTCACAGATTCTGACCAAATTTACTGAGCATATCAAATTGACTATTTACTATTACCAACTGACTATTGAATCATTTATACATACATAGACTATTGTATAAACATAATTATTATGCTTTATTATGCATATACACAAGAAAAGCATATGTTCCATAATTTGTGGTCAAACTTGGGCTTTGGAAACCAGAATAAGTTTCTCAAACAGTTTAAATCCACTCTAGCTACCCAGAAAGACACTTCTGAACAATAAGCACTTTACCCCATGTGCTACATGAAGATAGGAAATTCTGAGGCAGAAATATTGGAGAGATACTATATTGGAACTAAGGCATAGATATTGGACTAATGCAGTCAAAGTTGACAATGTTGAGGTAATGATAGATTTCGTCCATACTTATATTCACGTCCATATGACTAACATCTGAATGTATACTTAAATATGCAGTACATGGAAAATGACTGTCCATAATGACAATTTATTGAATATTTGCTGATGATTCCAGCGTCAAATGTGTTCAATTATAGGTGTGGTATACGCAGGAAAATCAACTCGGTGCTGTATGCGTTCTCTGGAAAACAATGAAACTCTGGAGGGTAATTGCCACTCCGCTAGCATGTCGTGACACATACCTTCCACATTTTGCGTTATTTTCCATAGAACGCATAGCCCCTCGTTGATTATCATCACTTGTGATACACAAATAAATACAAATAATTTCTCAAGTATTTGATGACATGTGCTGTGTGGTACCATTCTATTCGAATTTAGCCACCCTCTCAAGTTCGTCATCCAAGACAAATGTGTTATGCATCATATCTAATGAATCGTGCGTACATATAATAGAAACCATAAACATTTGGATACGTAGATACATGTATATTATTTTCATTGAATATATCAAAGTGTTTTTTTATCTCAAGTTTGTATTTTATTGTGTGCCTGCTAGTAACGCTACCCCATAAAAAATAAGAATGAGAAAAGTATTGACTTTGTAGCACATTTCCAAATGAATTGAGTACAGTAGCTAGATTGACACTGTAACTAAGGAATATAGACTGTACTATTGCTCACATACACAAAAAGTTTGATATTTTCCATCCCATGACTGTGGTCATATTCACTATCATACCTTGATGAATGTTAGAGTGAATCTTCCACATACCCACAAACCTCCGTCAAACTGATATTCAGATCTTAGCACAGGCATTTGATTTTGTAAGTATTACAACAATTATAATTCTGTGACATTTTTTATATTTGTTGACATTCAGAGAAAAATTGTGAAATCTCTTACAACACTTTTTAAATATCTGTCTAATTTGACTGTAGCCGTATAATGTATATCACATTGTCAGTAAGTAAAGCGTGTTATGTTCCACAGAATCCTCCAGAATAGGAGGTGGCTTAAAACATCCAGCTTTTGTCATTCGGCCTATTTTGTGGTATTTATGGACTCATTGAATATGACATTAAAACATTTGTTATCTTATATGTTATGGAATACCACAGATTTGTCTTGGAATAAGTGTTTTTATCATGACAAACTGTAGAAAGTGTGGCTAAATTCCCATTGAAAGGCCATTGAAGTACCTCAGCACAAATGGCATCTAATGCTTTAAAAAGTATGTGTATTCGTATGTCATTAAGATCAGCAAATATCCAATAAACTGTCATGATGGACGTTGCCATTTTCCAAGTGTGTATATTTAAGTATACATTCTTTTGGATGTTAGTCATATGGACGTGAATATGAATATGGGCGAAATATATAAACTTTGACTGCATTAGTTCCAATATCGCTGCCTCAGAATGAACGATCCTCACAAGGTAAAGTGCTTATTGTTCAGAAGTGGCTTTCTGAGTAATTAGAGGGGATTTACACTGTCTGAGAAAATGATGCACATGCCTTTCCTGTGTATATGCATGGCTTAAGCCTCAATGCATAATAATTATGCCAAAATGTAACTATAATCCAAAGTCTAAATATGTATAAATGATTAAATAGTCAGTTTGTATTGATATACTCATTACATTTGGTCAGAATCTGTGGCTGCTTGTATATTTTACCCTTAGAAATGGATATACAGTATCATTATCTCCGGCCCAGAAACTCAGATTCTTATGAGGTAAAGTTTTCCTGGTTCAGTAGTGTCTCCCCCGCAGTTTTTTTGAGAGGGTCAATCATCTGAGAATGGTCCTTAGTGGGCTACAGACCACAACTGTAGCTGAACACATTTGAATGTTCATATTTTCTGTATAGCATGGATGACAGCCTTTAACAAGAAAATAGTTTTTTCAAGCTGTTTTTCCAGATTGGCTGATCTACTACTAAGCATAATAGGTCGACAACTGGAAATAATGCCTTTTTCCTGAACACGTGACCTAACATGGAAAAACTCAGGGCCATAGTATTATATGACCCGGTCAGACAAAACTTCTTGGCCTAGTCATTGTATGACATGACATGGCATAAAAGAGCTGTTATGTCCATGTATTGGTGTTACCTGTCTCTCCAGGAATGCCAGGCTCTCCGGGTTCTCCCGGTGGTCCAGGGCTCACATTAGTGGGAATGCAGAGTCGACAGACATCACCCTTCTCACCTAAGAGAGACATAACGACAGGCAGGAAGTGGTTGTTCAGTGGTTCTTGCCAGTGAAGTAGCTTGAGCTCTCATTGCCCCGGTGACAACTCATTGTACTCAAATCAATAAATGCAAATAGTCTGGGTGGCCATTTTATTATTTGTTCAGCAGTCTTATGGCTTGGGGGTAGAAGCTATAAAGGAGCCTTTTGGACCTAGACTTGGTGCTCCGGTACCGCTTGCCGTACAGTAGCAAGGAGAAAAATATATGACTTGGGTGACTGGAGTCTTTGACCATTTTTTGGCCCTTCCTCTGACACCGCCTAGTATATAGGTCCTGGATGGCAGGAATCTTGGCCCTAGTGATGTACTGGACCATACGCACTACCCTCTGTAGCACCTTACGGCCGGATGCCGGGGAATTGCCTTACCAGGCGGTGATGCAACCAGTAAGGATGCTCTCGATGGTGCAGTTGTAGAACTTTTTGACGATCTGACGGGGAAAAGACGTTGTCGTGCCCTCTCCAATACTTTCTTGGTGTGTTTGGACCTTGATAGTTTGTTGGTGATGTGGACACCAAGGAACTTGAAACTCTCGACCTGCTCCACTACAGCTCTGTTGATGTGAATGGGGATGTGTTTGGCTATCCTTTTTCTGTAGTCCACGATCATCTCCTTTGTCTCTCTCACGTTGAGGGAAAGGTTGTTGTCCTGGCACCACACTTTCAGGTCTCTGACCTCCTCCCTATAGGCGGTCTCATCGTTGTCGGTGATCAGGCCTACCACCGTTGTGTCGTCAGCAAACTTAATGATGGTGTCGGAGTCGTGCTTGGCCACGCAGTCGTGGGTGAACAGGGAGTACAGGTGGTGACTAAGCACGGGTCCCTGAGGGCCCCCCTAGTTGAGGATCAGCGTGGCAGATGTGTTGTTGCCTACCCTTCCACCTTGGAGCAGCCCGTCAAGAAGTCCAGGATCCAGTTGCAGAGAGAGGTGTTAAGTCCCAGGGTCCTTAGCTTAGTCATGAGCTTTGGGAGCACTATGGTGTTGAACACTGAGCTGTAGTCAATCAACAGCATTCTCACATAGGTGTTCCCAGCCAATCAAAGCACTTCATGGCTACCGACATGAGTGCTACGGGTCGGTAGTAATTTAGGCAGGTTACCTTAGCTTTTTTGGGCATAGGGACTGTGGTGGTCTGCTTGAAAAATGTAGGTATTACAGACTCGGTCAGGGAGAGGTTGAAAATGTCAGTAAAGACACTTGCCAGTTGGTCCGCGCATGCTCTGAGTGGACATCCTGGCAATCTGTCTGAATGATGACCTGTTTAAAGGTCTTACTTGCATTGGCTACGGAGAGCGTGATGACAAAGTCGTCCGGAACTGCTAGTGCTCTCATGCATGCTTCAGTGTTGCATGCCTCAAAGCGAGCATAAAAGGCATTTAGCTCGTCTGAAAGGCTGGCGTCACTGGGCAGCTTGCGGGTGGTTTTCCGTTTGTAGTCCGTAATAGTTCGCATTCAGTCCTGTATTGACGCTTTGCCTGTTTGATGGTTTAGCTGAGGGCATAACCGGATTTCTTATTAGTGTCCTGCTCCTTGAAAGCGGAAGCTCTAGCCTTTAGCTCGTGCGGATGTTGCCTTCTGGTTGGGATATGTACGTACGGTCACTGTGGGGACGACGTTGTCAATGCACTTATTGATGAAGCCGGTGAATGAGGTGGTATACTCTTCAATACCAATGGATGAATCCTGGAACATATTTAAGTCTGTGCTAGCAAAACAGTCCTGTAGCATAACATCCGTGTCATCTGACCACTTCCGTATTGAGCGAGGCACTGGTACTTCCTGATTTAGTTTTTGCTTGTAAGCAGGAATCAGGGTATAATTATGGTCAGATTTGGCAAATGGAGGGCGAGGGAGAGCTTTGTATGTGTCTCTGTGTGTGGAGCAAAAGTGGCCTAGAGTTTTTTTTCCTGTGGTTGCACATGTGACATGCTGGTAGAAATTAGAAATTAGATTTAAGTTTGCCTGCATTTAAAGTCCACGGCCACTAGGACCGCCGCTTCTGGATGAGCATTTTCTAGTTTGCTTATGGCCTTATACAGCTTGTTGAGTGCGGTCTTAGTGCCAGTAGGGGTTTGTGGTGGTAAATAGAAGGCTACAACCGTCTAATTACAGCCCCACCCCTCATCTTACCAGACGTAGCTGTTCTGTCCTGCCGATGCACGGAAAAGCCAGCCAACTGTAAATTATCAGTGTCGTTCTTCAGCCACCACTTGGTGAAACATAAGATATTACAGTTTTTAAAGTCCGTTGGTAGGATAGTCTCGAACTGAGCTCATCCAGTTTATTCTCCAGTGATTGAACATTGGCCAATAGAACGGATGGTAGAGGCAGGTTACCCACTTGCGACAAATTCTCACAAGGCAACCTGATCTGCGCCCCCTGTATTTCCTTCTTAAATCTAGTCAAATTGACATTTTATTCATAAAGCCCTAAAGAGCAAAATGTCAAAACAAACAAACACATCGCTTTACAGTAACCGAGCCTATAAAACATACTTTCCATGAAGCAAAGCAAAAAATGAACTGTTACATTTGTCAAGAAGACCCAACCCTGAACGTTTACTGGACATGACAGTTGCAAACTGCCCCTTAAATTCCATATCCTTATCCCTGCAATGCCCTTTACAGAATAACGTATTTGTCACAGAAAATACCTGTTTCTCCCAACCTGCCTCTATTTCCTGGTTGTCCTGAGATGCCTTTAATGCCTTTAGGACCGGGTGGTCCAGGGTTGCCTCTCAACAGATCTGTGCAAAGAGCAAACCCACAGGGCAACAACACGTTGAATGAATATAATAGCAACATCATATTGCAATGAACTTAACGTTAAACATCAATGGAATTCTTTGTTGCATTTGATGAAAGTGATATACGTAAGTTGTTGTTCTGAGGTTAAAACTTCAACATTGACAACCAAATACAATATCAACTTCAACGTAATGTCACGTTGAATTGATTAATCCTGTCATTGACAAATGTTTTATCCACACTCATATCTAAAACTACAAATATGGAGAAATTAATACATCAACCTCTCCGAGATGGGAGCCTGTAGTCACAGGCTAGCTAGCTAACTCTAACCCTGCTAACCTTTGTTAGATAGAGGCTATGCAGGGACTTTAATTACATTACAGTAGAATGAGATTGTTGTCACACGTTAGTAAACCTAGATCCTTAGACTTTGCATTGCTGCGAATGTGGGATTATAGAGTATAGCAGCATAATATTAAAAGATAGCTAACTGTTCCTTCAGATAGTTTCTGAATTAATGCTGTAGTAATTGTGGTAGCTTTGTAATAACCATTATGTCAGACTGTTGAGGATGACCTAAAGTGACCAGTTGAGGACGACATAGTGGCCAGGTGAGTTGAGCAGGTACCTGGAATTCCAGGGGGACCACGGTCGCCTGTGGGGCCATTATTTCCAGGGGGCCCAGTGGGTCCAGGGGGGCCAATTATGTTTGGGGCAGGTTCCCCCCTCTCCCCTTTATCCCCAGCAAAGCCAGGGGGACCAGGATTCCCAGGTGCCCCAGGGAGAGACAACCCTGAAAACACAATACAATGGTCAGCTTGGTGTGTGTGTGTGTTCGCACATGTACAAAGGACCACGTCACCGTGAAGGGCGATGCGTGACAATGTGTGATGATGCGTGTGTGTGTGTGTTTGTCACTGTTCATGACAAATTTATGGAAAAGGGCAACCACTGTTGGTCACTGTTTTATCCCGGTGGTCTCTAGTTAAACTTTTAATGTGCGCTTAGATCATCCGCACGCTCCCTAAAAGCAGAGCTACATGTGAGGTCGGTGTTAAGTTTTGAAAGCTCTCTACAGGGTTTTATCTTCGGTAGAAATATAACCTGGTAGTCAAGCAGACTAAGGGGTGATTTAACTATTTGACAATCATTCAGTGCAATTGAAAGAAAGTCATTTTTCGTTTAAGACAGCAATTATACTGTGGCAATACATCGTACAGGTTATATGAATGGAAAACTCATTTTGGTGACTCATTACTTTTATATTTCAAATGTATTTATTTTTTGTGTTTGCATTTTTTATGCTCACACCCCATCTCCATTTTCCGCCATACTGCCTTAAACTGGCCCATTTTGTTAGTGATTTATTAAAATCTGTTATTTTTAAGTCTTAGTTATTTTCCAAGTTATGAAATCCAATAATTACAATTTGTATAATCGATTTGAAGAAGCCTCCTGGAGCCAATGGAATCGAGCCATTCTTCCTAAAAATAGCTGCACCTGTCATCTCCTCTCTCTCATCTCCTCAACCTATCCCTGGAGTCTGCCTCCATCCCCAAAGACTTCAACTCTGCATATGTTCAACCACTGATTAAAGGTGGTGACATCACTGATCCCAACTCCTACTGGCCTATATCCATCCTCCCCTTCCTCTCCAAACTCCTGGAGCAGATAGAAAACACCCAGCGTACCCAATAACTGAGCCATAACAACATTGTCTCTGAGTTCCAGTCTAGTTTACGAAAAGGTCACAGCTACATAACTGCCAAACCCAAGGTTCTCAATGACATATTCTCCTCCCTGTACAAAAAACACAACTGTGCTGCACTATTCATTGACCTCTCCAAAGCATTTGACACAGTTGACCACTCCATCCTCATCAAAAAACTCAAAGACATCAGCCTCTCTGACAGCCCCCTCTGCTGCTTCTCCAACTACTTCATTGACCACTCCCAAACCATCAAAAGTGAAAACATTATATCCAAACCCCCGATAGTGGTCCAGTGTCCTTTTTCTGATGCTTCAATCCACCAATCTACCCTACCCAACCCTCCCCTCCCCTCTGCTATGGCCAGTCTCCAAGCCAACTCCCAGCTAGCACTTGGCAGGGTCGTGTTTCATGCAGGACGCATGGCTCTCTCCCGAGTCCGTACGAGAGTTGCAGAGATGGGACAAGACTGTAACTACCAATTGGATATCATGACATTTGCTGCACAGTTTGTTGCTCCATCTTGGTCAGGTCGTTATTGTAAAAGACAACGTGTTCTTTATAGAGCCTCACAGTGGACGTGTCATAATACATATAAAATTATAAACATGTAAATCTCTCTCAGACAAGATTACTTTTATGAATATATTCAGCTCTATTTAGATTAAAACATGCTAATTAGCATCAAATTAGACATCATGCAAGACTACAAATCCCTGCAAGCTCCTACACGTCATCTTTAGCCGACACCTTTGCTAACAGGTATTGTGTCAATTTAAAACTTGCACCAGACAGAAATGTTGCCAATTTACTAATTACAAAATTTTGTTAACATTAGCTAGTTAATCCAGAGATTCTTACCTTTGTCTCGATGCGGCAATCTCAAATGTTTGTATGAAATATAATCCTATATTCTTTAAAGTATTTTACATTAATTACCAGCTTTGGATAGGAAACACTCTGAAGTTTCTAAACCCGTTTAAAAAATGTCTGTGGGTATAACAGAACTGATATAGCAGGCAAAAACCAGAGAAATTTCTGTCCGGAAATCATTTTTCTTTTGACCTTTGCTCACTTTGAATGGCTGATAAAATAAATCATAAGGAAATAGGACACAGGTTGCAGTACCTATGGCTTCCACTAGATGTCAACAGTCTCTGGACAGTGTTCGGAGGCTTTAGCAGTGAGCAGAACCATACAGAAGAAGAATTTCTGAAGGAAGTAGAAAATGTCAACAAGATTTTCCGGGCATGAGAACGTGAGCGCGCCCCACTTTATTTTCCTTTTATAACGTTTAGGTTATCATCCGTGCAAAATATTATCGTTATTATTCATAAAATGATACCTAGGGATGCATTATAACTGATGTTTGATTTGTTTGGGAAAAGTTGAGAGGTATAATTTGAACGCGCTCTCTTCACTGTACAACAGGCGAGTAGACTGGAAATGCTTGGTGGATTTTCTGAACATAACGTGCCAACCAAACTGAGATTTATGGATATAATAAATTACTTTTTCTAACAAAAGAACCATGGATTCTCTTGTTTGGACACTTGGGAAGCCCTCAGCAGAAGTTCTTCGAAAGGTAAGTGATTTGTTTTAGCTCTTATATGGGTTTTGTGAGACCCGTGCTGGATATGAATTTATGCTAATGTGGAAAATATTGAAGGTGCTATCCTCTGAACTCTTATTGGCTAGAATGTTCCAACCTGATCTTGCCTCTTCCCGCCTTCCATCTTTGAGGACATGTATTTCCGTTGTTAGAGCGGTCACTTGACTATCTTTTCAATATAACAGACAATCTTTGGATCAACTGATCTGCAAGTGTATTCTTGTGGGTTTTTGGTTGCAAGCAAGTTTGTATTAACACACAGGTGCATGTAATCTCCCATTTAGTTGCATTTTAAGAAATCCAGCACTAACATACAGCTGAGTGGTTGCCCGTTGGTTGCAATTGGCCAATAGTTCTAAGAGCAAATTAATGGATGGGAAACAAATAAAAATTGATTTACCTGGTTCCCCCTTCATTCCAGGAAAGCCAATCACACCTAGAGTAGAACAGAGACAGTACAGCTACTGACAACTGATCTAACATAACACTGGAATTGACAGTGAAATTAATCGGCTTTCTACTAAAGAGAGAGAGAGAGCAAAAGTTTTGAGAATGACACAAATATTAATTTTCACAAAGTCTGCTGCCTCAGTTTGTATGATGACAATTTGCATATACTCCAGAATGTCATGAAGAGTGATCAGATGAATTGCAATTAATTGCAAAGTACCTCTTTGCCATGCAAATGAACTGAATCCCCCAAAAACATTTCCACTGCATTTCAGCCCTGCCACAAAAGGACCAGCTGGCATCATATTTCGTTACACAGGTGTGAGTGTTAAAGCTATTTCAGCTGCGGGATCGGGGTACCACCAGTAAAGAGCTTGCTCAGGAATAGCAGCACGCAGGTGTGAGTGCATCTGCATGCACAGTGAGGCGAAGACTTTTGGAGAATGGCCTGGTGTCAAGAAGGGCAGCAAAGAAGCCTCCTCTCTTCAGGAAAAACATCAGGGACAGACTGATATTCTGCAAAAGGTACAGGGATTGGACTGCTGAGGACTGAGGTAAAGTCATTTTCTTTCTGATTGTTTTGGGCATCCGAAAAAATACTTGTCCGGAGAAGACAAGGTGAGCGCTACCATCAGTCCTGTGTCATGCCAACAGTAAAGCATCCTGAGACCATTCATGTGTGGGGTTGCTTATCAGCCAAGAGAGTGGGCTCACAACATTTAAATGTGTTAACCCTCGCAAGGCTGCCGGCCCAGATGGCATCCCTGGCCATGTCCTCAGAGCATGCGCAGACCAGCTGGCTGGTGTGTTTACGGACATATTCAATCAGTCCCTATCCCAGTCTGCTGTTCCCAAGTGCTTCATGAGGGTCACCATTGTTCCTGTTCCCAAGAAAGCTAAGGTAACTGAGCTAAGGTAACTGTTTAGCAGCTTTTTGAAGTCAGGCTTTTACACTGTATAGATAGGAAAATATTTGGTCCCTATGTGATAGGTCACCACATCTGTTTTCTCCTTCCACCTCAAACTTTTCTTGTCAGTTGGTATGACGTTTGAAAATGATGTGGCTATGGTAGATTAGCTGTGTTCGAATACCCATACTAACAGTCTGTATACTTAATGAGTATATACACACTACATACTATTAGTTCATTTTAGTATACTGTAAACGAACGGTGTCCTTCCAGTTGAGCATACTAGCGCCTGTCTACCGGAAGTTGATGCTGTTGCTATGCAACCTCTTGCTAGCTTGTTAGAATAATAAATTACTAGCTAGACATTTTACGACTTTAGGTGTGTTCATAAATTCTATCTGGAGTGCGTTTCTATCTTCTATTCTATCTGGAGACGTTTGTAAATTCAGAGCGTTGTCCAATTGTCCATTCTAAATTCAGAGTGTTCAGAGCGCACAATGGACGCTCTGGCCAAGGAGTAGGGTTGGCCCAAGCGCAGAACGTCAGTCAAGCACCCAAGCTAACTGGCTAACGTTGGCAAGCTTGCTAACACTTCACTCGGACCATTTTACTCACCCTAGCAGAGCTGGTTAGGTAGTTTTCATGTTATCCAGAGCCTTGTTGACTAACTGTGCTGCTGGCAACAATTTAATGACGTCTTTTTGCCAACGTTTATTGACACCAGCAAAATTCAACGGGTGTTGAGCGTTTGTAAATTCATCAGTTATTCTGCGCTCTGAAACACTCCGACAAGAGTCCTCTGAAATCGGAGTAGATAGCCAGAGCGAATTTACGAACGCACCTAGTGTCCACTGCTTGTGTACTTCGTATTTTGGCGAATGTAGTACACTATCCGGTAACTTTTGGTATACTAACTAAACTCGGCAAAAAAAGAAACGTCATGTTGAATTCTAAGCAAATCTTGTCTGCTAAATGAACTAGTGCGTTCTTATAAGCACATGCTCCTCTAAAAAAAACGAAGTAGCCTACAAAATGGACCGGTGGGAAAGCGCGGCCTCCATTCGCTACTCGAGGGCATACAGATTACGTATTTTTCCCTGTTCCTGCCCATTTGACAAATGTGCCATTCTTAATTGAAGCAAATTTTTACATATTAGTAAAGATTAAAATAGTCTGATGGGTGAAAATATTATCTCCTGATGAGAGAACAGCTGTGCAGCCTGAGGCAAGGAACAGAGCGCAAGCTTCTCTTGCTAATCCACAGACGACGTAATCGCAATCACACTGCATACTGCTCTAACCCATCTGGACAAGAGGAATACTTATGTAAGAATGCTGTTCATCGACTACAGCTCAGCATTTAACACCATAGTACCCTCCAAGCTCGTCATTAAGCTCAAGACCCTAGGTCTCGACCCAGCCCTGTGCAACTGGGTCCTGGACTTCCTGACGGGCCGGCCCCAGGTGTTGAGGGTAGGAAACAACATCTCCACCCCACTGATCCTCAACACTGGGGGCCCCACAAGGGTGCGTTCTCAGCCCTCTGCTGTACTCCCTTCACCCATGACTGCGTGGCCAAGCACGCTTCCAACTCAATCATCAAGTTTGCTGACGACACTACAGTGGTAGGCTTGATTACCAACAACGACGAGACGGCCTACAGGGAGGAGGTGAGGGCCCTCGGAGTGTGGTGTCAGGAAAATAACCTCTCACTCAACGTCAACAAAACTAAGGAGATGATTGTGGACTTCAGGAAACAGCAGAGGGAGCACCCCCCTATCCACATCGACGGGACAGTAGTGGAGAAGGTGGAAAGTTTTAAGTTCCTCGGCGTACACATCACGGACAAACTGAAATGGTCCACCCACACAGACAGCATGGTGAAGAAGGCGCAACAGCGCCTCTTCAACCTCAGGAGGCTGAAGAAATTCCAAAAACACTCACAAACTTCTACAGATGCACAATCGAGAGCATCCTGTCGGGCTGTATCACCGCCTGGTGCGGCAACTGCTCTGCCCACAAACGTAAGGCTCTCCAGAGGGTAGTGAGGACTGCACAACGCATCACCGGGGGTAAACTACCTGCCCTCCAGGACACCTACACCACCCGATGTCACAGGAAGGCCAAAAAGATCATCAAGGACAACAACCACCCGAGCCACTGCCTGTTCACCCCGCCATCATCCAGAAGGCGAGGTCAGTACAGGTGCATCAAAGCTGGGACCGAGAGACTGAAAAACAGCTTCTATCTCAAGTCCATCAGACTGTTAAACAGCCACCACTAACATTGAGTGGCTGCTGCCAACATACTGACTTAAATCTCTAGCCACTTTAAATAATAGGAATTGGATGTAACAAATGTATCACTAGCCACTTTAAACAATTTTGTATATAATGTTTACATATCCGACATTACTCATATCAAATGTATACACTGTACTCTAAACCATCTACTGAATCTTGCCTATGCCGTTCGGCCATTGATTCAAATCTCTAGTCACTTTAATAATTAAACATTTGATTAAATAAATGTATCACTAGCCACTTTAAACGATGCCATTTATATAATGTTTACATATCCTACATTACTCATCTCATATGTATGTACATACCATCTACTGCATCTTGCCTACTCCGGTCAGCCATCGCTCATCCATATATGTATATTTACATACTCGTATTCATTCCTTTACAGTGTGTGTATAAGGTAATTGTTGTGAATTTGTTAGATTACTTGTTAGATACTACTGCATGGTCGGAACTAGAAGCACAAGTATTTCGCTACACTCGCATTAACATCTGCTAACCATGTGCATGTGACAAATACAATTTGATTTGATTTGATTTTGAACAGTTTGGTGACGAACAATGCCTTTTCCAGCATGATGGAGCACCTTGCCATAAGGAAAAAGTTATAATAAGTAAGTGGCTCGGGGAACAAAGCATCAATATTTTGGGTCCATGGCCAGGAAACTCCCCAGACCTTAATCTCATTGAGAACTTGTGGTCAATCCTCAAGAGGTGGGTGGACAAACATTAACCCACAAATTCTGACAAACTCCAAGCATTTATTATGCAAGAATGGGCTACCATCAGTCAGGATGTGGCCCAGAAGTTAATTGACAGCATGTAAGGGCCGATTGCAGAGGTCTTGAAAAAGAAGGGTCAACACTGCAAATATTGACTCTTTGCATCAACTTCATGTAATTGTCAATAAAAACCTTTAACACTTATGAAATGCTTGCAATTATACTTCAGTATTCCATAGTAACATCTGACAAAAATATCTTAAGACACTGAAGCAGCAAACTTTGTGAAAATGTATATTCTTGTCATTCTCAAAACTTTTGGCCACGACTGTACATTTCCCAGCATTTGTCTAACAAAGGCTGCATCCCAAAATGCACAATATTCCCCATATTAGTGTACTACTTTTGACCAGGACTCTGGTCAAAAGTAGTGCCCTACATAGGGAATACGTAACTAGTTGTCAGTGTGCTGGTATACCTTGATTACCACTATAGCCAGGGGGTCCAAGGGGCCCAGTCAAACCCGGCAAGCCTTTGATTCTCCCATTGATCTGAATCAACTTTAGGTGAAGGACGACAAGCAGAGGTTAAAACTAGCCAAAGTCCAAGGGACCAGCGTTGCAGATTGATACACAGTATAGTAGGCTGACTTTCAAGTGACACCCCATTCCCCTTAGTGCACTTATTTTGTCCAGAGCTGTTTCATCTGTAGTGAAAGTGCTAAGGTTCTTGTAAAAAGCAGTCCACTATATGGGGAATAATAATAACAACAATAATTTATTTAACTTGTATAGTGCTTTTCATTACAGAAAATAATATCAAAGTGCATAAAAAGCTAAACAAACAAACAAACATCAAATGTACATTGAGATCGTAGAGATGGATATTGAATGTCTCTATTTAGAATAGGGTGTATTTTCAGATTTGCACAAGATTTGCACAAGATTTGCACAAGATATGCACACGATTTGCACAAGTATGTCAACTAAGTTAACTAATTGAAAGCACTATATACTATTGTCAACTATTGATATGATACTAATATGAACATGATAACAATATATTGTCACTCACATCCCCTGGAGGACCTGTGGATCCGCGGTCACCTTTGTCACCCTGAATACACACAGCCACAGAGAGGGTGACCCACACGTATACATTACAAAGACAGTAGAGAGAATGCAATACTCAACATGAGTGTAGGGCAGGGTTGGGGTCAATTCCATTTCAATTCCAGTTAATTCATCAAGTAAACCAAATTCCTATTCCAAATTGTCCTAATTGAAAAGCATTTAAAGAGAAGTGGATTTTGAATTTCAGTGTACTTCCTGAATTGAAATTGGCCCCAACCGTGGTGTCTATTCTATTATTGAGGTCAGAATACTGACTTGAGATCCGTGCCCGAAACTCTGACTCTAACCATGCACAATACTTGGACAGAAAATAATCGCACAGATCTTAAGTGAGGATTCAGGCCTGCATGACTGGCTGACGGACTGACCGATACAATAGCCGATTGAAGGCAGTGGTACATACCATTGAACCTTCTGTTCCAGGAGGTCCCTGGTAGCCCACATCACCTATCTTACCCTGACAGGAGAAAGAGAGAGAGAGAGAGAGAGAGATTTTATTTGTCTATTCAACCTTTAATTAATCCAGGTTTTGTGCTAAAATGTCTTATGCAAGAGAGATTTGAGGATGTATGTATATAGGGTAGGAGTGCTGATTACAATCAGTTTTTTTCCCTTTTTGTTCACTATGAATGAGATTACATGGATAAGGCGACGAGACCTGGGACCAGTTTTTCAAAACTTTTCATTTTGATAATAATGATCCGGATTATGTGATCCCCTATTTTGTAATCCAGGATCAGATCAATCTAACTGATTTTGAGCCAGTTTTTCAGAAATATACAGTATAGAGGCTGCAATATGACTTGTAAGTAAGTACATGTATTTATTTGACACTTCTTAAAACTGACCACTGCACTGTACTGCAGTAAATTTAAAATAATGAAAACTGTTCATACAAACCCTTGGCTTGAACCATTGGTACAAACCCTTGGTTTGATGATGACATTTAAACTGACATTTCTGATTCAGAGGGGTTGGGTTAAATGCGGAAGACACATTTCAGTTGAATGCATTCAGTTGTACAACTGACTAGGTATCCCCCTTTCCCTTTCCCTTTCTCGGTTGTAGTGCCTTTCACCTTTCTAAATCCACACTGAATAAACCCTTCCAAGTGGGATCAAGATTATCAAAAATGTTCAGCATCACTACTGCCTTTAAATTTTGAAAAATTCAATTCCAACATGTAATCTTGATTAAAAGCAGTGGTGGAAAAAGTACCAAATTGTCATACTTGAGTAAATGTAAAGATACCTTAATAGAAAATGACTGAAGTAAAAGTGAAAGTCACCCAGTAAAATACTACTTGAGTAAAAGTATAAAAGTATTTGCTTTTAAATATTGTTGAGCATCAAAAGTAAATGTAATTGCTAAAATATAATTAAGTATCAACTGTAAATGTAATTGCTAAAATAAATATCACAAGTAAAAGTATAACTAATTGTACATTTCTTACATTAAGCAATTTCTTGTTTTTTTATTTATTTACAGATAGCCAGGGGCACGCTCCAACACTAAGATATCATTTACAAACGAAGCATGTGCTTAGTGAGTCCGCCAAATCAGAGGCTGTAGGGATGACCAGTCATGTTCTGTTGATAAGTGTGTGAATTAGGCCATTTTCCTGTCCTGCTACTTTTGGGTGTCAGGGAAAATGTATGGAGTAAAAAGTACATCATTTTATTTAGGAATGTAGTAAAAGTAAAAGTTGTAAAAATAAAAATAGTAAAGTACAGATATACGACCTAAGTAGTACTTTAAAGTATTTTTACTTAAGTACTTTACACCACTGGATTAAAGTTTAGATTGGATTACCAAATCCCAATCCGAATGATCGGAATCATATTTTTCAGTTTTTAAATACCCAATTATACCCAAGATTTAATCCAATCCGATTGAAAAACTGGGCCTTAGGTCAACACCCCTACTTTGAAACACTTGATACGTATGGACGCTGGTCAAGATAGTACATTACAGTGCATTACACATTTTGCCAAACAGTAAGCATGTCAAAAACAATCCTCAAGTCACATGTAGCCCTAGTGGCAAAGACAATTGGTTGGGAACATGATTGGAAATCAGGTGGGTTAGGTTCAAGTGGAGTTGACATGGCAATATGGCAAAATGCATGTAGATAATGTTGATTAACAGATGTTTTTATCCAAACAAATCACAGTAAATTGAGGGCACACATTTTAGCATGCATCCCTGCAGGACTCGAACCATCAACCTGAACATTGCTAGTGCCACACTTTTACAAAGTGAGCCACAAAGGACCATGTACAGTACATACAAGTTATGATAGTTGTCTGGATATTTTACCTGAATTCCATAGGTCCCTGGGTTCCCATCTTTCCCAGGTTTCCCCTGAAAAACAGAATCTCTGTTAGACACAGGTGCTTGTCAGTATTTGTGTGTCTATGGGCCCTACTATTGTGAGTAGGACACATCCACATGTGAGAATGATAACATCCATTATACCATTGTAAAACTCTACAGTATTTTAAATATGATATGAAGTGACTGGAGTCATTGTGCTACCAGAGCCCCAGGTTCTCCTTGGTCGCCTTTGTCCCCTTTATATCCACAACGCCCAGGGAGACCCTGAAAAAAGAAACATGAGAAAATATTTAATACCGACAGACAGGCAAGCAGAAAAGAAAGGATGGAGAGATGGACGGACGGACAAGTAGTAGTATAAATTCAATGGGATTTGAACTGGCAACTTTTGTACTGGCAACTTTTGTACTGGCTCAAAGATCATGTCAATTATTAAATAAAATTCAATCAGTTTAATGTAATTCACTGTAATGATCCCCCATAGGCTATAACTCACATTCTGGCCTGTACACCCCTTCTCTCCTGTATCACCTGGCTCCCCCTGCAATGAGAAGAAAGTCAGAACACTGTTCTACTTGTGTGACAATATGATATACACGGGTAATAATGACAATAAAGGTGATTCGGGTGATTGGTAATTATGTTTGCCAGCAACCGAAAGGTTTCTGGTTCAAATCCCTGAGCTGACTAGGTGAAAAATATGTTGATGTGCCTTTGAGCAAGGCACTTAACCCTAATTGCTCCTGTAAGTCACTCTGGATAAGAGTGATTTCTGCTAAATTACTAAAATGTAAATGTGATGATCATGATTTGTGTCAGTATGGATTGGTCAATATCGCTGTGAGAGAAACCGAGTATGTTAAGTGTGGCAAACCTTCAGCTCCTTGGGACCCTCTGCATACAGCTTTATGCCCTTCTGTCCAGGTATCCCGGGAGAGCCTTGGTCACCCTGAAAACAAAACATTTACATTTTGTCACAATATACTGTACATTAGATACACTCAGCATGCATCCAGAACAAACTATACTGAGGCAGGATAATACGCAAGAGAGAGTTGTACTGTACGTGAAAGTAGAAAATATCGATATCACACAGGTAGGTAATACCTTTTGACCTCTTGGGCCTGGAATTACAGGGCTTGGACCTTCCTGACCCTGAAACAGAAATAAAGCTGCTATAAATAGTGCAACACACCCCTCTAAAAGGCAGGAACTGAACAGGAAGTTCACTCAATAGCCGCTATCACATTGTTACTATATTGTTAGTGCAGTAATGTGAACAGTCAATGCCATGGACAGCTCCAAAACATCCAGGAAGAAACGCATGCACAAACATACACAAATGGAAACAAGTATTTCCTATGAGACTGACCTTCTCTCCTTGTACACCTGTTAACCCAGGTAATCCCTGGAAATATGAATAATAAATAATAATTTCAATAATTTATACATTCAGGAAGAGCACATGGAATCATGAATAGGACATTCAGAAAAAACATTACAGTAAAAGCCTTTAAAAAAAAACATAGGTTAATAAGTAAAAGAGAGGAAAACATATTGAACTTCATTTAGGTGTCAACTGACTGGAGTCCCGCTCGGTCCCTCCGGTCCAGGAAGACCCGGTCGTCCAGGTAACCCTCGCTGACCCTAAAAAAACAGTGGCCAGTCAGTCGATTGCACATTCAATTCTTTTTTTCTATAATATTTTTTATTTATTTAATGAGACAGGACAATTTTATTGAGGAGACAGTAAACGTAGGAGAGATTATGAGTCAGAAGTGCAGTGGGTCACATTCCAAACCATGCTTTCTCTAGTAGCCTTGGCTATACACTTGTAACGGGGTCTGTGGCACTAACTACTCAACCTCACGTGCCACGATACACATGAAAGTATAACTGTAATATAGGGCCCCAGGAGTTTTCCCTGACCATGTGCAAACTCTTGGTCCAAGTTACAACTATAGGGGCTGTGGTCAGGAAAGAAACTCCTGGCCATAGTAATGATAGGTACTAGGCATGTCCATCCTTTTCCTATTGGAATAGAAGCATAAACTCAGAGACACGTGAGTAATGGGTTGTGATCAATACAGTACGCAAAACGTATACACACAAAACACAACGATTAGAGTTTGTCCAGGTAATCGTTCCCTGTGCTAGTCAGCTTTCTTCCGTTTGGTACGCAGTGAAAACAACCCAGGTGTAGGCAGGGTGGGAGGTCTCTTTACCTTGTCACCATCTCTCCCTTGTGGTCCAGGATGTCCATCAATTTCAGCAGCGGGTGGGAAGTAGTAGGAGTCTCCCTGTAAGGACAATACTTTTATCTTAGGGTCCACAACATAACACACAAATAGTTTAGAGGGTCAGGAGATATATTTGGATGTACCTTAAGTCCTGGCAATCCATGAACCCCCTTCAAGAAAAAAGATAAGTGTGAGCTGCACATCACAAGTTTACTGTAAAAGCTAAACAAGACGATGGACAGCTACATACATATATATATATGTTTATAATGATTGAGATCACATGACAGACAGCTGTGATGATTTCTAGCTTTTACGGTGATGACAGACAGATACAGTAAGCTGCTTTGTGGTTACACCATAGCCTATGACATTTTCATAGGACTGAACATGGGGATCTTGTTAAAAAATTTATTAAACACATAATTTACGTTTTCAACAGTCATTTGTTCATACACAACACTTGTAAGAAGTATAATATATTTAAATGTTAATTCATTTTTTTATTCTGTTCACTCTTGGAAAACTTATCAATTCCCATATTATAGGCTAATGATTAAGATCACTTGAGTGATGGCTGTGATTGATGACAGACAGACAGGAACAGTAATCTGCTTAGTGACATTTGACAGGATATTGACAGCACTTACTTGTAATCCAACAGGTCCCGGCACCCCAGGTAACCCTGGGTATCCACTGTCCCCCTGAAACAAACACATTGATAGGGCATCAGACATGTGCATAAGTCTGTGTGTGTGTGTGTGTTTGTGAGCTTCTATAAGTACTTAATATCCAAAAGCAAGACCATACCTTCGTCCCATTGCATCCTGGGGTTCCTGATGGCCCCATTGGTCCTTCATTTCCTGGGATTCCCTGGAAGAGAGGAAGTCATAGGGCCATTCACAAACAAACACTACACATCAATACTTACATGATATGGATAGCTTACAGTACACTATATGAGGCCTAAAGTTTTGACCAGGAAAAGCCTGACTTGATCAGGAAAAACTATGGCCCCAATACTTATAATATAGAAAGGGTATGTTTTCAAGAAACATTCTGTGACTTACTTCAGGTGACCAAAAGTATTTTTTATGTTGGTGGAAGAAGTTTAGAAATTTTAATTGTTAGAGGCTATAAGTAGTGACTATAGTAGTAGTGGGAATAGTGACTGTAGCCCAGTAGTATTAGTAAACATAGCAAAAAAAGAAACGGCCCTTTTCAGGACCCTGATAATTCATAAAAATCAAAATAACTTTACAGATCTTCATTGTAAAGGGTTTAAACACTGTTTCCCATGCTTGTTCAATGAACCATAAACAATTAATGAACATGTACCTATGGAACGGTCGTTATGACACTAACAGCTTACAGACGGTAGGCAATTAAGGTCACAGTTAAGGTTACAACCTAGGACACTAAAGTGTCCTTTCTACTGACTCTGAAAAACACCAAAAGAAAGGTGCCCAGGGTACCTGCTCATCTGCGTGAATGTGCTTTAGGCATGCTGCAAGGAGGCATGAGGAATGCAGATGTGGCCAGGGCAATAAATTGCAATGTCCATACTGTGAGACGCCTAAGACAGCGCTACAGGGAGACAGGACGGACAGCTGATCGTCCTTGCAGTGGCAGACCACGTGCAACAACACCTATACAGGATCGGTACATGCGAACATCACACCTGCAGGACCGGTACAGGATGGCAACAACATCTGCCCGAGTTACACCAGGAATGCACAATCCCTCCATCAGTGCTCAGACTGTCCGCAATAGGCTGAGAGGGGCTGGACTGATGTCATTGCAGGCAATCTCAACGCTGTGCGTTACAGGGAAGACATCCTCCTCCCTTATGTGGTACCCTTCCTGCAAGCTCATCCTGACATGACCCGCCAGCATGACAATGACACTAGCCATACTGCTCGTTCAGTGCGTGATTTCCTGCAAGGCAGGAATGTCAGTGTTGTAACATGGCCAGTGAAGAGCCCAGATCTCAATCCCATTGAGCATGTCTGGGACCTGTAGGATCGGAGGGTGAGGGCTAGGGCCATTCCCCCCAGAAATGTCTGGGAACTTGCAGGTACCTTGGTGGAAGAGTGGGGTAACATCTCACAACAAGAACTGGCAAATCTTGTGCAGTCCATGAGGAGGAGATGTACTGCAGTACTTAATGCAGCTGGTTGGCACACCAGATACTGACTGTTACTTTTGATCCCCCATTTGTTCAGGGGACACATTATTCAATTTCTGTTACTCACATGTTACTCACACAACTTATGTCTCAGTTGTTGAATCTTGTTATGTTCATACAAATGTTTACACATGGGAAGTGGATTTAACTAAAGTAGTTGATGCAGTTACTAAAACAGCTGTTTCTCTTGATTGGTAGTTGGTGGTTCTGTTCTAATTATAGATTTGAATAGCATAGACTAAGATTTCATACACTTCATACGTTTTTGTCCAAGTTGTGAAAAAGGCAGTTGTTAGCCCGCAGGTGGTGAGCATGGCTGAAAGGAAGGTCAAAGCAGTCAGGTCATGGCCAGTCCCAACCACCATAAAGGGGCTCCAATGGTTTCTGTGTTTGCCAACCTGTACCGTCGGTTCATTAAGAACTTCAGCTCCATCGGCTCTCCCCTCACCTCTCTTCTAAAGGGTGGTCCTTGTAAGTTGGTGTAAAGTCCTGCAGCGGATGAAGCCTTCCGCCTAATGATGGGGCGTTTCTCCTCCGCCCTGTTGCTGAGACACTCAGATTCTACGCTGCCCTTTGTGGTGGAGATGGACGTCTCGGAAGTGGACATGGAACCATCCTGTCCCAACACCAAGGTAACCCACAGAAATTGTATCCATGTGCATACTTCTCAAAAAAAGAGAGAGGAACTGTAGAGAGGTACTTTGATGTCAGCAACCGTTGGCATTAGAGGAGTGGAGACACTGGCTGGAGGGCGCCAATGAGCCATTTCTCATCCTCACCGACCATGGGAACCAGGAGTACATATGGATTGCGAGGCGAATGAACCCAGGCCAAGCAAGGTGGGCCCTTTGCTTCACCAGATTCCACTTCCACGTCATATTGACCAGCTTATAAGAACATCAAAGCCAATGCCCTGTCCCGTCTCTATGATTCGGGAGAGGTTACGATCCCGAGTGCTCCCATCTTTCCACCCTCTAAAATCGTTTCTCCCTTGCTCTGGGACATAGACGTGGACATCCGCAAGGCTCTGGAGAGTGAACCCGAGCCTGTTATATGCCCTCCGGCGTGCATTTACGTTTCCACAGGGGTAAGGGAGTTGCTGTTGATTTGGTCACACATCCCTCGCCGCTGGACACCCAGATATCACCCGCACTATCAATCCCTCTCCGATAAGTACTGGTGGCCCACTTTGGCGCAGGACGTCGCCCGCTATAAACTCCAGCTCCGTATGAGCTCAAATCAAATCTCCCCAGCAAGCGCCAGCAGGGAAACTACTACCCCTTCGGGTGCCTCAGCGGTCTTGGTAACGTCTATCCATAAACTTTGTAACTGATCTCCCCCTTTCTGATGGTTTTACCACTATATTATGGTTGTTGACATTTTATCAATATCTCTGGTCTACCTACCGCTCCCCAGGTTGCTGAGGCACTATTCCAGCAGATGTTCCGGCACTATGGCCTTCTGGAGGACATCGTCTCAGACCATGGTCCCCAATTCACATCGCAGGGATAGAGAAGCTGGGGGCCACGGTCAGCCTCACATTCGGGTACCAGCCTCAGTCCGACGAGCAGGTGAAGAGGATCAACCAGGAGCTGGGGAGGTTCCTAATGAGTCACTGCCAGAATCGACAAGGGGAGTAGGTCCGGTTTCTTCCCTGGGCGGAGTACGCCCAGAACTCACTTCGGCACTCCTCCACCGGGATGACTGTGGAATAGAGTTCCATGTAGTCATGGCTCTATGCAGTACTTTGCACCTCCCATAGTCTGTTCTGGACTTGGGGACTGTGAAGAGACCTCTGGCATGTCTTGTGGGGTATGCATGGGTGTCCGAACTTATCAACACATCTTACAAAAACAAGTAATGAAGTCAATCTCTTTCACTTTGAGCCATGAGAGATTGACATGCATGTCATTAACCTCTTCCAGCTAGGGTCCCATTTTCCGAATTTTCGCCTGTCTGACGTGCCCAAAGTTAAATGCCTACCACTCATGGCCAGAAACTAGGATATTTACATATTTAGTACTATTGGATAGGAAACACTCTGAAGTTTATAAAACCATTAAGATATAGTCTGTGGCTATTCCAGAACAGATTTAGCAGGCAAAAACCAGAGAAATTTCTGTCCGGAATTTATTTTCTTTGGCTCTCCTCTCATTTTGAAGCCCATGTAATATTTTTTCTATGGGGAATAGGACCGAGGTTGCAGTACTTATGGCTTCCACTAGATGTCAACAGTCTCTGGAAAGGGTATGGAGGAAAAGCTCTGACCAGATCCTTAGAGAGAGAGAATTACTACGGGTAGGGAAAATAGGTAAACAGACGTGCACGCTCACGAACGTGAACGCCAGCGCGACCAACTTTCTTTTCGTCTTTAACGTTTCACTTACCGCTCTTGTAAAATATGATCGCTATTATTCATAAAAGAATACATAAGGATGCATTATTAATGATATTTGATTTGTTTGTGAAAAGATGAGAGGTATAATTTGAACGCGATCCTTCACTGTAAAACGGGCGAATAGACTGACAATGCTTGGTGGAGTAGCTGAACGAACGTGCCAAAAACAACGGATATTTATGGATATAATTATTTACTTTTTCTAACAAAAGAACCATGGATTATCTTGTTTGGACACTTGGGAAGACCTCAGAAGAAGTTATTTGAAAGGTAAGCGATTTATATTAGCTGTGATATGGATATTTTGAGAACCGAGCTGGATATGAATTTATGCTAATGTGGAAAATATGTGAGGTACTAGCCTCAAACAATCAAATGTAGTGCTTTCGCCGTAAAGCCTTTTTAAAATCTGACAACGCAGTGATATTGCCAAGAAGCAGAGCTTTTGATGGCTATGCAACACTATGCAACACTTGTATATCGAAGTTAAATATTACGAATATGTATTACGAATATGTATTTTGAATTTGGCGCGTTATGTTTGCTCTGAAAACGATCCCGCTAAAGGGATCGGCGCGCTAAGAGGTTAATGTTAGCTCGCCATGTACTTTTAAGGGCCAGCCGTGCTGCCCTGTTCTGAGCCTATCGCAATTTTCCTAAGTCCCTCTTTGTGGCACCTGACCACACGACTGAACAGTAGTCCAGGTGTTCATAGTGTTTAGAAGGCAGAGCAGCGGTTTATTATGGACAGACGTCTCCCCATCTTAGCTACTGTTGCTCTGATTTGAATAGCAGCATTGCAGACTATGATTTCATATGCTCTAACTTATTGTGAAAGTGGTCAAATTGAAAAAGGAAAAAAGAGAAAAAATCTCTTTAAAAAATCTCTTCGGTTTTAGAGGACTACAAAAAGCTAGGCACACTATTCTGTACAGGTTTGCTCTTTTAAAAGTTTGCATAGCATTTCTAGTTTAAACGGTGTAAGAAAAATAGTACCAAAGAATAACTATGTAGAAAAGGAAATGTCCTAAATAAAATGGCCTTGAAGTATTCACGGTTTTGAAATAGTAAACTTAAGAGAAGTGGAAAATCCAAAATATACCATTGAAGGCTATTGAGCTTGTATGCAAATGTGAAACAGTCAAATAGAAAAACTATCAGAAAGCTTCTGCCAAGCAATGTAAGTTGAGTCAGTCTGCACATTTCAACGTTGGTGTGGTGTTTGGAGCATAAACGGTTCAAGAACAGTGGTGAATCCATATATTTCCTATTGAAGCCTATCGGGTGCCATCTGAGACAGTCTAATAGTACTACTTACTGGCTGCCCAGGTGGTCCAGAGAACCCAGGTGTCCCAGGGAGACCCTGTTAAAACAATAGGTACTGTTAGAGTCGATCCTAGCAGTGGAGTCAACTGACAAAACAGTTAATCAGAGGGAGTGTGGGTGTGACCTAAAACAATGGAGCAAACCCATTAGGGGTAACAAGTAAAGCCTAGTAATGTAAACCAATAATCACGTGCAGTCAATCACACACACTGTTTTCCAAACACACTCCATACCCGTGAGCCTTTGGGTCCTGACAATCCAGGAAAGCCAAGATTTCCCTGTGAATCCAAATACACGCAGCCAGTTGGCAACACATTTAATCAACACAAAATCATTCTAAAATCTCACCACACAAAATTATTGTTTACTGATACAATGTTTCAACACACAGGCGCGCAAACACACACACTCACATAAAGACTAATGGAAAAGAGTATTTACTATGAGACTGACACACACACACCTATATCTCATATAATAACAAATATAGTGAGACTCTGACCTTAGGGCCAAAAGGTCCAGGATGACCTTCATAACCTGGATAACCAACCACTCCAGGCAACCCATCATAACCTGGATACCTCGGCTCACCCTGTGAACAGAGAGAGAGAGAGAGAGAGAGAGAGAGAGAGAGAGAGAGAGAGAGAGAGAGAGAGAGAGAGAGAGAGAGAGAGAGAGAGAGAGAGAGAGAGAGAGAGAGAACATTGATAAATACAGGAAAGATACATTTTTTTTCTTCTAGTTTTTCATAGTTAATCATGCAGAATTACTATAATGTCCAGTTATCAAACAACAGGCTAGAAGAGCTGCAGTACCACCTTCAGCTAGATGTAACACCATATTCATTGACTAGCAGCAGTCATATCAATTGAGAAAAACACACTTCTTGATAGAACTGCTCTACAAATTCCTTACTGATTTGTGATCAAGAAATAGATCACCATTACTGTTCCCAACACACCAAGCAATCACACATTCACTAACCAACGCACATTCAAGTGTCTCTTTCTTTAAGCTCAGTAATTCATACACAGAGGTACAGGTGTGTGACCGCAGTGATAACAGCTAGGCCTTTGGGAGTCAACGCCTTCACACACACCATGAGATATCATTAGATAACTATAGACTCACACAAGCATGCACGCACACACACACACGCACGCACACACACAAATACACACACACACCTGAGGTAATAAACTATCTGGGTGGCCAAACCCTGACACCAGTTACCTAGCAACTAAACAGCTCAAGCTGCTCAGCAGCACATGCGTGTTTTGTTTATATATGCAGTCAGAGAGTAACAGTTCACACCCGTCACACCTGATTCAGCATCACACTTGGTCCGTGTCTAGACTTGACACTTCATGCAGATTTAGTATTCTGTATTCCACAGTGTGTCCGGATTCCCTTTTCCCGCGCTATATTCAAATGCCAGTATGCATTCTACAAAAGGTGGAATAGGCTAAATATAATAATAACACAACAACTGATGGCAGTAGCTAACCACTGTAGCTAACTAGCCAGCTAACCTCTGTAGTTAGCCAGCAAACTAACAAGCTATGCTAAACAAATTGCAAACGGGTTAGCAAACTTCAACCAAACAAAAAATAGTTGTTCTAAATATTAGCTAGCTGGTGTCATGACTTGCACTTGCACTGGATGGAGATCAAAGGTGCCGGCTAACCAAAGGTTTCAATACCCCCTTTCCTGGGGGAGTTGGGAACTGTCTCTCCATAGCCATGCAGTATTGAGGAGGGGAAAGAACCCTTTTGATACAAGGATATTCTTCCTGACAAAAGTACAACATCCAAAAGTGGATAATGAAACAATATTCCTAACACAATGAATGTGGGAATTGGTCGGGAGGGACTTAAAGAACAATCATGTCAGATCATTTATTGTTTGGTGATATCATAAACAAAAATTACAACAGAAACATTGTAACTTTAAGAGCTTTCACAATGTATATGTAAAACGTAAAATCAAAATGTTGCAAAACTTGTATGATTAAATATGAAACTATTTGTGAAAAGACAGCAATGTGATTTTAACCTTCTAAATTAGAAACTGTATTTCATATAAAGTTTTATCCAGTCCAGTCAGTAACCATGCCCATGTGAGCACAGACATTATTCCAGCATGATGGAACTAGAGCGCTTTGACTAGAGCGCTTAAAAAGGACTCCTAACGAAATGTACATTATACCAGAAAATGTGGAACAGTGGCTTCACATTGAAATGGTTGCCATTTAAATAGACCAAAACATGTTGGGTTGCTACCGGTGTGTAGAGTGGTTCTAGCTGTACCCTGAATAATCAACCATTGAGGCGAGCTGAACGTGACAAATGGTTAAAAGACTACAAGACCAGAAAATGGTAAGACATTCAGACTCTTGATGAGTGAAGGTGAAGACTATACCAAACATTCTCAGTCTGTAGCTGGGTAAGGTAACGTAGTCTAGGACCCTCGACCGAAGAGGAGAAACAAAGAACAATTTCCTTTCCCCACCATAGATACCTCTAAAGGATCTATTCTAACATGCCTCTTTGAACACTGCTACAACTACAAAGGACATGGTGATCTCTGGTGGACAACCAGAAACTTACACAACACAACCAAAGACTTCTGTCAAACTGACTCTCCATAGATGGACTGGGTGATTTCAACAGAGAGAGATGACAAAGTAATACAAGTGTAAATATATATACATTGCAATTATTTTCAAATGAGTGGTCGTTCATGTGCAAAGTATTCACATTCCCATGAGCATAGTTTTCCAACTGTATGTACGATAAGTTGACTATCTCTGTCTCTCCCTCTCCTTACATGCCCCTCCCTTTTCATTGTGTACCAAGCCGTCATATAGGGTAGGTCCACTAGGGACTTTTCATTGCATTATGTTAGTAATCGATGTATAATCTAACCTGTGTGTGTTTATGTAATTCTGTGTGATTATTTAGTTAGTTAGTAAATATATAGTTAAGCCAATTTGTGTATCGCTGAATCATCCTATCCAATAGTACTATTTATGTGCATATCCTAGTTTCTGGGCCTGAGTGGCAGGCATTTTACTTTGGGCACACCAGACTCTCCAAACTTCCGAATACTGCCCCGGTGCCTGGAGAGGTTAAACACCCAGATTATGTTATACACCATGAGAGCTGTAGACAGGAATTGCCTCTTTTGGACTCCCGTTTGATTGCAGCTTTCTGCGATCAGTGCCCCTGGTGGTGAAGAATCGGCAGTGCATTTTTTTTTAAATATATCTGTGAAATCAACCATATGCTTATTGAAACTGGGTGCACTGTATCATATCCAACCAACTTCAACCTGATTGCATATCGTCATCTCATTCAATTTAACTAAGAGGTTACCTCTTAGTCTTACCTTTTTCAGATGGATCTTTTTTAATAATATCCAAATTGATTAGTTTCTACAAATGAGACATTTTAAACTTTTCCACATTAACCTAGATACAGAAACGCTTTCAGGTTAATTAAAGTTTAATTCCCAAATAGCCTATACAGGTTTGATTCATCATTAACATTGATTAATCATCATTTATAATTGGATGAAATAAATGTATCACTAGCCACTTTAAATGATGGCATTTATATAATGTTTACATATCCTACATTACTCATCTCATATGTATATACTGTACTCCATACCATCTACTGCACCTTGCCTACGCCGGTCAGCCATAGCTCATCCATATATTTATATGTACATACTCATATTCATTTCTTTACTCTTGTGTGTATAAGGTAGCTGTTGTGAATTTGTTAGATTACTTGTTAGATACTACTGCATGGTCGGAACTAGAAGCACAAGCATTTCGCTACACTCGCATTAACATCTGCTAACCATGTGTATGTGAGAAATAGAATTTGATTTGATTTGATTTTTACTCCCACAGTACTGATCCTGTATTGATGGTTCATTGACATCTTTAAATAGATTAAAATCATTTTTGCAGCTTCCACGAATCAAAACCCAAACTTTGAAGAAAAAAAGATAAACAAATTATAATGTGCAAGCTATCAGAGGGGGTGGTTCCCATCCCCCGCTAATTAGTAAACCCTCACCCATAAAGGATTAATCACTGACCTCAGCAGCGATACAAACCCTAACTATGCCATTAGCGGAAAAACAGCAGAAATTGCAACAAACGCTCTCCAAAATCAACCATCGGACCCTTGTAAAGGTTCTCTCCAGTTTTTCCCTGATGTATCGCCATCAAAGATGGGCATCGGTCCCGTACCGCAGTGCTCAGCAGAAGCACGTGCAAGAAATGGCTGATATAAAAGGACAGGTGATATAAAGAGACAATTAAAAGCAATTGCAAAAACCTATGACGATGAACGAGCAGAAACTCTTCAACAAAATCGTTTTCTACAGAAACAACTTGATTTAGCCAAAACTAAATACGACGTAGTCCACTCCAAACTAGATAAATCTGTCGAGTTATCTACAAACAGGAGCGCGCAACTTGATAACATGCATGCAGTTTTGATGAACGTTACTCAAAGCAATAAGGTTCTAGTCGTAATGCTGCAGACCAAAGACGATCAGTTAAGAGCTTGCTCAGGAATGGCAGCAGGCAGGTGTGATTGCATCTGCACGCACAGTGAGGCAAAGATTTTTGGAGGATGGCCTGGTGTCAAGAAGGGCAGCAAAAAAGCCACTTCTCTCCGGGAAAAACATCAGGGACAGACTGATATTCTGGAAAAGGTACAGGGATTGGACTGCTGAGGACTGGGGTAAAGTCATTTTCTCTAATGAATCCCCTCACTAATGAATCTAATTGTTTGGGGCATCCGAAAAAAAGCTTGTCCGGAGAAGACAAGGTGAGCGCTACCATCAGTCCTGTGTCATGCCAACAGTAAAGAATCCTGAGACCATTCATGTGTGGGGGTTGCTTCTCAGCCAAGGGAGTGGGCTCACTCACAATTTTGCCTAAGAACACAGCCATGAATAAAGAATGGTACCAACACATCCTCCAAGAGCAACTTCTCTCAACCATCCATGAACAGTTTGGTGACAAACAATTCAGTTTCCAGCATGATGGAGCACCTTGCCATAAGGCAAAAGTGATAACTAAGTGGCTCGGGGAACAAAACATCTATATTTTGGGTCCATGGCCAGGAAACTCCCCAGACCTTAATCCCATTGAGAATTTGTGGTCAATCCTCAAGAGGTGGGTGGACAAACAAAACCCCACAAAATTCTGACAAACTCCAAGCATTGATTATGCAAGAATGGGCTGCCATCAGTCAGGATTTGGCCCAGAAGTTAACTTCTTTGGGAGCAGAACACGAGGTGACCGTTTTGGAGACCCTGGCGTGCCCAAAGTAAAATGCCTCCCATTCAGGCCCAGAAAATAGGATATGCACATATGTAGTACCATTGGATAAGAAACACTCTGAAGTTTCTAAAAGTGTTTACATTTCGTCTGTGAGTATAACAGAACGAATATGGCAGGCAAAGACCCGAGGAATTTCTGTCCTGGAAAAAGTGGTTTTGACACATTGCCTCATTTAGAACCCCTCCCTTATGAAAATGCCCATATATGGGCATATGAATGCAGTACCTATTGCTTCCTCTGGATGTCAACAGTCTCGAGAAAGTGTTTTGATTCTTTTTAGTTGCTTTTAGAGCATAGAAGAAGACGAATAAGGAAGTGGCCACACAGATGTCAATAGAAGAAAACGCGCGTTCACGGCAGGCACGCTCTTTGGTTTTTTCCTTTCTTATCGCCCAGTTTATATTCCGGTTGAAATATGATACTATTTATACATAAAAGTGTTCCTAAGGATACATTTACAATGATGTTTCATTGTTCTTGGACAAGTTTATAGGTATAAGTTGAACAAGTTCTCTTCACGTTTCAATGGAGGAGTCGACGCTCTATTTTCTCATTATAACGCGCCAACCTAACGGAGATTTATGGATATAATACATTACTTTTTCTAACAAAAGAACCATGGATTGTCTTCGTTGGACACTTGAGAAGCCCTCAGAAGAAGTTCTTCAAATGGTAATTGATTTGTTTTCGCTGTGAAATGTGTTTTCAGTGAACCGTGAAGGCTTATGAATTTTTGGTAATGGGAAACATATGTGGGGTGCTATCCTCAAACAATCAAATGTGGTGCTTTCGCCGTAAAGCCTTTTTGAAATCTGACAACGCTGTGATATTGCCAAGAAGCAGAGCTTTTGATGAAAATTCAGAGTGTTTCCTATCCAATAGTACTAATTATGTGCATATCCTAGTTTCTGGGCCTGAGTGGCAGGCATTTTACTTTGGGCACGCCAGACTCTCCAAAACCGACACCTCGGCTGATGATGCCTAAAGAGTTAATTGACAGCATGCCAGGGCGGATTGCAGAGGTCTTGAAAAAGAAGGGTCAACACTGCAAATATTGACTCTTTGCATCAACTTCATGTAATTGTCAATGAAAACCTTTGACACTTATGAAATGCTTGTTATTATACTTCAGTATTCCATAGTAACATCTGACAAAAATATCTAAAGACACTGAAGCAGCAAACTTTGTGGAAATTAATATTTGTGTCATTCTCAAAACTTTTGGCCATGACTGCACTTCAGATCCATTTTGGGTGAGAGGTTAAGTGCTTTAATATGTAATAATCTCACCTCACCCAGTTCATTTCATTTAATAGATAGGTGCGCATTAATTTGTCTGGCTTAGCGTCCGAGATGAAGCAAAATATGTTTTGCTCATATGATTTGAAAAACAAGTAAGCAGGAGTAGACTGCGCCATAAGTACAGTGAGGGAAAAAAGTATTTGATCCTCTGCCGATTTTGTACGTTTGCCCACTGACAAAGAATTGATCAGTCTATCATTTTAACCTCTCAGGGATTGCTGGGGCGCTAGCGCTCCAATCCCGACACTACCAGGTGAAATGTAAGGCGCCAAATTCAAAATCCAAAAGTTTAATTATTAACCTCACCGGCTCCAGCAGCAAAACTGACTGTTTTGGAGAGCCTGGCGTGCCCAAAGTAAAATGCCTCCCATTTAGGCCCAGAAAATGGGATATGCATATATTTAGTACCATTGGATAGGAAACACTCTGAATTTTCCAAACCTGTTAACCATTTGTCTGTGGGTCAATCAGAACGAATTTGGCAGGCAAAACCCTGAGGAATCTCTGTCCTGAAAAAAGTCATTTTGACACATTGCTCATTTTTGAGCCCTCCTATCCAAAATGACCATATATAGGCATGTGAACTCAGTGCACGTCGCTTCCTTATGATGTCATCAACCACGAGACGGTGTTTTACTCCATCTTGGGGGAATTTCGGCCATTGAAAAACAGCATGGAACGAGAGACCACCTTATGAAAACTCTTCAGAGGCGTGCATGAGAAGGCGCGCTGTGCCTTATTTATCGTTTTTAGCGTTCAGTTTATATTCCGCTGATTTATAATAGTACATATACGTAAAAGGGTTCCTAAGGATACATTTAAAACTATGTTTGATTGTTTTTGGACAAGTTTATAGGTAACATTTGAACGAGTTGGCGCGGCGTTTCAAAAGAGTAATGGAGGCTGTCGTTTTGCATGAACCAAATGGAGGATTTATGGATAAAGACGTTACTTTTTCTAACAAAAGAACCATGGATTGTCTTCGTTGGACACTTAGAAGACCTCAGCAGAAGTTCTTCAACAGGTAATTACTTTGTTTTCGCTGTGAAATGTGTTATGTGTGTGCCATGATTGCTAATCGATACATGGCTATTGGAAAATATGTGAGGTGCTACCCTCAAACAAATGAATGTGCTGCTTTCGCCGTAAAGCCTTTTTGAAATCTGACAACGCTGTGATATTGCCTAGAAACAGAGCTTTTGATGAGTATGGAACACTTGTATATAGCTGGATGTTTAATAATTCAATTTTCGGATTTTAAATCTGGCGCTACAGGTTTTAGCTGGTAGTGTCGGGATGATCCCGCTAGCGACCCACTGGTATTTGAGACATCCACCAATATACAAGTGTTCCATACTCATCAAAAGCTCTGTTTCTTGGCAATATCACAGCGTTGTCAGATTTCAAAAAGGCTTTACGGCGAAAGCAGCACATTTGATTGTTTGAGGGTAGCACCTCACATATTTTTCCCATAGCCATGAATCGATTAGCCATCATGGCACACACATAACACATTTCACAGCGAAAACAAATCAATTACCTGTTGAAGAACTTCTGCTGAGGTCATCCTAAGTGTCCAACGAAGACAATCCATGGTTCTTTTGTTAGAAAAAGTAATGTATTTTATCCATAAATCTCCATTTGGTTCGCACGTTATAATCAGAAACGACAGCCTCCACTCCTCCATTGAAACGTGACGCAAACTCGTTCATCTTATACCTATAAACTTGTCCAAGAACAATCAAACATAGTTTTAAATGTATCCTTAGGAACACTTTTACGTATATTTACTATTATAAATCAACCGGAATATAAACTGATCGATAAAGACGGTAAAAAAGACACTGCGCGCCTTGTCGGGAACGCGCACTGGGTACTGTTTACATAAAAAGGTCACTTCCTGGTTTGCTCTTATTCTCTGGTCTAAAGCATCCAAACTGAAAATTTACACTGTCTCGAGACTGTTGACATCTAAAGGAAGCGATGGGTACTGCATTCATATGCCCTTATATGGTCATTTTCATGAGGGAGGGGTTCCAAATGAGCAATGTGTCAAAATCACTTTTTCCAGGACAGAAATTCCTCGGGGTTTCGCCTGCCATATGCGTTCTGTTTCACTCACAGACAAATGGTTAAAACTTTTGGAAAATTCAGAGTGTTTCCAATGGTACTAAATATGTGCATATCCTATTTATCCTATCTGGGCCTGAATGGGAGGCATTTTACTTTGGGCACGCCAGGCTCTCCAAAACGGTCACCTCATGAGCCGATCCCTAACAAGTTAATGGTAGATTTATTTGAACAGTGAGAGACAGAATAACAACAAAAAAAATCCAGAAAAACGTATGTGAAAAATGTTATAAATTGATTTGCATTTTAATGAGGGAAATAAGTATTTGACCCCCTCTCAATCAGAAAGATTTCTGGCTCCCAGGTGTCTTTTATACAGGTAACGAGCTGAGATTAGGAGCACACTCTTAAAGGGAGTGCTCCTAATCTCAGCTTGTTACCTGTATAAAAGACACCTGTCCACAGAAGCAATCAATCAATCAGATTCTAAACTCTCCACCGTGGCCAAGACCAAAGAGCTCTCCAAGGATGTCAGGGACAAGATTGTAGACCTACACAAGGCTGGAATGGGCTACAAGACCATCGCCAAGCAGCTTGGTGACAACAGTTGGTGCGATTATTCGCAAATGGAAGAAACAAAAAATAACCGTCAATCTCAATTCTCATGGGGCTCCATGCAAGATCTCAACTCGTGGAGTTGCAATGATCATGAGAACGGTGAGGAATCAGCCCAGAACTACACGGGAGGATCTTGTCAATGATCTGAAGGCAGCTGGGACCATAGTCACCAAGAAAACAATTGGTAACACACTACGCCGTGAAGGACTGAAATCCTGCAGCGCCCGCAAGGTCCCCCTGCTCAAGAAAGCACATATACATGCCGTCTGAAGTTTGCCAATGAACATCTGAATGATTCAGAGGACAACTGGGTGAAAGTGTTGTGGTCAGATGAGACCAAAATGGAGCTCTTTGGCATTAACTCAACTCGACGTGTTTGGATGAGGAGGAATGCTGCCTATGACCCTAAGAACACCATCCCCACCGTCAAACATGGAGGTGGAAACATTATGCTGATTATTCTGCTAAGGGGACAGGACAACTTCACCGCATCAAAGGTACGATGGACGGGGCCATGTCTTGGCTGAGAACCTCCTTCCCTCAGCCAGGGCATTGAAAATGGGTCGTGGATGGGTATTCCAGCATGACAATGACCCAAAACACACGGCCAAGGCAACAAAGAAGTGGCTCAAGAAGAAGCACATTATGGTCCTGGAGTGGCCTAGCCAGTCTCCAGACCTTAATCCCATAGAAAATCTGTGGAGGGAGCTGAAGGTTCGAGTTGCCAAACGTCAGCCTCGAAATCTTAATGACTTGGAGAAGATCTGCAAAGAGGAGTGGGACAAAATCCCTCCTGAGATGTGTGCTAACCTGGTGGCCAACTACAAGAAACTTCTGACCTCTGTGATTGCCAACACGGGTTTTGCCACCAAGTACTAAGTCATGTTTTGAGGAGGGGTCAAATACTTATTTCCCTCATTAAAATGCAAATCAATTCATTAAATTTTTCACATGCGTTTTTCTGGATTTTTTTCTTGTTATTCTGTCTCTCACTGTTCAAATAAACAATTCTTTGTCAGTGGGCAAACGTACAAAATCAGCAGGGGATCAAATACTTTTTTCCCTCACTGTAAGTGAGTAAACTGAGATGTGATTAATGAGTTAATCATTCATTGTGGAGAGCTCATTTAAATATTTTGTGATATGTCAACTTCACTGATAGCCCATTTATAGGTAAACTCCAGGCTGATATAAAAGTTGTGTCTTTTAAAGATCCAATACGCTCCTGGACTCTGTCCACACATTTCAAGGCTGCGTTGAAACAGTGACTTATCAATGACCCAATACCTGCTCAGTTAATCCCTACCATTGTGACAATGGGTCATCATAATGCTCCATAAAATGTACATTATCCTAGGGGCGTTGGCACACACAATGTAAGTAACTAAACGATGTCCCCCTAATTGCCCGTAATACCTCGGTTGATCCTTCAGCTATTGTATGCAGTAATCATGAGCCTATGAACCAGAGTTATACTGTTAGTACTGAGGTGGTGTGCCCTAGTAGGAAGACCACTGTGTGCAGCTCACCCTGCACTATCAGCTCCAATATAAATAAGTCTACCTCTGATAAGCTTCCCAGTAAAGCATTAAAAACAATCAAGCAACCCAGATAAGTGCTAAAAATAGCTCATATTAACATATGCAGAGAAACAAAGTCCATGAAGTCAATAACTTTCTTGTAACAGATGACATTCATATTCTATCTCTGAAACTCACTTAGACAATACCTTTGATTATACAGTGGTAGCAATACATGGTTATAACATCTACCGAAAAGACAGAAATGCCAACAGGGGCAGTGTTGCTGTCTATATTCAGAACCACATTCCTGTAAAGACGACCTCATGTTAAATACTGTTGAAGTTAAATGACTACAGGTTCATCTGCCTCACCTAAAGCCCATTCTGGTAGGAAGCTGCAATAGACCACCAAGTGCTAACAATCAGTATCTAGATAATATGTGTCAAATGCTTGATAATTAATGTATGTGATATCAACAGAGAAGTATATTTTCTTCAAACTGTAACCAGTGCCTGCAACCTTAAACAGCACAGGAATGAACTCATCAACATGTAATGATCACATCTTTACTAATGCTGCAGAAATTTGCTTTAAAGCAGTATACAAATCCATAGGATGTAGTGATCACAATATAGTAGCCATATCAAGGAAAACCAACGTTCCAAAGGCTAGGCCTAATATAGTGTATAAGAGGTTTTGATTCGTATGTTGATGATGTAAAGAATATTTGCAGGTCTGTGATGTGTAATGAAGAGCAACCAGACACTGCACTTGACAAATTTATGAAATTGCTTATTCCAGTTAATAATAAGCACGCACCCATTAAGAAAATGACTGTAAAAACTGTTACATCCCCTTGGATGGTATGGTTGAGAGGGATGAGTATGGTATTTTTTGGGGTTTTATATTACGCGGTTAGCGTTTTGTTCGTTGGATTCATTGAGTAAAGTGCTTTTGCTTACTCAGTCCTGTTCTCCTGCGCCAGCTACACAAGAACCTTGACTCTGGCAGCCCAACTGATTGGCAAACGTACTGCAAATTAAAAAATCAATTTACCAAACTAAATAAAAATAAACTATACTATGAAACAAAAATAATTACATAAAGAATGATAGTAAAAAGCTTTGGAGCACCTTAAACGAAAAAAAGCTAACTCGGCTCCATCATTCATTGAATCAGATGGCTCATTCATCACAAAACACAGGTATGCCATGCCAACAACAAATGCTGACACTACACATCCAAATATATCTGACCAAATTATGAAAGACAATAATCGTACATTTAAATTCCGTAAAGTCAGAGTGGAAGAGGTGAAAAATGTTTTGTTGTCTATCAACAATGACAAGCCACCGGGGTCTGGATAGAAAATTACTGAGGATAATTGTGGATGATATCGCCACTCCTATTTTCCATATCTTCAATTTAAGCCTACTAGAAAGTGTGTGCCCTCAGGCCTGTAGGGAAGCTAAAGTAATTCCACTACCCAAGAATAGTAGAGTCCCACTGGCTCAAAGAGCCGACCAATCAGTCTGATAACAACCCTTAGTAAACTTCTGGAAAAATATGTGTTTGACCAGATACAATGCTATTTAACAGTAAACAAATTGACAACAGACTTTCAGCACGCTTATAGGGAAGGACAATCAACAAGCACAGCACTGATGATTGGCTGAGAGAAATTGATGAAAAAATTATTGTGGGTGCTGTCTTGTTAGACTTCAGTGCAGCTTTTGACATTATAAGTCATAGTCTGCTGTTGGAAAAATGAATGTGTTATTGCTTTACACCCCCTGCCATAATGTGGAAAAATAGTTACTTGGCTAACAGAACAGAGAGGGAGTTCTTTAATGGAAGCCTCTCAAACATGTGTCTCCTGAGTGGCACAGCGGTCTAAGGCACTGTATCTCAGAACAGCGTTATTACAGTCCCTGGTTCAAACCCATTGTAAATAAGGATTTGTTCTTAACTGACTTGTGTAGAAAAAATGAAAGTGTGTATTGTGCTTAAATAGATTATAAAGAGCCAATAGTGTGTGATGTCTGATAAGATAATGACCTGGCCAGTTTGTATGGTTGAGTGTCTATGTATGTAACATGAAGTGAGTATAGGCTTTAATATGCAGGATGATAATTGTAATCTATAGTATAAACATAGTATTCATAGAAAAACACATCTCTGCATTTCCATAATAATTGACATTTCACATTATTATGAAAGAGAAATTGCATTACTATAGATGGCTTCACTACAGTACAAATGTATCCCTAACAGGATGTTATTCCCAATTTGGCATTGTCAAGATGGATGGCTGTATATTTGCATCTCACAGGAGAAAGCCACACCTTCGCCGTGGCAATCTCCAGGTTGTGTGATGCCTGATGAAAACTCGAATTTACTAAATTAATGTAACTATGTCAATTAAATTGTTGTGTTAGCTTTGTTTGTCACGTCCAGGCCTGAGATGACAGGCTGGAGTGTTTTGTTTTTGTTTTTGGTGTAGGGTTTTTCTGTTCTAGATTATATATTTCTATGTTGGGGTAATGGTTCCCAATTAGAGGCAGCTGAGTGTCGTTGTCTCTAATTGGGAACAATATATATGTTTGTAGTTTTCACTTGGGGTTTGTGGGTAATTGTTTGGACATAGCTTGTTTTGTGTGGTTTGATGGCACGATCGTCGTTACTTTCGTTTTGTTAATTTTGCCCAGTTACGTTTGTATTAAATATGTATACTGGAAGCATCGCTGCGTCTTGGTCTGTCCGTTTTGAAGATCGTGACATTGTTTCAATAGCTTATAAACACCTGCCCATTTTGATAAGGCTTATTGCATTGTATGTTTTCTGGTTGATGTATTTTTAAAATGACTGGATTGAAATTGTATGTTAGGTTGATTGGTTATCAGGCACATTCCTGTTGTCTGGTCATAACATTCAAATGTAGTTGATTAGATTAGAATCTGGGTGTGTTTTCCTGTCTTGTTTTTTATCTAGCAAAGTGCTACGAAATGCTAATTCAGGTTGTGTGTATGTTCACACTTTAATTTGGTTTAAGGGCAGTACATTCACTCATACTTTGTGAACTTGCTACTAAGCTCCTGTGCGTATCAGACACCGATGTATTTTTCTCTTAGATATTATTCTAAACTAAAGACGTGTAACCTAGCTGTCTTATTTAGTTGATAGTAATTTACTCTGTTATTTCAGTGTCAATTATTTTGTGACATATATTTTTGTGTTGAATTTAGTGAATGTATTCCTCGTTTTAGAGAGTAATTATTTGATTGACTACAGTATATGCCTATAATTTAGTAGGTCTATTGATAGTTGTTAATTACACTATACACATAGCACATGCTTGGCTACCAACTTGACATCCCTGAGCTGCTTGCCTCAATAAATTAATGCTAGAACATTGGTTGCCAGGATTACCTATTTGTGTCTAGCCTCTTAATAATTGCATAATGTTGCAAGATAGGCACATATTCATTATAGTCAAAACGAGTCGGTGATAGAATGATTCACTATCTTGCTAGATCCTCCAGAGACGCACAGGGCCTACTGCGTTTATTCACATAATAATGGAGTCAGATTGATAAATGAAAAAGGCACGCTTATCCCTCTCCCTCGGTTGCATGGATACAGTATTTTGCAACTCTTCTGTACAAGATAAAGTATTTTGCAACATTCCTTTATCTCCTGGGGAAATTGATAATTAAGTCTGAATATTGTCCCTTTGAGTTCCTTTCTCCTTCTTTTGATCAGCTCCTTTTGTTGGTAGTGATAACATTTTGCGATGATAGGTAATTCCGAGCTCCAAGTCTGTGCACTCTGAGGCGGAACCTAGAGTTTAGTCAGAGTGAAATTCTCATGCTCCATGGAGAGAACAAGCACTCACAGCCAAGGTAAAAACCCTTAATTCAAACATGGACTGTGCACTCAGGGAAAACAGGGTGATGAAGGAGTAGAAGATTTAAGGAAGATTTATAACGGACTGCATGAAATCTCTGATCTGGATTATTGGAAGCGTTTGGGAACTAGCATAGGTATGATGAGGTAAGGTGATTAGGTGAGATGCAGAGCAGCAGGGTATGTTTCTAGAATTAAACATAAACAGAATAACATACACCCACACAACAAGGTCATTTGTTAATTAGGGTGCAAGGTGTAAGGTTAATAAATAAAATAAAGTATAATATAGAGTGTTATAGTGTTACGCCACTTACCTTACTGCCTTTTACTCCATCACAGTGACACCTGGACTTTCCGGTGCAGCTACACGCCTGGGGACAAATGGGACAACAGTCAGTTTCACACACCCAACTCACTAAGTTGGCCTGAATACAGTATAACATGGAATGGCAACACTCCAGGTAAAACCCTGACGTAACATTCAGATGACGTTGATAGAACCTTTCTTCAATTTATGTTTCCTAGTGGAGAAAAAAATGCTAAAGCATTTAAAGTGTTTGGGAGTGTGCTTGTTACACTGATGACTGGTCTATGTTTACTCTGTATTTGACAAAATCCTTCCCCACATCCTCTAACAACTATCACCAACTTTTTATTTTATTTTTTATTTCACCTTTATTTAACCAGGTAGGCAAGTTGAGAGCAAGTTCTCATGTACAACTGCGACCTGGCCAAGATAAAGCAAAGCAGTTTGACACATACAACAACACAGAGTTACACAAGGAGTAAAACAAACATACAGTCAATAATACAGTAGAAAAACAAATCTATATACAAAGAGTGCAAATGACGTAAGATAAGGAAGGTAAGGCAATAAATAGGCCATGGTGGCAAAGTAATTGCAATATAGCATATAAACACTGGAATGGTAGATGTGCAGTAGATGAATGCGCAATGTAGAAAAACTGGGGTGCAAGGGAACAGGATAAATAAATAAATATGGTAGGGGATGAGGTAGTTGGTTGGGCAATTTACAGATGGGCTATATACAGGTGCAGGGGTCTGTGAGCTGCTCTGACAGCTGGTGCTTAAAGCTGGTGAGGGAGATAAGTGTCTCCAGTTTCAGAGATTTTTGAAGTTCCTTCCAGTCATTGGCAGCAGAGAACTGGAAGGAAAGTCTGCCAAAGGAGGAATTGATTTGGGGTTGACCAGTGAGATATACCTGCTGGAGCGCGTGCTGCAGGTGCGTGCTGCTATGGTGACCAGCGAGCTGAGAAAAGGCAGGGCTTTACCTAGCAGGGACATGTAGATGACCTGGAGCCAGTGGGTATTGCGACGAGTGTAAAGCGAGGGCCAGCCAACGAGAGCGTACAGGTCGCAGTGGTGGGTGGTATATGGGGCCTTGGTGACAAAACGAATGGCACTGTGATAGACTGCATCCAATTTGTTGAGTATAGTATTGGAGGCTATTTTGTAAATGACATCACCGAAGTCAAGGATCGGTAGGATGGTCAGTTTTACGAGGGTTTGGCAGCATGAGTGAAGGATGCTTTGTTGCAAAATAGGAAGCCAATTCTAGGTTTAATTTTGGTTTAATTTTTAATTTAAAGGATTCCTCACCAAACACGACATTCTACGGCACCCCGGGATGCACATTTGCGTACTGTATTATATTCTGTTGGTCTTCCACTACTAGGGCTGGGAGTGCAAGTCATTGCGTGTGTGTTTGAGCTGATTATCCGCAGCTGTCTGTTAAGAACAACCAGTCTTCACAATGCCTGTAGAGGCATTTAACCAGCCAATTTGCTATAACTATCCTGTATTGTTAAATAATCCTATATTCAGCATCTTGAACGCTCATGTTGAGTTAATAATCCTCTCACAACAAGGCGCACCCACAAACCCACCCATAAACCCCAGTGGTTCAGTTCTGCCATGCTCAGGATGCCATGTTGACCTGAAACATGTCATATCTCAGACATTATCTCAGGTGGGTACCTTCCTGAAGTAGGTCAGACACAACAAGAATGCATGATAATCTTGTATCAAGTTAGAGCTGCTGGTTGGATTTGCCTTGTTTCCCAAGGTAACAGAATCTCCTTTTGTTGACAGACTGTTGCGTGTTCCTAATGAATGAGATTGTCTGTCCCGGAAGAGAGACAGAGTTATCTGGTGAGATGCAGTGAGATAGACACTCTGTCCACAAGGGTTGTTTGGGTTTCCGATGGATGGCAACACAAATGGAGCAGGGGTGGAGGGAGCTGGGGCGTATTTAGTCATTTGGATGCTCCAGGCAGAGGGCAGTCTGAGGCTCCCCTCCATCCTCTCCTATGTGCTCTTGCACACATTTTTTTATGTCATTTTTTGTATTTAAAAATACATTTAATTTAACAGTAAAAATGTATTACCTTTTAATATGGCAAGAACACAACCAGTCAGGATGTTTTCATCTGATTGTCAAACAAATCACTTCAAAAAGTAGGTTACATTTGTATGTTCATCCAAAAGAATTCGCAAGTGACTGAAACTATCTCACCGAATAAAGCATCTGCGCAAGCGAAACAGCTCCCCTCTTTCTTACGAGGCAGATGACATGTACAGTATGTGTAGCCCATGTATCTGATGCTGTCTGGACAAAAAGAGTATGACATGCCATACTTTTTTGGGCCAGACATCATCAGATACATGGACTACACATACTCTACATGTCATCTGCCTAGTCAACAATATTATCAGCAGCACCTGTCATTTTTTGTCAACTTAGGTATATTTTCTGTTAATATTTAATATTTGTTCTTTCTTTTTCTTTTCTCTGCCCCACTCTGAAAGCGCTTAATTGCTGCATCTTAATTTAAATAAAAGTGCTGTTTGCAATCATATTGTGTGAAACAATGCACAGGAACTCTGTAAGGGTGAAAAAGTCCATTATTATGAACCAGTCTGTGAGTGAGTAATGACAGATGTTTCTACTATTATGAGAAAAACTTGGATTATATGAATATTGATATGAAACACTGGATATGCATATGTATGGAAATAAATGATTGCTCTTTTATTAGATGGGCCTCATTAACCTGGGGACAGTGGAAAGGCAAAACCCTCCTCCCTCCCCATTTCCTTTGCCACTTTGAAGCTACCTGCAGATCGAGCAAAAACAACAAAAAAGATGACTGGCATTATTATCACAAGGCCCCTTGATGATGTGAGGCCTGAGGCAATTGCCTCTTCTGCCTAATGGTAAGTCCGCTACTGTGGGAGGGAGACAACGAGACAGACAGGGTCCTATCTATTGTAGACAAACACACACACAGTCTCTTTCTCCCACACACACACGTGAGCACACACACGAACGCATACACAGACACACATGCACACACTTAAACAGACACAAACACATCCAGACATAAACACTTGGCATACTTAAAAACAAGATCAACAAAATCATGTACTGTATAGAGGTTTTACATGGTTATTCTAACCATGTAAATAATATGATCATAGCAGAGTGATAGGAATGTTGGTATCAAAAACAGTGCGAGTGGGAGGTGTGGGGAGCACAGTGTGCGTGTGTTTGCATCTGACTGTGTGAATTTGAATGATGTTATCGCCCTGGCAGAATCGCGGGCCCTGTGTGAAGGCTATGGCTCCACAGTTCCCTGATAACACATCATCAGACAGAGACCTGCACACACCTGGGGCATGCAGGAAAGAGAGAGAGAGGAGGAGGAGGAGGAGAGGGGAAAGAGAGGAGGAAAGAGAGGGGAGATGGAGGCAACATGAGGTGACAGGAAGAGGGAGAGAAATCTGGAGTGGAAGAATGAAGAACAAAGTGGAAAAAGAAGAGAGAGAGAGAGAGAGGGGCCCTGGTCGAAAGTAATGCACTATATAGGGAATAGGGTGCCATTAATTATACAGATTTTTAACACCACCACTCAGTAGTGTAAAGAGAAGAATAATGTGGAATCAATGTAAACCCATTTCCTGACCACATTTTTCAATATTTCCCTATTGTCTAATAAATCACAATAGTGAATCAGTGTTTTGCCTATAGGCTTTAACAGGATCAGTAATCTGACCACAAACCCTTACACAAAAACCCTTACACACACACAAACACACACACCCAACGCCAGCAGCCTTCCACTCCAACCCACCCAAAGTGGGTACAAATATACTGTAGGCATGTGGCGCTCTCAAGAGATGGAGAAGATTAGAAAACACTGTATTCTCCAAGAATACCGGAGAACAGAAAACACTTTTCAAACCCATGGTGGCGGAACATCAAAGCCTGTAGAAAATGCAACGGATTCCAAAACAAGGAGAAATGCTATATGTCAGTGTTCACAGATGGGCAAGCCAGCATGCTGGTGATGGCTGGCCTGTAATTTTCAGAATACACATCTCCAGATCTCTCCCCACTACCACCTCACCCCTTATCCCCCACACAGAAGCCTGCTAATGTCCTCTGTAACAGTGAACTTCCTCAACCTCAGTGCTTACTATCTTACTTGTCAACCTCTCTCACCCCTTCCTTCACCTCTCACCCTTCTCTCGCCCACTCTCAACCTCTCACCCTAGCAAGCACATACTGGCTCTGTTCTTATCTCACCCATCTTAGTTGTCATAATCTAATAATATATTAAGACATTTTGAAAAGTCAATAACAAAACACAGTTTAGAGGAGTTTATTTGGTGCATTACTATTGATCAGAGCCCTATGGGCCCTGGTCGAAAGCAATGCACTATATAGGGAATAGGGTGCCATTTAGGATGAATAATTTGTTCTTAATTGACTTGCCTAGTTAAATAAAGGTTCAATAAAAAATAAAAATAAATACTTGAACCTTTAATTGGCTCATCGCGCTGTAGCGACTCCTTGTGGCGGACCGGGCGCCTGCAGGCTAACTTTGGTTGTCAGTTGGACAGTGTTTCCTCCGACACATTGGTGCAGCTGGCTTCCGGGTTAAGTGGGCGGGTGTTAAGAAGCTCTGTTTGGTGGTTCATGTTTCGGAGGACTCGGCCTTCGAAACATGGGGAGTTGCAAGTCATAAGACGTGTATGATATTGGTATGGTTGCATTGGATGGCAGAAAAACAAAAATGTCTGACTATTGTAATGCACTGTTCCTCACTCTTGTGCATCCTGGCTTTAGTCTAGCTTGGGAGATCTTGCTGGGGGACTTCATTAGTTTTGTGGAGGGATGAGGAAGGGAGACAGGGGAGTGTTAGAAGTGTGAATCTTAAATCGGGCGGCATCTTGCATACTTGAACCAGGCCCAAGTCGTGAGCCTTGATGAATAGAAAATATTCACAACAACACCTTGCTTTGTCTCTGTTTTCCCAGGGCATGCCTGAGCTGGGACAGACCTGTCCCCTTTATGGTGGCAGTAGGCAGCCCCACGGGGAGCTCTATGCATAGATATATAATCTAGTCATTGAATTTCTATGGCTCTATGTGAGAGAGTGATCGAGCAGTCCTATATTTGTCCACTGATGCTGATCTGAGCTAATCAAACAGAACAGCTACACACTGTCACACTTAGACTAGCTGTAGTGTGTGAGCGCATGGTTCCCTAACTCTAGAGTTTCAAAATGGAAAATATTCTTCTACTGCTTCACTGTCTCCCTTAAGAAGCCAGGCAGGCAACAGGCCTCCCTACTGAGAGAGCAGGATGGAAGACAGGCCTACTGGCCTATTCTAATGTGACAATGTGCTGTTGTTATTGTAGCAACCTTAATCCAACAACTAGTGACCTAGTAAAGGGATTCGGAACTCTTGGCTTATCAGCTAAGGTTGACAGTCGCTAGACCCAGGCTCGAGTCCCTGTCGGGGCTACCCCCCAGGTTCGAGCCAGGTATGTGCCAAAACGAGAGGAAGTGGTACTTGCTAAGCAAGCAGGGTGACGTCCTTTACACCTGCTGGGATAACTTGCAGAGAATGGAAATGTGTATTTTATGCTCACAACCCAAGCCCATCAAGACACACACACACCCTGAGGGGTTGAAAGTAATGGGTCAGCCGCAGTTCAGCACCAACCAGAGCAATTGTAGGGGGTCAAGTGCCTTGCTCAAGGAAACAACAGCAGGCGATGGTGTCTAGGATGTTGCCAGCTCACTACTCACCAGATTCTTTTAGTCAGATTTGAGATTCAAACCAGCAACCCTCCTTCTCTAACCGCTACACTACCTGGGTTAGGCCTCATGCATGGTTAAGGAGTACCCAACGACTGTATGTCACTGAGCAGAAACAAGAGTGAACTGAGAAAAGGCCACATAGCATAGCAGTTTTTCTGAGCACCTCTCTTGTGTGTGTGACTGGGATTTAAGCCAATACCGCTTTAATCCCTGAGGACTAATGTAGGGGGTGTAGGGGTTGGTGAGGTCGAGCTGAGGGGGGAAATGGAGGGGTTGGAGGTGGGTCCCCATGCAAGGATGTCTGCGGTGCTGGGAACAGCACCCTCTGACCACTCGCTTTGCCCCGCCTCACTCTACCATCCCCCACCGATGGGTGACTTCCTGGCGGCTCGGCGTGCCTGTGGCTCTCTCTCATTCTGCTCGGGGTGTGAAACCACGCAGAAGACAAACAGGTCGGGATCCAAGCTGCCCATCTAAAGCCCCCGGGGAGGGACAGTGGTGGAGCTCTGGGCGCTTTGGTCTGAATAGGGAGGCACTCTGAAACAACAAAGCAACAGCACAAAGGGCTGAATAGGAAGACTAAAACAACAGGGGCTGTGGCTTGTGGGATGTAGGGATGTGGGACTGACCAGGACCTGAGCTCTATGTCTGTCTGGAGCAGAGCTCTGTCTGTCTGTACTTTGTCTGTCGTTCCGTCACCACTGCAAATCACCACTGGCTGTGGGGACTCAACTTGTTCAATACATATACATCAAATGTAGGTGCTACCATATCAAACACTTTGGATGCACCTAAGAATTTCTGAGTAAAGAGGTTCATGCAAACAGTACTAACATCAATGAATAGCCTGGTCCACGACAAAAGAGCACATATGGGTACAATTTTTTTTCTAAACCTCACAATCTGGCAATGTGATTTATTTTGAAACTTCAACAATGTGTGTTATAAGGAGGCAAATATTTAGTAAACTGAGCAATGCATTGCCTCCTTATAACACACATTGTTGAAGAAACGTTTCTGCCAGAGTGTCTTGTTGAGATGGATGGTTAAACTGATTCCTGTCTCCAGTCTCACCATTATTGAATTGTTATAAAGACGTGGTTATAAAACCCACAAATGAATCTGTCCGGAAGAAGTCGGTTTTACATGTTTAAAAATTGTATTTTCCGTGGTACAGTCTAGGCTTATGTGAGCACAGTGTATTGCTAGCAGAGGCAAGTGCATAGTCGAGCTAGCAAGGAGAAAGTAAGCATGGTCATAGACGGCAGAAAGGAGTTTGAGACGAACGTTGGAGCTGGAAACAATGTGATGGAACAGTGAGTAAAGGACATTCAACTGTGAAGACGAACTTTGTAATTAAAAGCTTACATAGGTATTGTCCAGCTGGGATAGGGCAGTGTGCAGTGCAGTGAAATGGCGACTGCGTCGTCCGTGGATCTGTTAGGGCGATATGCGAATTGTAGTCGGTCTAGGGTGTCGGATAAGTTAGTTCAGTTACTTTCCCTTTATTGGGTACAAGAACAACGGTGGAATCAAGTGGGGACAACAGAGTGGGATATGAAGAGATTAAATATGTCTGTAAACATTCCAGCAGGCTCTGCACATGCTCTGAGGACGCAGCTTTGGATGCCATCTGGGCCGGCAGCCTTTCAAGGGTTAACACGCTTAAATTTGTTTCTCACGTCGGCCAAGGAGAACTAGAGCGAACAGTCCTCGTGAGCGTCAGGAGCCCGGGTCGGTGACTTTATGTAGTTTTCCTAGAAGCGGGCGAAGGTGTTTCGCTTATCCGGGAGCGAGGAGTTGGTGTCCGCAATGTGGCTGGCTTCAATTTATAATCCGTGATTGTCTGGAGTCCCTGCCACATACATCTTGTGTATGAGCCGTTGAATTGCAACACAACACTTTGTCCCTGTACTGTCGTGTTGCCTCTTTGATTGCCTTATGGAGGTTGTAGCTGGTCTGTTTGTACAAGTCCATGGTTCGCGCTTTCAGTTTTGCGTTAAGGCTGCAATCTATCCACGGTTTTTGGTTTGGATATGTTCTAATCATCACAGTGGGAACAACATCCTCTATGCACTTCCTGATGAACCCAGTCATCGAGTCAGTGTATACGTCTATAATATTCTCAGAGGCGACCTGGATTATTCCCCAGTCCACATGATTAAAACAATCTTGAAGCATAGATTCTGATTGATTATTTAAGATATTCTTTGAAGAGGTAGGTTTCAGGTGCTTTCAGAAGATGGGCAAGGACTCTGCTGTCCTATCTTCAGGAGGAAGCTGGTTCTACAGGGGTGGGTGGGCTAAGAGACCAGAGGTGGCAGAACAGGGTGTTCCGGTTGGGGTGTAGGGTTTGAGCATAACCTGAAGGTAGGGAGGGGCAGTACCTCTTGCTGCTCCGTAGTCTCTGCTCCATGGTCTTGTAGTGGATGCGAGCTTCGACCAGAAGCCAGTGGAGTGTGCGGGGCAGCTGGGTGACATGGGAGAACTTGAGAAGGTTGTAAGCCAGGATAAGTTGCAGGGGTTTGATGCCACAAGCAGGGAGCCCAGCCAACAACAAGTTGCAGTAGTCCAGACGGGAGACGACAAGTGCCTCGATTAGGACATGCGCTTCCTGTGTGAGGTAGGGTCGTACTCTACTGCTGTTGTAAAGCATGAACCTGCAGGAGCTAGTCACTGCTTTGAAGTTGGCAGAGAACAGCATGGTGTTGTCCAGGGTCACGGCAAGATTTTTTGCACCCAGGGAGGGCAACACTGGAGATGTCAACAGTGATGGAGAGGTTTTTGAGCGGGCAGGCCTTCCCCGGATGAAGAGCAGCTCTGTCTTGTCTGTCTTTCACTGCTATGCGGAATGACACACAGCTGTACATTTCGATGAAACATGGTGAAGACCTAAAATTGCCCTCCCTGGAAGCCTGTGTTTCAGACATAAGGAAGTTGATGGCGGCAAAATGTTCTACTTTTAAACTCTGACAAAACAGAGATGCTTGTTCTAGGTCCCAAGAAACAAAAAGATCTTGTTGAATCTGACAATTAATCTTGATGGTTGTACAGTCGTCTCAAATAAAACTGTGAAGGACCTCGGCGTTACTCTGGACCCTGATCTCTCTTTTGTCGAACATATCAAGACTGTTTCAAGGACAGCTTTTTTCCATCTACGTAACATTGTATAAATCTGAAACTTTCTGTCCAAAGATTATGCAGAAAAATGAATAAATTCTTTTGTCACTTCTAGGTTAGACTACTGCAATGCTTTACTTTCCGGCTACCCGGATAAAGCACTAAATAAACTTCAGTTAGTGCTAAACACAGCTGCTAGGATCTTGACTAGAACCAAAAAATTTGATCATATTACTCCAGTGCTAGCCTCTCTACACTGGCTTCCTGTTAAGGCAAGGGCTGATTTCAAGGTTTTACTGCTAACCTACAAAGCATTACATGGGCTTGCTCCTACCTATCTTTTCGATTTGTTCCTGCCGTACATACCTACATGTACGCTATGGTCACAAGACGCAGGCCTCCTTACTGTCCCTAGAATTTCTAAACAAACAGCTGGAGGCAGGGCTTTCTCCTTTAGAGCTCCATTTTTATGGAATGGTCTGCCTATCCATGTGAGAGACGCAGACTTGGTCTCTAATTAGGAACCACTGCACTGGGAGTCTGGGCTGCATCATGTTAACACCACACCCATGTTGCACAGAAGTTAACACACTTGAGTAATGCAACACAGCATGTAGAAATGTTAATTACAGTTAATTAATGTTTGCAAAACGATATCCATAAAGGCTAGAACACTTTACAATGCAAGAAGATACAGTAAGCCTATAAATATGGAAGCTAACTTTCCTTGCTAGCTAACAGCTGAAGCTAACATCAATTCACGAAGCTGGTACTTTGATTGGTACTTTGACTCTAAACCATCTACTGTATCTTGCCTATGCCGTTCGGTCATCGACCCAAATCTCTAGCCACTTTAATAATTATAATTGGATGAAATAATGTATCACTAGCCACTTTAAACAATGCCATTTATATAATGTTTACATATCCTACATTACTCATCTCATATATATATATGTGTGTATATACTGTACTCCATACCATCTACTGCATCTTGCCTATGCCGGTCAGCCATCGCTCATCCATATATTTATATGTACATACTCGTATTCATTCCTTTACTCTTGTGTGTATAAGGTAGTTGTTGTGAATTTGTTAGATTACTTGTTAGATACTACTGCATGGTCGGAACTAGAAGCACAAGCATTTCGCTACACTCGCATTAACATCTGCTAACCATGTGTATGTGACAAATAAAATTTAATTTGATTTGATTTGATTGATTGTGAAAATATGAAAACCATAACACAAAATGTGCTGATTTTCACAACTTTATTTATTCACTTAATCGTCTCCCTCACACAGAGATACTGAAGAAAAGCATATCTGCCTCACGTCTCCGTCTTCAACCAACTGAGCAAAGCTTGTGAAATACATAATTACTGGGTTAAAGAGACAGCACACCCTTCTATAAAAGAAGAGGCTTCTACTTCTATGCAAATGTTTTTGATCAGTACAATAACATAAGTCCCAAATGTAAGAGAAACAGATTGTTTGTCATCTGTAGCCCCATAAAATCAGCCAAAACAAGCTCAATAACTCAATGTTTGCACACACTCCTATTGAATATGTAACACCTGTATTGTGAAAATACCTAGGCCACATCTTGATTTAACCAGTTTATCAACAGAGATTTACCATTCAAAGAAAGTTTTACCATTAAATGTGATACGCGGTGTGTAACGTCCATTTTATAGTTTACTCCACTACTTGAGTCTCTCCGCTCTCGCTCTCGCTCTCGCCATTCCGCTTTCCTCACAGCCCCAGCCCTTGTCAATCAAGGAGTGCATTTGTTGTTGCTAGACCACGAGACACTTGCGTTCAGTCTGCATTATCAATGCAGCACATGCAACAATGTTGATGACTATGATGCCGTTTCCACTTTGCTTCTTAATTTAATTCCACCATCATTCTATAATTACATTATTAGTTTGTGTTCCTTACATCTGCAAACAGCTAGTTTGTCTTTTTATAGGAAGAGCAAATGTAGTTATACAGCCTGATGGTGTAGGCCTAAATCTACATGTTGTGCAACAGTATCTTCTAAATCAAAGAGGAAAAGGCGAAACATGAATATTTAAGTAGCTAAGAGTAAACATTTAATGTAGCCAAAGATTATAGGGTCTCCTAGAAAAAACTGACCAACACTTTGGTTCCTACACTGTCCCAATATCTCCTCCATGGCATTTTTATTCATTGTCATGTCAAATAACACTGTATTCAAAGTGCCCACTATTAGAACAATAATTTGTTTTCCATGATTCCAACAGTTCACCCAAGTGTTTTGATCTAAATCGCAACATTTGGTTGTAAATCAAGCCTATATACTTGACCCATATCGTGCATCCCTATATGGCAGTGTGGAAATTATCCGGAAATGCAGAAATTGATGAAAAGTATAAAACAATCAGAATGGAGAGAGACCCATTGAAATCACGTCTTAGAATGTACGTATGTGTTGCCACCCTTGGGTCACACACTACCCATAAAGGACATTTTGAACTTTTATTATAAAAAAAACATCAAATACCATCAAATACCGTCACATCATAAAAATACGTTTTGGTGACGTTTAGGTATCGAGTATCGTGATGGTATCGACTATTGTGATATTAAACCTTGTACCGGTATCGAAGTCAAAATTCTGGCATTTGATTGCCGAGCCTGTGGTAAAAAAAGCTACATCGAACGAGATTGCAGGAACAAAAAGAGCTCAGAGAAAATGTCAAAGACTGAAAACAAGAAAGAGATTCCAACGAAAAAAAGAGACATGTTCACGCTGTTGAGCAAGAGAACGCAGAGGTGAGCAACTCATTAGACGAGGAAGTCACACTGAATATTTTGACTGTTGCTGGGGGCACGCATTGCTACTATGTCTCTCCCTTTCTAGAGGGGCAACCAGTGCGTATGGAGACTAACATAGGGGCAGCTGTGTTATAATATTTGTTTTTACTTTTTCTCTCTGCATTGTTGGGAAGGGCCAGTAACATTTCACTCTTAGTCTACACCTGTTGTTTACGAAGTATGTGACGAATACCATTTTATTTTATTTGATCTCTTGTGTCAGGCACAGTCTATTAAAAGACACTGAAACACCTTCCACTTCAGCCAGCACACATTGTGTTAAAGACTTACACAGGTGAATCTGTCGCCGTGAGAGGCATCACTGAGGTCACAGTTCAGTTAAACGGACAAACTGAAAAGTTGCCACTACATCACTGCTGGGACGTTCGTGGTTGGAGAGATGGTAGACCTGTGTCTCCAATCTTAAAGAAACATGGAGAAGTCTTTAATGGAGAGATGGGTAGTATGAAATACATTAACTTCTTAGGGAGCGGCAGCTGAGGTGTCGGTTTTGGAGAGTCTGGCGTGCCCAAGGTAAAAGGCCTGCCACTCAGGCCCAGACTAGGATATGCACCTAATTAGTACTATTGGATAGGAAACACTCTGAAGTTTCTAAAACAGTTAAAATATTGTCTGTGAGTATAACAGAACTGATATAGCAGGCAAAAACCAGAGGAATTTCTGTCCTGGAAAAAGTGTTTTTGACAAATTGCCTAATTTTGAACCCCTCCCTATTGAAAACAGCCATATCTGGGAGTAAGATTGCAGTACCTATTGCTTCCACTGGTTGTATTGTCAGTGGAAGTAGGAAAAATGCACATTTTATGGCTTAGAAAATTGTTGAACAAAGTGACAGTGCTGAATAACAACTTAAAGTGAAGCTTAGCATTAAGCCAGACAGCAAACCAAAGTTTCTGAAAGCATGACCCGTACCTTGTGCTTTCAGACCAAAAGCTGAGGCTGAATTGGATGCTTTAGTCAAGAACAAAGTTCTGGAGCCAGTCAGAATGAGTGATGGTGCAACACCCATCGTATCAGTCCTTGAGAAGGATGGTGGAATCAGGATATGTGAAGACTTTAAAGTCACAGTTAACCCTGTATTGTCCACTGAGCAGTATCCGCTACCACACAACAACCTTTTCACAAGTTTAGATGGGGGCCAAAAGTTCAGAAAAATCGACCTCTGCCAAGCTTACTTGCAGATGCATGTGGATTAAAAGTCAAAAGAGCTGCTGACCATCGTGACACACAAGGGGCTCTTCAGGTAATGTTGTCTACCGTTTGCAATCCCTATTCCAGTGGGTGATGGACCAGATCTTGAGTGGATTTCCAGGAGTACAATGCTACCTGGATGACATCCTCCTTACTGGAAAAGACAAAGAGGACCATCTCCAGAACTTGGATACAACCTTACAGAGATTGAAGGACTATGGACCACAAGTTTGTAAAGACAAATGTGCATTCTTCCAATCATTGGTTGAATACCTCAGACACGTCATCGATGCCACAGGCCTTCACAAGGCTCTGTTCACGGTCAAGGCTATCTTGGACACCCCAGCTCCTCAGAACGTGAGCCAACTAAATTCTTTCCTGCGGTTTCTGAACTACTATGGATGCTTTATTCCGTCGAGCTTAGCAAAAACTGGAGATGCTGCATTAGTTGCTTTGTCAAGACAAAATATGTAAATGAACTGAACAACGCGAGGAAGCATTTGTGAAAACCAAGGAACCACTACTGAAATCTGTGGCACTGACACACTTCGACTTGTCATTGCCCATCTGACTAGCATGTGATGCTAGTCCATATGGTATGGGAGCAGTCGTGTCCCATTTCATGCCATTAAATGAAGAGAAGCCGATCGCTTTCGCATCGAGGACATTGAACAAAACAGAAAGTAACTACGCACAGATAGAACGAGAAGCCCTACGGATAGTTTTTTGGGTAAATACGTTTCACCAGTATCTATAGGGAAGGAAGTTCATCCTTCTTACAGACAATCATCCGCTAACGAGCATACTGGGATTCCGTCACTTGATGCAAGCAGAATGGAAAGGTGAGCTTTAATAATTATAATTGGATGGAATAAATGTATCACTAGCCACTTTAAACGATGCATTTATATAATGTTTACATATCCTACATTACTCATCTCATATGTATATGCTGTACTCCGTACCATCTACTGCATCTTGCCTACGCCGATCAGCCATCGCTCATCCATATACTTATATGTACATACTTGTATTCATTCCTTCACTCTTGTGTGTATAAGGTAGTTGATTTAACCTTTATTTAACTAGGCAAGTCAGTTAAGAACAAATTTGTATTTACAATAACGGCCTACCCCGGCAAAACCCAGACGACACTGGGCCAATTGTGCGTCGCCCTATGGGACTCCCAATCATAACCGGATGTGATGTAGGCTGGAGAGTAGAATCAGACTTTAAAAAACATATAAAAATAAAACTTATTGAACAGCGGGGACTGTGAAGCAACACAGACATTCAAATGTATCCTTTATTTAACTAGGCAAGTCAGTTAAGAACAAATACTTATTTACAATGACCGCCTACCGGGGAACAGTGGGTTAACTGCCTTGTTCAGAGGCAGAAGGACAGATTTTTACTTTGTCAGCTCGGGGATTCAATCCAGCAAGCTTTCGGTTCCTGGCCCAATGCTCTAACCACTAGGCCACCTGCCAGAATAAATGTTATTGTTCTCACAGTAGGCCTGCCAATCAACTGATGGCCCAAATCAGTTCATCAATTTAGCCAGAGAAACACAAACAGTAGTTTATAGTTTTTCACACCTTTCATTATGTGACTATTGATAAGCTAATGGCCTGTATGAATTGGGCTCTAAAAAACACTGCCTGAGTTTTTTTTACATGCAACATACCGTAAAATCTGTATGTTAAGGGTATTAGCTGAGATCTGAAGACTTGTATTAGCGCCACATACGAATTCCTAGCCTTTAGTTCCGCAGGCTAACACAGTGTTGTAGTGCGCAGGAGACCTGAACTTTAACCCACCCAGTCAGTATCACCAGTGACCATATGGCTCACTCCAGATGTTTCTTATCAAACAATTATTGTACTATAATAAGTATTTATTTATTTTGAAGACATGTTATGAATGATGTTGAATAAATGTGTTGTGAATGTTGTATGAATGATACTGCAGAGTTCTTGAAGGTGTCATGACTGGTTTCATAAAGGTGTTATGAATACCTTGTGCATACCCCCTTCATATAAAGTGTTAACAAAAACATTGGCCATAGTGCATAGCATGGCAAAGATAATAATATTTTTTTCTTAAGGTTACACCACGGCCATATGAATTGACTTAGTCACTAGACTGTGACATCAGACTGTGTGACTCCACACACCTGGAAAATATAATATATTCTGTCTCTCTGCCTCTCTCTGTCCATCTTACCTTTTTGCCCAGAGGCAGATAGTTATTTCGAACAACTTTCTGCAGAACGCTATTTCCTCTTTCACATTCCAATAGCTTTCTATATTTCCTGCATTTCTGCTACTGAAAGCAGTCTTAAACAAGGGTCATAGATGTTTTGAAACTTCAAAAGTTGTCTTCTGTTGCGGTAAGTCTATGCCTTAGGCCGTCTGTTTTGTAGAGGCTATATGCCACAATACAAAATGAGTTGAAAAGATAAGCACCACATATATTTGCTGTATTTATGTTTTCCATTAAAATGGGGTTTAAATATACAGATGGATCAATACAAACTTATTCTGTATTATACTGAACAAAAATATAAACGCAAACATGCAACAATTTGAAAGATTTTACTGAGTTACAGTTCATATAAGGAAATCAGTCAATTTAAATACATTCATTAGGCCCTAATCTATGGATTTCACATGACTTAAAATACAGATATGCATCTGTTGGTCACAGATACTGTGCCTTATAAAAAGTTAGGGGTGTGGATCAGAGTTGATCAGGCAGTTTATTGTGGCCTGTGGAATTTTGTCTCACTCCTCTTCAATGGCTGTGCGAAGTTGCTGGATATTGGCGGGAACTGGAACACGTTGTGGTACACGTCGATCCAGAGCATCCCAAACATGCTCAATGGGTGACATGTCTGGTGAGTATGCAGGCTATGGATGAACTGGAACATTTTCAGCTTCCAGGAATTGTGTACATATCCTTGCGTCATGGGGGGCGTGCATTATCATGCTGAAACATGAGGTGATGGCAGCGGATGAATGGTACGACGATGGGCCTCAGGATCTAGTCACGGTGTCTCTGTGCATTCAAATTGCCATCGATACAGTGCCATTGTGTTTGTTGTCCGTAGCTTATGCCTGCCCATACCATAACCCCACCATCACGGAGTACTCTGTTCGCAACGTTGACATCAGCAAACCACTCACCCACACGACGCAATGCGGTTGTGAGGCCAGTTGGACATACTGCCAAATTCTCTATAATGACATTATGGCTTATGGTAAAGAAACTAACATTAATTTCTCTGGTAACATCTCTGGTGGACATTGTGTTTATATTTTTGTTCAGTGTATAAACTATATATACAGTAGTTTTAAGGACTGCAGATAATATTAGTACCACTAAGTGGATGAGCACTAGTCCTACAGAGGGGGTGAAACATTGTATCTGGGGCAGTAATGAGTTCCTAGTTCAGAGTCCCAATACTGAACCTGTGTAGTCATGACTAGTACAGGTGATATGGAATCTATGATGCCCAAGAGTTGAGGCTGTGGAGCACGCAGCACACTGACTGTCTAAATGCAAAGTGATCTGAGATTCACAGTGACAAGACTGAGCCTGTGCCCCATCAGATGTCTACTGCAGATAACAGCTGCTGTAAAACAAATACACACAACAAGGGGAATTGTTCTCACAGCAAACTTACCACACTCTTACACTGTGAACACAAGCCACCCTTACACCAGCCAGGCCCTCTTCTCACCATACACATGCACACTGAGGACAACATTAACACATCCTCTAATTTGAGCATTATACTTTATACCTGCTGCCTCCATAACACCCAGAAGCTAGGATATGCATATAATTAGTAGCTTTGGATAGAAAACACTCTGAAGTTTCTAAAACGGTTAACTTCTTAGGGAGTGGTTCCCGAGGTGACGGTTTTGGAGAGTCTGGCGTGCCCAAAGTAAAATGTCTCCCACTCAGGCCCAGAAAATAGGATATGCACATAATTAGTACTATTGGATAGGACACACTCTGAAGTTTCTAAAAGTGTTAACATAATGTCTGTGAGTGTAACAGAACAGAAATAGCAGGCAGAAACCCGAGAAGAATCTATCCGGGAATTACTTTTTTTTGTGGCTCTGTTTGACAGTCTCCCTATTGAGTTCTATGGCAAGCAACTCCGAGATTTCAGTACCTATGGCTTCCACTAGATGTCAACAGTCTATATATGAAGCCTCAGAGAGATTGGAGGAAGCAGGAAGAATAGGTACAGGATATGGCCAAGGTAGCTCAGATGTCAACAAGTTTTCTCGTGCGCGAGTCTGGCTGCGCACCCCACTTTATTTTACTTATATAACGTTTAGGTGACCATCCGAGTGAAATATTATCGCTAATATTCATAAAAGGATAGCTAAGGATGGCTTTTAACTGGTATTTGATTTGTTTAGGAAAAGTTTATAGGTATATTTGAACGCGTTCTCTTCACGTTTCAATGGGCGATTTTCTCAAATGGATTTTCTGAACATAACGCACCAACCAACTGACATTTCTGGATATAATAAATTACTTTTTCTAACAAAAAGACCCATGGATTATCTTCGTTGGACACTTGGGAAGCCCTCAGCAGAAGTTCTTCAAAAGGTAAGGGATTTGTTTTCGCTGTGAAATGTGTTCTGTGTGAACCGTGATGGTTTATGAATTTATGCTAATGAAAAAATATTGGAGGTGCTACCCTCAAACAATCAAATGTAGTGCTTTGGCCGTGAAGCCTTTTTGAAATCTGACAACGCTGTGATATTGCCAAGAAGCAGAGCTTTTGATGACGATGCAACACTTGTATATTGATGAATGTTTAATAATTCAACTTTTGGATTTTGAATTTGGCGCCTTGCATTTCACCGGGTAGTGTCGGAGTGGCGCCCCACCACTACCTAAGTAGTTAAAATAATGTCTGTGAGTATAACATAACGATATGGCAGGCAAAAACCTGAGCAAAATCCATCTGGGATGTCTGAATCAGTCATGTCACACTGTTTTCAATTGGCCAGCTATTCAAAGCCTTTTTTGTTTAACCCCCAGATTGCAGTTCCTATGGATTCCATTAGATGTCAACATTCTTTAGAAAAAGGTTTGAAGCTTTTATCTTGAAAATCAAGAGAGTAAGACCACTTGTTCCTGAGTCCACGTCAAGTGTCCTGTTTTGGATTTTGCGCGTAACAGGGAACGCGCGCTTAGTTCTTTTTTCTCTTCTATTCAACAGGTTATATTCCGTCCAAAATATTATAATTTATATTCATTTTAGGGTATCTGAGTATTGATTACAAATGCTGTTTGACTTGTTTCAACGAACTTTACGGGTACTTTTGGGATATTGTTTGTCTGAATGGATGAACGCCTTTGGGCAGGTGGATTACTGAACACAACGCGCCAACCAAACGGAGCTTTATGGATATAAAGAGGAACTTTATCGAACAAAAGGACCTTTAATGTAACCTGGATGCTTAGGTATGCCATCATATGAAGATCATCAAAGGTAAGCAATTTATTTTATGCAATTTATGAGTTTTGTGACAGCTATGCTGGTTATGTTATTATGCTAATTGAATATTTGAGCGGGGCGCTGACCTCAGATAATCAAATGTCCTGCTTTCGCCGTAAAGCCTTTTTGAAATCTGACAACGCTGTTAGATTAACAAGAGTCTAAGCTTTTGAAGGGTGTGCAGCACTTGTATTTTCATGAATCTGAATTTGGCGCTCTGCATTTCACGGGATGTTGTCAAAATCGAACTCATTCACGGGATTGGATCCATAACAGGTTCACCTACTGTGCCACCTACTAATTTCAGCTATACTGTAGATAAGTCATAATGTCTGGAAGAACGGACCATTGACAATCAAAAAGCATTCATGCTTGGACTTCTCAGCATAAAATGAAACATTCAAAGCATTCTTGGGCCCTCAAAAACTACTGATAGGATCAAACTAAGAATCTGTTGCATGATTGCCTCCATCAAGAGGAATGTATCAGACCCAAATTTCGTTTTTTATTTGTATTTTTCTGTAACAAATACACATTAAAACTACTTAGGGAGTGGTGGGGCACTAGCGGGTCTCATAAAGCGGGTCTCATAAAACGCATAAAATCCCTTACCTTTCGAAGAACTTCGGCTTCCCAAGTTTCCAACAAAGACATCCAATGGTTCTTTTGTAAGAAAAAGTCATTTATTATATCCATAAATCTCTGTTTGGTTGGCGCGTTATGTTCATAAAATACAGCGTCCACTCGCCCATTGAACCGTGAAGAGAACACGTTCAACCTATACCTATACACTTGTCCAAGAACAATCAAACATCATTGATAATGTATCCTTAGGAACACTTATGTATATTTACTATAATATTTCAACCGGATTATAAACTGGACGATAGGAAAGGAAAAACCCCAGCGCGTGCGAGCCCGTGAACGGGCTTCCTCTTCTGTTTACATCCGATGACTAGTTCGAAATTCTTCTTCTATTACCATCCAGAGCAACCTAACATCACCAAACACTGTCTAGAGACTGTTGGCATCCAGTGTAAGCAATAGGTACTGCAATCTTACTCCCATATATGGAAGTGTTCAATAGGGAGGGGTTCAAAATGAGGCAATGTGTCAAAAACACTTTTTCCAGGACAGAAATTCCTTGGGTTTTCGCCTGTTATATCAGTTCTGTTATACTCACAGACAATATTTTAACACTCTTAGAAACTTCAGAGTGTTTCCTATCCAATAGTACTATTTATGCATATCCTAGTTTCTGGGCCTGAGTGGCAGGCCTTTTACTTTGGGCACGCCAGACTCTCCAAAACCGACACAGCTGCCGCTCCCTAAGAAGTTGAATATGCAAAACAAATGTTATTGGAACATTTTCACCAAACATTCTTATTACCGTTATGTTATGTCCCTCTACTAATGGTTAGTAAATAATATTGGGCATTTAACAAAATGAACGGTATGTTGTCATGCTAAAATTAGCTGAAAACCAAATTGGGTCTTCATTGGAATGTTTATTTATTTTGGGGGGAGGGTAGATCAGATGCAATATTGCAGATACAATGTATTCAGGAAGTATTCAGACCTCCAAAAAGTTACGTTACAGCCTTATTCTAATTATTTTCCTCATCAATCATCAAATCAAATCATTTAGCTGCTGTCACAGAGTGCTGTACAGAAACCCAGCCTAAAAACCCCAAACAGCAAGCAATGCAGGTGTAAAAGCACAGTGGTTAGGAAAAACTCCCTAGAAAAACCAGATCAATCTACACACAAGACCCCATAATGACAAAGCAAAAACACGTTTTTAGATATTTTTGCAAATGTATTATAAATTAAAAACAGAAATATCTTATTACATAAGTATTCAGACCCTTTGCTATGAGACTCAAAATTGAGGTCAGGTACATCATGCTTCCATTGATCATCCTTGAGATGTTTCTACAACTTGATTGGAATCCACCTGTGGTAAATTCAATTGATTGGACATAATTTAGAATGCACACACCTGTCTATATAAGGTCCCACAGTTGACAGTGCATGTCAGAGCAAAAACCAAGCCTTGAGGTCAAAGGAATTGTCCATAGAGCTCCGACACAGGATTGTGTAGAGGCACAGATCTGGGGAAGGGTACCAAAAGATTTCTCCAGGATTGAAGGTCCCCAAGAACACAGTGGCCTCCATCATTCTTAAATGGAAGAAGTTTGGAACTACCAACTCTTCCTATAGCTGACCGCCCGGCCAAACCGAGCAATCGGGGGATAAGGGCCTTGGTCAGGGAGGTGAAGATAGGAGATAGGAGAACCTTCCAGAAGGACAACCATCTCTGCAGCACTCCACCAATCACGTCTTTATGGTAGAGTGGCCAAATGGAAGCCACTCCTCAGTAATATGCACATGACAGCCCGCTTAGAGTTTGCCTAAAGGCACCTAAAGGACTGTGACCATGAGAAACCAGATTTTCTGGTCTGATGAAACCAAGATTGAACTCTTTGGCTTGAATGCCAAGCGTCACTTCTGGAGGAAACCTGGCACCATCCCTACGGTGAAGCATGGTGGCAGCAGCATCATGCTGTGGGAATGTTTTTCACTAGGAGACTAGTCAGGATCGAGGGAAAGATGAACGGAGCAAAATACAGAAAGATCGTTGATGAAAACCTGCTCCAGAGCGCTCAGGACCTCAGACTGGGGTGAAGGTTCACCTTCCAACAGGACAACGACACTAAGCACACAGCCAAGACAATGCAGGAGTGGCTTCCGGACAAGTCACTGAATGTCCTTGAGTGGCCCAGCCAGAGCCCGACTTGAACCTCATCGAACATCTCTGGAGAGAGCTGAAAGCTGTGCAGCGACGCTCCCCATCCAACCTGACAGAACTTGAGAGGATCTGCAGAGATGAATGGGAGAAACTCCTGAAATACAGGTGTGCCAAGCTTGTAGCGTCATACCCAAGAAGACTCAAGGCTCTAATTGCTGCCAAAGGTGCTTCAACAAAGTAATGAATAAAGCGTCTGAATACTTATGTAAATGTGAAAAAAATTCAAAAAACCTGTTGACGCCTTGTCATTATGGGGTATTGTGTGTAGATTGATGAGAGGGACAATAACTATTTAATCAATTTCAGAATAAGACTGTAACATAACAAAATGTGGAAAAAGTAATCTGAATACTTTCCGAATGCACTGTATATTTATACATATATTCCTAATTTCCTCTTCATTTGCTGGATTTTCACCCACAGCGGCCAATCCACCATTCATTCTTAACTCCAACCCTCCAATGTCCACAGATTAACCCATCTTTCCCCCGTGTAATGCCATTTTGTCATATCCTTTTGCATACATCCCTCCATTTTATTGTGATGTCTTGCGAGGGTCCTGAACGTCCCTATTTGTACATTTTTTACTGATATTGCCCTAAAAATAAATACTTTACCCAAGAGTATAATGACATTTCCCAATGACTGATTGTGTTTTTTCAGATCCCCTAACAATACAGTTTGCAGGTAGATCTGAATCCTGAACAACCATTCCTGGACTTGACCGATGGACAGTATCAGAAAATATGTTCCATAGATTCTGTTTCCTTCTGGCAGAGTTTGCACAAGGCTGACTGTTCAATGCCCCATATTGAGCATTCTTTTTGTAGGAAGTACAGAGTAAGACAGGTGTGCTCTGCTCATGAGAATATCAATAATTGAAATTACCATTAGTTCCCAGATTCCAGACTGTAGTTTTTAATGCTTTTAGATGGGTTAATGATGATGAAGATCATGAAAAATTGATTAATTAACAAACAGCTTAATGAGCTAGCTGTGTGTGTGTGTGTGTGTGTGTGTGTGTGTGTGTGTGTGTGTGTGTGTGTGTGTGTGTGTGTGTGTGTGTGTGTGTGTGTGTGTGTGTGTGTGTGTGTGTGTGTGTGTGTGTGTGTGTGTGTGTGTGTGCGTGAGCAATAGCTCCTCTGTTGGAGCTGGCTGAACCTTTTAAACCATTTCCATTCTACCATATTAAAATTGTCATCACTCTACAACTAAATGCAATCTTTACCAGTAACCTAAAGCTTTGTAATACACCTGTCATGAGCCCTAGACCCGTAGAGGCAATATATGACATCAACATAACTGAACTCTGACATCAACGCATTTTATATCCAGGTTAGCTCAACATTACCCCCTGCTACACTAAATAAACCTAGGCTACCTGTATGAGTAAGGCTAACAATAATACGTCTTCTGGTGGCTATTCAGGTGACACATCATTTGAAGTAATTTCGACTTGGATGACACGTCAACTCAGATTCATGTACGCAATAAACAATGGTTGAACAATATTTCCCATACAAATCAGTTATAACACATGCATGCACGACATGCAGCAGACTTTACTCTAAACGGAGCCTAATTCAGCATGGTATTTTCATACTTACATCATGTGTGTATGCAGGTGTGATGATGCCGCTGAGCAGTAGCAAAAGGACGCTCAAGAGCAGTGCGGAAAAAGTGAGAAAGTCCGTCATTTCATTACCTACAGCAGTTCCATACAATCTTGTCGTAAGCCCCGTTTGAGTTGGTTATCGTTGTAACTGTAAAATCAATGCAGCAGCCCCCCTGAACAACTCGCATTGAGAAATAAGAAGAAATAGCCTACTGCTCGCTATCACTGCGACAGGTTTCTGCACTTTGATAGCTGGTGGTGTAACTCACTATCCATAGATCCAGCGCGTGGCAAAGATAACCTCCCTCAAGACAGTCCCTTTACCTTTGAGCCTCATTCACACCTGCGACAGCTAAGTATTTTAAGGCTAAATAATACACCCAAGTCATAGGCTAAAAAGTGGAACCACTGAAATGTAATAATAACGAGTGGGACATACGAGCGTTGAATAAAATATTGTCTATGTTGTGAAAGTGAGTACTGTCAAGTGCTGGTTTAAGAATGGGCGGTGTACAGGTTTACTTACGGGCTAAAATACCGTAATACTTTGTGACTACGCTTCAATGTTTATGTTTAGTTTTTAATGAATAATGATACATGGTGATATGTTTTATATAGTATTCTATACGTTTTCTAAGGTAGGTATATTAATCCATTTGATAATATTGAAATAAACTTGTATTGTAAAATGTAGGTGCGGGGGCGACGTGATAGCCTCAATTCTTACAAGCAGTTGTTGAGCTGTATAAGTGTTTCTGTTACGTTTTAGACTTGTTGGTTTAACTTTGTTATTTTATTTTCTTCCATGATATGAAGCCAAATGACACTCAACGATTCTGAAATAGCTAGGATATTTTTGCATGACACTATTTGTGGATAAATGTGATGGTTTTTCGATTTAAGGAACAAGTGTAAGCGAAAGTACTGTCACGTTGGGACTTGAACTTGCACGGTGATTAAGACTGGGGTAAGCATTTTTTATTGCGTAGCAACACCTATTGCCTACAATAAAAGTGGATTGGGACGATTCTCTCACCCCAACTAGGATATGATGGAGTGAGACTTTCTCAATAGTGCCTAGGCCTAATATACATGTATTGGTTGGCATTTGCTACGGTTTCGTTCGTTGTCTCTGCCATAACTTCACGACGCGCATAGTTATATTGTAGTTTCATTGAATTCGCAGGATTATTGCCTAGACACATTTGAACCAATTAGAATTTTGATGGAATAGACTTGAGTAATTTAGGCAATTAATTTATTATAGTTTTAAGTTTATCTGGCTATTCGCAGAGCAAGGCTTGGGGACCTATTTTGTCAAAGTAATTCAGTATGCATGTGTCACAAAATCAGCACAATGTCCCCGCAATACTTTACACAAGGCCAGTAGGTTTATCGTGAATACAGTTACAGTGTTGCGCCATTGCAATGAGAGCTCGCCAAATGTTGTATACATGCTGACTAGAATAAGTTCCTGAAGTTACTGTATAACAGCATTAATAATAAGAGGTCATAATTATGATGATCATCATTATCATCTCATCATCATTGCCATCATCATATGGGCACAAGCAGTAATAACTTTTGCGGGAAATCTTTAATATGTGATCTATTAACCTGGCTTTAATTTTGATGTTTGAAAATATTCATACATTATAATGATAAACCCTTTATCTTGTTAGGGAGAGGCAGCTGAGGTGTCGGTTTTGGATAGTCTGGCGTGCCCAAAGTAAAATGCTTGCCACTCAGGCTCAGAAAATAGGATATGCACATAATTAGTACTATTGGATAGGAAACACTATGAGGTTTCCAAAAGTGTTAACATAATGTCTGTGAGTGTAACAGAACTCATTTGGCAGGCAAAAACCAGAGAAAATTCCATCCGGAAATGTCATTCTGGTGGCTTATGGCTCACTTTGAGACAGTGCCTATCCACTGGATGTCAGCAGTGTATACGTAAGGTTTCATAGCAATCGGAACTAATGTGTTCAATAGGTAGGGGTTTTGGTGAGAGGAGCTCTATTTCGGTTGCATGTTTTTGGGCGCACATTTGGCTGAGCGGTCCACTTTATTTGACTTATATAACGTTTAGGTGACCATCCAAGTGAAAGATTATCACTTTAGTTCTTAAAAGATAAGCTAAGGATGCATTTTAATTGGTTTTTGTTTTGTTGAGGAAAAGTTTATAGGTTTAGTTGAACGCGTTCTCTTCACGTTGGATTTTCTGAACACAAGGCGCCAACCAAACAGAGATTTATGGATATAATAAATGACTTTTTCTAACCAAGTACCCATGGATTGTCTTCGTTGGACACATAGGAAGCCCTCTGCAAAGGTTCTACAAAAGGTAAGGCACAGGTTTTCCCTGTGAAATGCATTTTCTATGGACTGCGCTGGCTAAAGGTTTCATGGTATTGGCAAATATTGAAGGTGCTACCCTCAAACAATCAAATGTAGTGCTTTCGCCGTGAAGCCTTTTTGAAATCTGACAACGCTGTGATATTGCCAAGAAGCAGAGCTTTTGATGAGTATGAAACACTTGTATATTGATCCATGTTTAACTTCTTAGCGATCAGCGCACGAGGTGACCGTTTTGGAGAGCCTGGCGTGCCCAAAGTAAAATGCCTCCCATTCAGGCCCAGAAAATAGGATATGCACATATTTAGTACCATTGGATTGGAAACACTCTGAATTTTCTAAAAGTGTTAACCATTTGTCTGTGAGTAAAACAGAACGGATATGGCAGGTGAAACCCCGAGGAATTTCTGTCCTGGAAAAAGTGGTTTTGACAGAGTGCCTCATTTGGAACCCCTCCCTTATGAAAATGCCCATATAAGGGCATATGAATGCAGTACCTATCGCTTCCTCTGGATGTCAACAGTCTCGAGGCACTGTTCAGATTTTTTGGGGATGCTATTAGAGCAGAGAAGAAGAGAAAAAAGTAAGTGTCCCCTTGGATGTCAATAGGAGAGAACGCGCGCTCCCGAGAAGGCACGCTCCGTGTTTTTTTCCGTTCTTATAGACCAGTTTATATTCCGGTTGATTTATTATAGTAAATATACATAAACGTGTTCCTAAGGATACATTTCAAATGATTTTTGATTGTTCTTGGACAAGTTTATAGGTATAAGATGAACGAGTTCTCTTCACGTTTCAATGGAGGAGTGGAGGCTGTAGTTTCTGATTATAACACGCGAACCAAACAGAGATTTATGGATATAATACATTACTTTTTCTAACAAAAGAACCATGGATTGTCTTCGTTGGACACTTTGGAAGCCATCAGCAGAAGTTCTTCAACAGGTAATTGATTGATTTGTTTTCGCTGTGAATGTGTTTTCTGTGAACCGTGAAGGCTAATGAATTCATGGTAATGGAAAAAATGGCACAAAATGCTGCTTTCGCCGTAAAGCCTTTATGAAATCTGACAACGCTGTGATATTGCCAAGAAACAGAGTCTTTGATGAGTATGAAACACTTGTATATTGGTGCATGTTTAATAATTAAACTTTTGGATTTTGAATTTGCCGCCTTGCATTTCACCTGGTAGTGTCAGGATTGGGGCGCTAGCGCCCCACCACTGCCTAACAAGTTAACTTCTTAGGGAGCAGCTCCCGAGGTGACGGTTTTGAAGAGTCTGGCGTGTCCAAAGTAAAATGCCTCCCACTCAAGCCCAGATAATAAAATATGCACATAATTAGTACTATTGAATAGGAAACACTCTGAAGTTTCTAAAACAGTTAAAATATTGTCTGTGAGTATAACTTCTCAGGGATCACTGGGGCGCTAGTGGGCTGCTCCCGACACTACCAGGTAAAATGTAAGGCGCCAAATTCAAAATCCAAAAGTTGAATTATTAAACATCCACCAATATACAAGTGTTCCATGCTCATCAAAAGCTCTGTTTCTTGGCAATATCACAGCGTTGTCAGATTTCAAAAAGGCTTTATGGCGAAAGCAGCACATTAGATTGTTTGAGAGTAGCACCTCACATATTTTTTCCCATAGCCATGTATCGATTAGCCATCATGGCACACACATAACACATTTCACAGCAAAAACAAATCAATTACCTGTTGAAGAACTTCTGCTGAGGTCATCCTAAGTGTCCAACGAAGACAATCCATGGTTCTTTTGTTAGAAAAAGTAATGTATTTTATCCATAAATCCTCCATTTGGTTCGCGCGTTATAATCAAAAACAACAGCTTCCACTACTCCATTGAAACGTGACGCGAACTCGTTCATCTTATACCTATAAACTTGTCCAAGGACAATCAAACATAGTTTTAAATGTATCCTTAGGAACACTTTTACGTATATTTACTATTATAAATCAACCGGAATATAAACTGATCGATAACGACGGTAAAAAAGACACTGCGTGCTTTGTCGGGAGCGAGCGCTGGGTACTGTTTACATGACAGAGTGACTTCCTTGTTTGCTCTTCTTCTCTGGTCTTATTCATCCAAAATGAAAAAAATACACTGTCTCGAGACTGTTGACATCTAAAGGAAGCGATGGGTACTGCATTCATATGCCCTTATATGGTCATTTTCATGAGGGAGGGGTGCCCAAATGAGCAATGTGTCAAAATCACTTTTTCCAGGACAGAAATTCCTCGGGGTTTCGCCTGCTATATGCGTTCTGTTTTACTCACAGACAAATGGTTAACAGTTTTGGACAATTCAGAGTGTTTCCTATCCAATGGTACCAAATATGTGCATATCTTATTTTATGGGCCTGAATGGGAGGCATTTTACTTTGGGCACGCCAGGCTCTCCAAAACCGACCCCTCAGCTGCCACTCCCTAACAAGATAACAGAATGGATATAGCAGGCGAAAACCCAAGGAATTTCTGTCCTGGAAAAAGTGTATTTGACACATTGCCTCATTTTGAACCCCTCCCTATTAAAAATGACCATATTTGGGAGTAAGATTTCAGTACCTATTGCTTCCACTGGATGTCAACAGTCTCTAGACAGTGTTTGATTATGTTTATTTGCTCTGGATGGTAATAGAAGAAGAATTACGAAGTGGTCTTTGGATTTAAACAGAAGAGGATGCGCGTTCACGGGCTTGCGCGCGCTGTGTTTTTTTCCTTTCCTATCGCCCAGTTTATAATCCGGTTGAAATATTATACTAAATATACATAAGTGTTCCTAAGGATTCATTATCGATGATGTTATAGTTTGAAGGTTGAACGAGTTCTCTTCACGGTTCAATGGGCGAGTGGACGCTGTATTTTATGAACATAATGCACCAACCAAACAGAGATTTATGGATATAATAAAATACTTTTTCTAACAAAAGACCCATTGAATGTCTTCTTTGGACACTTGGGAAGCCCTCAGCAGAAGTTCTTCAAAAGGTAAGGGGTTTGTTTTCGCTGTGAAATGTGTTTTGTGTGAACCGCGATGGTTGATGAATTTATGCTAATAGAAAAATTTTGGAGGTGCTACCCTCAAACAATCAAATGAAGTGCTTTCGCCGTAAAGCGTTTGTGAAATCTGACAACGCTGTGATATTGCCAAGAAGCAGAGCTTTTGATGACTATGCAACACTTGTATATTCATGAATGTTTAATAATTCAACTTTTGGATTGAATTGTTTGCAGTTGACTGTTAGTGTCTATCAATTCCCCATTACATATATCACCAGTGGTACATTTCCCACCAATTTCTATAATTTCTAATCTACAATGATTGTTTGTTTACGGTCATTCCTGTTAATGCATTCAATATATTATTACTCCAGTCTTTTACCGTTTTTATTGTCGGAGTGGAGACGTTGTTTGCAAAGTGCACAACCTATTCTTGTGAGAACAGGTTTTGTTTAATTTCATTTCATTTACGAGTTTTGTCAATTTTGTCATTGTCTTATGTTTGGAGCGCTCTTGTCAATGTTGAGTAAGGACGCGCCACTGATTACGCATTGAAGTAGGGCTATAGGTTACCTGGGCTGCTCGCAAATGTAGGCATATAAATGTGCCAATTTGGGGATCTGATAGTATTTCTGATTGGCTTAATGCACCACCACTAATGAGCTGTGGAGCTTCTCAAAGTAACATTTTCTTCACCTCAAACAGAAAGAAAACTAAGTCTGTTTTTACATTAATTGAGAATAGTTCCTTAATGTATTTGAAAAATCGTTCCAGCTCTCTCCCTTTCGATAACCACTCAGCGTGAAAGGAAAAAATGTAACGCTCCGATCCAGTGGAAATATCATAAAATAGACCTACCTGATGACCTCTTATCACTTGCACAAATAGCCTACAGCTGTGTCTGTCCCGAGATTTCAATTACATTTTATTTAACCAGGGAGAACACATTGAGACCTAGGTCTCATTTGCAAATGTGCCCTGGGAACAATACAGAAAATAAAATTATACACAATTTAAAACACAAAATTAAATAAATATCAAATATTATATAAACAATCAAACAAAACAAACACATGTATCAATATAAAAATCCCTAGCCTTTCTCCTAAACTGACCCAGAGACAACAACACATCCAAATGAAATGTTACTTTGAGATTATTCCACATGATAGGGGACTGGTAGGAAAAGGCAGAATTACCCAACTTTTTATTTTACCTTTATTTTACTAGGAAAGTCAGTAAAGAACAAATTCTTATTTTCAATGACGGCCTAGGAACAGTGGGTTAACTGCCTGTTCAGGGGCAGAACGACTCTTTGGATACACGTGGAGTCTCCATCAGTAACCAATCCTGTGATCTAGTGTTGTAATCCAAGTTTCTATATTTCAACAATGATGTTAAGTAAATTGGTAGTTTATGGAGTAAAGTTTTATAAACAAAAAACAGAATAATGAAGTGACCTACGTGTTTTTAGCGAGGTTCACTCAACTTTATGATAAAGAATGCAGTGGTGTCAAAACTGTCAGATGTTATAAAACGAAGTGCGCTATTGTCACGTCCTGGCCTGGGATTAGCCGGCTGGCTATCATTTGTGTTTAGGTCAGGAGGGGTTTTTGTTTCTATGTATTGTATTTCTGTTTGGATTTGATGGTTCCCAATTAGAGGCAGCTGATTGTCGTTACCTCTAATTGGGAGCCATATATATGTTTGTTCTTTTCACCACTTTGGTTGTGGGTTATTGTATGTATGTCTGTTAGATGTGTTTTGGCTACACAGTTATATTTCGATTGTTGTGTTTATTTTGGTTCATTGCATCTTTGTATGTTCCCCTTATTATTATTACGGTCGTGACAGCTATGAGATAAATAGCTTCAAAACACTGGTAGCTGTATTCATGTACAGTTGAAGTCGGAAATTTACGTACACCTTAGCCAAATACATATACGTTTTTCACAATCCAGACATTTAATCCTATAAAAAATTCCCTGTTTTAGGTCTTCAGTTAGGTGTCACGATCTGGTAATGGAGCGGACCAAGATGCAGCGAGGGTTCCAGTATACATACTTAATTTTAAATGCAACTGGCAAAAAACAATAAACAAAGAACAGACCGTAACGCAGGTGTGGCGCGCACACAGAGGTACACAAATACAAACATTCAAATAATAACCCACAAGGCAAGTGGGGCAGGGAACCAACTTAAATAGGATTCCCAATTAGAGGCAACGACAACCAGCTAATTGGGAACCTAACAAAAAACCAACAGAGTTCCCTACATAACCCTAGTCACGCCCTGACCCAACACACCATAGAGAAACCTTGAGAGCGCTCTATGGCAAGGGCGAGACATTAGGATCACCACTTTATTTTAAGAATGTGAAATGTCAGAATAATACTAGAGAGAATCATTTATTTCAGCTTTTATTCCTTTCATCACATTCCCAGTGGGTCAGAAGTTATCATACACTCAATTTGTTTTTGGTAGCATTGCCTTTAAATTGTTTAACTTGGGTCAAACGTTTTGGGTAGCCTTCCACAAGCTTCCCACAATAAGTTGGGTGACTTTTGGCCCATTCCTCCAAACAGAGCTGATGAAACTGAGTTAGGTTTGTAGGCCTCCTTGCTCGCACATACTTTTTCAGTTCTGCCCACAAATGTTTGATTGAGGTCAAGGCTTTGTGATGGCCACTCCAATACCTTGACTTTGTTGTCCTTAAGCCATTTTTCAACAACTTTGGAAGTATGCTTGGGGTCATTGTCCATTTGGAAGACATTTGCGACCAAGCTTTAACTTCCTGACTGATGTCTTCAGATGTTGCTTCAATATATCCACATAATTCTACTCCTCATCATGCCATCTATTTTGTGAAGTGCATCGGTCTCTCCTGCAGCAAAGCACCCCCAAAACATGATGGTGCCACTGTTGTGGAATATTGACTGGCACTTTTACTCTGTAATGAAGTCTAATTAAATTGTACAAGTTCCGGTATCTGTGAAATAGTTGAGTCAATATTCCACAACACCACCCCCGTGCTTCATGGTTGGGATGGTGTTCTTCGGCTTGCAAGCCTCACCCTGTTTTCTCCAAACAACAATGGTCTTCATGGCCATCATGGCCATTTTTGTTTCATCAGACCAGAGGACATTTCTCCAAAAAGTACAATCTTTGTTCCCATTTGCAGTTGCAAACCATAGTCTATCTTTTTTAGGCGATTTTGGAGCAGTGGCTTCTTCCTTGCTGAGCGGCCTTTCAGGTTATGTTGATATAGGACTCGTTAAACTGTGGATATTGATACCTTTGTACCCGTTTCCTCCAGCATCTTTACAAGGTCCTGCTGTTGTTCTGGGATAGATTTTCACTTTTGCACCAAAGTATGTTCATCTCTAGGAGACAGAACACATCTCCTTCCTGAGCGGTATGACGGCTGCGTGGTCCCATGGTGTTTATACTTGCATACTATTTTTTGTACATATGAAAGTGGTACCTTCAGAAGTTGGAAATTGCTCCCAAGGATGAACCAGAATTGTGGAGGTCTACAATCTTTTTTCTGAGGTCTTGGCTGATTTCTTTAGATTTTCCCATGATGTCAAGCAAAGAGGCACTGAGTTTGAAGGTAGGCCTTGAAATACATCCACAGGTACACCTCCAATTGATTCAAATTATGTCAATTAGTCAATATTCCACAACACCACCCCCGTGCTTCATGGTTGGGATGGTGTTCTTCGGCTTGCAAGCCTCACCCTGTTTTCTCCAAACAACAATGGTCTTCATGGCCATCATGGCCATTTTTGTTTCATCAGACCAGAGGACATTTCTCCAAAAGTACAATCTTTGTTCCCATTTGCAGTTGCAAACCATAGTCTATCTTTTTTAGGCGATTTTGGAGCAGTGGCTTCTTCCTTGCTGAGCGGCCTTTCAGGTTATGTTGATATAGGACTCGTTAAACTGTGGATATTGATACCTTTGTACCCATTTCCTCCAGCATCTTTACAAGGTCCTGCTGTTGTTCTGGGATAGATTTTCACTTTTCGCACCAAAGTATGTTCATCTCTAGGAGACAGAACACATCTCCTTCCTGAGCGGTATGACGGCTGCGTGGTCCCATGGTGTTTATACTTGCATACTATTTTTTGTACATATGAAAGTGGTACCTTCAGAAGTTGGAAATTGCTCCCAAGGATGAACCAGAATTGTGGAGGTCTACAATCTTTTTTCTGAGGTCTTGGCTGATTTCTTTAGATTTTCCCATGATGTCAAGCAAAGAGGCACTGAGTTTGAAGGTAGGCCTTGAAATACATCCACAGGTACACCTCCAATTGATTCAAATTATGTCAATTAGTCAATATTCCACAACACCACCCCCGTGCTTCATGGTTGGGATGGTGTTCTTCGGCTTGCAAGCCTCACCCTGTTTTCTCCAAACAACAATGGTCTTCATGGCCATCATGGCCATTTTTGTTTCATCAGACCAGAGGACATTTCTCCAAAAAGTACAATCTTTGTTCCCATTTGCAGTTGCAAACCATAGTCTATCTTTTTTAGGCGATTTTGGAGCAGTGGCTTCTTCCTTGCTGAGCGGCCTTTCAGGTTATGTTGATATAGGACTCGTTAAACTGTGGATATTGATACCTTTGTACCCATTTCCTCCAGCATCTTTACAAGGTCCTGCTGTTGTTCTGGGATAGATTTTCACTTTTCGCACCAAAGTATGTTCATCTCTAGGAGACAGAACACATCTCCTTCCTGAGCGGTATGACGGCTGCGTGGTCCCATGGTGTTTATACTTGCATACTATTTTTTGTACATATGAAAGTGGTACCTTCAGAAGTTGGAAATTGCTCCCAAGGATGAACCAGAATTGTGGAGGTCTACAATCTTTTTTCTGAGGTCTTGGCTGATTTCTTTAGATTTTCCCATGATGTCAAGCAAAGAGGCACTGAGTTTGAAGGTAGGCCTTGAAATACATCCACAGGTACACCTCCAATTGATTCAAATTATGTCAATTAGCCTATCAGAAGCTTCTAATGCCATGACAACATTTTATGGAGTTTCCCGAGCTGTTTCAAGGCACAGTCAATTTAATGTATGTAAACTTCTGACCCACTGGAAATGTGATACAGTGAAATAACCTGTCTGTAAACAATTGTTGGAACAGTTACTAGTGTCATGCAAAGTACAGTGAGGGAAATAAGTATTTGACCCCCTCTCAATCAGAAAGATTTCTGGCTCCCAGGTGTCTTTTATACAGGTAACGAGCTGAGATTAGGAGCACACTCTTAAAGGGAGTGCTCCTAATCTCAGCTTGTTACCTGTATAAAAGACACCTGTCCACAGAAGCAATCAATCAGATTCCAAACTCTCCACCATGGCCAAGACCAAAGAGCTCTCCAAGGATGTCAGGGACAAGATTGTAGACCTACACAAGGCTGGAATGGGCTACAAGACCATCGCTAAGCAGCTTGGTGAGAAGATGACAACAGTTTGTGCGATTATTCGCAAATGGAAGAAACACAAAAGAACTGTCAATCTCCCTCGGCCTGGGGCTCCATGCAAGATCTCACCTTGTGGAATTGCAATGATCATGAGAGTGGTGAGGAATCAGCCCAGAACTACACGGGAGGATCTTGTCAATGATCTCAAGGCAGCTGGGACCATAATCACCAAGAATACAATTGGTAACACACTACGCCGTGAAGGACTGAAATCCTCCAGCGCCCGCAAGGTCCCCCTGCTCAAGAAAGCACATATACATGCTCGTCTGAAGTTTGCCAATGAACATCTGAATGATTCAGAGGACAACTGGTTGAAAGTGTTGTGGTCAGATGAGACCAAAATGGAGCTCTTTGGCATCAACTCAACTCGCCGTTTTTGGAGGAGGAATGCTGCCTATGACCCCAAGAACACCACCCCCACCGTCAAACATGGAGGTGGAAACATTATGCTGATTATTCTGCTAAGGGGACAGGACAACTTCACCGCATCAAAGGGACGATGGACAGAGCCATGTACTGTCAAATCTTGGGTGAGAACCTCCGTCCCTCAGCCAGGGCATTGAAAATGGGTCGTGGATGGGTATTCCAGCATGACAATGACCCAAGACACACGGCCAAGGCAACAAAGGAGTGGCTCAAGAAGAAGCACATTAAGGTCCTGGAGTGGCCTAGCCAGTCTCCAGACCTTAATCCCATAGAAAATCTGTGGAGGGAGCTGAAGGTTCGAGTTGCCAAACATCAGCCTCGAACCCTTAATGACTTGGAGAAGATCTGCAAAGAGGAGTGGGACAAAACTACAACTACAAGAAACGTCTGACCTCTGTGAATGCCAACAAGGGTTTTGCCACCAAGTACTAAGTCTTATGTTTTGCAGAGGGGTCAAATACTTATGAATTGATTTGCATTTTAATGAGGGAAATAAAAATGTTCACATGCGTTTTTCTGGATTTTTTTGTTATTCTGTCTCTCACTGTTCAAATAAACCTACCATTAAAATTATAGACTGATCATTTCTTTGTCAGTGGGAAAACGTACAAAATCAGCAGGGGATCAAATACTTTTTTCCCTCACTGTAGATGTCCTAAATAACTTGCAAAAACTACAGTTTGTTAACAAGTAATTTGTGGAGTGGTTGAAAAACGAGTTTTAATGACTCCAACCTAAGTGTATGTAAACTTCCGACATCAATTGTATATAATATCGCCAATATCTATAACAGGAATACATGTAGATTGAATGCAGCTATCATTCAGTTACATTATTACATGATTGGAAAATAACATGTACTTGGTTTTACCAGCATTTAGTACCAACTTCAGGTCAACCAAGGCTTTCTGCAAGGTAGTAAAAACAGACTGAAGAGTCAACAGAGCCTGAGATGCCCTAGGGGCAGTAGCATGTTCAACAGTGTCATCTGCGTACAGATGAAAGTTACAGTTTTGTGCGAATAGACCAATGCTGTAAAATAATTCTCAAACCAGCTACAAGCAGCCAGACCTAAGCCAATTGTAGAGAGTTTCTGAATAAGTAAGGTGTGGGCAGGTCAATGAATGCCTTGGGCAGGTCAATGACGAGGGCAGCACAGCGTTTCTCACTGAATATTGCATACAATTTTGCAAGTTTGCTACCACAAGCTAACTTAGCTAACGTTAGCTAACGAGTGAAACAGTGTCAGACACAATCCAGAATAAGTGTCAAACTTAACTAGCTGGCTAAGGTAGTTAGCTAACTAAGCTGCTGTTACAGACACAGGCATAGTTATCTAGATAGCCAAACGCTTGCCCCACCAGGATTTACTTGATAAAATTGGCACTGCCATAACCCAACCAATAATCTAGCACCAACAACCCAACCTTGCTGTTTTTACAGAAAACAACCCAACTATTGATCCAATGCCTGCAACCCAGCAATTGGGTCATCCAAACAATCCAGCATTTTTTGGTGTAACTTACATCTCAAAGCCATGCATGCAAGAAGGTTTAACCTGTCTGGTGCACACACATTTCTGTCCTCAGTTTAATTGAAGGCCTGAATGTGCATGTTTGCCTTGTAACTGATTGCTTATAGAACGAGAGAAAGAACATGATAAAGATGAGCTAGCTACTACTAGTTTAAAGCAAATAAATATCAAATTGTTACAAAGAATGAATGTCTGGGTATTGACATGAATATTAAGACAGCAATGTATTCACCTAAAAATATACACTACCGGTCAAAAGTTTTAGAACACCCTCTCATTCAAGGTTTTTCTTTATTTTTACTATTTTCTACATTGTAGAATAAAAGTGAAGACATCAAAACTATCAGACTTGATGGTAAGACCCAGATGTTCCTGTGGCGGTCCTCATGAGAGCCAGTTTCATCATGGCGCTTGATGGGTTTTGCAACTGCACTTGAATAAACTTTCAAAGTTCTTGACATTTTACGGATTTAAGTAATGTAATGGACTGTCGTTTCTCCTTGCCTATTTGAGCTGTTCTTGCCATAATATGGACTTGGTCTTTTACCAAATAGGGCTATCTTCTGTATACACCCCTACCTTGTCACAACTCAACTGATTGGCTAAAACGCATTAAGAAGGAAAGAAATTCCACAAATTAACTTTTAAGAAGGCTTTTGTTTAGGAGGGTTTTGTGTTCTAGGTTTTGTATTTCTATGTTGGGGAAATGGTTCCCAATTAGAGGCAGCTGTTTGTCGTTACCTCTAATTGGGAACCATATATATGTTTGGTGTTTTCAATGGGGTTTTGTGAGTCATTGTTTGTATTAGTATGTTTTGTGGTGTGTGCACTGTGAAGCCACACTGGTGTTATGATCTTCGTTTTGTTTTATTATTTTCCCAGTTACGTCGTTAAATAAAATATGTATACTGGAAGCATCGCTGCGTCTTGGTCCGTCTATCGTGAAGATCGTGACACACCAGTTCATTTAAATGCATTCCAGGTGACTACCTCATGAATTTGGTTGTGAGAATGCCAAGAGTGTGCAAAGCTGTCATCAAGGCAAAAAGTGGCATTTGAAGAATCTCAAATATATGTCACGTCCTGGCCATAGATAGCCCTATGGGTTCTCTATGGTGGTTAGATCAGGGGGTTTTAGGGGGTTTTCTATGTTATAATTTCAATGTTTTGTATGGTTCCCAATTAGAGGAAGTTGATTGTCGTTACCTCTAATTGGGGATCATACTTAAGTGTTCTGTTTCCCACCTGTGTTTGTGGGTTATTGTTTGTTAGTGCCTGTGTGCCCTACACTTATTGTTATGGTCAGTTATTTCTTTCTTGTTTTGACGTTTCACTATTAAATTAAGAGTGTGGAACTCTATGCACGCTGCGCCTTGATTATGCTCACTCAGCTGTGGTTCAAAAGTAATACAACAAAGTATCTACCATTGTGATCATACACCGAAAATGTTTAAATATAATTTCAAAATAGTTTTAAAAGAACATTGGTAGGGCAATTCAAGTGTAGCCAATATGCAGCGATACTTCACAAACCTAATTATGACAGAACAGTTTTTAATTGGTTAATGTTGCATAGGCTTACAATATTTTTAAATCATGTTTAAAAAAAACAAACATCTGAGCGGTAGATCTTGTCTTGCATTTTGACTCAGTTAGCTTGCAGCTGTTAAGAAATTTCATGAATAGAACATAATGTGTGGATTGCAGAAGAAAGGGTCTAGCTTTTTGGGAGCTTTTATTCAGACCTGGATTCAAATACAAATAATTTCTAATACTCTATCTGGGCTTGATTGCGCCTGCGTGGTACAATGGAATCTATAGAATAGTCAAAAAGGTGAAAACCCTGCCCATATGGCACTCCAAGTAGACAAGAGCAAATGCTAAAAGATTTCAAATGGTATTCAAATCAAATTTATTCATAAAGCCCTTCTTACATCAGCTGATGTCACAGAGTGCTGTACAGAAACCCAGCCTAAAACCCCAAACAGCAAGCAGTGCAGGTGTAAAAGCACGGTGGCTCTGAAAAACTCCCTAGAAAGGCAAAAACCTAGGAAGAAACCTAGAGAGGAACCAGGCTGTGAGGGGTGGCCAGTCCTCTTCTGGCTGTGCCGGGTGCAGATTATAACAGAACATGGACAAGATTTAAAAATATTCATAAAACAGGCAGAACAGTTGAAACTGGAGAAGCAGCACAGCCGGGTGGACTGGGGACATCAAGGAGTCATCTGGCCAGGTAGGCCTTGAGGAATGGTCCTAATGCTCAGGTCCTCCGAGAGAGAGAGAGAGAAAGAAAGAGATAATTAGAGAGAGCATACTTAAATTCACACAGGACACCGGATAAGAGAGGAGAAATACTCCACATTTAACTACTTAGGGAGTGGTGGGGGGCTGCTTCTTTGCAATATCACAGCGTTGTCAGATTTCAAAAAGGCTTTACGGCGCAAGCACTACATTTGATTGTTTGAGGGTAGCACCTCCAATATTTTCTATTAGCATAAATTCATAAACCATCGCGGTTCACACAAAACACATTTCACAGCGAAAACAAAATCCTTACCTTTTGAAGGACTTCTGCTGAGGGCTTCCCAAGTGTCCAACGAAGACAATCCATGGTTCTTTTGTTAGAAAAAGTCATTTATTATATCCATAAATCTCAGTTTGGTTGGTGCGTTATGTTCAGAAAATCCAACGTCGAATCACCCATTGAAACGTGAAGAGAACGCGTTCAAATATACCTATAAACTTTTCCTAAACAAATCAAATACCAGTTAAAATGCATCCTTAGCTATCCTTTTATGAATATTAGCGATAATATTTCACTCGGATGGTCACCTAAACGTTATATAAGTAAAATAAAGTGGGGCACGCAGCCAGACTCGCGCACGAGAAAACTTGTTGACATCTGAGCTACCTTGTCCATTTCCTGTACCTATTCTTCCTGCTTACTCCAATCTCTCTGAGGCTTTATATATAGACTTGACATCTAGTGGAAGCCATAGGTACTGCAGTCTCAGTCCTGGTAACAAATGGATTCAATTGGGAGTGTGTCTAAGAGAGTCAAAGGTCACCAGAAACTGATTTCCGGATGTTTTTTTCTCCACTTTCTGCCTGCTAAATGAGTTATGTTATACTCACAGACATTATGTTAACACTTTTAGAAATGTCAGAATGTTTCCTATCCAATAGTAGTAATTATGTGCATATCCTATTTTCTGAGCCTGAGTGGCAGGCTTTTTGCTTTGGGAACGCCAGACTCTCCAAAACCGTCACCTCACCTGCCGCTCCCTAAGAAGTTAATGACTGTTTACTTGCTTAACCCTTGCAGGTACTGCAAATGTGCTTCATTCTCTAAATTACAGTGATTGTTAACATTCATTGATGTGCATGCTAACCTCACAATGTCACTGGATCTGTCCTGTTACTAGTATACTGTATATGAAGTAGAAGGAAGTCTCATTATACTTTGACCCTTTAACCTCCACCTCCTGTTAAGTGTTCAGCGTTTGGTTCGGACCAGGCCTGTGTCCCAATAATCTGTCCTTTCTTCTGAATTGTATAGCCACGGGAAGTAGGGGTGGTGCTACACCCCCTGAAAAATCTTAATAAAAAACAAATATTCATTTCCTTTACTAGTCCTGTATTAGAAGAACGATATAGCTGTTTGTAGCGTGGGCAAAAAAATCTAAGCACCCCCACTCCAAACATCTGCAGAATTGTACACTTGTTCACTTTCCTTCATGGATTTTAGAAGAAATTACTGATTTATGAAATAAACTGTAAACTCCTTCTAGCCCAGCATTTCCCAAACTCGGTCCTCGAAACCCCAAGGGGTGCTCATTGAGTTTTTTTGCCCTAATGCTACACAGCTGATTTAAATGATCAAAGCTTGATGATTAGGGGATTATTTGAATCAGCTGTGTAGTGCTACAGCAAAAAACAGGGACGCAATTTTGGTTTTAGAAGTGGGAGGGACTTTTTTTAATCCAGTCAGATATACACTCCAAACAGCCTACCAACAGCCTACCAACTTGGCACAGCGTTGCCTCGTTTTGTATCACATTCCAATGATAAAACTGTGGGGGACAAAAATGCAATTTCAGAATGTGGGTGGAGGGGGGAAATGTCCCCCTCGTCTCTAGCAAAAACACAAAACTAGCCCATGCCTACACAAATCTAATGATTTTACATTTGTGGGGAGAAGTGTACATGTGTACACCTCAGGGTAATTTGCCCAAGTAAAGCCACACTGTAGGGGTTGCATGCATGGGACTAATTGGTTGCCTTGGAGAGTTGGCACATTACATGAGATGTTTTTTGTGTGTTTTGATGGTGTAGTGCAAAAGGGTGTATGGGTATTCATTAATTTTACACAAAACTACCCTAGATCTTTCCACCAATATCCCTGCATATCCAAGATGCATATCCAAGATGCTTAGATAGATATGCAGGTACGTGTTTGTGTGTGCGTTAGATGGATACAGAACATTACTTCTGATCTTAGATAGAACGTCTCATGGATATGCATGCACATTCTTTTTTTGCATTTGAAAACCAAGCAATGAAAGTTGGAGGCTAATCTTAAATCAAAAGGAGAGATAACTGCGCTTCTGTCTGCATGCCTGGCCGGCGCTGGGTTTACATAACCCCACCGGAATGTGTTAACACCATCAACACAAACAAGATTGGGGAAATATATCAATCCATCGCACAGGAGTCCCTCTAGGCATAACACAACAGTGCTTATAGCCTTCCTTTTCCATATACCTGCATTGAGTGTGTGTTTGTGTGTGTGTGACATGATCTGTGTCTGTGCGCAGGTCTGAGATCTGTAGGCCCACTTCTTTCCTGACAGTTTTGCACTATGGTGACACCATTTATCAAAATGAAGCAGACACCAATCTAATACCTTTGGATGCAGTCTACCGTAGTGTACTTCGCTTTATCACAGGTGACAGGTTTTATACTCATCACTGCATCCTTTATCCGAAGGTTGGATTGTCATCACTAAAGTCCCGTAGATCACTTCATTACTCCCTTTTTATTGTACTGTTGTATTGTTGGATTGCTGTGCTCAGGGTACCTTTGAAAATGAGACTCTGGTTTGTGTCTGTACTTTGCATGTGACATGACCTGTGTCTGTGTGCAGGTCTGAGATCTAGCAGGACGGTATTTTAGGCAGGTTGTGTCTAGAGTGCATCCTGTTTCGTCCTGTCCATTGTATTCTGATCAGAGTGGATGAATGAGAGGGAGAGCAAGAGAAAGTGAGAAACAGAGAGACAGAGTAAGAGTGAGAGAGATAGAGGCAGAGAGAAACCTACAGCAGATCTACAGCAGCACCTAGATATTCTGCACAGATTCTGTCAGACCTGGGCCCTGATCTCAGTATGACAAAAATAATGGTGTTACAAAAAAGTTCCAGTTGCCAGAACCACGAATACAAATTCCATCTAGACAAATTCCATCCATCTGCCCTAGAGCGCACAAAAAACTATACATACCTCGGCCTAAACATCAGTGTCACAGGTAATTTCCACAAAGCTGTGAACGATCTGAGAGACAAGGCAAGAAGGGCCGTCTATGCCGTCAAAAGGAACAGAAAATGCAACATACCAATTAGGATCTGGCAAAAAATACTTGAATTGAATAGAACCCATTCCTCTTTATGGTTGCGTGGTCTGGGGTCTGCTCACCATCCAAGAATTCACAAAAATATCCTCAGTGTATAACGTAAAACACCAAATAATGCATGCAGAGCAGATTTTGGCCGATAACCGCTAATTATCAAAATCCAGAAAAGAGCCGTTAAATTCTACAACCATCAAAAAGGATGCAACCTGGAGAAGAGCCCCCTAAGCAAGCTGGTCCTGGGGCTCTGTTCACAAACACAAACAGACACCACAGAGCCCCAAGACAGCAACACAATTAGACCCAACCAAAAAAACTAAAAGATAATTACTTGACACATTGGAAAGAATTTACAACACAACAGAGCAAACTACAATGCCATTTGGCCCTAAACAGAGAGTACACAGTGGCAGAATACCTGACCACTGTGACTGACACAACATTAAGGAAATATTTGACTATGTACAGACTCAGTGAGCATAGCCTTGCTATTGAGAAAGGCCGCCGAAGGCAGACCTGGCTCTCAAGAGAAGACAAGCTATGTGCACACTGCCCACAAAATGAAGTGGAAACTGAGTTGCACTTTCTAACACCCTGCTAAATGTATGACTATATTAGAGAAATATATTTTCCTCAGATTACAACCACAAAGAATTCGAAAACAAATCCAATTTTGATAAACTCCCGTATCTATTGGGTGAAGTACCACAGTGTGCAATCACAGCAGCATGATGTGTTTTCTGTTGCCACAAGAAAAGGGCAACCTGTGAAGAACAAACACCATTGTAAATACAAGCTATATTTATATTTATGTATTTTCCCTTTTGTACTTTAACTATTTGCACATCATTACAACACTGTAGACATATGACATTTGAAATGTCTTGATTCTTTTGGAACCTTTGAGTGTAATGTTTACTGTAGTTTTTTTTGGTTCATTTCACTTTTGTTTCTTATCTATTTCACTTTCTTTGGCAATGTACACATATGTTTCCCATGCCAGTAAAGGCCATTAAATTGAAATTCAAATTGAATTGAGGGAAAGAGGAGAGGGTTGAGAGACTAGAGAGAGAGAGGAGACAGTTACACATAGTGTGTTCTACTGTAGTTTTGAGTGCTTCTATTCACTTTCAAATGGACAATTGAGTTTTAGGAAAGGTAGTTTTGTCCATTTAAATTGAGTAGAAAAACACGAGTTGAAGAATGATCGCTTCTTCAACTCATGTCCTATCCCGGAGCTCGAGTAAATTAAATGACTAAGCTGCTCCCGAATGCACTACATCAGGAAATGAAAATTGATTCTATTGTAGTCCATGTGGGTTTTAATGAAATTATGAAGGGCATCTCTGAAAAGTTGAAACATGATTGTTAACTTCTTTGGGAGCAGCGCACGAGGTGACCGTTTTGGAGACCCTGGCGAGCCCAAAGTAAAATGCCTCCCATTCAGGCCCAGAAAATAGGATATGCACATTGGGTAGGAAACACTCTGAAGTTTCTAAAAGTGTTAACATTTTGTCTGTGAGTAAAACAGAACGGATATGGCAGGCAAAAACCCGAGGAATTTCTGTCCTGGAAAAAGTGGTTTTGACACATTGCCTCTTTTAGAGCCCCTCCCTTATGAAAATGCCCTTATAAGGGCATATGAATGCAGTACCTATCACTTCCTCTGGATGTCAACAGTCTAACACTTTTAGAAACTTCAGAGTGTTTCCTATCCAATGGTACTAAATATGTGCATATCCTATTTTCTGGGCCTGAATGGGAGGCATTTTACTTTGGGCACGCCAGGCACTCCAAAACCGTCACCTCGTGCGCTGCTCCCAAAGAAGTTAAAAGTTAATTTGTGGAATTTATTTCCTTCTTAATGTGTTTGAGCCAATCAGTTGTCTTGTGACAAGTAGGAATGGTATACAGAAGATGGTAAAATACCAAGTCCGTATTATGGCTTGAACAGCTCAAATAAGCATTTGTTTTTCAACAGGACAATAACCCAACACACCTCCAGGCTGTGCAAGGGCTATTTGACTAAGAAGGAGTGTGATGGAGTGCTGCATCAGATAAGTCAAAGTCACCATTATTAGTCAGTTGTACAACCGAATGCCTTCAACCGAAATGTGTCTTCCGCATTTAACCCAACCCCTCTGAATCAGAGAGGTGCGGGGGCTGCCTTGTCGACTTCCACGTCTTGGCGCCGAGGGAACAGTGGGTTAACTGCCTTGTTCAGGGGCAGAACGACAGATTTTTTCCTTGTCAGCTCGGGGATTCGAACTTGCAACCCTCCGGTTACAAGTCCAACGCTCTAACCACTAGGCTACCTGCCGCCCCATTAAAAAATGCCTTCAACCGAAATGTGTCTTCCGCATTTAACCCAACCCCTCTGAATCAGAGAGGTGCGGGGGGCTGCCTTAATCGACATCCACGTCTTCGGCGCCCGGGGAACAGTGGGTTAACTGCCTTGTTCAGGGGCAGAACGACAGATTTTTACCTTTGTCAGCTCGGTGATTCGAACTTGCAACCCTCCGGTTACAAGTCCAACGCTCTAACCACTAGGCTACCTGCCGCCCAGGGTGGAGACCTGGCCTCCACAATCACTGACCTCAACCCAATTGAGATGGTTTGAGACTAGTTGGACCGCAGAGTGAAGGAAAAGCAGCCAACAAGTGCTCAGCATATGTGGGAACTCCTTAAAGACTGTTGGAAAACAATTCCAGGTGAAGCTGGTTGAGAAAATGGCAAGAGTGTGCAAAGCTGTCATCAAGGCAAAGGGTGGCTACTTTGAAGATTCTAAATTATGAAATATATTTTGATTTGTTCAACACTTGTTTTGGTTACTACATGATTCCATATGTGTTATTTAATAGTTTGTCTTCACTATAATTATACAATGTAGAAAATAGTACAAATAAAGACAAAACTCTTGAATTAGTAGGTGTGTCCAAACTTTTGAATGGTACTGTATGTGCAATTTAAGCATTTTCAATTAGGATTTTTTTATCAGACCCATATTGCACCCATATTGTATAATTCAATTAATGCAGCATTGTGTAAATCTTCCAGAAACGTTGCTGCCACATTGTGTCTGTATGCCTGTGCTCTTAACAGTGCCCATGGCATTGTGCTTTGTGCTGGATCGGCTGTGTCATTCCAATTCTCAAGGTTAATTATACACTGTCTTTTCAAAGACCTTGCAGGGCAATGGTACAAGTGGCTTAATGGTGTCTTCAGCTGACTGCTGACTGCCTGATGCTGCTTGAAACTCCCCATAGATATTTTGTGTGGTTTCAGGTGTCAACATACCACCTGATTCAGATAAGATATATGGTCCAAGACTAATCGCTTGTAATTTTGCATTAATGAATGAAGTACTGATCCTGGTTTGTGGCCGTACTTGTATATTGCTGTGTCCAAAATCTGTCTTGCGAAATACTGTGTACTAACTGTACTACATACTAATTATAAAGTACTCTGTAGTAGAAATGTATGCAGTAAGCAACAAATATTAACATACTAGCCTCATCCATACTGATAATTCATCATCTAATGCGCAATGGCGTTGTTTCCCGCCATTCGTTCATTTTGGTACAGCCCGTCTGATGCAGCAAATCCGTACTTGTTGAAAAGCCTAAATAAGTGACTTTCTGGCATTTAAAGCTTACTCAATTTTTAAGGTTTCAAAGTCGAAGTTTACTATAACACGTTGATTTCCTAATTGTGCATACGCATACTCAATCAGTACTGTTTAGAATGCAAATACAGGTATTCGGACAGGCCTAGCGTCTGTATAGTAGGGGAAGCATGGCTGTCACTCATGCGTCCACTCTCATACCCCAGAACTCTTATCTGTCTCGTGTAACTGGGTTTGAGAGCGAGGCATGGGGACACTCTGATCAGGGTGAGAGCCAATCAGCCTCAACATCTCTAGACACACAGGTGATGTCATCGAGACCATGTAAACCATTAGGTCCTATATAAACCACTACCAGATCTATTGAAACGTGTGTCTAAATTCACAGCCACTGTGTGTGTGTGTGTGTGTGTGTGTGTGTGGACTCTCTTGTTGATAGTTGTTATTGGCAGTGCTACAGTGCATTCGAGAAAGTATTCAGATCCCTTACCTTTTTCCACATTTTGTTAAATTACAGCCTTATTTTAAAATGGATTTAAAAAAAAAAATGTAATCATCAATGTACTCACAATACCCCATAATAACAAACTGAAAACAGGTTTAGATTTTTTTGCAAATGTATTAAAATAAATAACTGAAATACGTTATTTACATAAGTATTCAGACCCTTTGCTATGAGACTCGAAATTGAGCTCAGGTGAATCCTATTTCCATTGATCATCCTTAAAATGTTTCTACAACTTGATTGGAGTCCACTTGTGGTAAATTCAAATGATTGGACATGTTTTGGAAAGGCACACACTTGTCTATATAAGGTCCAAGCTATGAGGTCGAATGTCTAATGTCTATAGGATTGTGTCGAGGCACAGATCTGGGAAATGGTACCAAAACATTTCTGCAGGATTGAAGGTCCCCAAGAACATAGTGGCCTCCATTATTCTTAAATGGAAGAAGTTTGGAACCACCAAGACTCTTCCTAGAGCTGGCTGCCCGGCAAAACTGAGCTATAAGAGGGAGAAGGGCCTTGGTCAGCGAGGCGACCAAGAATCCGACGGTCACTCTGATAGAGCTCCAGAATTCCTGTGGAGATGGAAGAACCTTCCAGAAGGACAACCATCTCTGCAAAACTCCACCAATCAGGCCTTTATGGTAGAGTGGCCAGACGGAATCCTCTCCTCAGTAAAAGGCAAATGATAGCCTGGTTGGAGTTTGCCAAAAGGCACCTAAAGGACTTTCAGACCATGAGAAACAAGATTCTCTGGTCTGATAAAACCAAGATTGAACTTTGAATGCTGAGTGCCACGTCTGGAGGAAACCTGGCACCATCCCTACGGTGAAGCATGGTATTGGCAGCATCATTCTGTACGGATGTTTTTCAGCGGTAGGGACTGGAAGACTAGTCAGGGTCGAGGGAAAGATGAACGGAGGAAAGTGGAGAGAGATCCTAGATGAAAACCTGCTCCAGAGCACTCAGGACCTCAGACTGGTGCGAATGTTAACCTTCCAACAGGATAACGACCTTTAACATACAGACAAGACAACGAAGGAGTTTGAATTTCCTTGAGTGGCTCAGCTAGAGTCCGGACTTGAGCCCAATCTAACATCTCTGGAGAGACCTGAAAATAGCTGTGCAGCAACGCTCCCCATCCAATCTGACAGAGCTTGAGAGGATCTGCCGAGACAAATGGGAGAAACTACACAAATACAGGTGTGCCTAGCTGGTAGTGTCATACCCAAGAAGACTTCAGGCTGTAATCGCTGCCAAAGGTGCTTCAACAAAGTACAGAAGGTCAGAATACTTACAGTTGAAGTCAGAAGTTTACATACACCTTAGCCAATACATTTAAACTCAGTTTTTCACAATTCCTGACATTTAATCCTAGTAAAAAATCCCTATCTTAGGTAGGTTAGGATCACCACTTTATTTTAAGAATGTGAAATTTCAGCTTTTATTTCTTTCATCACATTCCTAGTGGGTCAGAAGTTTACAGACACTCAATTAGTGTTTGGTAGCATTGCTTAACTTGGGTCAGACGTTTCTGGTTCACAAGCTTCCCACAATAAGTTGGGTGAATTTTGGCCCATTCCTCCTGACAGAGCTGGTGTAATTGAGTCAGGTTTGTAGGCCTCCTTGCTCGCAAAAACCTTTTCAGTTCTACCAACAAATTTTCTATAGGATTGAGGTCAGGGCTTTGTGATGGCCACTCCAATACCTTGACTTTGTTGTCCTTAAGCCATTTTGCCACAGCTTTGGAAGTATGCTTGGGGTCATTGTCCATTTGGAAGACCCATTTGCGACCAAGCTTTAACTTCCTGACTGATGTCTTGAAATGTTGCTTCAATATATCCACATAATTTTCCTCCCTCATGATGCCATTTATTTTGTGAAGTGCACCAGTCCCTCCTGCAGCAAAGCACCCCCACAACATGATGCTATCACCCCCGTGCTTCACGGTTGGGATGGCGTTCTTCAACTTGCAAGCCTCCCCCTTTTTCCTCCAAACATAATGATGGTCATCATGGCCAAACAGTTCTATTTTTGCTCCAACAGACCAGAGGATATTTCTTCAAAAAGTACGATTTTAGTCCCCATGTGCAGTTGCAAACCGTAGTCTGGCTTTTTTATGGCGGTTTTGGAGCAGTGGCTTCTTCCTTGCTGAGCGGCCTTTCAGGTTATGTCGATATAGGACTCGTTTTACTGTGGATATAGATACTTTTGTACCTGTTTCCTCCAGCATCTTCACAAGGTCCTTTGCTGTTGTTCTGGGATTGATTTGCAATTTTCGCACCAACGTACGTTCATCTCTAGGAGACAGAATTAGTCTCCTTCCTGAGCGGTATGACTGCTGCGTGGTCCCATGGTGTTTATACTTGCTATTGTTTGTACAGATGAACGTGGTACTTTCAGGCATTTGGAAATTGTTCCCAAGGATGAACCAGACTTGTGGAGGTCTACATTTTTCTGAGGTCTTGGCTGATTTCTTTAGATTTTCCCATGATGTCAAACAAAGAGGCACTGAGTTTGAAGGTAGGCCTTGAAATACATCCACAGGTACACCTCCAATTGACTCAAATTATGTAAATTACCCTATCAGAAGCTTTTAAAGCCATGACATAATTTTCAGGAATTTTCCAAGCTGTTTAAAGGCACAGTCAACTTAGTGTATGTAAACTTCTGACCCACTGGAATTGTGATACAGTGAATTATAAGTGAAATAATCTGTCTGTAAACAATAGTTGGAAAAATGACTTGTGTCAGGCACAAGAGAAGAATGGGAGAAACTCCCCAAATACAGGTGTGCCAAGGTTGTAGCGTCATACCCCAAAAAACTGTAATCACTACCAAAGGTAGAGGCTGTAATCGCTACCAAAGGTGCTTCAACAAAGTACTGAGTAAAGGGTCAAATCTTATGTAGATTTCTAAAAACATGTTTTTGCTTTGTCAGTATGTGGTATTGTGTGTAGATTGATGAGGAAAAACAACAATTTTATCAATTTTGAATAAGGCTGTAACGTAACAAAATGTGAAAACTCAAAGGGTCTGAATCATTTCAGAATGCGCTGTTTGTAAGTCATATAACCGTTTTAACCCTCATAAGGCTGCTGGCCCAGATGGCATCCCTAGCCATGCCCTCAAAGTATGAGCAGACCAGCTGGCAGTTGTGTTTTTTGACATTTTCATCTCTCGCCGTTACCACCACCTGCTTCAAGATGGCAACTATCATCCCCGTGCCCAAGAAAGGGAGATAGTAACTGGACTGAATGAATACCATCCCATAGCACTCACCTCCGTCATCATGAAGTGCTTCAAGAGGCCAGTCAAAGACCACATCACCTTCTCCCTCCCTGACACACACGACCCTCTCCAATTCGCCTACCGCCCTGACAGATCCACAGATTCCCTGCCCTCACCAACCTGGACAAAAGGAATGCATGTGAGGATGCTGTACATCGACTACAGCTCGGTCTTCAATACCATAGTGCCCTTTAAGCTCACTACAAAGCTCACGGCCCTGGGAATGAACTCCTCTCTATGCAATTTGGTCCTGGACTTCCTGACGGGCTGTCCCCAGGTGGTGAAGGTAGGCAATGTTACTTGCTTGACACTGATTCTCAACACCGGGACCCCACAATGGTGCATCCTCAGCCCCCTCCTGTACTCCCTGTATACCCACGACTGCAAGGACTCGTACAGTTCGAACTCCATCCTCATGTTAAGTGATGACAAGAAAGTAGTAGGCCTGATTACGAACAACGACGAGACGGCCTATAAGGAGGAGGAAAGAACTCTGATGCCGTGGTGCCTCTCCCTCAAATTTATCAAAACAAAGGAGCTGAATGTAGACTTCAGGAGGAACCAGGATGGGCACGCCCCCATTCTCATCAACGGGGTCGCAGTGGAGGCGGTCAAAAATGTCATGTTCCTCATCGTGCACATCTCCGATAAGCTGAAATGGTCAAACCACACGAACACCATGTCGCATGAAGCCCCCCCCTGATTAGTGGTGTGCTGGCGCTCCAACCAAAAATATAAATATTTTATAAAGTCTGGAAAGGGTGCTCAGTCCTTGGAATGTGTCACTAAGTTGTTGAAAACAAAAAGTTCAGTGCTGCAACTTAAATACATTCAATAGTCCTTAATGCTGAAGCTGGGTTGAAAGTTTATGAAAATTGTGTTTTCTATAGAGAATCTGTAGGGGGAAGATTCAATTGGGAATATGAATCCAGGCAAGAGACAAGGTCAAGGTCACACACCTTTTTATGAACTACAGACAAGACACTAGCAACTCATTAATGACAGCTATGGTAGTAAAATATTGAGAGCATTTCTAGTCCACATTACACTACAAGGACCAGAGCTGTGTGGCACACACTCACAGTCACTGACTTTGACCTCGCTCCTCGATTTCCGCAACAAGTAACGGTCTTGCCTCTCGACACCTCAACACATTCTTATAACTGTGACAAAACATACTCTAGCTGACACACCTGTCATTATGTATGATTTGTGTGGTAAATACAGGTAAAGGCTTCTTTGAAGTTATGTATGAGTTGTTTAAATGTTGAGTTGGAACCACTACTTGTGCTGGTGGTGGGTGCACTGGTCATGGCCTGGTAAGAGGCTGTAGGAGCTACTAACTTGCTGCATCTGAGTTGGTCAAATGTTGGAGTTGGAAACATTACTTGTACTGGTGGTGAGTGTACTGGCCTGCTTGCGGAGGCCTGGTGAGAGGCTGTAGGATTGACTAGCTAAGTTGTATTTGGACAGCTGGGGGGCGGCTGTAATTCGCTTTGCTAGCCTCCATAGCCGGGCTCACACAATGGCTGTTGTGACATGGACTCAATGGGAATCAGGGGTCTTAGTGATTTTCACAGGCCTGCAAGCTGGGAGAAAGACGGGCACACAGCGTGTTCAGCACTGAGCTTCTGTCACATCCACTCTGAACACGCCAGTCAACACCGGCTCTATTTCCTAATGCTGCACACACTCCCAATAAGACATAGACACACACAAGTAGACACCCACGCATACAGCAAATGTTCCCAGTCATACACTTTTCAAATCCAGACAAACACTTTCTCACAATTTAGTTTAACTCACTAGTATAACATTACAGTTTTATTCAAGCAAAACACACACACAATGTATGACTGTATCCAATTGGTTGACACTATGGCTAGAGTGTGTGTGTGGGAACAGCCTGCTACAGTATAAACTAAGTCAGAGCTGTGCCTCCCTGGTATAGACCCATAGAAATAGAACAACTTCCTACTTTACTCTTATGGGTAGCTAAACCCACTATGGCCGCCGTTCCACCTATCACATAACATGGACTTGAATGGGAATCTCTTCTAGTGAATCTATTTCTCTGCCTCTAGACCATGGTGACTATAGAATCAGACAGAATATATGAATCAATATTTTAATCACACGTGTGCATACACACGTGTGTGTGTGTGTGTATGCACACGTGTGTGCGTGCGCTTGCTACCCCCTACTGCCCCCTGTGACTTAAATGGGTCACACCCTAATTCCTAAGTCTTCTGACAATGTAAAATCATTAGATTGACTTATTGAATGTCTTTGAATGCATAATTTAATCTTTATAGAGATTACTGCCACCACCAATAGGTCACAGAAATAACCTGAACTGTATGTTGTCGCTAGCGCCCCACTCCCGACACTGCCTGGTGAATGTGAGGCGCCAAATTCAAAACCCCAAATTGTTGCATAGTCATCAAAAGCTCTGATTCTTGGCAATATCACAGCGTTGTCAGATTTCAAAAAGGCTTTACGGCGAAACATTTGATTGTTTGAGGGTAGCACCTCTAATATTTATGCATTAGCATAAATCCATAACCCAACACGGGTCTCACAAAACGCATAAAATTGCAATTATAAAATCGCTTACCTTTGAACTTCTGCTGAGGGCTTCCCAAGTGTCCATCGAAGACAATCCATGCTTCTTTGGTTAGAAAAAGTCATTTATTATATCCATAAATCTCTGTTTGGTTGGTGCGTTATGATCATAAAATCCACCGTTGAGTCGCCCATTGAACCGTGAAGAGAACACGTTCAAATTATACCTATACACTTTCTACAAACAAATCAAACATCATTTTTAACCTCACCGGCTCCAGCAGCAGAGGTGACTGTTTTGGAGAGCCTGGCGTGCCCAAAGTAAAATGCCTCCCATTTAGGCCCAGAAAATGGGATATGCATATATTTAGTACCATTGGATAGGAAACACTCTGAATTTTCCAAAACTGTTAATTTGTCTGTGGGTCAATCAGAACGCATTTGGCAGGCAAAACCCTGAGGAATCTCTGTCCTGAAAAAAGTCATTTTGACACATTGCTCATTTTTGAGCCCCTCCCTATCCAAAATGACCATATATAGGCATGTGAACGCAGTGCACGTCGCTTCCTTATGATGTCATCAACCACGAGACGGTGTTTTACTCCATCTTGGAGGAATTTCGGCCATTGAAAAACAGCATGGCAATGAGAGACCACGTTATGAAAACTCTTCAGAGTCTTGGCGTGCATGAGAAAGCGCTGTGCCTTATTTATCGTTTTTAGCGTTCAGTTTATATTCCGGCTGATTTATAATAGTACATATACGTAAAGGGTTCCTAAGGATACATTTAAAACTGTTTGATTGTTTTTGGACAAGTTTATAGGTATAATTTTAGCAGTGGCGCCGAGTTTCAAAGGAGTAATGGAGGCTGTCGTTTCTGATTATAACGCATGAACCAAATGGAGGATTTATGGATAAAGAGACGTTACTTTTTCTAACAAAAGAACCATGGATTGTCTTCGTTGGACACTTAGGAAGACCTCAGCAGAAGTTCTTCAACAGGTAATTACTTTGTTTTCGCTGTGAAATGTGTTATGTGTGTGCCATGATTGCTAATCGATACATGGCTATTGGAAAATATGTGAGGTGCTACCCTCAAACAAATGAATGTGCTGCTTTCGCCGTAAAGCCTTTTTGAAATCTGACAACGCTGTGATATTGCCTAGAAACAGAGCTTTTGATGAGTATGGAACACTTGTATATAGCTGGATGTTTAATAATTCAATTTTCGGATTTTAAATCTGGCGCTACAGGTTTTCGCTGGTAGTGTCGGGATGATCCCGCTAGCGACCCACTGGTATTTGAGTCGTTAATGTATCCTTAGGTATCCTTTTGGGTATATTTGCTGTAATATTTCAGCCCGGACGATAACGTGAACGATAGGAAAGGAAAATAAAGTGGTGCGCGTTCACAATCTTGCGCGCGTCAAACCTTGTTTACAAAAGTGGTCGCCTGACAATTTCCTTTCCGTATCCGTTCTGGTCACTGCTAGAATTCCCAGTCTTTGACTGTTGACTGCTGACATCTAGTGGAAGCCATAGGTACTGCAGTCTCAGTCCTACATAAGATTGTATGCAATAGGCACAATGGAGAAGATGCTCATTTACAAAGAAAAATGTAAATCCGGATGGATTTTCCTCGGGTTTTCGCCTGCTATATCACTTCTGTTATACTCAGATACATTATTTTAACACTCTTAGAAACTTCAGAGTGTTTCCTATCCAATAGTACTAATTATGTTCATATCCTATTTTCTGGGCCTGAGTGGCATGCATTTTACTTTATTTTAGAACTTGGACACTGTCTCGTTGGCCTAACGTTATATCTTAACAGTACAGTGAAATGGTTACTTGCATAGTGGAGTCTTTTGTTTTAGACATGTAGCTAGGTAGCTAGCTAGCTAAACAATTAACCATAATCCCAACTCATAACGTTACTACCCTGCATGAATATGCTGGTAGCTAAAGTTAACCAACTAGCTAGGTTCAATGTTAGCTAGCTAACACTAGGCATTAACTAGCAATGCAAATGGCTCTGAGATACAAATAATATTACTACACAGATCATGACGTAATGTTAGCCAGCCAGCCAGCCAGCTAACGTTAGCTAACATTAACCTGCAATAAAACGTCTTTCTGACAAAATTAGATACAAATGATATCTGAAAATTTAGCAAGCTAGACACTTATCCGTATACAAATGAAATTCCCCCTAAAGCTAGGACAGCAGAGTCCCTGCCCATCTGCCGACAACATCTGAAATGCTACCTCTTCAAACAGTATCTGCAATAATCCTCCTCCTCACCTCAACCCCCACCCCCAAAAATACAAAAGTATACACTAAAACAGCACTTGCACTTTACCCCCCCATCAGCAGATGTCAGAAAGTGCTTATACAGAAACCCAGCCTAAAACCCAAAACAGCAAGCAATGCAGATGTTGAAGCACGGTGGCTAGGAAAAACGCCCTAGAAAGGCAGGAACCTATGAAGAAACCTAGAGAGGAACCAGGCTCTGACGTGTGGCCAGTCCTCTTCTGGCTGTGCCGGGTGGAGATTATAAGAGTACATGGCTATAATCCGAACTCATCTCTCAGCATGTCCAGCCCATCCATTATCTCAGCCAATCATGACTAGCGGGAAGGTTCCTGACTTTTTCCGAGGCTAAACCAACTAGGCTCGCTATTTAAAGATACACGTTTGTTAATGCACATAAAAGTTCACATGTTCCAGAAGGAATTTCTGCCAAAAAATGCAATTTGATAAAAAAAAAATGTTTACATTCAAATGCCTCTCTTGTAAAGTAGTGACGCGCAGCATACACCTAGTTTCCTGAAACGAGTCACATATAGGAGTCATGCCAGCTTTATTCATAATATTTACAGTATATGTATTTGGCCCCCACTGTTTGTAACGTGTCACTGTCATGTCCAGGATGTTCCAGGAGCTTTAGGATGACAGGGTCCTCAGGGGCCTCTTGGAGAGAAAGGACATCGAGGAGACGAGGGCTTCCTTTGGACCGAAAGGGGACGTGGTAAATTAAATACCTTATATTTAGGGTTCTGCGTTTTACCTGACCACTTCACCTGATCAGGTCACACTTGCACTGTAATCCTGTACCCAGAAAAATTGCTGTCCATCACACACTCAACTGGTTTTAAGTGTCATAATGAGAGAGGGACAAGGAGAAAGAGAGAGAGATCATGACAAGGTTAAAGAAATATTAGATCTTGTGTGTGTGTGTGTGTGTGCGTTCTGACTCATAATCTGTTTCTGCTTTTTCAGGGTATCACTGGCGTACCGGGATATCCTGGACTAGATGTCCCGGTGAGTGCCTGTGGGGAATCCAAGCATATATGCAAATCAAATCAAATCACATTTTATTGGTCACATAAAGCAGATGTTAGCAGATGTTAATGCGAGTGTAGTGAAATGCTTGTGCTTCTAGTTCCAACCGTGCAGTAATATCTAACAAGTAATCTAACAATTTCACAACAACTACCTTATACACACAAGTGTAAAGGAATGAATAAGAATATGTACATGAACATATATGGATGAGCTATGGCCGAGTGGCATAGGCAAGATGCAGTAGATGGTATAGAGTACAGTATATACATATGAGATGAGTAATGTATGGTGTGTAAACATGAAGTGGCATTGTTTAAAGTGACTAGTGATACGTATATTACAATCCAATTTTTTATTATTAAAGTGGCTAGAGATTTGAGTCAGTATTTTGGCAGCAGCCACTCAATGTTAGTGATGGCTGTTTAGCTGCTTTTCAGTCTAGCGGTCCCAGCTTTGATGCACCTGTACTGACCTCGCCTTCTGGATGATAGCGGGGTGAACAGGCACTGGCTCGGGTGGTTGTTGTCCTTGATAATCTTTTTGGCTATCCTGTGACATTGGGCGGTGTGGGTGTCCTTGGAGGTCAGGTAGTTTGCTCCTGGTGATGCGTTGTGCAGACCTCACTACCGTCTGAAGAGCCTTACGGTTGTGGGCGGAGCAGTTGACGTACCAGGCGGTGATACAGCCCGACAGGATGCTCTCGATTGTGCATCTGTAAAAGTTTGTGAGTGTTTTCGGTGACAAGACAAATTTCTTCAGCCTGCTGAGGTTGAAGAGACACTGTTGCACCTTCTTCACCACGCTGTCTGTGTGGATGGACCATTTCAGTTTGTCCGTGATGTGTACGCCGAGGAACTTAACTTTCCACCTTCTCCACTACTGTCCCGTCAATGTGGATAGGGGGGTGCTCCCTCTGCTGTTTCCGGAAGTCCACGATCATCTCCTTTGTTTTGTTGAGTGTGAGGTTATTTTCCTGACACCACACTCAGAGGGCCCTCACCTCCTCCCTGTAGGTTGTCTCGTTGTTGTTGGTAATCAAGCCTACCACTCTAGTGTCGTCTGCAAACTTGATGATTACGAATCCCTTTTGCCCCGTAGTCTAGGGGGGATGGAAACGAGACCCGTAACATATCTCATGCTAATCACCCCAGTGAAAAAGTAACAGTGAGAACAAAAATAAAACACAGACAACTTAAATCTACCGTCAAACACTAATGGTTTATTCCAAACACACGGTAATGGGGTGTGGGAAAAAGGGGCTGAGCTGGACCCAAGGAAAGAAATAATAAATTAAATCACCTTTACATAAGTATTAAGACCCTTTACTCAGTACTTTGTTAAAGCCCCTTTGGCAGCGATTACAGTCTTGAGTCTTTTTGGGTATGATGCTACAAGCTTGGCAAACCTACATTTTGGGGAGTTTCTCACATTTTTCTCTGCAGATCCTCTCAGGCTCTTTCAGGTTGCATGGGGAGCGTCGCTGCACAGCTATTTTCAGATCTTTCCAGAGATATTCGATCAGGTTCAAGTCTGGGCTCTGGCTGGGCCACTCAAGGACATTCAAAGACACTCCTGCATTGTCTTGGCTGTGTGCTTAAGGTCATTGTTCTGTTGGAAGGTGAAGCTTCGCCCCAGTCTGAGGTCCTGTGCGCCCTGGAGCAGATTTTCATCAAGGAACTCTCTGTACTTTGCTCCATTCATCTTTCCCTCGATCCTGACTAGTCTCAGAGTCCCTGCCACTGAAAAACATCCCCACAGAATGATTCTGCCACCACCATGCTTCACCGTAGGGATGGTACCAGGTTTCCTCCAGACGTGACGGTTGGCATTCAGGCTAAAGAGTTTGTTTCTGAAGAATCTTGTTTCTTATGGTCTGGGAGTCTTTAGACCTTTGGCTCGACACAATCCTGTCTCGGAGCTCTACGGACAGTTCCTTTGACCTCATGGCTTGGTTTTTTCAGGTGGACTCAACTTTTGTAAATAAGGTATTTTTTGTATTTTTTTTTATAATAATGTGCATCAACAAGAATCAAGAAAATACGCCAGTCAGAGTCCTGACCTCAACCCGATTGAGATGCTGTGGTATGACCTCAAGAGAGCGGTTCACACCAGACATCCCAAAAATATTGCTGAACTGAAACAATTTTGTGAAGAGGAATGGTCCAAAAAAACATTTGGTTGAGGTTATTTCTGCTAAAGGAGGGTCAACCAGTTATTAAATCAACATACTTTTCCCACCCTACACTATGAATGTTTACACAGTGTGTTCAATAAAGACATTCAAATGTATAATTGTATGCTGTTAGTTTAAGCAGACTGTTTGTCTATTGTTGTGACTTAGATGAAAATAAGATTAAAATGTATTACCTATTTATGCAGAAATCCAGGTAATTCTTTTTCTTTCTTTCACACAGCACACGCGAGCTGTCCTGAGCAAAAAGAAGTGCCCATCAATCCCCACTGGGCACACACTGGTTGAATCAATGTTGTTTTCACATCATTTCAATGATGTTGAACCAACGCGGAATAGACACTGAATTGACGTCTGTGCCAAGTGGGTCTTCTTGCTTATTTATTTATTTTATGGAAAATGACTAATGAAAGTAAACCTTCAGGGAAAGGGATTTTCTAAAGTAAACCTTCAATAATGAACATACTAGCAATATGCTGGCTACTGTTGATAGTCTGCAAAAAGAAAGAAACAAATTACACTTCAGCATTCGTATTCGTAGGTCGATATCTCTTTTGGAATGCAATTGTCTTAACGGGGCAGCATCCTATTTTGAGATGTAAAAAAATGTATGCAATTAATACAATGCAATTCTAAAGAAAAGAGTAATGGCCTACATTGCTAAATTATATTAAACAGCTTTTTAATACATATCATAAAAACCTCATATAGCCTATTAATAGCTGCAAATAGAGAGAAAGCATGGCAACCTATAGTCCCTGCATGACCCCCAATTAATTTAAAACTACGCTGATGTCAGGGCCAGTAGAAATTCTGTTCGAGCCATCTGACCCAGTCGGGCAGTGAGAAAAAAAGATAACATTGGACCCTGCCATAGCCTACAAATAGGACCCAGAGATCAGGAAATACTCCAGGCCCCAGATTAAGACACATACACATTTTTTGCCACACCACTTTTGAACCTGTGGGGCCACCTCCGCTATATGGTTTTCTTCATTAATTTCTTCATTCAATACAAATTATGTTAGTTATAGATTGTAATCAGTTGAGTAGTATATGACGTCTGTTGGTCACACCATAGGACCAAGTGAATCTCATGTAGTGTTAAACACAAATAGGTTGCCTTACCCTGTACCTTACCCTGGTGTCTCAACTTACCCCTTTGGCTCAAATTACCCCACTCTCCCCTACATAGATCATTCATGCGTCTAATATTACATTAGATTTGGAATATATATTTCACCCAATCGATCTTTAGTTTACTGCATGGTGATGTTTTCAGCTGCTAAAAGTGTATTGGAAATGCCTAACCTGTACTTTCCCTATAAGACGTTGTCACTGTTATGGGTTTCCTCTCACTTCTAAGAAGCTTCTCTTGTAGTTTGTGCAGAACTTTCTGCCCTGCTCCTACCTCTTTTCTGCATTTCAGGGCCACGCTTTGAAAAACAAAATGTCTGCAGGGGATCGCCATCTTGTGGCACATACACAACATCACAAGCCTACACTCAAAAAGAGCAATCAACTCATCTCTTTACTGCAAATTTGCAGTGGTGGAAAAAGTATCCAATTCTTGAGTAAAAACTAAAAACACCTTCATAAAAAGTAAAGTACTACTTCAGTAAAAATACTTTAGCATTTAATATTACTTTTGATACTTTAGTCATTTTGAATTTTAAAGTATACAGTACATTCGGAAAGTATTCAGACTGCTTCCCATTTTCCACATTTTGTTACGTTACAGCCTTATTTACATAAGTATTCAGACCCTTTGCTATAATACTCAAAATTGAGCTCAGGTGCGTCTTGTTTCCATTGATCATCCTTGAGAGGTTTCTACAACTTGATTCGAGTCCACCTGTGGTAAATTCAATTGATTGGACATGATTTGGAAAGGCACACACCTGTCTATTTTTTTTATATATATTTTTTTATTTAACCTTTATTCAAGTCAGTTAAGAACAAATTCTTATTTACAATGATGGCCTACACCGGCCAAACCCGGACAACGCTGGTCCAATTGTGCTCCGCACTATGGGACTCCCAATCACGGCCAAATGTGATACAGTCTGGTCTATGTAAGGTCCCACAGTAGACAGTGCATGTCAGAGCAGAAACCTAGCCATGAGTTGAAGGAATCCCATGGAAATGGGATTGTGTCGAGTCTGGGGAATGGTACCAAAAAATGTCTGCAGCATTGAGGGTCCCCAAGAACACAATGGCCTCCATCATTCTTAATTGGAAGAAGTTTGGAAGCACCAAGACTCTTCCTAGAGCTGGCCTCCCAGCCAAACTGAGCAATTGGCGTAGCAGCTGCTACCAAGATGGCGTAGCAGTCAGACGTCTTTGTCGTCGTCTTGTCGTGTCCCGTGTATATATATATTTTTATATATTTTTCTTAGCATAAATTTCTTTCTATTTTTCTTAAACTCAACTTCAAAATACTCTCCTGCAACGCGTCTCACCCAATGTGGTATGGATCTGCTATTTTTCTTTACTTTAGAACCGGAACCCCCAACAGAAGCTAGCCAGCTAACTAGCTACTAGCTAGTAGTCAATTAGCGACTCATCATCATCATCTAATTTATTTATAAAGCCCTTCTTACATCAGCTGATGTCACAGAGCGCTGTACAGAAACCCAGCCTAAAACCCCAAACAGCAAGCAATGCAGGTGTAAAAGCACGGTGGTTAGGAAAAAAAACTAGAAAAGCCAGAACCTAGGAAGAAACCTAGAGAGAAACCAGGCTGTGAGGGGTGGCCAGTCCTCTTCTGGCTGTGCCGGGTGCAGATTATAACATAACATGGACAAGATTTTAAAATATTCATAAAACAGGCAGAACAGTTGAAACCGGAGAAGCAGCACGGCCAGGTGGACTGGGGACATCAAGGAGTCACCAGAACAGGTAGGCCTTGAGGAATGGTCCTAATGCTCAGGTCCTCCGAGAGAGAGAGATAGAGAGAGAAAGAAATAAAGAGAGAAAAAGAGAGATAATTAGAGAGAGCATACTTAAATTCACACAGGACACCGGATAAGAGAGGAGAAATACTCCAGATATAACAGACGGACCCTAGCCCCCCGACACATAAACTACTGCAGCATAAATACTGGAGGCTGAGACAGGAGGGGTCGGGAGACACTGTGGCCCCGTCCGACGATACCCCCGGACGGGGCCAAACAGGCAGGATATAACCCCATCCACTCTGCCGAAGCACAGCCCCCACACCACTAGAGGGATATCTCCAACCACCAACTGACCATCCTGAGACAAGGCCGAGTATAGCCCACAAAGATCGCCACGGCACAACCCAAGGGGGCAACCCGGACAGGAAGATCACGTCAGTGACTCAACCCACTCAAGCGACCCCCCCATTAGTTAATTGTGACGCCAGGAAAGCAGAGCAGTGCTTTATCACGGACATACCACTCCCCAGTTTAGCTACCTTTGCTTCAATATGTTTTGACCATGTCAATTACACCAAGCAGTTTAGTATCCAACTTTTTTTTTTTTTTTTTTTAATCTTTATTTTAACAGGGAAAAACAGACTGAGACCTGGATCTCTTTTACGGCTGTGCCCTGTGTAAACATGTTGACATGTACAGTTCTAGGCATACAGACAAGAACATTTCAAAACATACAAAACAAAGACACAGACAACATCATATTGATCCTCCATCATATTTTTAAAATGGGCAAGGGACACCAGAGTGGCTAGCTTAAGTTTTATCTGCAGTTTGTTCCATAAATAAGGTGCAAAGGAACTGAAGGCAGTCCTTCCCAACTCTGTGGAGACCGCAGGAGTTTCTAATGTAATCCACATCTGTGATCTGGTCATAAAATTTGTACATCTAATTAAAATTAATGATGATATATATGGAGGTAGTTTTAAAAGAAGTGCTTTATAAATAAACAAAAGAGCATGTTGCTCTCGCCTCACAGATAGAGAGGCCCAACCCACATGTTGATATAGGATACAGTGATGAGTTTTGTAACTATCACCGGTGATAAACCTGAGTGCACAATGGTAAATAGCATCCAGTGGTTTTAATATATTTGCCGATGCATGCATATAAATAATATCACCATAATCTAAAACGGACATAAAAGTAGCCTGCACAATTTGTTTCCTATTTACGGAGGACAGACAAGCCCTGTTTCTGTAATGGAACCCTATCTTGAATTTGAGCTTTTTCCCAATTCAGTAACATGTTTTTAAAAGAGAGCCTATCATCTAACCATACCCCTAAATATTTATATGCAGAGACCTGTTTGATTTGAGTACCATCCAAGCTAGTGATTACAAAAGTGTTTCTAACTGAGAGGTTAGACCTAGAAAAAAGCATGACATTTGTTTTCTTAGCGTTTAAAACAAGTTTAAGCTGTAAAAGAGACTCCTGTAATATCCTAAAATCAGACTCCAACTGCATTAAAGCTTGGCCTGCTGTTGGAGCAATAGAGTACATCACTGTGTCATCTGCATATAAATGGAAATTACAATATCTGACATCACCAATGTTGTTTATATATATTGAGAACAATAGTGGGCCAATTATTGAACCCTGAGGGACCCCTTTAAGTAGCTGTAAGGGGTCAGACTTGACCCCGTCGACCATGACGGCCTGAGTTCTATCTATCTATTAGTGCCCAGTCCTATAGATGACAGCTTACTCAAAAGGATGGCATGGTCTACAGTGTCGAAAGCTTTAGACAAATCTATAAACAACGCAGCACAATGCTTTCTATCATCTAAGGCATTTGCAATATCATTTACAACAAGCATAGTGGCCGATGTGGTAGATGTGTTTAGATCTAAAACCAGATTGATTGGTGCTAAGAATACTGTTAGCAGAAAGAAAAGATTGTAACTGTTTGTTAACTAAAGATTCTAGGATCTTTGCCAGACAAGGAGCCTAGAGATGGGTCGATAGTTATCCAAATCACTACCGTCACCTCCCTTATGTAATGGCAGAACAAAAGCTGCTTTCCACACCTTAGGGATATTTCCTGTGCTTAATGTTAGATTAAAGATGTGTGTCACTGAACCAGCAATGATAGGTGCAGCACATTTAAGTAAGTACGGGTCTAAATTGTCCGCGCCTAGAGATTTCTTAGTATCAATGGCATACAGGGCAGCTAGAACCTCTGCTTCAGTTATTTTCTGGAAACTAAAAACAGGGTTACCATTTTTCAGAGTAACGGTTGAAAAGCAAGACGAAAAATCAACTAACTGGCCAGTACCACAATGGCCACTTGTCCTTTCAAATAAAAAACCAGCAGAGATAAAATGCTTATTAAAAGCATCACAAATATCATTTTTACCACTTAAAATACAGGATTCTGAGATAATTTGCGTAGGAAGAGAAACAGCAGAATTTCCCAGTTTCAGTGAATTAACGGTTTTCCAGAATTTTGCAAGATCTCCTGCAGAATCTGTCATAGCGTTAAGGAAGTAATTAGATTTTGCCCTTTTGACAGCTGCAGTACATTTATTTCTCAATTGCCTAAAAAACAGCCAATCAGCTGGAGTACCTGTTTTCCTCGCCAAGGCCCAGGCCCGATTCTTTTGCAGGAAAAGACCTGACAATTCAGGAGAGAACCAAGAACTGGTTCGGTTTCTTACTCTGTGATTCTTAAGCGGGGCATGTTTATCAGACATAGAGGTAACAATAGAAAAGAAAAAAGCAAAGGCTAAAACAGGGTCCAGAATGCAGCAAGTGGATAAAAGCTCAGAGTGATCTAAGTCAAGGATAAAAGCTTGCTGTGAGAAATGTTTATAATTTCTCTTAGAGATTATACAGGGATCACAGTGTTTCAGCCTGGTATCTCTAATACAAGCAATAGGGCAGTGGTCACTGATCTCATTTGCAAAAACCCCACTGGCTGTGTATTTATGGGGGGTATTTGTTAGAATAATATCTAGTAGAGTAGATTTCACTGGGTTCTTAAAGTTGGGACGGGTTGGTTTAGTTATCAGCTGAGTTAGATTTAGTTCAGTACAAATGTCTTTTAATTTATCGGATACTGGGGAGAGCCAATCCAGGTTAAAATCTCCCAAAATCAGTAATTCAGAGTTTGCATAATTAGACAGTATAGCAGATAATTTGCATAGAGTACAAGGAGGAGCTGAGGGGGGGGGTGATATACCCCTGCTAGAGTTAGCTGAGCGTTATGACCAAGTACCACATTTAAAACTAGACATTCATATTGCTTTGGGACAGAGGTTGATATGGACACAGAAGCATTCAAGCAGCATTTTACATAAATCGCAATACCACCACCTCTACCAACTCTATCAGCTCTATAAATATTGTACCCAATCAACTGAACATCTGAATCAGGCACAGAATCACACAGCCACGATTCAGATACAATCAGTATGTCAACATTTGATTGTGAGACCAAAATGTCAATAAAGTCCAACTTTTGGATCAGGCTTCTAGCGTTCAAATGAATTATTCCAATGCCATTGCCACGGGAATTCATATCAGATGGAGTATCCAAGGTAGCACCTGAAGCTGCACTGGATGAGCAATAAACCCTTTTCGAGCTATTGACAGAGCTCCATTTTATGGGGACAAGATACCTACTAACAATACCTCTCTGCATGTGAGTAGTATTCACAATACGGTGACTGGACAATAATCTAGGAATTGCAAAAAGGTTGTTAACTGTAGTTTGTTCCATATTTGCAATTGGGGGATTAATGAATGAAACTGGGAGAGGAGCTGTCTGATAGGTGAGCGTACAATCCCAAGAGTCAACCCCCGAAGATACACAACGTCAGGTATCAAAGGCTCTACATGAAGCAAGAGTAAGAGACATGTTGGTGGAGAGGATGCTGGAGCCATACCTGTTAAGATGTAAATTGTCCCGAAGAAATAGGCCTGGTCGGTCTGTAAAAGGGAATTCCCATCGTGCAGCAGTATCCCTTTAGCCAGGTGTGTAATTGGCGTATACGACTAAAAACCATATCCGTGTAGCGTGGGGATGGAAATGGACCAGAAATAATGCACTGCTTCTCAGATTCCAGTAGCGTATTTATCAATGTTTTAAAATCGGCTCTCAATTTCTCTGACTGCTGGAGTTTAATGTCATTTGACCCAGCGTGGACAATGACAGTTGAAGCGGCGGAGTTCTTGCTAATAAGTAGCGGTAGCATGGAGTTTAGGTCAGGGATCCTAGCTCCAGGGTAACAGAAGGTCCCAGCTTTCCGGATTGAAACATTTCGGACCATGGATGAACCCACCACAATAACGGAAGGACTACAGATGGGTTTATTGAGTAAATGGCGGGGCCTCTCCCGGGTGATCTGTCTCCTAGCAGGTTGAGGGGGGCTAGCTGCTAAAATTGACGGCCTAGTGGCGGGCAAGGAGCGCAGATGAGTGTGCTTGGGCACTTCCACCTGAGAGTGAGATGGCAGCAGTAGAGATGTAGCGGAGGGACCCTGTACAGTATGATTGGAATGCACTTCCAGGTCTTCTCCTCCCCAGTTGTAGCACCTCCGAAACGTTTGATGGATTCCGTTTCCTGGAATGCTTTACTCCCCGGACAGCAATCCAGGCATCCTGAGGCGGGGTGGAACAGACCGGGCCCTTCGGTTTAGCTCCCAGCCTGGGCCACAGCTCATTCAAGGGAACCGAATGGAGTTTCTCAGTTACAGGCTCCCCAGAAGTGGAGGTGCCGAGCCAGGGGCAGGTAACGTCGTCGATTTTGGTTTGAGCAACCATGGGGTCCAGGAGTTCTTCGTCCTCCTTGATCTGGCGCAGGACAGATACTCTCCCCTCCAGCTCAGCGACTCTCTGGCTCAGGTACTGGCAGGAGGTACATCCAGGGGTGAGCGAAGCCATGAGAGACAGGTGTACTCTAGACACCTGTCTAGGGTCGCGGCTAGCTATTAGCTGGTAGCCAGTTAGCTAGCTAGCTTTTGATGAGGTTCCAGTTCTTAAGTATAAAAACAGCAGATCCGTACCACATTGAGTGAAGCGGGTTGCAGGTGAGTATATTCAGTAGATAAAAAGTGATATTAAAATATATACTAAAAATATAGGAAAACGATGTTTAGGCGGGACAAGATAAAAACAAACGGAGGATACTTTAAAACGGGTTGCAGTCTGCGTGAAGCGTTCGAACCTTGCGCTTCCGTTCGTCAATAGTATAGTATTGGTCGCGTACACCGATTTGCAGGTGTTATAATCGATTGCCACATTGTTCAGTATAAAATTTAGATGAGGTTTAGAGTTTAGTGAATGATTTGTCCCAAATGCAATGCTTTTAGTATTTGATATATTTAGGACTACCTTATTACTTGACACCCATTCTAAAACTGACTGCAGCTCTTTGTTAAGTGTAGCGGTGATTTAATTTGCTGTGTCATCAGCATACATAGACACACAGGATTTACTCAATACTAGTGGTAGGTCATTTGCAAAAATATAAAAAATCTAAGGACCAAGAAAAGCTACCTTGGTTTACGTGGTATTGACTGACCATTAGTATCACTTATTATTATTAATTGTATAGCACATTTTATTCCAGAGTTCTAAGCTCTACTGAGGGGACGAAATGATTGTATACAATAAAAACAACATACATTTAGAATCAAGGCAGGTAAAATAACAATAGTGGGCTAGGTGCTAAATACATTTCAGATTGGGACGAGGACTATGAAAAATACAGTCTGTAGAAGTGGGTTTGTAGTGATGGAGCAGCTCTCAGAAAGTCAGGGAGAGCATTCCATAGACGAGGGGCAAGGGAGCAGAATGCTCTGTAGTGATTTGGCTGGGAGGCCCCCAAACAGCACAATGCCGTAGTCAGTCTGAGCGAAGGTGAAGACGTGGATGAGTTTCTCTGCATCTGGCTGGGAGAGTGACGGTATGACCCGGGCAATGCTTTTAAGATGAAAACAAAGTTGGGCATTGAAGGACAGAAGGATCAAACTTGACTCCTAGATGACAGAGGATTCTTGGATGGATGTTTCCAACACTGGTGACCTGCTTGGGTGTCCCAATAAGCATATTATCAGTCTTGCTACTGTTCAACTGGAGGAAGGGTTCTTTCATCCATGCCCTGATGTCCTCCAGGCAGCTGCTGAATTTTGCTAGGGCAGAGATGGTGTCCGGTTTGGTGTTAATGTAGACCTGGGTATTGTCAGCATTGCAGTGGAAATTGATGTTATAATCTCAGAGTATTTGGCCGAGAGGGAGCATGTAAATTAAAAACAGGATAGGCCCCAGCACTGAACCCTGTGGGAATGCCGCATGTGACTGCATACTTATCCGATCTGGACTGGACTCTCCAATAGTGATGTATTGCTTCCTATTGGAAAGGTAGGAAGAGAACCCTTTCAGAGCTGTTCCAGAGACAGCAGAGTGTACTCTGAGACCCCGCAGTAGGGTGATTTGGTATACGGTGCCAAAAGCAACACAGATCTAAGAGGAGGAGGATACTAGGATACAGAATCAGCAGTCATCAGTAGGTCATTGGTAACTTCACCCCGAGCTGTTTCGGTGCTGTGCATGTCCCGAAAGCCAGACTGGAAAACCTCGTACAACTGATTAGATGCCAGATGCAATTGAAGCTGGTTTGCAACCACTTTCTCCAGTACTTTGTATAGGATGGGGAGGTTGGAGATGGGCCTGTAGTTTGATAGGATGTCCTGATCAAGGTTGGGTTTCTTCGTTAAGGGGGATGACTGCAGCAGGGACTTGTTGATCAGGGTGGTGAAAAAAATCAGCAGGCTAGATGAGCAGGTTTTGAGTAGGGATGTAGGGATAGGGTCAAGGGAGCAAGTAGTGGCCTTCATTTTAGAGATGATTGACTGCACAGTGGCGGATGTGACTTCTGTAACGTTGTTGAAGTGAGGGGCAGTCTGGGTTGGGGGCTCAGGAGGTTGGTTGCAGGCCGAGTTAGAGACCATGATGTTTTCCTAATGGTGTCAATCTTTGTCTTCATAACATCTGAGAAGCTATTTGTATTTATTATGGATCCCCATTAGCTGCTTCCAAGGCAGCAGCTACTCTTCCTGAGGACCGGCATTTTTTTTTTAATAACAACACAATACATTCATAACAGATTTCATAATACACTAAGTGTGTGCTCCCTACTCTATTACCACATATCTACAACACAAAATCCATGTGTACGTATGTGTATAGTGCGTATGTTATCATGTGTGTGTATGCGTGTGTCTGTGCCTATGTTTGTGTTGCTTCACAGTCCCCGCTGTTCCATAAGGTGTATTTGTATCTGTTTTTTTTTCTGATTCTACTGCTTCCATATGTTACCTGATGTGGAATAGAGTTCCTTTTAGTCATGGCTCTATGTAGTACTGTGCGCCTCCCATAGTCTGTTCTGAACTTGGGGACTGTGAAGAGACCTCTGGTGGCATAACTTGTGGTGTATGCATGGGTGTCTGAGCTTTGCGCTAGTTGTTTAAGCAGACAGTTCGGGGGCTTTCAACATGTCAATACCTCTCACAAATACAAGTAGTGATGCAGTCAATCTCCCTCCACTTTGAGCCAGGAGAGATTGACATGCATATTATTAATGTTAGCTCTCTGTGTACACCCAAAGGCCAGCCGTGCTGCTCTGTTCTGAGCCAATTGCAATTTTCCAATTGCAATTTATGGCACCTGACCGCATGACTGAACAGTAGTCTAAGTGCAACAAAACTAGAGCCTGTCGGACCTGTCTTGTTGATCGTGCTATTAGGAAGGTAGAGCATCACTTTATTATGGACAGACTTCTCCCCCTCATGTATCAATATTTTTTGACCACGACAGTGCCGCACAATCTCCAACATTGTAGTTTTGGGATACTTAAACATCCATGGATGTTAAAGTGTTGAGGAAGAATGGCCTCACTGTCCACCTACTGGCCTGTAAAGACAAACAGGAAAGCTACTCTGCTGCTTTAAAAGCAGCACGATCAACCTTCTACTTCTACTTGCTCAATTTCCACATTATTTATTACACAATTTAGTTGAGGTTTAGGGTTTAGTGAATGATTTGTCCCAAGTACAATGCTTTTAGTTTTTGAAATATTTAAGACTAACTTATTCCCTGCAACCCATTCTGAAACTAACTGCAGCTCTTTGTTAACTTCTTAGGGAGCGGCAGCATAGGTGACGGTTTTGGAGAGTCTGGTGTGCCAAAAGTAAAATGCCTGCTACTCAGGCACAAAAAATAGGGTATGCACATAATTAGTACTATTGTATAGGAAACACTCTGAAGTTTCTAAGAGTGTTAAAATAATGTATGTGAGTATAACAGAACTGATATTGCAGGCGAAAACCTGAGAAATTTCTGTCTGGAATTTATTTTTGTGACCTTTGCTCTGTTTGATACTCTCCCTATTGATTTCTATTTTAACTAGGACTGAGACTGCAGTACCTATGGCTTCCACTAGATGTCAACAGTCTTTATACAGAGTTAGGAAGCTGTAGCCCTGAGCAGAACGAATAGGAACAGGAAATAGTCAAGGTAGCTCAGATGTCAACAAGATTTTACGAGCACGAGACCGAGTGCGCGCCCCACTGTATTTTCCTTTTATAACATTTAGGTTACCATCAGAGTGAAATATTATCGCTAATATTCATAAAAGGATAGCTAAGGATGCATTTTAAATTATCTATGATTTGTTTAGGAAAAGTTTATAGGTATATTTGAACCCGTTCTCTTCACGGTTCAATGGCGATTCGACGTTGGATTTTCTGATCATAACGCGCCAACCAAACGGAGATTTATGGATATAATAAATGACTTTTTCTAACAAAAGAACCATTGGATGTCTTCGTTGGACACTTGGGAAGCCCTTAGCAGAAGTTCTTCGAAAGGTAAGAGATTTATTTTAGCTGTGATATGGGTTTTGTGTGACCCGCGCTGGATATTAATTTATGCTAATGTGGAAAATATGTGGGGTGCTATCCTCAAACAATCAAATGTTGTGCTTTCGCCGTAAAGCCTTTTTGAATTCTGACAACGCTGTGATATTGTCAAGAATCAGAGCTTTTGATGACTATGCAACACTTGTATATTGATGAATGTTTAATAATTCAACTTTTGGATTTTGAATTTTGTGCCTTACATTTCACCGGGTAGTGTCGGGAGTGGCCCGCTAGCGCGCCGCTACTCCCTAAGTAGTTTTTAAGTGTTGCAGTCATTTCAGTCGCTGTAGTAGCTGACGAGTATAGTGTTGAGTCATCCGCATACATAGACACACTGGCTTTACTCAAAGCCAGTGGCATGTCGTTAGTAAAGATTGAAAAAAGTAAGGGGCCAAGAGAGCTGCCCTAAGGATTCCTGATTCTACCTGGACTATGTTGGAGAGGCTTCCTTTAAAGAACACCCTCTGTGTTCTGTTAGACAGGTAACCCTTTATCCACAATATAGCAGGGGGTGTAAATCCATAAAACATATGTTTTTCCAGCAGCAGACTATGATCGATAAAGTCAAAAGCCACACTGAAGTCTAACAAAACAGTCCACACAATCTTTTTATCATCAATTTCTCTCAGCCAATTATTAGTAATTTGTACTGTGCTTGTTGAATATCCTTCCCTATAAGCGTGCTGAAAGTCTGTTGTCAATTTGTTTACTGTAAAATCGCATTGTATCTGGTCAAACAATTTTTTTCAAACATTTTCTTAGGGTTGGTAACAGGCTGATTGGTCGGCTATTTGAGCCAGTAAAGGGGGCTTTACTATTCTGGGTAGCGGAATGACTTTTGCTGGCCTCTAGGCCTGAGGGCACACACTTTCTAGTAGGCTTAAATTAAAGATATGGCACACAGGAGTGGCAATATCATCCACTATTATGCTCAGTAATTTTCCAAGTTGTCAGAGCTTATCATTTTTGATAGATAACAATAATTTTTTCACCTCTTCCACACTCACTTTACAGAATTCTAAATTACAAATCTTGTCTTTCATAATTTGGTCAGATTTACTTGGATGTGTAGTGTCAGCATTTGTTGCTGGCATTTCATGCCTAAATTTGCTATTCTTGAGAATTAAAAAGTAATTAAAGTAGTTGCCAATATAAGTCGGTTTTGTGATGAATTAGCCATCTGATTCAATGAATGATGGATCTGAGATTGTATTTTTTCCCAAAATGTAATTGAAGGTGCTCCAAAGCTTATGTCATTTAACTTTGTTTCATAGTGTAGTTTCTTCAGTACGTTTGCTTGTTTCTTCAGTACGTTTGCAGTACGTTTGTTTGTTTGTGCAGCCAGACCTATTTGCCATTCCTATTGCCTCCCCTTTCAACCATACCATTTTTCAATTCCTTATCAACCCACAGGGATTTACACGTTTTAACAGTCATTTTCCTAATGGGTGCATGCTTATTAGTAACTGGGAAAAGCAATTTCATAAATGTGTCAAGTGTAACTTCTGTTCATTACACACCACAGACCAACATATATTCGTTACATCAACAACATAGGAATCACTTCAAAACTTATTGTATGACCACTTATACAATATATTACGTCCAGCCTGCACTGCTCAGATGAGGCTGCAGGAGATTATGAGTTTGCAAGGTGGTTGACGGTAGATAGCAGGGTTTTGGGTTTACCTTTTGTTATTGTCAGTCATGGCAGAGTAGAAGGCTAATCGTGCTGCTTTTAAAGCAGCAGAGTAGCTTGCCTGTTTATCTTTACAGGCCAGTAGGTGGACAGTGAGGCCATTCTTCCTCAACACTTTAACATCCATGGATGTTTAAGTATCCCAAAACTACAATGTTGGAGATTGTGGGGCATTCGGAGGTTATTTGTTCAGAAAACTTATAGATAAGAGGTGCTTGTCTTGGGAAGGAAGTAAACAAGAATAACAGTGAGATTATTTGTTTTTTTTACATTTACAAAGTGACATATCATTTCAAAGCTACAGCTCTTGTCTTTTTGGAAATCAAACTCAAATCTTACTGCTGCCAATGTCATAAAAATACCACCCTTTTAGGAAAAGTTAATAGGAAAATAAGTTTGAAAATCCGTTCAGCTATTTTGGCACAGTGACTCACTACCCAAACCAAACTGGTTTTAAGTAGCCAAGAGACATCATGTGACCTCCTACTGCTGTCTAGTGGACGAACTGGGAATCAGGCAGAGGATATACTGTATTTACATCATGGATAGGTAGAGATTGGTTTTTGTTCTGACATGCACTATCAACTGTGGGACCTTATATGTACAGTGCCTTCGGAAAGTATTCAGACCCCTTGACTTTTTCCACATTTTGTTACATTACAGCCTTATTCTCAAATAGATTTTTATTTTTTAATCCCTCATCAATCTACACACTAAACCCCATAATGATAGCATTATTAAAAACCCTTTACTCAGTACTTTGTTGAACACCTTTTCTCCCATTCTTCTCTGCTGTTCCTCTCAAGCTCTGTCAGGTTGGATGGGGATCGTCGCTGCACAGCTATTTTCAGGTCTCTCAAAAGATGTTATATCGGGTCCAAGTCCGGGCTGTGTCTGGGTCACTCAAGGACATTCAAATACTTGTCCCGAAGCCCCTCCTGTGTTGTCTTGGCTGTGTGCTTAGGGTCATTGTCCTGTTGGAAGGTGAACCTTCCAGACCCCAGTCTGACATCCTGAGTGCTCTGGAGCAGGTTTTCATTGAGGATCTCTCTGTACTTTGCTCTGTTCATCTTTGCCTCGATACTGACTTGTCTCCCAGTCCCTGCTGCTGATAAACATCCCCACAGCAGGATGCTGCCACCACCATGCTTCACCGTAGGGATGGTGCGAGGTTTCCTCCAGACTTGATGCTTGGTATTCAGGCCACAGAGTTCAATCTTGGTTTCATCAGACCAGAGAATCTTGTTTCTCATGGTCTGAGAGTCTTTAGGTGCCTTTTGGCAAACTCAAAGCGAGCTTTCATGTGCCTTTTAAAGAGGAGTGGCTTCCATCTGGCCACTCTACCATAAAGGCCTGATTGGTGGAGGGCTGAAGAGATGGTTGTCCTTCTGGAACTCCCATCTCAACAGAAGAATGGGCGGCCAGCTCTAGGAAGAGTCTTGGTGGTTCCAAACCTCTTCCATTTTAGAATGATGGAGGCCGCTGTGTTCTTGGGGACCTTCAATGCTGCAGACATTTTTTGGTACCCTTCCCCAGATCTGTGCCTCGACACAATCCTGTCTCGGAGCTCTACGGACAATTCCTTCGACCTCATGGCTTGGTTTTTGTTCTGACATGCACTATCAACTGTGGGACCTTATATAGACAGGTGTGTGCCTTTCCAAATCATGTCCAATCAATTGAATTTACCGCTCAACTTCGAGTCTCATAGCAAAGGGTCTGAATTGTTATATAAATAAGGCAACTTTTTTATTTTTAATACATTTGCAAAAAATATTGAAAACCTGTTTTCGCTTTGACATTATGGGGTATTGTCTGTAGAATGCTAAGGAAATTGTATTATTTAATCCATTTTAGAATAAGGCTGTAACTTAACAAAATGTGGAAAGAGCCAAGGGGTCTGAATACTTTCCGAAGGCACTGTATATCATTCCTGACCAAATTATAAAACATGCACAAGCCCTGAACTTTTAAAATGGCTGTGTTACTTAGGGATTTAGCACATTTTTTGAGTGACACCATTGGGCAAAAGATCTGACTTGTAAAAAAATATTCCCCCCAGAGAAAAAGAAGATAAATAAAATGACATTGTTTCTGTAACCCTTTATCAGAATCCCGCAATTCTTACCTTTCTAAAAGTAATAAGCATGTGTATTTAGGACTTATAAAGTTTTGAAACCGAAACGTACTTTGACGGTAGTATACAGTATTCTATGTTGTTCAGAAAAATTCCATCAGAGGGCAGCAGAATTGAATATGTTAAATAAATATCATGATTGTTTATATTACATATTTGTTTTACTATTTTATTAATAAAACCCCAATAATGGTAGTGACTACTTACTACTGTTTGTCACTTAATAAACCATATTCACATTACTTTACTTTAATTAAATGTTTCAGTTGTTGTATATGGAAGAAATAAAATCTCTGCTCATGCAAAAAAACAAACAGGCAGCTGCAGGTGCAATGGATTCTGGTCATTGTAGTTAGGTACCACATTTATGCACTTAACTATGATGTTGAAAACCTTCCAACAACTCCCATAGTTCATGATTGATATGATTTCTCTGTAGAGAAATGGTGTTAGCCGAATTTTCAGTTTATTTAAATTTTTTTATTTGTTTGTATTTTTTATTTAACCTTGATTTTAACAGGGAAGACTTATTGACACCTAGGTCTGTTTTAAAAATGCGCCTTGTATATGCAACATACATATACAGTGGGGCAAAAAAGTATTTAGTCAGCCACCAATTGTGCAAGTTCTCTCACTTAAAAAGATGAGAGAGGCCTGTAATTTTCATCATAGGTACACTTCAACTATGACAGACAGAATGAGGAAAACAAATCCAGAAAATCACATTGTAGGATTTTTAATGAATGTATTTGCAAATTATGGTGGAAAATAAGTATTTGGTCACATACAAACAAGCAAGATTTCTGGCTCTCACAGACCTGTAACTTCTTCTTTAAGAGGCTCCTCTGTCCTCCACTCGTTACCTGTATTAATGGCACCTGTTTGAACTTGTTATCAGTATAAAAGACACCTGTCCACAACCTCAAACAGTCACACTCCAAACTCCACTATGGCCAAGACCAAAGAGCTGTCAAAGGACACCAGAAACAAAATTGTAGACCTGCACCAGATTGGGAAGACTGAATCTGCAATAGGTAAGCAGCTTGGTTTGAAGAAATCAACTGTGGGAGCAATTATTAGGAAATGGAAGACATACAAGACCACTGATAATCTTCCTCGATCTGGGGCTCCACGCAAGATCTCACCCCGTGGGGTCAAAATGATCACAAGAACGGTGAGCAAAAATCCAAGAACCACACAGGGGGACCTAGTGAATGACCTGCAGAGAGCTGGGACCAAAGTAACAAAGCCTACCATCAGTAACACACTACGCCGCCAGGGACTCAAATCCTGCAGTGCCAGACGTGTCCCCCTGCTTAAGCCAGTACATGGCCCATCTGAAGTTTGCTAGAGAGCATTTGGATGATCCAGATGAGGATTGGGAGAATGTCATATGGTCAGATGAAACCAAAATAGAACTTTTTGGTAAAAACTCAACTCGTCGTGTTTGGAGGACAAAGAATGCTGAGTTGCATCCAAAGAACACCATACCTACTGTGAAGCATGGGGGTGGAAACATCATGCTTTGGGGCTGTTTTTCTGCAAAGGGACCAGGACGACTGATCCGTGTAAAGGAAAGAATGAATGGGGCCATGTATCGTGAGATTTTGAGTGAAAACCTCCTTCCATCAGCAAGGGCATTGAAGATGAAAGCGTGGCTGGGTCTTTCAGCATGACAATGATCCCAAACACACCGCCCGGGCAACGAGGAGTGGCCGTAAGAAGCATTTCAAGGTCCTGGAGTGGCCTAGCCAGTCTCCAGATCTCAACCCCATAGAAAATCTTTGGAGGGAGTTGAAGGTCCGTGTTGCCCAGCGACAGCCCCAAAACATCACTGCTCTAGAGGAGATCTGCATGGAGGAATGGGCCAAAATACCAGCAACAGTGTGTGAAAACCTTGTGAAGACTTACAGAAAACGTTTGACCTCTGTCATTGCCAACAAAGGGTATATAACAAAGTATTGAGATAAACTTTTGTTATTGACCAAATACTTATTTTCCACCATAATTTGCAAATAAATAAATTAAAAATCCTACAATGTGATTTTCTGGATTTCTTTTTCTCATTTCGTCTGTCATAGTTGAAGTGTACCTATGATGAAAATTACAGGCCTCTCTCATCTTTTTAAGTTGGAGAACTTGCACAATTGGTGGCTGACTAAATACTTTTTTGCCCCACTGTACACGTTATATCCAAGCTATATAATATAAAACAGTCAAATAAAGCTTCACAAATCACCCCAAAAAACAGTTACCTTTCTCCACAAATAAGTCCTCAATCAATACTTTAAATTGCCCGAACAGCACCAAAAAATCAAGTTGAAAGGGAGGAATGTAGAGATCTAAGGGTCTTTAGGGAGGTCCAGCCAACCTTTAGATACAGGGGGCAGTAATGAGTATCAAAACTGTCACCTGTAACGAAACGGGCGCGATGGTAGATGGTGTCCAAGGGTTTAAGAGTAGTAACAGCTGGACTTAAATAATATCACCATAATCAAGAACAGATAAAAAGGTTGACTGAATAATCTGCTTTCTGGGATACAATTGTTCGGCCTCTGTCGATTTATTGTTGTCTATTGCTGACAAAGCATCCATAAATAATTTTTCTTTGGCAGCAGCGCACGAGGTGACCGTTTGAGAGCCTGACGTGCCCAAAGTAAAATGCCTCCCATTCAGGCCCAGAAAATAGGATATGCACATATCAAATCAAATTTGTCACATACACATGGTTAGCAGATATTAATGTGAGTGTAGCGAAATGCTTGTGCTTCTAGTTCCGACCATGCAGTAGTATCTAACAAGTAATCTAACAAATTCACAACAACAACCTTATACACACAAGAGTAAAGGAATGAATACGAGTAGAAGAAGTTTGTGAGTGATTTTGGTAACAAGCCGAATTTCTTCAGCCCCCTGAGGTTGAAGAGGCGATGTTGCGCCTTCTTCACCACGCTGTCTGTGTGGGTGGACTAATTCAGTTTGTCCGTGATGTGTACGCCCAGGAACTTAAAACTTTCCACCTTCTCCACTACTGTCCCCTCGATGTGGATAGGGGGGTGCTCCCTCTCCTGTTTCCTGAAGTCCACAATAATCTCCTTTGTTTTGTTGACATTGAGTGAGAGGTTATTTTCCTGACACCACACTCCGAGGGCCCTCACCTCCTCCCTGTAGGCCGTCTCTTCGTTGTTGGTAATCAAGACTACCACTGTAGTGTCGTCAGCAAACTTGATGATTGAGTTGGATGTGTGCTTGGCCACGCAGTCATGGGTAAACAGGGAGTACAGGAGAGGGCTGAGAACGCACCCTTGTGGGGCCCCAGTGTTGAGGATCAGCGGGGTGGAGATGTTGTTTCCTACCCTCACCACCTGGGGCCAGCCCGTCAGGAAGTCCAGGACCCAGTTGCACAGGGCTGGGTCGAGACCCAGGGTCTCGAGCTTAATGACGAGCTTGGAGGGAACTATGGTGTTAAATGCTGAGCTGTAGTCGATGAACAGCATTCTTACATAAGTATTCCTCTTGTCCAGATGGGTTAGGGCAGTATGCAGTGTGATTTAGTACCATTGGATAGGAAACACTCTGAATTTTCTAAAAGTGTTAACATTTTGTCTGTGAGTATAACAGAACGGATATGGCAGGCGAAAGCCCGAGGAATTTCTGTCCTGGAAAAAGTGATTTTGACAGATTGCCTCATTTAGAACCCCTCCCTTATGAAAATGCCCATATAAGGGCATATGAATGCAGTACCCATCGCTTCCTCTGGATGTCAACAGTCTCGAGAAAGTGTTCTGATTCTTTTTAGATGCTTTTAGAGCAGAGAAGAAGACGAATAAGGAAGTGTCCACGCAGATGTCAATAAAGTAAAATGCGCGTTCACGGCTGGCACGCTCTGTGGTTTTTTCCTTTCTTATCGCCCAGTTTATATTCTGGTTGAAATATGATACTATTTATACATAAGTGTTCCTAAGGATACATTTAAAATTATGTTTGATTGTTCTTGGACAAGTTTAAAGGTATAAGTTGAACGAGTTCTCTTCACGTTTCAATGGAGGAGTCGATGCTGTATTTTCTCATTATAACGCGCCAACCAAACTGAGATTTATGGATATAATACATTACTTTTTCTAACAAAAGAACCATGGATTGTCTTCGTTGGACACTTGGGAAGCCCTCAGCAGAAGTTCTTCAAAAGGTAAGGGATTTGTTTTCGCTGTGAAATGTGTTATGTGTGAACCGTGATGGCTTATGAATTCATGCTAATGGAAAAATATGTGGGGTGCTATCCTCAAACAATCAAATGTGGTGCTTTCGCCATAAAGCCTTTTAGAAATCTGACAACGCTGTGATATTGCCAAGAAGCAGAGATTTTGATGACTATGAAACACTTGTTTATTGATGCATGTTTAATAATTAAACTTTTGGATTTTGAATTTGGCGCCTTGCATTTCACCAGGTAGTGTCGCTAGCGCCCCACCGCTCCCTAAGAAGTTAAATAGCCTAAAATAAAAGCTTTTCTTTTCTCTGATCGTTCAGCAAGTTTCCCCTGTCAGCATCCAGCCCAATATAGGCTTAGAAGTTCTTTAAAAGAGAGAGTCCGCTGAAATAAAATGGTGATTAAATGCATTCATGATGGCGTTTGTTTCTGTAATGAGACCAGTGTCTGAATTAATTTGTTGTGGCAGAGAGGAGGAAGTAGAACCCTTCAGAGATTTGACAGTTTTCCAGAATTTAGCCAGGTTCCCATTATAATCTGATAATCAGATTTACCTTTCTGATTTGTCTTACACAATGATTCCTCAGTTGCTATAAAAGCGTGCCAGTCCAGGCCTAAGGCTGTGTTACTGACCTTGACCCAAGCATCATCTATTTTATGAACGACTTCTGATATATCCTGAGTGTACCAGGCATTCAATCTACCCTTAACCCTTAATATTTTGATGGGAGCATGATTATCCACAATAGTATTGAAGACATCTTAAAAAAAGCTCAAAGCTAAATCAGGTTCAGGGATAGCTGAAAACAATCCAGGTCACTAAAATAAAGATAATGTAAAAAAAAGCCTGATTACTGATGTTTTAAAATTCCTCTTTGTGACAACACAAAGTTTTTATTTTCACATCCCTAACACAAACAACTGGGCAACGTTCACTAATGTGTTGGGAGAATACGCCAGTAGAAACATATTTATCTGGTGTATTTGTTCAGATAAGATCAGAGTACTTTGAAGGATCTTTAGGGTTGGGCCGTGTAGATTTAGTCACCAGCTGGGTTAGGTTTAGATCATTACACATGTCTTTTAGATTGTCTGAAGCCTGCATTTCCCAATCATATTTTAGGTCACCAGGATACTAACTTCTGTTTTAATAAAAGAAGACAACAAACTAGTTAACTCCGCGAGTGCACAAAGGTTAGCCAAGGGATGATGTTAAGACCCCTATAACAGCCATGGAAACATTTTTCACCATACAAAGGCTTACAGATAGTAGCTCAATGGATTTCAGTAGAGACAGAGAAATTATTTTTAATAAGAATGGCAACTCCACGACCTCTACCTTGTCTGTCAGCTCTGAACACATTATAACCCTCAATATTAATATCAGAGTCCAGAATGTCCCCAGAGATCCAAGTTTCAGTCAATACCAGAATGTCTTGATTCGTCTGCATAGCCCAGATCTTAATTAATGTAATCCAGTTCAGGAAATAAGCTTGTCAATATGTGACCGACCGCCTTGATTCGGTCTTACGTAGCAAAAGTGAAATGGTGTTTTTTACATTGGATAAAAGCAGAGACACATAGCTACAACATGGTATATCACACACTGCATTTGAGGAACAATGGGAAAGTAATTCTGCTTTGAAAGTTAAACTTGTAACCTCACTTTTGAGAAAATGGCCTTTGAATATTTTGGTACCTACTGGAGAGCTCTTCTTTATCTACACCCATTCAACATCGTTCACACCCTCTTATGCTGTAGCTCCCACCCAAACTCAAACCATTTTACTCGCCCTAGCAGAGCTGGTTAGGCTGTTTTCATGTTATCCAGAGCGTTGGTGACTGTAACTGTGCTGCTTTAACTACTTAGGGAGTGGTGGGGCCCCACTCCCGACACTACCCGGTGAAATGCAAGGCGCCAAATTCAAAATCCAAAAGTTGTGTTGCATAGTCATCAAAAGCTCTGCTTCTTTGCGTTGTCAGATTTCAAAAAGGCTTTATGGCGAAAGCACTACATTTGATTGTTTGAGGGCACCTCCAATATTTTCTATTAGCATGAATTCATAAACCATTGCGGTTCACACAAAACACATCCCTTACCTTTTGAAGAACTTCTGCTGAGGGCTTGCCAAGTGTCCAACGAAGACATCCAATGGTTCTTTTGTTAGAAAAAGTCATTTATTATATCCATAAATCTGTTTGGTTGGCGCGCGTTATGTTCATAAAATACAGCGTCCACTCGCCCATTGAACCGTGAAGAGAACTCGTTCAACCTATACCTATACACTTGTCCAAGAACAATCAAACATCATTGATAATGTATCCTTGGGAACACTTATGTATATTTAGTATAATATTTCATAAACTGGACGATAGGAAAGGAAAAAAACACAGCGCGCGCGAGCCCATGAACGCGCATCCTCTTCTGTTTACATCCGATGACCACTTCGAAATTCTTCTTCTATTACCATCCAGAGCAACTAAACATCATGTTGACATCCAGTGGAAGCAATAGGTAGTGCAATCTTACTCCCATATATGGTCATTTTCAATAGGGAGGGGTTCAAAATGAGGCAATGTGTCAAATACACTTTCTCCAGGACAGAAATTCCTTGGGTTTTCGCCTGCTATATCCGTTCTGTTATACTCACAGACAATATTTTACACTCTTAGAAACTTCGGAGTGTTTCCTATGCAATAGTGCTAATTATGTGCATATCCTACTTTCTGGGCCTGAGTGGGAGGCATTTTACTTTGGGCACGCCAGACTCTCCAAAACCAACACCTCAGCTGCCGCTCCCTAAGAAGCTAAGAGCGCTTGTCTTTTCTTACACCGATCTACTACGTCATGTCTGAGCATTCAGCCTCAAGTCTTGACTTCAACACACTACCCAAACTAGCACAAGTAATTAGTCCTTACTAATACACACACAGACAAACATACTCAGTATTCAGTACACTTTATATTCATGTTAATAACAGTGTGTAAGACTGAAATTTGCAACAGTCTTTAAATGTTTCCCTGTATGTCTTGGCATTATTTTCTGTTGTATGTAAATATGTTTGCACTGTCAAAAGAACAGGATTGCTTTATATTTTTACTGAACATGTGAAGAGTATTTATTTAAGTAGGAATTATTGTGGTGCTTTTGTTTTTTAAACTGTGAATGCATGGTATTTCTCCACAGAAGAAGAATATTACGTTGTCAAATGATAGGACTCTGGACAAAATGTTGGCAAGTATTTGTAGGCTGTGGACGAGGGGAGAAAAGTCATAAAACCAAGAAGCATGGGGTCGCATTACTGTGCAGGTCGCATAACTCGCAGGTATAATCGTTTCACAGACTGACAGTCTTACCCTGCAAGGCCCAATGTGGGGATTTCTGTTCCAGTCAAGCAGTAACACACCTGATTCAAGTAATCATATCAAGACTTTGACAAGTTGAATCAGGTGTGTTGCTGCTGGGGTGGAACAAAACCTGTACCACCCCCACCCCCCCGACTATCGCAGTTTGAGATCAACTCTATTTGACCCTAAGGAAATTTTTGGGTAAATGAGAATATTGTGGTCACCCGAGTCTCTTTTTCAACTGTTATGTCTCCAAAGATAACCAATGTCAGAGGGCAACAGAACACAACTATTGTTAAAGGCCCCCTATAAACAGGGCTGAGAGAATCCACCACAGCTTATGTACTGTTGGACTAGAGAGAGATTCGCTGTGGAAGACAGAGATTCAGGAGGATGTAACATCACAGAACGTTCCCAGAAAAGTGATCTGCTAGATAACTTGGAGTCATTTCAGCTCTATTCATTCTATTTCTATATGCAACATTTGGAACGTTTCACATCACTGAATATACCCAATTCCCCTGAGTCATTTTATGTGGTTAACATAATGAGACCATCCTCTGTGCCAATGAGAGTGCTGCGGGTGTAAATGTGTAGATGGGAAAACAGTTGATAGTATATAACCAGTCTGTCAGAAGTGGCTCTGAGTTGTTTACTGATTGACTGACTGACTTTGGTTCTGAAAAGGGAGGGAGCATTCTTCTCCAAACCACTTTCCCTCCTTTCTCTCAATGTGTGGTTACTCCATTAACATTAGAGGCATATCAAAGGTTAAACATGGGACTCTCCAACATCACTGACACAAACATGCACACAAACACAGGTAGGAAAACATGTACACAAACACACAGAAGCTGAGCCACCCCCAAGACCATCATCTTCTTAAACAATTTGGTATGATTTCTGTCAGCACACTTAATCCTTATAGGATAACCCTTGAACTAATAATTCCTCTAAGAAACCAGTAGTTATAAAAGCATTATATGTGGACTGTTTCTAGGTTAAATAAATACATATAATTTCCAAGTGTCGTGTGTGTGATTGCCAGTGATTAGGTCATTGCAAATGGTTACTGGAGTGTTATTAGTTTCATAGTAGATCAAGTGTAGTCTTTAAAGTACTGAACTAAGGGGGGAAATTTAAAATTTAATATAAATGTTCTAAAAATTGTTTGTATAACAAACAAGATTATTTTAAGAAACACGTCATATTACTCTCATGTTCACTCGAGCAAAATGTAAGACTTAGTTCACTGCTCTCTAAAATGATGTAGTTCCTGTTTCATATTTGCCAAGAGACAGATACAGTATATTTGCTAATCCTATTATTACTTTCAAATACTACACGGCTTAAAATCTTCATTGATAGTTGAAAAGAATGAAATGGTAGCCCAATACATACGGTAAAAGATCAATGGCTCACCAACCGTGGGGGATAGATAGCGTTCAATAAAGCTGATACTACAAAGTTAATATTTGTCAAATCCGTTATAATTTATGTGTTCTACCAGGCCGACAGTGAGGTTACTAAAATCTGATTTGGATATATTTGGCTGTTTTTGCTCTTAGGGCTACGGTCTATTTTCCTGAATTTCCACCTGACTGACGTGCCCAAAGTAAACTGCCTGTTACTCAGGCACAGAAACCAGGATATGCATATAATTGGTAGCTTTGGATAGAAAACACTTTGAAGTTTCTAAAAGTGTGAAAATAATGTCTGAGATTATAACACAATTGATATGGCAGGCGAAAATCCGAAAAAAAACAACCAGAATGTTTTTTGTTTTTAGGTCCCAGGCTCTTATAATGTAAAGCTATGGGTCCTATCTAATTCCGGCTCCCAGAATGCAATTCCTATGGCTTCCACTAGATGTCAACAGTCTTTGTTCATTGTTTCAGACTTGTTTCTTCAAAAACAAGCAAGAAATTGGAGTTTTGGCAAAGAGACTACCGGAATAATATCAGTCTGTTGGCGAGTGACAGAGAGGACGCGCGCTTACTAATTTACTTTCCTATTGAACATTCTACTTTCCGTATTAAATATTATAGTTTATTTACATTTTAGGGTACCTGAGGAGTAAATAGAAATGTAGTTTGACTTGTTTGAACGGAGTTTAGCGGTAGCTTTTTGGATTCCTTTGTCTGCATATTGAACGAGTGGATAACTGAAATCGATGGCGCCAACTAAATAGACTTTTTGGGATATAAATAAGGATTTTATCTAGCAAAACGACCATTCATGTTGTAGCTGGGACCCTTGGGATTGCAAACAGAGGAAGATTTTCAAAATTAAGTGATTTATTTCATCGCTATTTGTGATTTTGTGAAGCCTGTGCTGGTTGAAAAATATGTTGATGTGGGGCGCCGTCCTCAGACAATTACATGGCATGCTTTCGCTGTAAAGCCTATTGTAAATCGGACAACGCAGTTAGATTAACAAGAATTTAAGGTTTTAAATGATATAAGAAACTTGTATGTTCATGAATGTTTAATATTACAATTATTTATTTGAATTGCGCGCCCTCCAATTTCACCGGATGTTGTCGACTGATGTCCCGCTAGCGGGACGCCTAGCCTTAAGAAGTTGAAATGAATGAAATGGTAGCCCAATACATCGGTAAAAGATAAATGGCACACCAACCATGGGGGATAGATAGGGTTCAATAAAGCTAATACTACAAAGTTCATATTTGTCAAATCTTGGATTTGACTATTTCCGCCACACCCGTTGCTGACAGATCTATAAAATCGAGCACACAGCCATGGAATCTCCATAGACAAACATTTGCAGTAGAATGGCTTTACTGAAGAGCTCAGTAACTTTCAACATGGCACCGTCATGGGATGCCACCTTTCCAACAAGTCAGTTCATCAAATTTCTGCCCGGCTGGAGCTGCCCCGGTCAACTATAAGTGCTGTTATTGTGAAGTGGAAAGATCTAGGCTCAGCCGCAAAGTAGTAGGCCACACAAGCCCACAGAACGGGACCGCCAAGTGCTGTCCTCGGTTGCAACACTCCAAACTGCCTCTGGAAGCAACGTCAGCAAAATAACTGTTAGTCAGAAGCTTCATGAAATAGGTTTCCATGGCCGAGCAGCTGCACACAAGCCTAAGATCACCATCAAATCAAATGTATTTATAAAGCCCCCCTTACATCAGCTGATGTCACAGAGTGCTGTACAGAAACCCAGCCTAAAACCCCAAACAGCAGGTGTAAAAGCACGGTGGCTAGGAAAAACTCCCTAGAAAAGCCAAAACCTAGGAAGAAACCTAGAGAGGAACCAGGCTGTGAGGGGTGGCCAGTCCTCTTCTGGCTGTGCCGGGTGCAGATTATAACAGAACATGGACAAGATTTAAAAATGTTCATAAAACAGGCAGAACAGTTGAAACTGGAGAAGCAGCACGGCCAGGTGGACTCGGGACATCAAGGAGTCATCAGGCCAGGTAGGCCTTGAGGAATGGTCCTAATGCTCAGGTCCTCCGAGAGAGAGAGAAGAAGAAAAAAGAAAGAGAGAGATAATTAGAGAGAGCATACTTAAATTCACACAGGACACCAGATAAGAGAAGAAATACTCCAGATATAACAGACGGACCCTAGCCCCCCGACACATAAACTACTACAGCATAAATACTGGGGGCTGAGACAGGAGGGGTCGGGAGACACTGTGGCCCCGTCCGACGATACCCCCGGACAGGGCCAAACAGGCAGGATATAACCCCACCCACTCTGCCGAAGCACAGCCCCCACACCACTAGAGGGATATCTTCAACCACCAACTTACCATCCTGAGACAAGGCCTAGTATAGCCCACAAGATCTCCGCCACGGCACCAGTAAGCCAGTGACTCAGCCCCTGTAATAGGGTTAGAGGCAAAGAATCCCAGTGGAGGGGAACCGGCCAGGCAAAGGCAGCAAGGGTGGTTCGTTGCTCCAGTGCCTTTCCGTTCAGCTTCACACTCCTGGGCCAGACTACACTCAGTCATAGGACCTACTGAAGAGATGAGTCTTCAATAAAGACTTAAAGGTTGAGACCGAGTCTGCGTCTCTCACATGGATAGGCAGACTATTCCATAAAAATGGAGCTCTATAGGAAAAAGCCCTGCCTCCAGCTGTTTGCTTAGAAATTCTGGGGACAGTAAGGAGGCCTGCGTCTTGTAACCGTAGCGTACGTGTAGGTATGTACGGCAGGACCAAATCAGAAAGATAGGTAGGAGCAAGCCCATGTTATGCTTTGTAGGTTAGCAGTAAAACCTTGAAATCAGCCCTTGCCTTAACAGGAAGCCTGTTTGGAGAGGCTAGGACTGGAGTAATATGATCAAATTTTGGGGTTCTAGTCAAGATTCTAACAGCCGTGTTTAGCACTAACTGAAGTTTATTTAGTGCTTTATCCGGGTAGCCGGAAAGTAAAGCATTGCAGTAGTCTAACCTAGAAGTTACAAACGCATGGATTAACGTTTCTGCATCATTTTTGGACAGAATGTTTCAGATTTTTACAATGTTACGTAAATGGAAAAAAGCTGTCCTTGAAACAGTCTTGATATGTTCGTCAAAAGAGAGATCAGGGTCCAGAGTAATGCCGAGGTCCTTCAGTTTTATTTGAGATGACTGTACAACCATCAAGATTAATTGTCAGATTCAACAGAAGATCTCTTTGTTTCTTGGGACCTAGAACTAGCATCTCTGTTTTGTCAGAGTTTAAAAGTAGAACATTTTCCGCCATCCACTTCCTTATATCTGAAACACAGGCTTCCAGGGAGGGCAATTTTGGGGCTTCACCATGTTTCATCGAAATGTACAGCTGTGTGTTATCTGCATAGCAGTGAAAGTTAACATTATGTTTCCGAATGACATCACCAAGTGGTAAAATATATAGTGAAAACAATAGTGGTCCCAAAACAGAGCCTTGAGGAACACCGAAATTTACAGTTGATTTGTCAGAGGACAAACCATCCACAGAGACAAACTGATATCTTTCCGACAGATAAGATCTAAACCAGGCCAGAACTTGTCCATGTAGACCAATTTGGGTTTCCAATCTCTCCAAAAGAATGTGGTGATCGATGGTATCAAAAGCAGCACTAAGGTGTAGGAGCACGAGGACAGTTGCAGAGCCTCGGTCTGACGCCATTAAAAGGTCATTTACCACCTTCACAAGTGCAGTCTCAGAGCTATGATGGGGTCTAAAACCAGACTGAAGTGTTTCGTATACATTGTTTGTCTTCAGGAAGGCAGTGAGTTGCTGCGCAACAGCTTTTTCAAAAAATGTTGAGAGGAACGGAAGATTCGATATAGGCCGATAGTTTTTTATATTTTCTGGGTCAAGGTTTGGCTTTTTCAAGAGAGGCTTTATTACTGCCACTTTTAGTGAGTTTGGTACACATCCGGTGGATAGAGAGCTGTTTATTATGTTCAACATAGGAGGGCCAAGCACAGGAAGCAGCTCTTTCAGTAGTTTAGTTGGAATAGGGTCCAGTATGCAGCTTGAAGGTTTAGAGGCCATGATTATTTTCATCAATGTGTCAAGAGATATGGTACTAAAAAACTTGAGTGTCTCTCTTGATTTTATGTCCTGGCAAAGTTGTGTGGACTCAGGACAACTGAGCTTTGGAGGAATACGCAGATTTAAAGAGGAGTCCGTAATTTGCTTTCTAATGTTCATGATCTTTTCCTCAAAGAAGTTCATGAATGAATCACTGCTAAAGTGAAAGCCATCCTCTTGGGGAATGCTGCTTTTTAGTTAGCTTTGCGACAGTATCAAAAATACATTTTGGATTATTCTTATTTTCCTCATTTAACTTGGAAAAATAGGATGATCGAGCAGCAGTGAGGGCTCTTCGATACTGCACGGTACTGTCTTTCCAAGCTAGTCGGAAGACTTCCACTTTGGTGTGGCGCCATTTACGTTCCAATTTTCTGGAAGCTTGCTTCAGAGCTCGGGTATTTTCTGTATACCAGGGAGCTAGTTTTTTATGGCAAATGTTTTTTGTTTTTAAGGGTGCGACTGCATCTAGGGTATTGCGTAAGGTTACATTGAGTTCCTCAGTTAGGTGGTTAACTGATTTTTGTACTCTGACGTCCTTGGGTAGGTGGAAGGATTCTGGAAGGGCATCTAGGAATCTTTGAGATGTCTGAGAATTTATAGCACGACTTTTGATGATCCTTGGTTGGGGTCTGAGCAGATTATCTGTTGCGATTTCAAACGTAATAAAATGGTGGTCCGATTATGGATTATGAGGATTATGAGGAAAAACATTAAGATCCACAACATTTATTCCACGGGACAAAACTAGGTCCAGAGTATGACTGTGGCAGTGAGTAGGTCCGGAGACATGTTGGACAAAACCAACTGAGTCGATGATGGCTCCAAAAGCCTTTTGGAGTGGGTCTGTGGACTTTTCCATGTGAATATTAAAGTCACCAAATATTTGAATATTGTCTGCCATGACTACAAGGTCCGATAGGAATTCAGGGAACTCAGTGAGGAACGTTGTATATGGCCCAGGAGGCCTGTAAACGGTAGCTCTAAAAAGTGAATGAGTAGGCTGCATAGATTTTATGACTAGAAGCTGAAAAGACGAAAACGTTGTTTTTTTGGTTTTTTGTAAATATAAATTTGCTATCGTAAATGTTAGCAACACCTCCGCCTTTGCGGGATGCTCGGGGGATATGGTCACTAGTGTAACCAGGAGGTGAGGCCTCATTTAACACAAATTCATCAGGCTTAAGCCATGTTTCAGTCAGGCCAATCACATCAAGATTATGATCAGTTCATTGACTAGAACTGCCTTGGAAGTGAGGGATCTAACATTAAGTAGCCCCATTTTGAGATGTGAGGTATCACAATCTCTTTCAATAATGGCAGCAATGGAGGAGGTCTTTATTCTAGTGAGATTGCTAAGGCGAACACCACCATGTTTAGTTTTGCCCAACCTAGGTCAAGGCACAGACAGTCTCAATAGAGAGCTGACTACACTGACTGTGCTAGTGGCAGACTCCACTAAGCTGGCAGGCTGGCTAACAGCCTGCTGCCTGGCCTGCACCCTATCTCATTGTGAAGCTAGAGGAGTTAGAGCCCTGTCTATGTTCGTAGATAAGATGAGAGCACCCCTCCAGCTAGGATGGAGTCCGTCACTCCTCAACAGGCCAGGCTTGGTCCTGTTTGTGGGTGAGTCCCAGAAAGAGGGCCATTTATCTACAAATTCTATCTTTTGTGTGGGGCAGAAAACAGTTTTCAACCAGCGATTGAGTTGTGAGACTCTGCTGTAGAGCTCATCACTCCCCCTAACTGGGAGGGGGCCAGAGACAATTACTCGATGCCGAAACATCTTTCTAGCTGATTTACACACTGAAGCTATGTTGCGCTTGGTGACCTCTGACTGTTTCATCCTAACATCGTTGGTGCCGACGTGGATAACAATATCTCTATACTCTCTACACTCGCCAGATTTAGCTTTAGCCAGCACCATCTTCAGATTAGCCTTAACGTCGGTAGCTCTGCCCCCTGGTAAACAGTGTATGATCGCTGGATGATTCGTTTCAAGTCTAATACTGCGAGTAATGGAGTCGCCAATGACTAGAGTTTTCAATTTGTCAGAGCTAATGGTGGGAGGCCTCGGCGTCTCAGAGGAGTAGAGACCAGAGAAGGCTCGTCCTCTGACTCCGACCCGCTGCTTAATGGGGAAAACCGGTTGAAAGTTTTTGTCGGCTGAATGAGCGACACCGGTTGAGCATTGCTACAGCATTTCCTTCCAGAAGCCGTGAGAAAATTGTCCGGCTGCGGGGACTGTGCGAGGGGATTTATACTACTATCTGTACTTACTAGTGGCACAGACGCTGTTTCATCCTTTCCTACACTTACATTACCTTTGCCTAACGATTGCGTCTGAAGCTGGGCTTGCAGCACAGCTATCCTTGCCTTAAGGCGACCGTTCTCCTGTATATTATGAGTACAGCAACTGCAATTAGAAGGCATCATGTTAGTGTTACTACTTAGCTTCGGTTGGTGGAGGTCCTGTCGAAACACGTCTAGATAAAGCGTCCGGGGTGAAAAAGTTGAATGAAAAAATAAAAAATATAAACGGTAATTACAAAGTAAAAACCGTAAACCTGGCAGGTAGAAAAGTTAGGTTAGCTACAAAACGCACAGCAGCACGTAAACAAGTCTACTAGTTGTGACCGGAAATGACTGTGACCGGAAAGCACTATATAATTAAAAGTGGGACGAAACCCAAAGTGCAAAATAATAAAGTACTCAGGAAATAGTAGGAGAGATTCCTCTAAGGAAAATAGGCAACATTTGCAATGACGGACGCAATGCGCAATGCCAAGCGTTGGCTTGAGTGGTGGACCATTGGACTCTGGAGAAGTGGATGTGTGTTCTCTGGAGTGATGAATCACGATTCACCATCTGGCAGTCCAATGAATTAATCTGGGTTTGGCGGATGCCAGGAGAACGCTACCTGCCCCAATGCATAGTGCCAACTGTACAGTTTGGTGGAGGAAGAATAATGGTCTGGGGCTGTTTTTCATGGTTCGGGCTAGGCCCCTTAGTTCCAGTGAAGGGAAATCTTAACGCTACAGCATACAATGACATTCTAGACAATTCTGTGCTTCCAACTTTGTTGCAACAGTTTGGGGAAGGCCTTTTCCTGTTTCAGCATGACAATGCTCCTGTGCACTAAGCAAGGTCCATACAGAAATGGTTTGTCGATATCGGTGTGGAACAACTTGACTGGCCTGCACAGAGCCCTGACCTCAACCCCATCAAACACCTTTGTGATGAATTGGAACGCCGACCAGGCCTAATTGCCCAACACCAGTGCCCGACCTCACTAATGCTCCTGTGGCTGTGTGGCAAGTCCCCACAGCGATTTTCCAACATCTAGTGAAAAGCATTCCCAGAAGAGTGGAGGCTGTCATAGCAGCAAAGGGGGGACCAACTGCATATTAATGTCCATGATTTTGGAATGAGATGTTCGACGAGCAGGTGTCCACATACTTTTGGTCATGTAGTGTTTAATGATTTACACAGGCAAGTGTTGTGACTGAGGAAGTAGGCTTGGATCTGGATGTGGGCACTCATATAGTGAGTTATTTGACACAACATTTACATAAAATCTTTAATCAAATCTATTTTCCATTACATTTAACTCCATTGTAACCAGGCTTCCCACAGCAAAACAAGCTGAAATGAAATACTTTCATTCCTCTGCTTGCTCTGTCGTCATATTTAGCCTCACATTGAAGTGTTTAAACATTTCCCTTTCAGGACAACCAGGGCTACAAGTAGAACACAAACCCATTTGACTTAAACAAGTCGACAAGTCAACACGTGCTCCCGAGTGGCACAGCGGTCTAAGGCACTGCATCTCAGTAGTAGAGGCGTCACTACAGACCCTGGTTTGATTCCAGGCTGTATCCCAACCGGCCGTGATTGGGAGTCCCATAGGGTGGCGCACAACTGGCCCAGGTCGTGTGTTCTCAAAAGGCTTTGTTATTGCGCCAATACACAGCCCATCTTCTGTCCAGACTGTATATGACCGAAGTGCAACCTCCTCCTTTCTATCCCATGAATCTGGACCCCGAATTCGAACCGCATCCTTAGCTGCTAACAGTGACAACACTCTAGCAGTTTTGTCAGGGTAGAGTTTGTGTCTTGCCTTCAACTGAAGGGCCCTGTCCTGCACAGCTAATGGGCAGGCAGAAAATTGGCAACCTGAAACGCAACTTGCGACTTGCGTCCCATTAAGATTTCTGCAGGTGACCTCATTCCAAGGGCACTGCTCTGTAAGACAATGAAGCCAAGTATGGATCAGTCAAATCAAAACATCAAATGTTATTGCTAGTGTAGCGAAATGCTTATGCTTCTAGATCCAGCAGTGCAACAGTATCTAACAATTCCACAACAAAACCTAATATCTAACAAATTCCACAACAAAATCTAATACACACAATCTAGTAAAGGAATGGGATGAGAATATATAAGTATAAAATATATCGATGAGCAGTGACAGATGCAATAGATAGTAAAGAATAAATAGTGAAGGATACAGTATACACATATGAGATGAGTAAAGTGAGATATGTAAACATTCTTAAAGTGGCATTATTAAATAGACAAGTGTTCCATTTATTAAAGTGGCCAAGGATATCAAGTCTGTATGTAGGCAGCCGCTTCTCTGTGCTAGTGGTGGCTGTTTAACAATTTGATGGCCTTGAGATAGAATCTGTTTTTCAATCTCTCTGTCCAAGCTCTGATGCACCTGTACTGTCCTCGCCTTCTGGATGGAAGCGGGGTGAACAGGTAGTGGCTCGGGTGGTTATTGTCCTCTATTATATTTTTTGCCTTCCTGTGACATCGGGTACTGTAGGTGTCCTGGATGGCAGGTAGTTTGCCTCCGGTGATGCGTTTTGCAGACCGCACCACCATCTGGAGAGCCCTGCGGTTGTGGGCGGTGCAGTTGCCGTACCAGGCGGTGATACAGCCCGACAGGATGCTCTCAATTGTGCACCTGTAAATGTTAATGAGGGTTTCCGGTGACAAGCCACATTTTTGTTTGAAAAGGCGCTATTGTGCCTTATTCACCACACTGTCTGTGTGCCTGGATCATTTCAGGTTGTCTGTGATATGTTCCACCTCCACTGCTGTCCTGTCGATGTGGATAGGGGGGTGCTCCCTTTGCTGTTTCCTCAAGTCTACAATCATCTCTTTTGTTTTGCTGACATTGAGTGAGGGGTTATTTTCCTGACACCACACTCCGAGGGCCCTCACCTCCTCCCTGTAGGCTGTCTCGACGTTGTTAGTAATCAAGCCCACCACTGTATTGTCGTCTGCAAACTTAATGATTGAGTTGGAGGCGTGCATGGCCACGCAGTCGTGGGTGAACAGGGAGTACAGGAGAGGGCTGAGAACGCACCCTTGTGGGGCACCAGTGTTGAGAATCAGCGGAGTGGAGATGTTGTTTCCTACCTTCACCACCTGGGGGCGGCTCGTCAGGAAGTCCAAGACCCAGTTGCACAGGGCGGGGTCGAGACCCAGTTGCACAGGGCGGGGTCGAGACCCAGGGTCTCAAACTTAATGACGAGTTTGGAGGGTACTATGGTATTGAATTCTGAGCTGTAGTCAATGAACAGCATTCTTACATAGGTAATGTTAGAATTTATATTTAGCCAATAAAGAGACTCTGGTCCTTCTCTTACATTTCTCAGCTCCCAAATGTCCTTCATGCACTCTCTGTAGCATCTCCTGATGCATCACCATCTTGTTGTTCTTCATCAGCACACCATTGACCACTTACAGCTCTGTGCTTAGTAGTACTGACTTCCATTTTCCAGATTCTGAATCACCTTGCAAAGAATGGGATCTATTGGGATCTACAGAAAGTGACTCCATGACCATATCCACATGCAAGGAAACCTCCTCCTCCATAGACTGATTTGGACCACCACTGGTGCCCTTAAAAGGGCATCTGCTTCCACTAAAGTTGACCCAGGCACATAAGTTAGAGCAAAATCATAGTGTTGCAACCTCATCATCGGCCTTTGAAGACAAGGAGGGGTGGCAGGGTAGCCTAGTGGTTAGAGCTTTGGACTAGTAACCGAACAGTTGCAAGTTCAATTCCCCAAGCTGACAAGGTACAAATCTGTCATTCTGCCCCTGAACAGGCAGTTAACCCACTGTTCCTAGGCCATCATTGAAAATAAGAATTTGTTCTTAACTGACTTGCTGAGTAAAATAAATAAATAATGTAATTCACATTTTTTTGAGAGATTGGAATAATGGGTTTTCAGGTCTGTTTCTAGAATAACCTTTGGTAAGCCATAAATGTAACAGTGAAACTTCTCACAACCAACGACCAACCCTAGGCACTCCTTTTCTATTTGAGCGTAACGTTTCTCAGTCAAAGAATGGCCCGCATAAGCCACAGACTTCCACATACCTTGATGCTCCTGAAGCAGCACTGCGCCATGCCATCTTTGGAAGCGTCCGCGGACAACTTAGTAGGCCTGTCAGGTTAGAAAAAAAGTTAGCACTGGCTTTTCAGCTAAAATGTTCTTTACATCATTCCACTCTCTTTAATGTTCTCTGTTCCATGAGAACTCTGTCTTGGCCTGAATGAGTGTCCTTAAGTTCACTGTTTTAGCTGACAGGTTTGGTACAAACTTCCCAAAAACATTTACCATACCCAAAACCCGCTGAATGCCTTTCCTATCTGTGGGATTTGCAAACTCCCTCAATGCTTTGACTTTGGCATAATCAGGCTGCACACCCTCCGAAGACAGCTTATCTGCTAGAAATTTGATTTCCTTCACACAGAACTGACATTTAGCCGGGGTTAGCTTCAAAAAATGCTTCTGAACTCTCTGCAGAGTCTTTTCCAGCCGATAATTTTGTTCCTGAATAGTGGACCACAAAATCATCCATATACAGTACACTCAAACTCCCTATAACCCCTCAATGACACTTTCCATGGCCTTGTGAAAGAGCTCAGGGGTAGATATACCTTTAAGGTAACCTCTTAAAGGTATATCTTTCAAAGGGAGTACACAGTTTGGTGCTGGCTGAATCCAACCTCACCTGCCAGAATTTCATTTCACACACTATCTCCTCCCTCTTAGGAATGCTCCCTTTTGATACATTTATTAAGGTCCTTGGGGTCCATACAGACTCTCAGATGTCCATTCCTTTTCCGAACACACACCATGGAATTGACCCAGTCTGTTTGCTCTTCTGTTTTCACGAGCACATTGAGTTTCACCATTCCACCAACTCCTTCTTTAGATTACATTTTACATTTTACATTTTAGTAATTTACCAGACGGTCTTATCCAGAGCGTCTTACAATAACGAGTGCATACATTTTCATATTTTTTTTATATCCTTCCGTAGTGGCACCGGAACTCTGCGTGGTGCATGAGTAACTAGCTTGGCATTCTCTGTGAGAGTAATACAGTGAATGAGAGGCAATGCACCAAATCCTGTGAATACATCAGAAAATCTTTGAGCAATCTCCTCACCATTTTGATTACTTGTCATCCGTTGGAACATTGTGCAACCAGTCAAAGTCATTAATGGTGTACACTCGCTTAACCAGTCCAAACGACTCACGTGCTGTATCCCCCAAAAGAGTATCATGCACCTCTGATACAATCACAAACATAAGTGTGTGGCTTCTTGTTTGCCCCAGTTAGCCGACAAGAACCATTAGTCTCAATTGCTTGGCCTTTGTACGCTTTGAGAGCCATAGCCTTTTGTATGATGGCTGGTTTGTGCTTTTGCTCATGAATATCCCTCATATTGATCAGGTTGGCTTCAGCCCCTGTATCCAGCTTTAAGGTCAAAATTGTACCATTAGCCACGTCTGGTACAACCCAGTGGTCACTAGCTACAGTATGGTCTGTGATGGTTCTTGCCCGTCCTCCATACAATCCGTAGTGCCCACAAACAAATCACTTTGTTCATTATCTTATATTTCAATGGTGTGAACATTTGAAGGCATAGATGAGATTAGGTCTACAAAATTACACGTCCGTGCTTTTAATTTCAAATCTGTAAGAAAGACGTCAAACTCTTCACCTTGCTGTTGTATAAGACAGCGAAACACATAACATTCGTAAGTCTCGTTCTTCTTAGGTGAACAATATGAACCAAACTGATCCAGTACCTCCTTTTTAACCCCAATGGCAGACATATACAGCAAAAACCACTGCCGAAATGTTTTCCAATTTGCGTCCACATTCCCATCCAGGATCAATTCTATCGCAATTCATATGGGTGTTAATGACATTATGAAGGGCAGCTCTTAACAGTTGAAACTGGATGTCAAAGAGCTGATTGACTCTGCTAGACACAAAAAAATAAATAAAAGACCCATCAAATCTCGCCCTGTGCCCTCTCTGAAACATGGCATTGAATGCTTTACCAGAATACTTTCTCTTCACAACTGGCTATGTAATTATTGCAGCTCAATGGGTGTAACTTTTGTTGACATTTTCTATACCTTTTGGAAACAAAACATGTTTTATAAAGAGGATGGGATCCACCCAAATCATTTGCCTCACCTAAAGCCCATTCTTGTGGGAAGCTGCTATAGACCACCAAGTGCTAACAGTCAGTATCTGGATAACATGTGTGAAATGCTTGATAATGTATGTGATATCAACAGAGAGGTCTATTTTCTTGGTGATTTTAATATTGACTGGCTTTCATCAATCTGCCTACTCAAGCAAAAGCTTCAAACTGTAACCAGTGCCTGCAACATGGTTCAGGTTATCAGTCAAACTACAAAGGTAGTTACAAACAGCACAGGAATGAAATCATCAACATGTATTGTTAACATCTTTACTAATGCAAAAATGTGCTTGAAAGCAGTATCCAGATCTATTGGATGTAGTGATCACAATAGAGTAGCCATATTTAGGAAAACTAAAGTTCCACAGGCTGGGCCTAATGTAGTTCTACAGCTGCACCATCGAGAGCATCCAGACTGGTTGCATCACTGCCTAGTATGGCAACTGCTCAGCCTCAGACACTACAGAGGGAAGTGCGTACGGCTCAGTACATCACTGGGGCCAACCTTCCTGCCATCCAGGACCTCTATACCAGGCAGTATCAGAGGAAGACAAAGACTCCAGCCACCCTAGTCATAGACTGTTCTCTCTGCTACCGCATGGCAAGCGGTACCAGAGCGCCAAGTCTAGGTCAAAAAGGCTTCTTAACAGCTTCTAACACCAAGCCATACAACTCCTGAACAGCTAATCAAATGGCTACCCAGACTATTTGCATTGCCCCCGCCTTTTACGCTGCTGATACTCTGTTTGTTATCTATGCTTAGTCACTTGAACCTACATGTACATATTACCTCAATTACCTCAACTAACCGGTGCCGCCACATATTGACTCTACCGGTACCCACTGTATATAGCCTCGCTATTGTTATTTTACTGCTGCTCTTTAATGATTTGTTACTTTTATTTTTTACTCATCTATTTTTTACTTAACACTTGTTTGTCTTAAAACTGCATTGTTTGTTAAGGGCTTGTAAGTATGCATTTAACCTGTTGTATTCGGCACAATTGACAAATAACATTTGATTTGATTTGAATAGGTCATACAATAGGTTTTGTAGTGAATCCTATGTTGTTTATGTAAAGAATATTTGTTGGTCCGTGGTGTGTAATGAGGAGCAAACAGACATTGCACTTCACACATTTAGGAAACTGCTTATCCCAGTTATTAATAAGCATGAACCCATTCACAAATTGACTGTAAAAACTGTTAAATCCCTGTGGATTGATGAGGAATTGAAGAATGGTATGGTTGAGAGGGATGAGGCAAAAAGAATGGCACATAAGTCTGGCTGCACAACTGACTGGCAAACGTACTGCAAATGGAGAAATCATGTGACTAAACTGAAAAAAAGAAGAAGAAACTACGCTATCAAAACAAAGATAAATGACACAAAGAATGATAGTAAAAAGCTGGAAAACCTTCAATGAAATTTGGGGAAAAAAGGCAAACTCAGCTCCATCATTCATTGAATCAGATGGCTCATTCATTACAAAACCAACTGATATTGCCAACTACTTTAATTATATTTTCATTGGCAAGATTAGCAAAGTTAGGCATGAAATGCCAGCAAAACTACACCTCCAAGTATATCTGATCAAATTATAAAAGACAAGAATTGTAATTTTGAATTCCATAAAGTGAGTGTGGAAGAGGGGAAAAAATTATTGTTCTCTATCAACAATGACAAGCCACCGGGGTCTGACAACTTGGAAGGATAATTACTGAGGATAATAGCGGACGATATTGCCACATCTGCAATTTAAGCCTACTAGAAAGTGTGCCACCAGGCCTTGAGGGAAGAAAACGTCATTCCGCTACCTAAGAATAGTAAAGCCCCGTTTACTGTCTCAAATAGCCGACCAATAAGCCTGTTACCAACCCTTAGTAAAGTTTTGGAAAAAAATTGTCCAGATACAATAATATCATACAGTAAACAAATTGACAACAGACTTTCAGCATGCTTATAGGGAGGACATTCAACAAGCACAACACTTACATAAATGACTGATGATTGACTGAGAGAAGTTGATAATACAAATATTGTGGGGGCTATTTTATAAGACTTCAGTGCAACTTTTGACATTATCGATCATAGTCTGCTGCTGGAAAAACTTTGTGTTATGGCTTTACATCCCCTGCTATATTGTGGAAAAGGGTTACCTGTCTAACAGAACACAGAGGGTGTTCTTTAATGGAAGCCTCTCCAACATAATCCAGGTAGAATCAAGAATTCCCCAGCGCAGCGGTCTAGGCCCCTTACTTTTTTCAATCTTTATTAACGACATGCCTCTGGCTTTGAGTAAAGCCAGTGTGTCTATGTATGAGGATGACTCAACACTATACACGTCAGCTACTGCAGAAACTGAAATGACTGCAACACAAAGAGCTGCAGTTAGTTTCAGAATGAGTGGCAAGGAATAAGTTAGTCCTAAATATTTGAAAAATTTAAAAACATTGTATTTGGGACAAAGCATTCACTTAACCCTACACCTCAACTAAATATTGTAATAAATCATTTGGAAATTGAGCAAGTTGAGGTGACTAAACTACTTGGAGTAACCTTGGATTGTAAACTGTCATGGTCAAAACATATTGATACAACAGTACCTAAGATGGGGAGAAGTCTGTCCATAATAAAGCGCTGCTCTACCTTCTTAACAGCACGATCAACAAGGCAAGTCCTACAGGCTCTAGTTTTGTCGCACCTGGACTACTGTTCATTCGTGTGGTCAGATGCCACAAAGAGGGACTTAGGAAAATCGCAACTGGCTCAGAACAGGGCAGCACGGCTGGCCCTTGGATGTACACAGAGAGCTAACCTGAATACTATGCATGCCAATCTCTCCTTGCTCACAGTGGAGGAGAGATTGACTTTATCACTACTTTTATTTATGAGAGGTATTGACATGTTGAAAGCACAGAGCTGTCTGTTTAACTAGCACACAGCTCTGACACCCATGCATACCCCAACAGACATGCCACCAGAGGTCTCTTATGGAACAGCAGGGACTGTGAAGCAACACAAACATAGGCACAGACACATGCATACACACACATGATAACATACCCACTATACACACACGCACACATGGAATTTGTGTTGTAGGTATGTGGTAGTGAAGTATGGGCCTGAGGGAACACACTTAGTCTGTTGTGAAATCTGTAATTAATGTATTGTAATGTTTTACATTTTTTACAACTGCCTTAATTTTGCCAGACCCCAGGAAAAGTAGCTGCTGCCTTGGCATATACAAATATACAAAAAATCCTCTGGTTGCCTGATAACATCCAATTCACTTCCATAAACTCCAACATTCACAGAAAAAACATGATTTCCACTCCTGGTAGCATATGTTACTTACAGCGAGCAAAGACGACCTTCACCATCAATCATAGTTAACAAGTTTTTCATGTTATTCCGCCATTGTCACACATATACAACAGGTGTTGTAAAAGAGTGTCGTAAACAATCACTCTGAACCACATCAATATGCTTAAGGCTTTTTATTATTCAAAAACGTTGAATTTTCTCTGGGAATCCTAATCCTGGAAACTGTTTTTAAATGGTTTGCAACGATGAACAAAAATGTGTGTTTCTTATTTCACACGTCCAGGTAGTCCCTGTCTTCTTCTGTTTGTTGCCTACTGCTTAATGAACACAACCCAGGCCTGTGTTGTCTCACCTCTGAGACTGGCTCTGATGGCTGCCTGGTACTGCTCCTCCACTGATAGACCTCCAGCGTAAGGGTGACCATTCTGGGGTTGCGCACAAGTTCCTCCACTAATGTCACTGTATCCTACAAAACCACACACACACAATAAGATCACCAAATACATCAGGCTCTCGGCAAGTATGAGACAAATTGATTTCAGAGAGCTAGGAACTATATTGCACACACAAGGTGCAAAATGAGCACTCATACATGTAGCTACATACCTGAAGAGGTATCTATTTGTCACAAATCCTGTTGGGAGAGGAGACCCCTGTTAATTTCATTTGTTATATTGTTATATTATGGTTGGACACATGACATGATTTGATTTGTTTCCAAGTACATTTAACCTGACATTTCAATTAAAAACAGTGCAGCTTGAACCAACACCACATCAAATCAAATCACATTGTGCCCTAACAGTGAAATGCTTACTTACAAGTCCTTAACCAACAATGCAGTTAAGAAAAAACAAGTGTAAGTGTAAGAAAGTATTTACTAAATAAAAAAATGTAATAAAAAAATAAATCATAAAATCATAGTAACGAGGCAATTTTTAGGGCCTTCGTCTGACACCGCCTGGGATAGAGGTCCTGGATGGCAGGAAGCTTAGCCCCAGTGATGTACTGGGCCACACACCCTACGCTCTGTAGTGCCTTGCGATCGGAGGCCGAGCAGTTGCCATACCAGGCGGTGATATAACCAGTCAGGATGCTCTCGATGGTGCAGCTGTAGAACTTTTTGAGGATCTAAGCCCCATGCCAAATATTTTCAGTCTCCTGAGGGGGAATAGGCATTGTTGTGCCTTCTTCACAACTGCCTTGGTGTGTTTGGACAATTAAAGTTTGTTGGTGATGTGGACACCAAGAAACTTGAAGCGCTCAACCTGCTCCGCTACAGCCCAGTCGATGAGAATGAGGGTGTGCTCAGCTACAACTTATCGACGCTACCTTTTTAAAACCATTTCTATCTTTATTTCCCAAACACAGTTCAACACTTTTTGGTCTTTAATAATTTTAAGCATATTTTAACATATTTTATTAGCTTACACATTGGAAGAAAACACTTACATTTGCTTCACTTGCCATTGGCTCAACTTACCCAAAGGCAAACATTTTGTCTATATTAGCTCACACAGATACAATGATGCACTTTCATGCTTGGTTTAGGACCTCATATTGAAGCTTAGACTCCAACTGATGTATAGAACAATCTTAAAATGATCTCCTTTGGTTTAAATTCAAGAATCATGAAACCTATAACACAAAACATTTATTAGACTTTTTTGTACCTAACTTGCTTACCACTTTTTCCATGTGGTTTCTTCCTTCACATACTCCATGAAATTATGACCTCTTCCCAAATATTTGGTAAAAATATAAATTTTGTGTATGGTTTCCTAGAAACAAGGGTGGTTCAACTTACCCCACTCCCCTATTATCAAACCTAGTTATGTCTGTAAGCTTTCATTTAGAACTATTTGACTGAGCCCTCTACTGTGGATGATAAGAGACTGTCTAGTGAACTTACGATGAACCCTGGGTTGTGTTCATTTGGGCACACAACGGTAGTAAAATGTAAAACTAAAATTAGCATTTCTTATTTGAAACATGTTAGAGCTGGGCTGGGGAAAATTCTGTAGGCGTAAACCAACTGTTTACTGTGTGTCTGTCTGCTCCTGTGACAAAGGATAACTCAATCCAGTGACGTTACGTGAATCAGCACCAGCTCGACCCAGCTGGCGTAGCGATTGGCCACTAGGACGCCCATCACGTAGGAGACGCCTCCCGGGTGGTAGTGGTTACAAAGGCACTTTCCGAGAGAAGAGCACTTCTACAACACAGGACAGACAGCTCAGTATGACCATGCCACTCAAAGCAGAACATGATTGGGGCCAATTTAGTTGTAAATTCAGGAAGCAAATTCACCACAACTGTTTACTGACCAACAGAGGCCCATTCCCTTTAAGGCTAGGTCTATAACTAGGACCTGGGTGGGTTTCCTGGTAAAACAAATCACAAATTACTGAGAGGATGGACAGAAACCTTCCTCAGCAGCATAACAACAAACACACTGACACTGTAGCTAGCTAGTACCTGAGAAGCCGACTACACACTGTATGCTGTACAAGGGGTCCTGGGTGATCTCCATAAGTCCCATCTCCAGCAGCAGATAAATCACGCCCGTCAGCAGGAAGAAAACAGCCAGCAGGCAGGCAGGCATAGAAGCTGCTTACCAGCCAGGGCTCCAGCTTGACGCCCTTCCACAGGAAGGATGCCATGTTGAAGTACAGGTGCCAGCTGACCTCCCCCTCTGTCTGTTACGCATCCTCCTCACTCTACTGCGGTAGCTCAGCCTGGAGTGATACACAAACAAATTTGTACAATTAAATACAAAACCATACAACTTTCTTTGTCCATTGTGAAACAGAGATCTGTCATTATACTCCCAGATAATCAGTAGTAATGACTCTGGCTCTCACCCTTATCATCCAGAATTCCTCCTGTGACATTCTCTACCACAAGTTCTAACAAGGGCACTGTTATTTTGATTCATTGCTGACTTCTCAAACGCTACTGTCGCCTCCAAGATGGGTCAATTGTAAGCTGTGGTGCAGAGAGAGCATTGTGCTCCAGCCAGCTTCCACGCACAGACAATACCACAGACACCCACCACAGAGAGCAAGACAAGGGCACCCACATGAATAAATACTATAGTATACTATAGATGGGTTAGTGGAGAACGTCACGTGTGTGTACGCTTCAATGGGGCAAAAGTCTGTATGATTGTTGTGATTCTGGATGTCCAGATAGCTAGCAACAATGACAAGAAAGCTGCCATCTGGGAAATCGTAGGTGGCTCATTTTTATCTTGTTTTTGATACCATGTCTTGTTTTGAAGTGTTTTGACATCTATGCTAATATGGCAAAAATTTGCTAGCTCGCTAACCAACAACTATGTATTTGAGAGAAAATAGGAGTTCATTGTGCAAATGTATTTGTTTTCAATAAACATTGGCGATGAAATATAGTTTACATGTTGTCAACACCCTTACAAAAAAAGATTGCAGAGAGTGCAGTATAACTGCAGTATGTTGCAAATACTGCATCCAAAATAACACAGATTTTTTTTTTACTGCAGTAATTTTGCAGTGTAAGACTGCAGTTATTCTGCAATTACTGCATCCACAATACCACAGTCAACTGCAGTTACTGTACTTTTACTGCAGTTACAAAAAGGGCAATCTATGCCAACCCCATCTGTTTTGCCCAATAGTTGCGCACACATCGGTTTTGTGGCTAAACAATCAACCTACCATACCTATGGTATATATACTATAGTACTCACTGTAGACTTTACTGTAGTATTTACTGTAGTGTTGCGGACATGAATTTAGCATGCTGTAGTGTTTATAGTTTACCATAGTATAAATACTATAGTAAAAGAAACTGGAGTTGAATACTTTAGTAATACTGTAGTATTTTTGCAGACTGTAGTATAATGTAGCATTACTATAGTGTTTTTGCAGACATGACTGTAGTATTTACGATAGTGCTTTTGCTTTATTATCTTTGACATAGCAGGGGGGGGGATTTCTCCTTGAGGAAACCTACTCGGCAAAATACTGGAAGAGCACATTTTCCATAACCTGTAGGTAGGACTGAGGTCTAAACGGATAGCTCAGAGCTTGTGCTCTTTTCTATAACCTGTAGGGAACAGAATACAGTATATAGTCTATACTTGGCATGTAGGCTTCTCACTTATGGGTGGCACAAATTAGGATATGAGGGAAGGGAATGGGCAGGGTTGTATGCAACTGAAATACTGTAGTGTATACTGTATACCAGGAGCGTAGGCATGGGTGAGCCAGACCCTCCCAATCAGATTGAGCAAAAACAAGGAAATAATACATTATTATTAAAAAAATACTCATCAGCAAAGGCATCATTTTCCTACTTAATTGACTTGAATGGAGAGATGGCTGAAAAAAACAGGGGAAATACTTTCTTTGTAAAACACACATTTCACCATGATGCTAGTGGCTAATGCCTAGGAATGCTAGCTACTTCCTGATGATACACAAAATCAGAAAGTGAGAGGAACATTTTTCCAACCTCTCCCCATTAAAGCTACAATATGTAACTTTTTGGGTGACCTGACCAAATTCACATAGAATTAGTTTAAATATCTATTATTCTCATTGAACTGAAGTCTAAGAAGCAGTAGATCTGTTCTATGTGTACTATTTCCATGCTTCCCTTTTCAAGTTTTGTTTTTGTGTCTTTTACTTTCGGTTTTGCACACCAGCTTCAAACAGCTGAAAATAGAATATTTTGGGTTTTGGAAAATATATTTCACAGCGGTTTACATGGTACAATGATTCTCAACACTATACTTGTTTGTTTTGTCACATAAACTGAAATTAGGCACACTAGAATTTTAGCAAACAGGAAATGGCATATTTAAGGAGGAAAATTATGCATTTGCAGCCTTAATGGAGGATGCTTCGTGTAGGGGCTGGTCCACTGAGGACATGAGAGTACTACCAGGAATGCACATCAAGCTTAGACGATAAAGTCACAATCTTCATAACGGACAGACCAAGACGCAGCGATGCTTCCAGTATACATTTTAATAACAACGAACGTAACTGGGAAAAATAACGAAATATAAACGAAGATCGTGATCATGATGTTGAAACATAACTAACACCAAACACAGCTATGACCAAACAATTACCCACAAACCCCAAGTGAAAACTACAAACATATATATGGTTCCCAATTAGAGACAACGACACTCAGCTGCCTCTAATTGGGAACCATTACCCCAACATAGAAATATATAACCTAGAACCGAAAAAACCCTACACCCAAAACAAAAACACTCCAGCCTGTCACTCAGGCCTGGACGTGACAGATAATGCAGATCTAGGCCAGACTATGGTTTGCAACTGCACATGGGGACAAAGATAATACTTTTTGGAGAAATGTCCTCTGGTCTGATGAAACAAAAATAGAACTGTTTGGCCATAATGACCATCATTATGTTTGGAGGAAAAAGGGGGAGGCTTGCAAGCCGAAGAACACCATCCCAACTGTGAAGCACGGGGGTGGCAGCATCATGTTGTGGGGGTGCTTCGCTGCAGGAGGGACTGGTGCACTTAAAAAAATAGATGGCATCATGAGGTAGGAAAATGATGTGGATATATTAAAGCAACATCTCAAGACATCAGTCCGGAAGATGAAGCTTGGTCGCAAATGGGTCTTCCAAATGGACAATGACCCCAAGCATACTTCCAAAGTTATGGCATAAGGACAACAAAGTCAAGGTAATGGAGTGGCCATAACAAAGCCCTGACCTCAATCCTATAGAACATTTGTGGGCAGAACTGAAAAGAATGAGTCAGGTTTTTAGGCCTCCTTGCTTGCACAGCTACACCAGCTCTGTCAGGAGGAATGGGCCAAAATTCATCAAAATGTGATGAAAGAAATAAAAGCTTAAATAAATTGCTCTCTACTATTATTCTGACATTTCACATTCTTAAAAAAAAGTGGAGATTTCGCTAAGGTGTATGTAAACTTCCGACTTCAACTCTAGCTAGTGTGTACAGAAACAACATCACCATAACCTCTCCTACCTACATGTTCTTCATTGGCATCTTTATTGTTCTTGTTTCTGTTCTTCTTCTACCTGGAACTTTCATAAACCCTAAGCTAGAACCATCTGGTTGCTCTTTTCTTTCCATCCGTTCCTTCTCTAGTTCTCAGTTTCTCTTTCTCCTATTCATCTATGTATCTGACTCTGATGGTGTGTGTGTGTGTGTGTGTGTGTGTGTGTGTGTGTGTGTGTGTGTGTGTGTGTGTGTGTGTGTGTGTGTGTGTGTGTGTGTGTGTGTGTGTGTGTGTGTGTGTGTGTGTGTGTGTGTGTGTGTACCTGCATGTGAATGAGAGAGCATAAGTCTGCATGCACAAGTGCCTAAATGTGTGTGTATGTTTGTTTGTGTGCGTATTTGTATTTATTATGGATCCCCATTAGCTTGCTTCTTCTCCTGGGGTCTAGCAAAATTAAGATAGTTATAACAATTTAAAAACATGACAATAAATTCACAACATATTAAGTGTGTGCCTCCAGGCCCTTATTCTACTACCACATATCTACAACACAAAATCCATGTGTACGCATGTGTATAATGCGTATGTTATTGTGTGTTTGTATGCATGTGTCTGTGCTTATGTTTGTGTTGCTTCACAGTCATTTCTGTTCAATAAGGTGTAATTGTATCTGTTTTTTAAATCAAATTTTACTGCTTGCATGAGTTACTTGATGTGGAATAGAGTAGTATTGTGCGACTCCCATAGTCTGTTTTGGACTTGGGACTGTGAAGAGACCTCTGGTGGTATGTCTGGTGGGGTATGTGCCAGTAGTTAAAAAAAACAGCTCGGTGCATTCAACATGTCAATACCTGTAGTGATGAAGTTAATCTCTCCTCCTCTTTGAGCCAGGAGAGAATGAAATGCATATGAATAATGTGAGCTCTCTGTGTACTAAGGGGCACCTGACCACACGACTGAACAGTAGTCCATAACTAGGGCCTGTAGGACCTGCCTTGTTGGTAGTGCTGTTAAGAAGGCAAAACAGCGCTTTATTATGGAGAGACTTCTCCCCATCGTAGCTACTGTTGTATCAATATGTTTTGATCATGACAGTTCTTCATTCTTACTCCAAGCAGCTTAGTCCCCTCAACTTGCTCAATTTCCACATTATTCATTATAGGATTTAGTTGAGGTTTAGGGTTTAGTGAATGATTTGTCACAAAATAAAATACTTTTAGTTTTTGAAATATTTAGGACTAACATATTCCTTGCCACCCATTCTGAAACTAACTGCAGCTCTTTGTTAAGCGTTGCAGTCATTTCTGTCACTGTAGTAGCTGACGTGTATAGTGTTGAGTCATCCGCATACATAGACAAACTGGCCGTACTCAAAGCCAGTGGCATGTTGTTAGTGAAGTTTTTTTAAATTAAGGGGCCTAGCCCTGGGGAATTCCTAATTCTACCTGGATTATGTTGGAGAGGCTTCCATTAAAGAACACCCTCTGTGTTCTGTTAGACAGGTAACTCTTGATCTACAATATAGCAGGGGATGTAAAGCCATAACACATACGTTTTTCCAGCAGCAGGCTATGATCGATAATGTCAAAAGCCGCACTGAAGTCTAACAAAACAGCCCTCACAATCTTATTATCATCAATTTCGCTCAGCCAATCATCAGTCATTTGTGTAATTGCTGTGCTTGTTGAATTTCATTCCCCGTAAGCGTGCTGTTGTCAATTTGTTTACTGTAAAATAGCATTGGATCTGGTCAAACAATTCTTTCCCCCAAAGTTTACTAAGGGTTGGTAAGAGGCTGATTGGTCAGCTATTTTATTCAGTAAAGGGGGCTTTACTCTTCGTAGCTAGGGGAATGACTTTGCTTGCCTCAAGGCCTGAGGGCACACACTTTCTAGTAGGCTTAAATTGAAGATATGGCAAATAGGAGTGGCAATATAGTCTGCTATTATCCTCAGTCATTTTCCATCCAAGTTGTCAGACCCCGGTGGCTTGTCATTGTTGATAGACAACAATCTGTTCTTCACCTCTTCCACACTCACTTTACAGACTTAAAAATTACAATGCTTGTCTTTCATAACTTGGTCAGATATACTTGGATGTGTAGTGTCAGTGTTAGTTGCTGTCATGTCATGCCTACATTTGCTAATCTTGCCAATAAAAAAATCATTAGTGGGTTTTGTGATGAATGAGCCATCTGATTCAATGAATGGATCGGAGTTTGCCTTTTGGCCTAACATTTCATTTAAGGTGCTCCAAAGCTTTCTACTATTATTATTTATGTCATTTATCTTTGTTTCATAGTGTATTTTTAATTTTATTTATCCAGTTTAGTCACATGATTTCTCAATTTGCAATACGTTTGCCAATCGGTTGTGCAGACTTATTTGCCATAACCTTTTGCCTCATCGTTCTCAAGCATACAATTGTTCAATTCGTCATCAATTCATGGGGATTTAACAGTTTTTACAGTAATTTTCTTAATGGATGCATGCTTATTAGTAAGTGGAATAAGAAATGTCATAAATGTGTGCAGCATCTGTTTGCTCGTCGTTACACACCACGGACTAACACATTCTTTACATCAACAACATAGGAATCACTACAACACTTATTGTATGACCTCTTATACACTATATTGGAACTATGGTTTTCCTAGATATGGCTACTATATTGTGATCAATACATCCGATAGATCTGGATACTGCTTTCAGCATTAGAAAAGATGTGATCAATACATGTTGATGTTCATTCCTGTGCTGTTTATAACTACTCTGGTAGGTTGACTGATAACCTGCACCAGGTTGCAAGCACTAGTTACAGTTTGAAGCTTTCTCTTGAGTGGGCAGCCTGATGGAAGCCAGTCAATAGTTAAATCACCCAGAAAATACACCTCTCTGTCCGTGTGTGAGTATGGCCGTAGGGCACAGCAGGGAGTGTGCCTCGCTCCAAAAATGTCTGTCTGTCCGTCCGTCTTTCTATCTGTTTGATTGTTTGCAAAGCAGAGAGGGCAGCGATGGACTAGGGGATATTTCCCCCTGAAAATTAAATCTTCATTCAGAACCCGTCCTGGCAAGGCCCCTTAATCTTTCCATTTCGCAGACTAAATCGACCCAGGGATAGTAATTCCTGACCAGTGAGATCACCGCTCAACAGCCAATGTGTGAGCACTTCCCCTGTGCCCAACACCAGTCCCAGCCACATATAAGCATGTGCACAGACAGACACACACACTGAATGTACACGCACACCAGCACACTCATGTGAATGTACACACATACACATGCACGAGTGTTCACACACACACAGACACACACACACACCACTGACAACTGACAACGTAGAGGACACTGACTCTCACAACTGACACAATTTACACTTAAATCTTTTGTCTTGCCCATTCACTCTCTGAATGGCACACATGCGCAATCCATGTATCAATTGTCTCAAGCCGTAAAAAAAAACGTATTTAACCTGTCTCTTCCCCTTCATCTATAATGATTGAAGTGGATTTAACAAGTGACATCAATCAGGGATCATAGCTTTCACCTGGATTCACGTGGTGAATCTATGCCATGGAAAGAGCAGGTGTTCCTAATGTTTTGTATGCTGTGTAGCAGGGTGAGCAGGCTGTGGCTCGAGTAGCTGAGGTCCTTGATGATCTTATTGGCCTTCCTGTGACACTGGGTGCTGTAGATGTCCTGGAGGGCAGGCAGCGTGCCCTCGGTGATGCATTGGGCTGACGGCACCACTCTCTGGAGAGCCGGTGCAGGGCGGTGCAGTTGCTGTACCAGGCAGTGATACAGTCTGACAGAATGCTCTTGATGGTGCATCTGTAGAAGTTTGTGAGGGTCTTAGGGGCCAAACCGAATTTCTTCAGCCTTCTGAGGTTGAAGAGTCGCTATTGTGCCTTCTTCACCACGCTGTCTTTGTGGAAGGACCATTCAGGTCTTCAGTGATGTGCACGCTGAGGAACTTTTGACCCTCTCCACTGCAGCCCTGTCTATGTGGATAGGGGCGTGCTCTCTCTGCTGTCTCCTGTAGTCCACTATCAGCTCCTTCTTTTGTTGAGGGAGAGGTTATTTTCCTGGCACCACTCCTCCAGGGCTCTCACCTTTACCCGTGTAGGCTTTCTCGTCGTTGTTGGCAATCAGGCCTACCACTGTTGTGTCGTCAGCAAACTTGATGATTGAGTTGGTGAAGTGTGTGGCCATCCAGTCATGGGTGAACAGGGAGTACAGGAGGGGGCTGAGTATGCACCCCTTTCATAGCTGATCTGTTTTTATTCAACCATATTCCCAATCACCTTGCAGTGGTTAAATGTGGTGGTTTGCGCTTTCAGTTTTGCGCAAATGCTGCCATCTATCCACCGTTTTTGGTTTGGATAAGATATAATCGTCACAGTGGGAAAAACATTCTCTATGCACTTCTTGATGAACCCAGTCACCGAGTCAGTGTATACGTCGATACTATTCTTAGAGGCGATCCGGAACATTTCCCAGTCCGGGTGATCAAAACAAAGATTAGATTCTGATCTGATAGATTCTGATTGGTCAGACAAATGTTGAACAGTCTTACCACGGGTGCTTTCTGCTTAACATTCTGCCTATAGGTGGGGAGGAGCAAAATGGAGGCGTGATCTAATTTGCCGAAGGGAGTGCGGGGGGAGGGCTTTGTAGCCATCTTGGATGGAAACAACGATCCAGAGTGTTCGATGTGCGAGTAGCACAGGAGATGTGTTGATAGAATTTCGGTAGCATTTTCCTCTGATTTCCTTTACTAAAAAATGTGGTTTCCAGTTTGCACAAAGTCTAGTATAGTTTCTTGAGGAGGAATTTACACCGCAGTGACAATGACCGAATGCGGTGTACATTTGATGGTGAGGTATTCCAGATCAAGAGAACAAAAGGACTTGAGTTCCTGAACATTACCACAATCACACCATGAGTTGTTAAAACCCCCACCTGTGCGTCAAACAAATTAACATAATTTAACAAATCTGTCTGTTTAAACTGCAGATATCTGCTTAAACACGTATGGGCTGTGTCTCAATCCACGGTATCCGCCTATGTCGGCCTTCCACATCTGAGGTGTAAAGTGGCAGAGCTTCAGCACTGTTTGTCAGACCCGGTGACATCCCAAAAATCGGTCTTCACACGAAAACATCTGTAGCGTACAAACGTTTTAGCCTAAGAACTAATATGGTATCCATTTTGTTCTACAACCCCCACAAGTGTCGCGGGACTCATCTGAAGGTAACCCGGTACCGGTAAAAAAAAAAATAAGTATGGAAGTAGTTTTGTGTCCCCCCCCCAAAAAGGGATTAAATATGTGTAAAATTTTTATAATTCCTGTGCTTTCTTATATCTCTTAGATATAAGGCAGTAATATTTGTCTGTATTACAGTCAGATGAACATTGGAAGGATCTACAAAACGTTGTGAAATAGGATAAACAGAGACCGACCACGGAGCCAGTCCAGGGTTACTAAGGTAGTCTGTGGTGGAACATAGCGTTTCTAAACATGCTCTGGCCTCCGATCGGCAGGACTATGTGCGGTTGTAGTGGTCAAGTTAGAGCCAGCATGGCTAGATGCTTCACTATAGACCCTGGTTCGATTCCAGGCTGTATCACAACCGGCCGTGATTGTGAGTCCTATAGGGTGACGCACAATTGGCCCAGCGTTGTCCGGGTTAGGGTTTGGCCGGGGTAGGCCGTCATTGTAAATAAGAATTTGTTCTTAACTGGCTTGCCTAGTAAAATAAAGGTAAAAATATATATATTTAAAAAAACTGTCCAGACAGGCCTAGAAGGCTGGCAACCCAACAGACAAAGCTTGGCGGATCCCTGTCCACTTGGCCCAAGCCCCTGCTTGTGTTGGTCAATAGGAGGGAGGGATGCTGGCCTTTGATCTGCCTAGGCTGTCACACTCACTTGTCTCTGGCTATGAGTGGAAATAATGACCCCAAAAAGGGCCCCCACAGAAGGTCCCGCCACAGCCCTGGCCCAGCCAGGCTAAGCCATGCACCCCCTCTCATGACCAATAACAAAGTTTCTCCTCGCCCACCCTCCTCGTCCTCGTGGGTGTTATCAGGGTTCTCCAAACCCTGTCACTCTACTACTGGAGAAAAGCCTGTGGCAGTCACTAATCCTAAATCAGACGCTCCATTAAATTGAATTTTAGCGTGGCTTGGAGGGACAGTGCTAGATCTATTTGTGTCATACGGACGCAAGTTTTACAATGTGCCTGCTCTACTGAACATCATCATTTTTTTAATAATCTGTTTGTAAGGTTGTTTTTTACTGTAAGATATAAATTAAAATGCAACTTTGAAATATTCTCATGATGCATTCCAACACACCTGCCATACACCTGCCAATATTAGGAAATCATGATTCAAGTAAGACATGGTTTGGTGAGAGATGCCGAAATAAAACAAGGGATTTGCCCTTGAAAAGTCTGGCGACACAGAAAGCGTCCACCATGACACCTCTGTGTAATATCTTGGTGATGTTCATAAATCAGAACGAGATAGAATATAATGCTGGTTACTTTATCAAGGTCAACATCAAGTGTACAATGCATTTGCTGAAATAACCATTCAACAGAATCCCAAACGGGATTACACTAACGGTGTAAGTCTTCTGTCAGTGTAGGCAGTTAGTATCTGATAATACGCATAGAAAGTGGATACGCATGGATGTGATTTGCCCAAAGGATACCATAATTTCAACGTGAAGCTAGGTATACAGTACTATCATTCGTACATGGTTGTTTGGATCTTTGGAAGTTTAGAAATAGTTAACATTAGCCCTACAAATAGGATGCCAAATTCATGATAATGACACAGCAGTACTACAGCAGTAACACTATATAGTGTTACAGTAATTGCTAACTAACTGTATACCATTTCAGCTCCCGCTAATCAATGTAGATAACTGTAAGGCAAAACAACTTATTTATCGTTATTTAGCCATCACAAATCTCTTTGCTAGCAAGTGCAACTCTGGCTCCATACGTGCAAGGTGTTTCCAGCAATGTTTACTTTTTGACGTTCTATGATGTCACCTGATTCCAAGCGTATAGTTTAGAGACATATCAAGCTTCTCATTATGGGCAATGCATGTATTTCTCTCAACGCTCAAAGTGGTAGAGAGATTGACTTCATACCTACTTGTTTTTGTAAGTAGTGTTGACATGCTGAATGCACCAAGGTGTCTGTTTAAACTACTTGCACACAGCTCGGACACCCATGATCGGACACCCTGTGAAGAGAGACACACACATGATAAGACACACACTCTACACACACGTACACATGGATTTTGTATTGTAGATATGTGATGGTAGAGCAGTGGCCTGAGGGAACACACTTAATATGCTGTGAAAAGTGTTATGAAATATATTGTCATGTAATATTTTTTTTTTTTATATAACTGCCTTAATGTTGCTGGACCCCAGGGAGAGTAGCTGCTGCCTTGGGGGATATTCAGGGCTCTATTCAATCAGATTCGCTTTAGCCTACATCCGCATAGTGGTTGTTTTGGGGTATGGAAGGTGGATGTGCATTAGAGTTGTCAAATCCACAAGCGACTCCTGGCATTATACCTAAAGCGGACATTGGCTGCACGTTGTTGCATTAAGATAAATCCCATGCAGCCTTGTTTACAAGTTCGAGCACTGGAATGTGAGATGTAATGTACACCTCGATGAGACACTTAAATCCTCATTATTTAGTTTAGTATCTTTGAATTTGAGCGTCATTATTTCTATATATCCTACACTTTCTCATTCTGAATTTCTAATACGAGTAGGACGGTGTGGCTTCCTGACAATGATGAAGAGCAGCTGCACACCGATTTGCCAGATCCAACACAGTTACACCTCTGGTTAGTGCTTGATCTGATTAACTTCTTAGGGAGCGGCAGCAGAGGTGACGGTTTTGGAGAGTCTGGCATGCCCAAAGTAAAATGCCTGCCACTCAGGCTCATAAAATAGGATATGCACATAATTAGTACTATTGGATAGGAAACACTCTGACGTTTCTAAAAGTGTTCACATAATGTCTGTGAGTATAACAGAACTGATGTAGCAGGCGAAAACCTGAGGAAAATCCATCCGAAATGCAGTTTCTGGTGACCTTTGCTCTGTTTGACACTCTCATCATTGACTTCAAGGCAATCCAGCTCCTGGATTGCAGTACCTATGGCTTCCACTAGATGTCAACAGTCTATATACAAAGACTGGGAGTGAATGGAGTAAGAGGAACGGATAGGAACAGGAAATGGTAAGGGGACCTGAAATGTCAACAAGTTTTCTCGGGCGCGAGTCTGGGTGCGCGCCCCACTTTATTTTACTTATATAACGTTTAGGTGACCATCCGAGTGAAATATTATCACAAATATTCATAAAAGGATAGCTAAGGATGCATTATAACTGGTATTTGATTTGTTTAGGAAAAGTTTATAGGTATATTTGAACGCGTTCTCTTCACGTTTCAATGGGCGATTCGACGTTGGATTTTCTGAACATAACGCGCCAACCAAACGGAGATTTCTGGATATAATAAATCACTTTTTCTAACAAAAGAACCATTGGATGTCTTCGTTGGACACTTGGGAAGCCCTCAGCAGAAGTTCTTCAAAAGGTAAGGGATTTGTTTTCGCTGTGAAATGGGTTTTGTGTGAACCACGCTGGTTTATGAATTTATGCTAATGGTTAAATATTGTAGGTGCTATCCTCAAACAATCAAATGTTGTGCTTTCGCCGTAAAGCCTTTTTGAAATCTGACAACGCTGTGATATTGCCAAGAAGCAGAGCTTTTGATGAATGTTTAATAATTCAACTTTTGGATTTTGAATTTGGCGCCTTACATTTCACCGGGTAGTGTCGGGAGTGGGGCTCTGCACCCTAAGTAGTTAAATCTAGCCCTCAGTATAGAAGAGCACATGGTGAGGTCTAGCTAACCAGGCTGTCTCTCTCTCTCTCTCTGCTGCCCTGTCTTTTGTTGTCCTTCAGATTAATGATATGTATTCAATTTGAGATTATCCTCAAGGGTGTGGATTGTCTGTTTATTTTAGTTTGTTTGTGTGGGTCTGTTTTTGTGTGTGGTTATTTGAGTGAAAAGAGGGGATAGAGAAAAAAAGAGAAGTGTATATATGAGTGTATCCAGCTGTCTCTCTCTCTGTGTATGTGTGTGCGCGTGTGTATTTGTATTTATTAAGGATCCCCATTAGCTGCTGCCAAGGCAACATCCAATTGTTATATACAATAAAACATACTACATGACAGTACATTTCACAACACTTTTCACAACACATTAAGTGTGTACCCCCAGGCCACTACTCTACTACCACATATCTACAATACAAAATCCAAGTTTACATGTGTGCATAGTGCATGTGTTCTCATGTGTATGCGTGTGTCTGTGCCTGTTTCTTCACTGTGTGTTTTTTCACAGTCCCCGCTGTTCCAAAAGGTGTATTACATGACAATATTTTTATCTGTTTTTTATCTGATTCTACTGCTTGCATCAGTTACCTGATGTGGAATAGAGTTCCATGTAGCCATGGCTCTATGTAGTACTGTGCGCCTCCCATAGTGTGTTCTGCACTTTAGGATTGTGAAGAGACTTCTGGTGTGTGTGTGCGCGTGCATGCGTGTGTGGGTTGGTTGGTTTTTCTATTATTGTGGGGACTTAAAATCAAGTCCACACAAGGATAGTAAAGTAGTAAAACAAGGAAAATTCACCCTTGTGGGGATATTTACCACGTCCCCATGAGGACAACGGCTATTTGAAGTTTATGGATTAGGTTCAGGGTTAGGGTTACAATTAGGGTTAGGGATACAATTAGTGTTAGGGTAAGGGGTTAGTTGTTAGGTTTAGGAGTTAGGTTTTGTGTTAGGGTTTTGAATAGAAATGTATTTTAGGTCCCCACGAGGATAGAAGAACATAATATGAGTATGGACGTGTTTAACTATTCTTGTGGGGACCAGAAGTACCTGGGGACATTTTGTTAGTCCCCACGAGGTCAAATGCTATTTCTAGGGGGTGAGGGTTAAGGTTAGAATTAGTGTTAGGGTTAGAATTACTTCATGGGTTAGGGTTAGGAGCTAGGGTTTAGGATTTGGGGTTAAAGTTAGGGTAAGAGTATGGGTTAGGGTTAGGTTTACAGGTAAGGGAAAATAGGATTTTGAATGGGACTGAATTGTGTGTCTCCACAAGGTTATCTGTACAAGACTGTGTGTGTGTGTGTGTGTGTGTGTGTGTGTGTGTGTGTGTGTGTGTGTGTGTGTGTGAGGAAGTGGCTCCACTTGGAGGTCAGGGAAGGGAGGCTGGCTGTGCTGTTGGTATGGGGGTTGCCCTGGAAACGGGAGTGGAATGTTGAGACCTGTTGTTCCTGGTGGGTATAACACAGAGAGCAGGGGCTTGTGGGATATCTGCAGTATGGAGAGGCTCAGGATGGGGGCCGGGAACGGCACGTCGTCCTGGTAACAAGTCCCACTATCCTGACCGGCCAGTTGGTCGTAGTGTGTGGCGTGACATACACACACAATCTCAAAAACAGACTCACACTCAACTACACCAACAAGGTAAACACTCGAGAACTCCCTTAGACATTGACTGATATTCACACAAGCTGTGTGATATTCACACAACCAAACAGTTTACTATATATTAAAAAGAGCAAACACATTGATACTCCAATTGCTATCACACCCCCATACATGCTCAAATTTAATCCATACAAAGAGTTTCACTCAAACTTTGCACAATTTCATTGCTTATAAGTTCATGTCACATACTGTCCTATATATTTTCCCCCTTTGTGTTCAAGCCCTTTTTGTGTGCATTTTGTAGTTAAAATGTGGCTTTCAGTTAAGCATTTTGTGTCTTAGTACTTTGGCATGATTTTCTATGGTTTGCTGTGCCTCTCCCTCCTTTTGTGTTTTCGAATTGATTGATTATAGAATCCACCCCTTTGGCTGGTCTTCATGGGGGTATAAGAATTGCTCAGGGTCACAGAAAGGTGGATTTCTGAGGAGGAATGGAGCGGGAAAAAGAGGAAGATGGCGATAAAAATGGAGATAGGGTGTCTAAGAAGATTGATGTCAAGTGCAAACAGAGTGAGCCGTACGCCAGACCAAGTTCTCGAGGTGAAATGGAAGTGAATTAGGGCGGGTTAAGTGAGGTGGAAGGTGTGGTGAATACCTCGGAACCCGAGCCTGGCACCAATGGACACGATAAAGAAAAATCTGGTCTAGTATGATTGACATTTTTGGAGAAAGTGGATCCTTGCCTTTTGGTGGTTCCTTTTGTGGTTTCAAGGGTGGGTGGGAAAGGAGTTGGGTGCAGTTGAATCAGTAAAGGTAAGCTGTAGTGGACTTGTGATATTTGTTTTGTGTTTCTTCTGACCAGAGGGAGTGGGCGCTCCATGTCACGCAACTGGTGGATGGTGTGGAGGTGGAGCAATTGAAGTTGAAGATTCCTGGTGTTTGTGATGCCCGCCGTTTGGTGCGACGCAGACCTGGTGGTGAGCGTGGTGAAACAGTCAGTCTTTTTGAGTTTTGAGTCAGTCTTTACCCGGCAAAGTTATCCTGTCAGAGCTTTTATGCCAAATCCACTGCGCTGTTTCAGGTGCAACGTTTATGGTCATGTCGCAGCAGTTTGTAGGTGGGAGATTCCAAGATGTGGGATTTGTGTAGGGGAGGCATGGGATGGAAGATTGTGTCATTTCGGTGGATAAAGTTGGGTCAACTGTAAGGGTACCCATGTTGTTGGGGATTGGAGGTGTCCATTGAAAGAGAGAGGTTGAGGTAGCTAGAGTAAGAGTAGTGCAGAAGGTGGTGTCGTATGCTTTGGCAGTGAAGAAAGTAAAGGAGGATGGGTCAACGGTGAAGGATCCTGAGAGGATACCTGTGAGTAGTAGATCTGTGCTAGCACAGTGATAAACAGTACCAGTCAAAGGGTTGGACACACCTACTCATTCCAGGATTTTTCTTTATTTTTACAATTTTCTACATTATAGAAGAGTAGTGAAGACATCAAAACTATGAAGTAACACATATGGAATCATGTAGTAACCAAAAAAGTGTTTAACAAATCAAAATATAGTTTATATTTGAGATTCTTCAAAGTAGCCACCCTTTGCCTTGATGACAGCTTAGCACACTCTTGGCATTCTCTCAACCAGCTTCATGAGGTTGTCACCTGGAATGCATTTCAATTAACAGGTGTGCCTTGTTAAATGTTAATTTGCGGAATTTCTTTCCTTCTTTAATGCGTTTGAGCCAATCAGTTGTGTTGTGACAAGGTAGGGGTAATATACAGAAGATAGCCCTATTTGGAAAAAGACCAAGTCCATATTATGGCAAGAACAGCTCAAATAAGCAAAGAGAAATGACAGTCAATCATTACTTTAAGACATGAAGGTCTTTGAAAGTTTCTTCATGTGCAGTCGCAAAAACCATCAAGCGCTATGATGAAACTGGGAACCGCCACAGGAAAGGAAGACCCAGAGTTTCCTCTACTGCAGAGAATAAGTTCATTAGATTTAACTGCACCTCAGATTGCAGCTCAAATAAATGCTTCGTAATGTTCAAGTAACCAACATCACCTGTAAAGAGGAGACTGCGTGAATCAGGCCTTCATGGTCAAATTGCTGCAAAGAAACCGCTACTAAAGTACACAAGTAATAAGAAGAGACTTGCTTGGGCCAAGAAACACGAACAATGGACATTAGACTGGTGGAAATCTGTCCTTTGGTCTGATGAGTCCAAATTTGAGATTCTTGCTTCCAACCGCCGTGTCTTTGTGAGACGCAGATTAGGTGAATGGATGATCTCCGAATGGGTTGTTCCCAATGTGAAGCATGGAGGAGGAGGTGTGATGGTGTGGGAGTGCTTTGCTGGTGACACTGTCTGTGATTTATTTAGAATTCAAGGCACGCTAAACCAGCATGGCTACCACAGCATTCTGCAGTGATACACCATCCCATCTGGTTTGTGTTTAGTGGGACTATAATTTGTTTTTCAACAGAACAAATGACCCAACACTCCTCCAGGCGGTGTATGGGCTATTTGACCAAGAAGGAGAGTGATGGAGTGCTGCATCAGATGATCTGGCTTCCACAATCACCTGACCTCATTCCAATTGAGATGGTTTGGGATGAGTTGGACCGCAGAGTCAAAGAAAAGCAGCTAACAAGTGCTCAGCATATGTGGGAACTCCTTCAAAACTGTTGGAAAAGCAGTCGAGGTGAACCTGGTTGAGAGAATGCCAAGAGGTTGCAAAGCCTTCATCAAGATTCTAAAATATATTTTGATTTGTTTAACAGTTTTTTGGTTACTACATGATTCCATATGTGTTATTTCATAGTTTCTATGTATTCACTTGTATTCTACAATGTAGAAAATAGTAAAAATAAAGAAAAATGTGTCCATACTACTGTTTGCTTCAATAAGGTTGGCTTCTCTACAGAAATGGAACGTAAATCACAGCAAATAGGTTCTGCAGAGAAGTATTTGGGTATACGAGATTTAACCTCAGAAGAGTTACAGGGTGTGTTGAGTGGCGGTGTCACATGTTTCTGATAAAGTGGTACAGGCATCGGCGCAAATGGTTTGAAGCACATTGCATTTCGATGCATGCCTCAGAGTTCAGGTATCAATCCTAACATCACTAGTGACCAACATTACAACTCCACCGACATGAAGCCAGAGGAGGCGCTATGTCAACAGTGTTCTCTAATCGCCAGATAAGGGACGGTTGACTCCTTAGCATTGAATGAGTGTGGTTGAATCATTATTTCAGTACTCTCCCACCTTCGCTGTGCTTTCTTCTCACCTCTGTGTGGCCAGCTTTTGATTGGCATGGGTGCAACCTATGGGCGACGAGAGACGATGACTGGCAACCATTGTACGATGCGCAACAAATGACGAATGAAAGACTGACAGGTGGTGGCCATCTTGTGACGCAAGGACAGTATCATTCCTTACAATCAAATGCTGACCGTATTATCTCCCAAGAGAATTATTTTTGATTGTAGTCACAGCCGTGTATATCCCCCCAAGCAGATATCTCGAACCGACCTGAAATAACTTCACTGGACTATATGTGACCAATACGATTTGATTTGGATTTGATTTGAGTGTGAATGGTGTAAACCCTGAGACTGACCATGCATTCTATTGTATGAGTTACATGTTTGCATTTAGATTTTACACTCTTATTTACCTAGATTTAATAATGTGATGAATGTTATCATTCTATACATGAGCCCGTGTCCTTGCCCTTGATGATACTAATTGTTTAATCAACACACACGTTTGTCAATAGTATTTATGCACTTCATTGCACCCTGCATATTTTGGGTGTCTAGTAAATCATTTATATTTGCATTAGCATCTGATCTGATTTTGTCAAATGTGTGGTTATCTAGCCGTTCTATAACCCTGTCATTTAGAAATTAAAAACCTTTCAACCTTGTCTGTGTGGTGGCCTGGGATGTAGAATCATGTTCGTGACATACACTTACGGCACATTGTACAGGCCCCTTCATGCTCCCTCGGTCTCTCTCTATGATAACCTACATTCACTGTTTCCACATCACTTTATTCCCCCAAAATGGCTCTTCCCATGCTGGCACTTTCGCCCTCTTCTTCTCCACACACGTTCTCTCTCTCTGAATTCATTAGCACAGTCCAGGACATAGCACCCAGCCCAGCAGGCCATGCAGAAAAGAGCAGGCCAGCATGGGCCTATCTAGGATATCTCCGGATAATCCAGGCTAATATGAACCAGCACAAACCAATTTGAGCCAATACTGGGCACCAAGAGGAAATTACAGAGCAACATCTGCCAACCACTGGCAAGTGGGTTTTCAGACTCTAAGCTAAGTAAAACATTTTCTAACAAGGCTGACAGTGGTACTAACACGTCAGAAAAAGGTTTATTCCTTATTTTACCAGGTGAGTTGACTGAGAATACATTCTAATTTACAGTGATCAGGGGGAAAGTTACAAAACATATTAAAATACATAGTTAACTTTCCAAATATATAAGCAAACAAACACACACATTTTTTTTTTTTAAACAAGATCAAGCATAGAATCATAAAATAACGCATTCTTCCTTAAGGTCCTAACACAGCCTTCTGAACTGCAGAGACACATGTGAAACCAGTCACATGACAAACTGAAAATCATATCAACATGATATGTATTGCGGACCATTTTCCACAGTAGGTTATAAATGCAATTTTTCAGAATTATTCTTGTATGCTCTCATAATTTGTGTGGATGAAAATTGGAGATCCGAGATATAGGCTTCCATAGGGACGAACCTGCCGAGTTGATGTATGCGCTTTAGAGTATTTTATATGCCAGTTTTATTTGGCAATTAGTATCACATAAAATATTAGCTGCTTTTGGGAGCCACCGTAAGTAATACCCACAAACATTTATAACTGTCACTTTAGTGTTTGTAGCCAAGATTTTGCATCATTCCATTCTGTTTAACTTTCTTTCCTTTGTCACGTACGTGTAGGTGTTCCTGAGGGTCACTAGCATTAGTGGATCATATTAGGCTAACGTTCTGCAATAATTTGGGACACGTAGCCTATTTTAATCATCATGGAACTGAGACCACAAGTAGCAGTTTTAACCTGGAGCCTATTGTTCAACCCATATTGTACACTTTTTTCCACCTTCTGAAATGTAATGAATTGAACTTGAATATGGCAAATTTCAGGATGAATCAAACCACTGTATTTTTTATTCATCAAGATATTCATTGCGTAAAGGCTCTCCAAACCAGTTTTTTTTATGATTCATACATACTTTCCTAACCCCAAAATGTACCTAAATAATCTACAAAATCTGAATATTTTAAATCTACCAGTTAGTGCTGAAACAGATATTAATATCTTGATGCTAAACATCTCTCTTGCCCAGGGTGGTGGATAATTGGGTGAAGTCGATCTGTCCCACTTCTCGGAGGAGCTGGATCATTCAACTCCACTTCACCTCAGAGACTTTGCAGAGGTGGTTAGGCGAAAGGGCCTGAAGAAGCCGCAACCTGGGCGGTCCTTTCCTGCCTTTGACAATCCGCTCCACCTGGCAAACAGCTTTGCCCCACTGGAAGTGGACTGTCCGCCCCAGGAGCCGGCTCTGGTCTTTGAAACCCCGATGCCAGGCAAGTGATCAGCAACAACAGTCCCTCTACCCATGACCTGCCTTCAGCTGGCAGCCAGACAGCACCCCCTGTCCAACAGGGGACTACCTCACCACCAGACTTCTGCAACTTTGGACCACCAAGCCAACGGAGGCTCTCTCTTTCCTTTTCTTGAAAATAGATATCATTGTAATTCTGGCTTCTCACTAACGCAGACATTTTAATTATTACTGAGAGTTGGTTAAAAAAGTCTGTGACAGACTCTTGTGTGTCTCTGAATGGATATAATGTTTATAGATCTGGCGGGGGTCGGCATATTCATAAAGACAACTTGAATGTTGCTGTGTGTATTACTACCTCTGTCCACAAGCAATTCGAATGGCTTGTCCTAAATGTGGGCCTTGGTAATAATGCCCAACTAATTTATATTTATAGACCCAGGCCTTTGATACTGTCGACCATCCTAAAGGTTGTCTGAAATGGGCCTCGACCAGGTGACTTGAAAGTGGTTTGGGAACTACAGTGAGGGAAAAAAGTATTTGATCCCCAGCTGATTTTGTACGTTTGCCCACTGACAAAAAAATGATCAGTCTATATTTTAATGGTAGGTTTATTTGAACAGTGAGAGACAGAATAACAACAAAAAAATCCAGAAAAAGGCACGTGAAAAATGTTATAAATTGATTTGCATTTTAATGAGGGAAATGAGTATTTGACCCCTCTGCAAAACATGACTTAGTACTTGGTGGCAAAACCGTTGTTGGCAATCACAGAGGTCAGACGGTTCTTGTAGTTGGCCAACAGGTTTGCACACATCTCAGGAAGGATTTTGTCCCACTTCTCTTTGCAGATCTTATCCAAGTCATTAAGGTTTCTAGGTTGATGTTTGGCAACTCGAACCTTCAGCTCCCTTCATAGATTTTCTATGGGATTAAGGTCTGGAGACTGGCTAGGCCACTCCAGGACCTTAATGTGCTTCTTCTTGAGCCACTCCTTTGTTATCTTTTTGTTATCTTTGAAATCTTTCTGAATGAGAGGGGGTCAAATTCTTACTTCCCTCATTAAAATCCAAATCAATTTATAACATTTTTCACATGCGTTTTTCTGGATTTTTTTGTTGTTATTCTGTCTCTCACTGTTCAATTAACTATTTAGGGAGTGGTGGGGCACTCCCAACTCTACCCGGTGAAATGCAAGGCGCCAAATTCAAAATCCAAAAGTTGAATTATTAAACATTCATCAATATACAAGTGTTGCCTAGTCATCAAAAGCTCTGCTTCTTGGCAATATCACAGGGTATCACAGATTTCAAAAAGGCTTTACGCGACAGCACTACATTTGATTGTTTGAGGGTAGCACCTCCAAAATTGAGGTGCACCTCCAAAATAAATTCATAAACCATCACGGTTCACACAAAACATTTCACAGCAAAAACAAATCCCTTACCTTTTGAAGAACTTCTGCTGAGGGCTTCCCAAGTGTCCAACGAAGACAATCCATGGTTCTTTTGTTAGAAAAAGTAATTTATTATATCCATAAATCTCTGTTTGGTTGGTGCGTTATGTTCAGAAAATCCAACGTCGAATCGCCCATTGAAACATGAAGAGAACTCGTTCAAATATACCTATAAACTTTTCCTAAACTAATCAAATACCAGTTAAAATGCATCCTTAGCTATCCTTTTATGAATATTTGCGATAATATTTCACTCGGATGGTCACCTAAAAGTTATATAAGTAAAATAAAGTGGGGCGCGCAGCCAGACTCGCGCCCGAGAAAACTTGTTGACATCTGAGCTACCTTGGCCATTTCCTGTACCTATTCTTCCTGCTTCCTCCAATCTCTGAGGCTGTCACGTCTGCTCCCGCTCTCCCCTTCCCCTGGCGCTTGAGGGCGCCAGATTACCCTGCATCACACGTTCCTGCCATCTTCACTCACACCTGCCCTCCCTCGTCACTCGCATCAGCGTTATTGGACTCACCTGGACTCACTCATCAGTTGTTAATTTCCTTCCCTATATTTGTCTGTTCCCCAGCTCTGTTCCCCGCTTCTGCATTAGATTTGTTTTGTCTGTATTATTTTGCTGACGCTGTTTCTGTCTTGTCCGTTATTTATTAAACGTTTACTCCCGTACCTGCTTCGTCTCTCCAGCGTCATGTTCCGTGACAGAATGCAGAAGCCACCTACGAAGCATCGGGAGTACTGGCGTTCGGTGGGAATGGTGGCATTGACTCTGGGTCGCCCGATGGAACCGGGGTGCCTGGCCAGCTCGTCGGGCTTCCATGCTCTAGCTGGCTTGAGAGGTTTCCTTGCCCGGTTGGCTCGGGTGGCGCCAATCCCACTTCGGGCCTCAGCCGGATCGTCAGTTTCTGTTCGCCCAGCCTCTGTAGCGGGATCGACAGGCGTCTTGCCTCAGCCGGATTGTCAGGCTCCCATGCCTGAGCCGGCTCGCCAGGCTCCCACGCTCCTGCTGGTTCGCCGGGCTTCCACGCCCAAACCAGCTTGCCCGGTGCCCAAGTCTCGGCCGGTTCGCCCAGGTGGGACGCCGGGTGGCGTCCCAAGAGGGAGGGTACTGTCACGCCTGCTCCCGCTCTCCTTCCTTCCTGGCGCTTGAGGGCGCCAGATTACCCTGCATCACACGTTCCTGCCATCTTCACTCACACCTGCCCTCCTCGTCACTCGCATCAGCGTTATTGGACTCACCTGGACTCACTCATCAGTTGTTAATTTCCTTCCCTATATTTGTCTGTTCCCCAGCTCTGTTCCCCGCTTCTGCATTAGATTTGTTTTGTCTGTATTATTTTGCTGACGCTGTTTCTGTCTTGTCCGTTATTTATTAAACGTTTACTCCCCGTACCTGCTTCGTCTCTCCAGCGTCATGTTCCGTGACAGAGGCTTTATATATAGATTGTTGACATCTAGTGGAAGCCATAGGTACAGAAATCTCGGAGCTGCTTGCCATAGAACTTAATAGGGAGACTGTGAAACAGAGTCAATGTGACAAAAAAAAAGTAATTCCGGATAGATTATTCTCGGGTTTTCGCCTGCTATTTCTGTTCTTTTACACTCACAGACATTATGTTAACACTTTTAAAAACTTCAGAGTGTTTCCTATCCAATAGTACTAATTATGTGCATATCCTATTTTCTGGGCCTGAGTGGGAGACATTTTACTTTGGGCACGCCAGACTCTCCAAAACCGTCACCTCGGGAACCGCTCACTAAGAAGATAAACCTACCATTAAAATTATAGACTGATCATTTCTTTGTCAATGGGCAAACGTACAAACTCAGCAGGGGATCAAATACTTTTTTCCCTCACTGTATCTGTCAGTCCAGACACAATTTGTGCTTTCTGATGTCAAGGTACCTCGAAATTACTAAAGATGTCCCACAGGGCTTGATTCTTGGACCTGTTCTCTTTACTACAGTGCATTCAGAAAGTCTTCAGACCCCACATTTTTTACGTTACAGCCTTATGCTAAAGTGGATTAAATAAAAAATGTCCTCATTAATCTACACACAATACAACATAATCACAAAGTGAAAACAGGTTTTTATAAATTTTTTCAAATTTATAAAAAAATCAACAGAAATACCTTATTTACATAAGCAAACGGTCTGAATACTTGAGACTCGAAATTTAACTCAGGTGCATCCGGTTTCCATTGGGAAAAATATTACAAAGGAAGGAAGAATGTGAAATAACAGAATTATAGTAGAGAGAATGATTTATTTCAGCTTTTATTTCTTTCATAACATTCCCAGTGGGTCAAAAGTTTACATACACTCAATTAGTATTTGGTAGCATTGCCTTTAAATTGTTTAACTTGGGTCAAACGTTTCGGGTAGCCTTCCACAAACATCCCACAATACGTTGGGTATATTTTGGCCCATTCCTCCTGACAGAGCTGGTGTAACTGAATCACATTTGTAGGCCTCCTTGCTCGCACACGCTTTTTCACTTCTGCCCACAAATTTTATATGGGATTGAGGTCAGGGCTTTGTGATGGCGACTCCAATACCTTGACTTTGTTGTCCTTAAGCCATTTTGCCACAACTTTGGAAGTATGCTTGGGGTCATTGTCCATTTGGAAGACACATTTGCAACCAAGCTTTAACTTCCTGACTGATGTCTTGAGATGTTGCCTCAATATATCCACATAATTTTCCTACCTCATGATGCCATCTATTTTGTGAAGTGCACCAGTCCCTCCTGCAGCAAAGCACCCCCACAACATGATGCTGCCACCCCCGTAATTCACGGATGGGATGGTGTTTTTTCGGCTTGCAAGCCTCCCCCTTTTTCCTCCAAAAATAACGATGGTCATTATGGCCAAACAGTTTTATTTTTGTTTCATCAGACCAGAGGAAATTTCTCCAAAATGTGTGATCTTTGTCCATATTTGCAGTTGCAAACCGTAGTCTGGCTTTTTTATGGCGGTTTTGGAGCATGGCTTCTTCCTTGCTGAGCAGCCTTTCGATATAGGACTCGTTTTACTGTGGATATAGATACTTTTGTACATGTTTCCTTCAGCATCTTCACAATGTCCGTTGCTGCTGTTCTGGGATTGATTTGCACTTTTCGCACCAAAGTTCGTTCATCTCTAGGAGACAGAACGAGTCTCCTTCCTGAGCGGTATGACGGCTGCGTGGTCCCATGGTGTTTATACTTGCGTACTATTGTTTGTACAGATGAACGTGGTACCTTCAGGCATTTGGAAATTGCTCCCAAGGATGAACAGACTTGTGGAGGTCTACAATTTTTTTCTGAGGTCTTGGCTGATTTCTTTTTTTATTACCCCATGATGTCTATCAAAGAGGCACTGAGTTTGAAGGTAGGCCTTGAAATACATCCACAGGTACACCTCCAATTGACTCAAATTATGTCAATTAGCCTATCAGAAGCTTCTAAAGTCATGACATCATTTTGGGGAATTTTCCAAGCTATTTAAAAAGCACAGTCAACTTAGTGTATGAAAACTTCTGACCCACTGGAATTGTGATACAGTGAATTATAAGTGACATAATCTGTCTGTAAACAATTGTTGGAAAAATGTCTTGTGTCATGCACAAAGTAGATGTCCTAACAGACTTGCCAAAACTATAGATTGTTAACAAGAAATTTGTGGAGTGGTTGAAAAACAAATTTTAATGACTCCAATAGCCTCGTTATTGTTATGTAATTTTATTGTCTTTTTATTTTATATTTTACTTTAATTTAATTTAAATAGTGAATATTTTCTTAAATCTGTTTCTTGAAATCCATTGTCGGTAAGGGTCTTGTAAGTAAGCATTTCACTGTAAGGTCTACATTTGTTGTATGTGACAAATAGCATTTTAATTCAATTCAAAATTGATTAAATAAATAAAAAATCTCATCCATCTACACACAATACCCCATAACGATAAAGTTAAAACATGTTTTTAGGAATTGTTGCACATTTATTGAAAATGAAATACAGAAATAATTAGTTTACATAAATATTCACACCCCTGAGTCAGTAAATGTTAGAATCACCTTTGACCGCGATTATGTGACAGGACCCAGAAGCAGAGAAGAGAACCAGACGAGGAACAGCATAAATACTTTACTGGGAAAAGGTCCAACAGTAGGTACAAAGTAAAACAAACACTATGACACAATAACTACTCAGGAGTCAAACGGACAGAAAACAAATCAAGCTTCTGCAAAGCGTAACAGAAAACACACCTCTAAAAGAAATTCATAATTAGTAACTGAAAAAAACAGTGTCATTATAGTCTCTAGGGCGGTCTCTGCTGGCCTCTGGTGACAGGTGGAACCATGACAGATTACAGCTGTGTCTTTCTGGGTAAGTCTCGAAGAGCTTTGCAAACCTGGATTGTACAATATTTGCCCATTATTCTTTTAAAAATTATTTAAGGTCTGTGAAATTGGATGTTGATCATTTCTAGACTAACATTTTAAAGTCTTTCCATTGATTTTCAAGCAGATTTAAGTCAAAACTATAACTCTGCCATTTAGGAACGTTCACTGTCTTCTTGGTAAGCAACTCCAGTGTAGACTTGGCCTTGTGTTTCAGGTTATTGTCCTGCTGAAAGGTGAATTCCTCTCCCAGTGTCTGGTGGAAAGCAGACTGAACCAGGTTTTCCTCTAGAATCTTTCCTGTGCTTTGCTCCATTCTGTTTCTGAGGTAGTCATTCAAAAATCATGTTAAACACTTTTATTGAGTGAGTCCTTGCAACTTATTATGTGATTTGTTAATACAATGTTTATTCCTGAACTTATTTCTTATTTAGGCTTGCCATAACAAAGGGGTTGAACACTTATTGACTCAGATTTTTATATTTAATTAATTTGTTAAAAAATTAAAAAAAATAAAAAAACAGAATTCCACTTTGACATTATGAGGTATTGTAGGCCAGTGACCAAAAAAATCTAATTTGAATCAATTTTAAATTCGGCTATGAAACAACAACACTTCGAAAAAGTTAAGGGATGTGAATAGAAATAGGAATTAGTATATAAATACAAGAATTCCTATAATACCCCTCAATATTCTATAGTTACAACTTGTTAGGGTATTTTGGTTGCTATAACATTAGGTTTGAAGTGACTTTCAGGATTTGGGCATGAAGAACCCTGCCATAGGCCCTGTCAATTGTTTCACTAGCAGTGATGCTAATGCTGGCTGTGGGTTAATCCATTGATTCACCGGTGCATCCATCTAAGTAACATAATATAAAAATCCAGATCAATATCCATAAATTTAAGCTAGACAAATTCGTTTTTTTTCATGGGCTGCGTCTCAATCCACCACATCCGCCTATGGCGGCCTTCTGCATGTGCGCTTGAAGGTGGCCGAGCTACAGTGGTTTTTGTCAGACCATGAGATGTCCCAAAAAGCTGTCTTCTCACGAAAACATCTGTAGCGTCCTATGGAAAGGAGAGGGGAGACTCTCGCGAACACGATGGGGTTCTCCGTTTTGCTCTCGTGACTTGTGTCACATGACTCGTCTGAAGGTAGTCCATACAAACAAATAGAAGTATGTAGGTAGTTTTGTGCCCCCCCAAAAATGAGTTAAATATGTGACTCATTTCAGGAAAGTATGCTATGTGTTTCACGTCCCTACATCACAGGAGTGGCATTTGAACATGTACATATTTTTTAAATCAAAATGCATTTTTTGGCAGAAATTACTTCTGAAACGTGAACTTTCATGTGCCTTAATAACAAATGTGTATGCCAACAAACTCGTATGATATCTGTAAATATGAATACAATTGTTAAATTACGAGCCTCATTGGTTTAACCACAGAAAAAGACAGGAACTTTCCCACTTGCCATGATTGGCTGAGATAATGGATGGGCTGGACATGCTGAGAGATGAGTAAGGGATTCCTCACCATTCTCATGATCATTGCAACTCCACGAGGTGAGATATTGCATGGAGCCCCAGGCCGAGGGAGATTGACAGTTCTTTTGGGTTTCTTCCATTTGCGAATAATCGCACCAACTGTTGTCACCTTCTCACCAAGCTGCTTGGCGATGGTCTTGTAGCCCATTCCAGCCTTGTGTAGGTCTACAATCTTGTCCCTGACATCCTTGGAGAGCTCTTTGGTCTTGGCCATGGTGGAGAGTTTGGAATCTGATTGATTGATTGCTTCTGTGGACAGGTGTCTTTTATACAGGTAACAAACTGAGATTAGGAGCACTCCCTTTAAGATTGTGCTCCTAATCTCAGCTCGATACCTGTATAAAAGAAACCTGGGAGCCAAAAATCTTTCTGATTGAGAGGGGGTCAAATACTTATTTCCCTCATTAAAATGCAAATCAATTTCTAACATTTTTCACATGCGTTTTTCTGGATTTTTTTGTTGTTATTCTGTCTCTCACTGTTCAAATAAACCTACCATTAAAATTATAGACTGATAATTTCTTTGTCAGTGGGCAAACGTACAAAATCAGCATGGGATCAAATAATTTTTTCCCTCACTGTATGTAGTGTCATTCCCAACAAGACTCAAGGCTGTAATCGCTGCCAAAGGTGCTTCAACAAAATAATGAGTAAAGGATCTGAATACTTTTGTATATGTATTATTTCCGTTTTAATGTTTTTATAAATTTGCACAATTTTTTTTTTAAATGTTTTTGCTTTGTCCTTTGGGGTATTGTGTGTAGATTGGTGAGGGGGAAAAAAACAATTGAATCCATTGCCTGTAACCTAACAAAATGTGGAAAAATTCAAGGGGTCTGAATACTTTCCAAAGGCACTCCACATTTTGCAGACTTTGGAGCAGTAAGCTTACTAAACATGCTTACTTGTGTTGATTTTAAATATAGTAAATACCTATTAGGCATACCATGATTGACACACTAATTAAACAACAATCAAACATTGGTCGAACATACAATAGTGTAGTAGGGTATTCACAGGGAGTAAAAAACGATACTTATAAGAACATATTTCTAATGGTAAAATGAACATAAGGGAGTATATTGGTACTTTAATAATCTCCAAGGGTAAAATCATGTGATTAGGGGGTTTAGTAACCAAAAAAGGGAGTGAACCACTGAGCTAATGGACCAGGGTTGGTATGTCATGCTAGTAGTTCTGTTGTTGGTGCAGGATGCTTTGTTATCCAAAGGGTGTTGGTGGAGTTGGGTGTGTGAGAGGAGGGAGAAAATCACAAATAAAGAAAAAAGAGAATCTGTAATTAAACAGTTATTATTACTTAAACTGTTATTATTACTTCACGTCTGATTAGGTCAGGAAGTGTTTCTCATAACAATGTTCTGCTAAATTATTATTATCATTATTAGAGTAGGCTAGGTTACTGGGCTAAGCAGTGTTCTCTTCCAGGTGCCCCTCCATAGTTGGTGTGAAGAAGATTGTGACACCGCAGTATGGAATGCTGCCTGTACTCAGATCAAAGGACTCACAGCTGCCCTCAACCCCAAACACCTCTATGTGAGGTGGAGAGACAGAGAACCTACCCCAGTCTGTTACCTATAAACCTGTTGACCCTGGACCCTGCCTAGCACTACTTTAAATCACTACCTGGGGTGTGTTTCAATGATCGTCTTCCTCACGAAGTGTGCACTTGTTCACTACTCAACACAAATTTAAAGGCATTGGATTCATGGTGTTGGCATGGACCAGAGGGAGTTTCCGTATTTCAATCAAATCCATGAAGGGAAGTGAAAAACGCAGTTGCAGCAGGTTGCTTGTGCAGTGCTTCTTCCAAACTGAGTTTACCTTCAGCAAAACCCAACCTCCATCTTTTATAACATGTTGGTATGAAGTGCTTTGCAACATGTGTCTATGTGTGTTATTGTGTGATATAATTGTGTTTATAAATCATGTAGTTTGAATCCTGGAAGCTGATTGGCTAAAACAACATTCCATCCGTGTATATATCAGACGATATAGGACGGGTGCGACACAAAAATACTTGTTTACTGTTCTATATGAAGTATCACCAGCATGTTCTTGATATACCAAATGACAAGAGAAAAGCAAAAAGGATAGCATTTGGCTTGCAATAGCAGGGGTCTGTATAAACCTTTCTGTCTGTCTCTCCGGCCTCGGCAACAATGTTGCAATTTAGAAATGCGACCTCCTCTGTACCATAGAGCGTGAACGGTGTACTGGCGAGACTGTAACCTTTTAGAGCATGGCGAAATCATGCATCAGCATCATTATTTTGGATATAGAGTACCAGTCAAAGGTTTGGACACACCTACTCATTCAAGGGTTTTTCTTTATTTTTACTATTTTCTACATTGTAGAATAATAGTGAAGACATCAAAACTATTAAATAACACATATGGAATCATGTAGTAACCAACAAAGTGTTAAACAAATCAAAATATATTTTATATTTGAGATTCTTCAAAGTAGTCACCCCTTGCCTTGATGACAGCTTTGCACACTCTTGGCATTCTCTCAACCAGCCTCATGAGGTTGTCACCTGGAATGCATTTCAATTAACAGGTGTGTCTTGTTAAAAGTTCATTTGAGGAATTTATTTTCTTCTTAATGCGTTTGAGACAATCAGTTGTGTTATGACAAGGTAGGGGTTGTATACAGAAGATAGCTCGACTTGGTAAAAGACCAAGTCTATATTATGGAAAGAACAGCTCAAATAAGCAAAAGGAAGCTACAGTCTATCTTTACTTTAAGACATGAAGGTCAGTCAATCCGGGAAATGTTAAGAACTTTGACATTTCTTCAAGTGCAGTCGCAAAAACCATCAAGCTCAATGATGAAACTAGCTCTCATGAGGGCCGCCACTGGAAAGGCAGACCCAGAGTTACCTCTACTGCAGAGGATAAGTTCATTAGCGTTACCAGCCACAGAAATTGCAGCCCAAGTAAATGCTTCACAGAGTTCAAGTAACAGACACATCTCAACATCAACTGTGCGAATCAGGCCTTCATGGTCGAATTGCTGCAAAGAAACCACTACTAAAAGGACACCAATAAGAAGAAGAGACTTGCTTGGGCCAAGAAACACGAACATTAGACCGGTGGAAATCTGTCCTTTGGTCTGAGTCCAAATTTGTGAGACGCAGAGTAGGTGAACGGATGATCTCCACATGTGTGGTTCCCACCATGAAGCATGGAGGAGGAGGTGTGACGATGTGGGGGTGGTTTGCTGGTGACACTGTCTGTGATTAATTTTGAATTCAAGGCACAGTTAACCAGCATGGCTACCACAGCATTCTGCAGTTATACGACATCCCATCTAGTTTGAGCTTAGTGGGACTATAATTTGTGTTTCAAGAGGACAATGACCCAAAACACACCTCCAGGCTGTGTAAGGGCTATTTGATCAAGGAGAGTGATGGAGTGCTGCATCAGATGAAATGGCCTCCATAATCACACAACCTCAACCCAATTGAGATGGTTTGGGATGAGTTGGACCACAGCGTAAAGGAAAAGAAGCCAACAAGTGCTCAGCATATGTGAGAACTCCTTCAAGACTGTTGGAAAAGCATTCCAGGTGAAGCTGGTTGAGAAAATGTCAAGAGTGTGCAAAGCTGTCATCAAGGCAAGGGGTGGCTACTTTGAAGAATCTCAAATATAAAATATATATTTTTTGTTACTGTCACGATCTTCAAAGACGGACCAAGGCGCAGCGTGCCGGGTTGAGTAAAACATATTTATTCAGTTAAACTCACCAAAACAAAAGGACGAACACAACGATCGTGACTCAACGTGTAGCGCACAACAGCAACTATCACACTGAACATAAACAATATCCCACACACAGGTGGGGGACTAAACAACCTAAATAGGATTCCCAATTAGAGACAATGACTAACAGCTGCCTCTAATTGGGAACCCAAACCAAACCAACATAGAAAATATAACATAGAACAAACACACACACCTGCTCACGTCCTGACCAAAACCACCATAGAGCAGCCAAAAGGGCTATCTATGGCCAGGACGTGACAGTACCCAAAGGCGCGGACTCCGACCGCAACCAAAAGTCACTGGGAGGGTCTCTCGGTGGGTCCTGCGCCTTTGGCGGCGGTTCGATGCGGGTCGTACCGGCCCGAGAAGACGCACTGGAGGCCGATGCGTGGAGCAAGAACAGTACGTACCAGGCTGGGACGACATCTTAGAGGCCTGGTGCGTGGAGCAGGGACAGGACGTGCCGGTCTCTCGATGCGCACAGGGGACCTGATGCGTGGAGCAGGAACAGGACGTGCCGGGCTCTGCAGATGCACAGGGAGCCTGGTGCGTGGAGCAGGGACAGGACGTGCCGGGCCCTCGATGCGCTCAGGGGACCTGATGCGTGGAGCAGGGACAGGACGTGCCGGGCTCGATGCGCACAGGGGACCTGATGTGTGGAGGGACCTGATGCGTGGAGCAGGGACCGGACGTGCCGGGCCCTCGATGCGCACAGGGGACCTGATGCGTGGAGCAGGGACAGGACGTGCCGGGCTCTCGATGCGCACAGGGGACCTGATGTGTGGAGGGGACCTGATGCGTGGAGCAGGGACAGGACGTGCCGGGCTCTCGATGCGCACAGTGGACCTGATGTGTGGAGCAGGGACAGGACGTGCCGGTCTCTCGATGCGCACAGGGGACCTGAGTGGGGCGTGAAGCTCTGCAGACAAACAGAGCCTGGTGCGTGGAGCAGGAACAGGCTGTGCTGGGCTCGCGATGCACAGGGTGACCTGGTGCGGGAAGCAGGAACAGGCTGTTCTGGGCTCGCGTCATATGGGTTCTGTGCGGAGCAGGCTGTGCTGGGCTCGCGATGCGCTGGGGACCTGATGCGTGAAGCAGGAACAGGCTGTGCTGGGCTCGCGATCGCGCAGGGGATTCTGGTGCGGGGAGCAGGAACAGGCCGTGCTGGGCTCGCGATGCGCACTGGGATTCTAGTGCGTGGAGCAGGTACAGGCCGTGCTGGGCTCGCGATGCGCACTGGGAACCTGGTGCGGGGAGCAGGAACAGGCCGTGCTGGGCTCGCAATGCGCACACGGGGCCTGATGCGTGGAGCGGGAACAGGACGTGCCGGGCTCTGCAGACAAACAGGGAGCCTGGTGCGTGGAGCAGGAACAGGCTGTGCTGGGCTCGCGATGCGCACAGGTGACCTGGTGCGGGAAGCAGGAACAGGCTGTTCTGGGCTCGCGATGCGCATATGGGTTCTGGTGCGGGGAGCAGGAACAGGCCGTGCTGGGCTCGCGATGCGCACTAGGATTCTAGTGCGTGGAGCAGGTACAGGCCGTGCTGGGCTCGCGATGCGCACTGGGAACCTGGTGCGAGGAGCAGGAACAGGCCGTGCTGGGCTCGCAATGCGCACACGGGGCCTGATGCGTGGAGCAGGGACAGTCTGTACCGGTCTCTGAACAAGCACAGGAGACACCGTGCGCTTCACTACAAGACCCGGTGCCTGACCAGTGCCACGCTCACTCCGGTAAGCATGGGGAGTTGGCTCAGGTCTCCAACCTGAACCAGCCAACCTCCCCGTCTGCCCCAATTTTTTGGGGGCTGCCTCTCGGGCTTCCTCGCCAGCCGTGTTCCCGCAGATACTTCTCCTCATAGAAGCACCGCTCTGCCGTTGCTGCTTCCATCTCCTCCCTGGGACAGCGATACTCCCCAGCCTTCCTCCAGGGTCCTTCTCCAGCCAGGAATTCCTCCCATGTCCAGCACTCCCGGTTATCTCGCTGCTTGGTCCTTGTTTGTTGGGTTATTCTGTCACGGTTCTCTGGTGGAGCGGACCAAGACGCAGTGAGGTTTCCAGTATACATACCTTAATTAAATGCAAACTGGCAAAAAACAATAAACAACGAACGAACCGTCACGCAGGTGTGGCACACACAGGTACACACACAAATGCGAACAATAACCCACAAGGCAAGTGGGGCAGGGAATCAACTTAAATAGGATTCCCAATTAGAGACAACGACTAACAGCTGCCTCTAATTGGGAACCCAAACCAACCAACATAGAAATATAAACATAGAACATTAACACACCCCTGATCACGTCCTGACCAAAAACACCAATGAGCAGCCAAAAGGGCTATCTATGGCCAGGACGTGACAATATTTTAGAATAAGGCTGTAACGTAACAAAATGTGGAAAAAGGGAAGGGGTCTGAATACTTTCCAAATGCACTGTATACCCTAATCTGACTTTGCAGGTCATGTTGTTCTTCACATTACAGTTTCTGGTAAACACATTATATCAAATAAAATCTATGTTTATTTGTGACTCGTTTTAGGAAACTGATTTCATCTTCAAACTAAGGGAAAGCATGGCATTTCAAGTTAAAGCATATTGTTAGCTAGCTGGCTAATTTTATCTTGCTTGCTCGCTAGCTAACGTTGTGTATGATCAGTAATTGTTATTTGTTTGCATTGTTAGTTAAAGCCTATTGTTAGCTAGCTAGCTAACATTGAACTTAGATCTTTAGCTACCTGCAGGTTCATGCATGGTGGCAAGCTATGACAATTCGTTTGTATTGCTAGTAATTTGGGTTGGGATTATTGCTGAGTTCAAGACTACTGGGAACTCGAAAAACAGTTTTGAACGGTCATCCAACTCTGCTCTGAATTTCCGACCTGAAGATCACTGACGTTATGATTTGACCTAGTTTTTTTTCAAAGTTCCCAGTTGTCTTTAAGCACCATTAGGTTCATTGTCTAAAGAAAAGATTCCACTTGTGGCTGGGGTGGTTATAGCATTTCTTTAACATGACCAACCAAGTTAGACAAGTCTGTCCGGATACGAATCATCTAATAATGATAAAATATCTATACAATATTTATCTGGACACTTTCTATTTTTGATATTGCTACTATGCAACTATGCAAGTAACCATTTCACTGTACAGTTTGCACCTTCTGTATCCTGTGCATGTGACAAATAAACATATATTTTATTTGATATAGTGTGTGTTTCCCAGAGACGGTAATGTGAAGAACAACATGACCTGCACCAACGTCAGATTAGGATATAGGCCAAGGACTAAGATGAAGTGTATATTAGCTTCTGCTTTCATCGCTTTTAGTCTTTAAATCTGTGGTTGTTTACTACACTACCTTACTCACTCTGTTTAGCACATAGCCTCACATGTGTGGGGCTAAAGCTTAAGAGGGTGTGAACGATGCTGAATGGGTGTAGTCAAAGAAGAACTCTCCAGTAGGTGCACCAAATTATTCAAGGAACATTTTCTCAAATGTGGTGTTACAAGTTTTTTCAACTGTCAAAGCAGAATTACTTTCCCATTGTTCCTTAACTGCAATGTATGATATACAATTTTCTACGTCTGAGTCTCTACTTTTATCCAATATAAAAAAACACAATTTAAAATGTTGCTACATAGGACCGGATTGAGCCGGTTGGTCAGAAATATTACTTTACTTTGTATTACTATAAAATTATGTAATTTCCAATTTGTTGGGAGCATACAATATACACTATATATACAAAAGTATATGGACACACCTTAAAATTAGTGGATTTGGCTATTTCAGCCAAAGCAACAGTATAAAATCGAGCAAACAGCTATGCAACCACCAGAGACAAACATGTAGTGTATCTCAGTATTTGAATTATCATTATTGCTCATCTTTATCAAGAGTGTCAATACTTTTGGTCCCCACTATAGCTTCCAATCATTTCTCACACTCATCCATTCCCCCTCAGCAACACACACTGACGCACATTGAATGGTTGAACAAGGAGGCCTCCCTTGGCCAGTTGTTGCTTCACAGTGCCAGGGCTAAATTTAGCCATGTGTCACATTTCAGGCATCATTTAAAGGGCATTAACATTTACAGTATTGTGCCTGAAATGTACTAGGAGTGAAATCTGATGAGACAGACACAAATCCAGTTTATTGGTAGGTTGACAACAAATCTGGATGGTGGTGTGTAGTGTAATAAATAAGCCTTGGACAAGTAAACCTTGTCTGAGCCAGAATGGCCATAGAGCAGGAGCCTATCTAGTGTGAGGCTGCTTGATGTACAAATATACACCCTGGACAGGACACTATCCACTGTGCACAAACTGGTTGTATCAAAGTTCTTTAAACCTAATTTGTCAACGTATTGTGCCGTGAAATCTATGTGGAAAATACATTGGATTTACAAAACAATCTGGGATGAAATTTCGTTATAACCAATTTTCAACATAGACAAACATTGTCTCGATAGCGGGACAACTTCCGGTGAAACTGGAGGGCGCGCAATTAAAATAAATAATCATAAAAATTATGGATATTAAACATTTCTGTACATACAAGTGTCTTATATCGGTTAAAAGCTTAAATTGTTGTTAATCTAACTGCACTGTCCGATTTACAGTAGGCTTTACAGCGAAAGCATGCCATGCGAATGTTTGAGGACGGCCCCCCACATAAAAATATTTTTCCACCAGCACAGGTTTCAGAAATTCACAAATAGAGATTAAATATTCACTTACTTTTGAAAATCTTCCTCTGATTTGTCATCCAAAGGGTCCCAGCTACAACATGTAGTGTCATTTTGTTAGATAATATAATAGATTATATCTCAAAAAGTCTGCTTAGTTGGTGCCATCGATTTGAGTAATCCACTCGTTCAACATGCAGAGAAAGGAATTCAAAAAGCTACCGCTAAACTTTGTTAACCTCTCCGGGCTAGGGGGCAGTGTTCGGAAGTTCGGAGAGTCTGGCATGTCCAAAGTAAAATGTTCAAAAGAGGCAGTTCTGCCAGGCTGGCACACTCTCTGACCTCATTCAAGGGGGTTTATATAACTGTGCACAGTTATAAAAACAATTTCCTCTTATAGTTTCTAAAATCACATCCCTCTCTTAACAAAAATACTTTCATAATTTTTCATATAGCATGCACAATGCAGAGGATGGAAACTTTGTACATGTAGTGTGTATACTTTTCAACACTTTTAATGATATCACAAAATTACACACAATATGACATTACTGTTCTTTAGACCGCTTTTGACCATTCCTCATGTTCTAATGTATGTTAGAATTATTGTTCCAGTATTCGCTTTAGAACGTGTTTGCGTTTCGGCGGGTAAAAGTCTGTGAAACAAAGGCATATTCCTCTGGTGAACATTGGAGAGGGAGATGCTGAATGTTCTGTCCTTGATTAATAACAGGGTGTGAGGTGTTAACCCTCACCAGTTCCCTCCTCCCTCACTCTACGGGTAAGAAGGGGTCTGGTTGAAGTTATTTATTGCAAAGCTGATCTGACCTATTTGGATCCTCACAGGACAGTCATGACAAATATAATAGTTTTTCTTAATGGTATTTTTAACCAAGCTGTGATTTACTTTGAAGTCCAAAGTGTATAAATATAGTTGAAACCAGTCATTAACAGATGTGGTGGCGTATCAGAAATATTGAAATGCCATTGAGGTTGTGAGTTCAAAGTCAAGTTTCTCGTCAAGGCCTATCCTATTTAATTATTGCTGTACATATACTATTCTTCAGATGTTCTACATGTTCTATCCATATACTGTCCATTTTGTCTATATATCCCATCACATTATATATCAAATCAAATCACATTTTATTTGTCACATGCACCAAAACTAGGCAAGTCAGTTAAGAACAAATTCTTATTTACAATGACTGCCTACCCCGGCCAAATTCGGACGACGCTGGGCCAATTGTGCGCTGCCCTTTGGGACTCTCAATCACGTCCGGATGTGATTCAGCCTGGATTTGAACCAGAGACTGAAGTGACACCTCTTGCACTGAGATGCAGTGATTTAGACTGCTGCACCACTTGGGAGCCCAAATACAACAGTTGTAGACCTTAAGGGAAATGCTTACAAGCCCCTAACCAACTAAACAGTTCAAGAAATAGAGTTAACAAAATATTTACTAAATTTACTAAAGTAAAAATAAAATAAAAAGTAACACAATGAAATAACAATAATGTGGCTACATACAGGGGGTACTGGTACCTAATCTATGTGCGGATTTAAGGTTAGTTGAGGTAATTTGTACATGTAGGTAGTGACTATGCATAGATAAAAAAAAACAGCGAGTAGAAGCAGTGTAAAAACAAGGGGGGTCAATGTAAATAGTCCGGGTGGCCATTTGATTAATTGTTGATGCAACCGGTCAGGATGCTCTCGATTGTGCAGCTGTAGAACCTTTTGAGGATCTGGGGACCCATGGCAATTTTTTTTCAGTCTCCTGAGGGGGAAAAGGTGTTGTTGTTCCCTTCTTCTTCTGACCTGTCTTGGTGTGTTTGGAACATGATCGATGGTTGGTGATGTAGACACCAAAGAACTTGAAACTCTCGACCCACTTCACAAAGCCCCATCAATGTTACTGGGGGCCTGTTCGAGGGAGAGGCTGTTGTCCTGGCACCACACTGCCAGGTCTCTGACCTCCTCTCTATAGGCTGTCTCATCGTTGTTGGTGATCAGGCCTACCACTGTTGTGTCGTCAGCAAACTTAATGATGGTGTTGGAGACGTGCTTGGTCACGCAGTAGTGGGTGAACAGGGAGTACATATGGCATCATGTAGTAACGAAAAAAGTGTTAAACAAATTCTTCAAAGTAGCCACCCTTTGCCTTGATGTCAGCTTTGCACACTCTTGGCATTCTCTCAACCAGCTTCACCTGGAATGCTTTTTGAAAAATCTTGAAGGAGTTCCCATATTCTGAGCACTTGTTGGCTGCTTTTCCTTCACTCTGCGGTCCAACTCATCCCAAACCATCTCAATTGGGTTGAGGTCGGGTGATTGTGGAGGCAAGGTCATCTGATGCGGCACTCCATCAATATCCTTATTGGTCAAATAGCCCTTACACAGCCTGGAGGTGTGTTGGGTCATTGTTCTGTTGAAAATAAATCACTGACAGTGTCACCAGCAAAGCACCCCCACATCATCACACCTCCTCCTCCATGCTTCACGGTGGGAACTACACATGCAGAGATCATCTGTTCACCTACTCTGCACCTCACAAAGAGACGGCGGTTGGAACCAAATATCACACATTTGGACTCATTAGACCACAGGACAGAGTTCCACCAGTCTAATGTTTATTGCTCGTGTTTTTTGACCTAAGCAATTCATTTTATATTTTTGGTGTCCTTTAGTAGTGGTTTCTTTGCAGCAATTCAACCACGAAGGCCTGATTCATAGTCTTCTCTGAACAGTTGATGTAGTGATGTTGGTATGTGTCTGTTACTTGAACTCTGTGAAGAATTAATTTGGGCTGCAATTTCTGAGGCTGGTAACTCTACTGACCTTATCCTCTGCAGCAGAGGTAACTCTGGGTCTTCCTTTCCTGTGGCGGTTTGACTGACCTTCATGTCTTAAAGTAATGATGGACTGTCGTTTCTCTTTGATTATTTGAGCCATTCTTGCCATAATATGGACTTTTGACTTTTACAAAATTGGGCTATCTTCTGTATACCACACCTACCTTGTCATAACACTACTGATTCGCTCAAAACTCCATCCAAAAACAATATTTTGTTATTTGTTCCATTAGTACATTGTTGATATAGTTAACTTACAAACATAAATACAGACAGTCATGCATTTTGCATCATGCGATGTTGAGTTTTGCATCATATGATGCAAAATACATATCGGTACCATTTTTGGACTCTTTTGTTTGACTTGACAAGGGAATAAAAACCCCCAACCTTCCAATCTCAGGATGGACAAGGCCATTGAGTTGTAAAATGCTCAGCGGTGAAAAAATGTATGGTGTGTGTGTGTGTGTGGACTGTATGAGGGAGAGGGCAAGTAATGTGGCAAGGAAGCAGTAGTGGGTTTGGTACGTACGTGTGTGTACGTGTGTGTACGTGTGTGTGCGTGTGTGTGTGTGTGTGTGTGTGTGTGTGTGTGTGTGTGTGTGTGTGTGTGTGTGTGTGTGTGTGTGTGTGTGTGTGTGAGAGAGAGAGGATTACCCCGTCTTTATTGACTTCGTAGTAATCTAGCTTGAAAAGAACAAACATATATATATATATGGTCCCCAATTAGAGGTAACGACAATCAGCTGCCTCTAATTGGGAACCATCAAAACCAAAGATAGAAATACAACAACCTAGAACCAAAAACCCCTCCTGTCCAAAACACAAATGATTAGCCATCCGGCTATCCCAGGCCAGGACGTGACAGCCTCAAACCACAAGGCACTACAGAGAGTAGTGCGTACGGCCCAGTACATCACTGGGGCCAAGCTTCCTACCATCCAGGACCTCTATACCAGGCGGTGTCAGAGGGAGGCCCTAAAAATTGTCAAAGACTCCAGCCACCCTAGTCATAGACTGTTCTCTCTGCTACCGCATGGCAAGCGGTACCGGAGCGCCAAGTCTAGGCCCAAGAGGCTTCTAACAGCTTCTACCCCCAAGCCGTAAGACTCCTGAACATCTAATCAAATGGCTACCCAGACTATTTGCATCCCCCCTCTTTTACACTGCTGCTACTCTCTGTTATTATCTATGCATAGTCACTTTAATTACTCTACCTACATGTACATATTACCTCAATTACCTCGACTAACCAGTGCTCCTGCACATTGACTCTGTACCGGTACCCCGTTTATAGCCTGCTAATGTTCTTTTACTGCTGCTCTTTAATTATTTGTTACTTTTATTACAAGCTTATTTCTTAAAACCTCTGGCCACAAATTTGTTTACATCCCCGTTAGTGAGCATTTCTCCTTTGCCAAGATAATCCAGCCACCTGACAGGTGTGGCATATCAAGCAGCTGAGTAAACAGCATGATCATTACACAGGTGCACCTTGTGCTGGGGCCACTCTAAAATGTGCAGTTTTGTCATACAACACAATGCCACAGATGTCTCATGTTTTGAGGGAGTGTGCAATTGACATGCTGACTGCAGGAATGTCCACCAGATTTTTTGCCACAGAATTGAATGTTAATTTCTCTACCATAAGCTGCCTCCAAAATAGTTTTAGAGAATATGGCGGTAGGTCCAACCGGCCTCACAACCGCAGACCAAGTGTAACCACACCAGCCCAGGACCTCCACATCCGGCTTCTTCACCTGCGGGATTGTCTGAGACCAGCCAACCAGACAGCTGATGAAACTGAGCAATATTTCTGTCTGTAATAAAGCCCCTTTGTCATGTGAAATCCATAGATTAGGGCCTAAGGAATTTATTTCAATTGAATGATTGCCTTATATGAACTGTAACTCAGTAAAATCTTTGAAATTGTTGCATGTTACGTTTATATTTTTGTTCAGTATACATGGAACCCAAAATGGTTTTACCTGGAACCCATAAAGGTCTTTCAAATGGCTCTCTTTGGGGACAGCTGAAGAACCCTTTTAGGTTCTAGATAGCATTATCTGAGGCAACTATGAAGTAACTGATAAGAAAATTGCCACAGAAAGATAGACTCACTATATCGTGGTCTGCTAGAAGTGATATCATATAGTCTTGAATGACATACTGTTAGCTAGCTAGCTAGTGAATGGCTGGATCTGGGTTCCAAGATTATATTTTGTATTTGAGTTCAAACCTGTACAATTCCGGGGTTTATGTGCAAATATTTAGCATTTAGTAATATCCAGCCTCATATGCTCTAGTACAGTGGTTCCCAAACTGTAAGTCGGGACCCACTTGTGGGTCGCGGCAGGGGTCCAGGTCGGTCGCGGAATACATTTTTTGGTGTAACTTTATATTTTTAAGTTTTCCGTATGGAAAAAAATGATTTCAGTGTAAACTTAAACGACTAAAACTAAATAGAAAGTATGTAGAAAAGATAATGGACCAATATATTTTTTAATAGCGGCCTATTATCTTTCAGAACTTACAATCACCAAAATAAAAGGCAAGGAAATCAGGCTCTCATTGATTTTGTTATAATGTTTGAGCATAAGAACACAGAATTAGCCATGTCAAAATGCGTGCATTTGCTGGAAATTTACTTAAAAACTGCAAAATTGTCTCTCAGCTTCATGGCAAAAACGTATAGAATTTCAGAAAATTGGCTTTAAAACTCCAACATTTTCTTTCAGCTCTTTGGCAAAATGTGTACAATTGCAGGAAATGTGCCTGGACAGAATATCTTGCCCAGGGCCCGGACAGAATTCAGCCACGCAGACCACCAACTACGCCCAGTGCCACACCCTTTTGATCCAGAAAAAAACTTTGCATTGTTACAAATAAATTCATAATTATACAGTACATTTCTTATAAGAAGCCATACTCAAATCTATATCCAATTAAGTTTTTTTTTAAGAATAGGTTATTATTAATAAAACATTTACCGCTCAACCCTTTTGGTTTGCGACTCAAAAGACACCTCAATTGGTGGGTAAAGGTGCAAAAAAGCTTGGGAACACCTGCTCTAGTTTGAACAAGAAAAGTGAGGTAGATTTGAGAGTCCTTTGATTATTTCTAAATGTGTGTGTGTTATGGGGGTAAGCAGGAAGGGGCTTGTTGGGCTTCATCGGTTTCCTGAATGCTGTACGGATGGACGGGAGTGGCGACAGGATGTATCCTGCGCTGGCTGGCGTGGGGACCTCCTTAATCTGCTGGCCATGCCGCTTCCAAAGCATAAACGATTCGCGGCCTACCCTCTCCGGCACGGGAATCCTCCATCGCACTGTGGCATAATGCTACTGTTGGATGTGTGGGGGTTGGAGGAGACTCTCCTGTGACACAATTCTGTTTGTGGAGAGTGCCTTGACGGTATTGCTGCTGCTCACTGTAAGATTGCTTGCTACATTTCAAATGTTAAGTCTACTTATTTGTATGTATGTTTGTTTGTTTACTTGTTCGTTCATTTGTTCAATCATCCATTCATCCCATTCCAACGCTGTGTTCACTGTTAGCCTGGTTGTCTAGTCTGTTTATGCTTTAGCCAACTGTATTTTCTCATGGTCATGCCAATCATGACAATGTACGGCATTACAACAGTTGAAGTAGTGCCTTGAACGGCTACATTACTAACAGTATCGGACCAGGCTAGTACAGTCAATGTACTGTTCATTGTACTGTTCTTTCAAGGTTTGCCGTGTGGACGCCTGAGGTTTAGCTGAAATAGTTTAGGCTAGTAATGGATCAGTATGGACCCTGGTGACCTCTGACCTGACTTTCACTGTGCTTTTCAGTACAGTGATTTAATTGGTATAGCCCAGTGGTAACAGACCCAAAGACTTCTCTGTTGAGAGTCAAATCAAATCAAATCAAATAATTTTATTTGTCACATACACATGGTTAGCAGATGTTAATGCGAGTGTAGCGAAATGCTTGTGCTTCTAGTTCCGACCATGCAGTAGTATCTAACAAGTAATCTAACAAATTCACAACAACTACCTTATACACACAAGACTACAGGAATGAATACGAGTATGTACATATAAATATATGGATGAGCGATGGCTGACTGGCATAGGCAAGATGCAGTAGATGGTATGGAGTACAGTATATACACATATATATATGAGATGAGTAATGTAGGATATGTAAACATTATATAAATGGCATTGTTTAAAGTGGCTAGTGATACATTATTTCATCCAATTATAATTATTAAAGTGGCTAGAGATTTGGGTCGATGGCCGAACGGCATAGGCAAGATTCAGTAGATGGTTTAGAGTACAGTGTATACATTTGATATAAGTATGTCGGATATGTAAACATTATATACAAAATTGTTTAAAGTGGCTAGTGATACATTGTTACATCCAATTCCTATGTTTTAAGTGGCTAGAGATTTAAGTCAGTATGTTGGCAGCAGCCACTCAATGTTATTGATGGCTGTTTAACAGTCTGATGGCCTTGAGGTAGAAGCTGTTTTTCAGTCTCTAGTTTACCCCCATGTGATGCGTTGTGCAGTCCTCACTACCCTCTGGAGAGTATTACGGTTGTGGGCAGAGCAGTTGCCGTACCAGGCGGTGATACAGCCCGACAGGATGCTCTCGATTGTGCATCTGTAGAAGTTTGTGAGTGATTTTGGTGACAAGCCGAATTTCTTCAGCCTCCTGAGGTTGAAGAGGCGCTGTTGCGCCTTCTTCACCACGCTGTCTGTGTGGGTGGACCAATTCAGTTTGTCCGTGATGTGTACGCAGAGGAACTTAAAACTTTCCACCTTCTCCACTACTGTCCCCTCGATGTGGATAGGAGGGTGCTCCCTCTCCTGTTTCCTGAAGTCCACGATCATCTCTTTTGTTTTGTTGACATTGAGTGAGAGGTTATTTTCCTGACACCACACTCCGAGGGCCCTCACCTCCTCCCTGTAGGCCGCTTCGTCATTGTTGGTAATCAAGCCTACCACTGTAGTGTCGTCAGCAAACTTGATGATTGAGTTGGATGCGTGCTTGGCCACGCAGTCATGGGTAAACAGGGAGTACAGGAGAGGGCTGAGAACGCACCCTTGTAGTGTTGAGGATCAGCGGGGTGGAGATGTTGTTTCCTACCCTCACCACCTGGGGCTGGCCCGTCAGGAAGTCCAGGACCCAGTTGCACAGGGCTGGGTCGAGACCTAGGGTCTCGAGCTTAATGACGAGCTTGGAGGGAACTATGGTGTTAAATGCTGAGCTGTAGTCGATGAACAGCATTCTTACTTAAGTATTCCTCTTGTCCAGATGGGTTAGGGCAGTATGCAGTGTGATTGCGATTGCGTCGTCTGTGGACCTATTGGGACGGTAAGCAAATTGGAGTGGGTCCAGGGTGTCTGGCAGGATGGAGGTGATATGATCCTTGACTAATCTCTCAAAGCACTTCATGATGACGGAAGTGAGTGCTACGGGGCAATAGTCATTTAGCTCAGTTACCTTAGCTTTCTTGGGAACAGGAACAATGGTGGCCCTCTTGAAGCATGTGGGAACAGCAGACTGGGATAGGGACTGATTGAATATGTACGTAAACACACCAGCCAGCTGGTCTACGCATGCTCTGAGGACACGGCCAGGGATGCCATCTGGGCCGGCAGCCTTGCGAGGGTTAACACATTTAAATGTTTTTCTCACATTGGCTGCGGTGAAGGAGAGCCCGCAGGTTTTGGTAGCAGGCCGTGTCGGTGGCACTGTATTGTCCTCAAAGCGAGCAAAGAAGTTGTTTAGTTTGTCTGGGAGCAGGACGTCATGGTCCACAACGGGGCTGGTTTTCTTTTAGTAGTCCATGATTGACTGTAGACCCTGCCACATTCCTCTTGTATCTGAGCCGTTGAATTGTGACTCTACTTTGTCTCTATATTGACGCTTAGCTTGTTTGATTGCCTTGCGGAGGGAATAGCTACACTGTTTGTATTCAGTCATGTTTCCGGTAGCCTTACCCTGGTTAAAAGCAGTGGTTCGCGCTTTCAGTTTTGCGCGAATGCTGCCATCAATCCACGGTTTCTGGTTGGGGAAGGTTTTAATATTTGCTATGGGTACAACATCACCAATGCACTTGCTAATAAACTTGCTCACCGAATCAGCGTATACATCAATGTTGTTGTCAGATGCTATCCGGAACATATCCCAGTCCACGTGCTCGAAGCAATCTTGCAGCATGGAATCGGATTGGTCGGACCAGCGTTGAACAGACCTGAGAACGGGCACTTCCTGTTTTAGTTTCTGTTTGTAGGCTGGGAGCAACAAAATGAAGTCATGGTCAGACTTGCCAAAAGGAGGGCGGAAAATAGCCTTGTATGCATCACGGAAGTTGGAATAACAATGATCCAGGATTTTACCAGCCCAGGTGGCACATTCGATATGCTGGTAAAATTTAGGGAGCTTTGTTTTCAAATTAGCCTTATTAAAATCCCCAGCCACAATAAATGCAGCCTCAGGATATGTGGTTTCCAATTTACCTAGAGTGAAATGAATTTCTTTCAGTGCCGTCGATGTGTCAGCTTGAGGGGGGATGTACACGGCTGTGATTATAATCGAGGAGAATTCTCTTGGTAGATAATGCGGTCGGCATTTGATTGTAAGGAATTCTATGTCAGGTGAACAAAAGGACTTGAGTCAATGAACATCATCGGATAGCTAACGAGTTTATCAATGAAGTTTAACATGCTCATTGGTCAAATGCTGTAGTTGCTATGTTGCAATGTTTCAACAGGTCTCATCGGCAACCTATGGAACTAGCTTCTCTGTTTGTGGAATAGCGTTCTTTACAATCGCCCCAGTCATGCTTTCCAAAGCAGCACCTATACCATTTGCCTCAAGGATGTACGCGAGAACTCAATGTCCTACACGCTAACTCAATCACCACAACCAATAGGGCCAGAAATCTTTCCTGGCCAGGTCATGTGGTCAGGAAGAATTCACAGCCCTAACCATAACTAACCTTTTCACTTCAACTCAATGACCCAGTCACTTTTGGGAATACTAGTGATTGTCTATTTCTTTGTCTGACTAACTCCAACAGCAGATCATTGGGTTCAGTCAGTCTGTCTGTGGCTCATAGCACTCTCTCTCCCTCCATTTTCATCTTTTAAGAGGGAGGAAAATCCATCAGCCACAGATGTGGGGATGACCTCATGTGACCAACAAACACAACTCAGACAGACATTGGCGCGCATATACCTAACACACACAGACACTCACAAACGCACACATGTACTGTATACCAGGGGCGTAGGCATGGGTGAGCCAGGCCCTCCCAATCAGATTGCGCAAAAACAAAGATGTAATACATGTCCTTAGGGTGGAGGACCATGATACACACGGATGAACTGTTGAGCGCCTTGCACCTACTACCATACCCTGTTCAAAGGCACTTCAATATTTTGTCTTGTCCATTCACCCTCTGAATGGCAGAAATACACATCTCAATTGTTTGAAGGCTTAAAAATCCTTCTCTAACCTGTCTCCTCCCCTTCATCAAGACTGATTAAAGTGGATTTAACAAGTGACATCAATAAGGGATCATATCTTTCACCTGGATACACCTGGTCAGTCTATGTGATGGAAAAAGCAGGTTTTCCTAATATTTCTACACTCAGTGTAGAGTTGAAATGTATTTAATTTTCCCAATATTACACTTTATATACATCACAGAAGACTTAAATATAACAAAACCGTTTGAAACAGAAATTTGTAACATTCCACCCATGAGGCCACTAGAGGGAGATTTGGTCATTTGACTGCAGGAAAGGTCTACAGTAGAGGGATTTACAGCTGGATTTAGAAAACGGTTCCAAAAATATGTCTATCATAAGCACCGGCTTGATAAACTAAACATCTATTAGTCACTTAATACATAGGGGTATTTCAAACACACACTAATGCTTGTGTGTACAAGACAGTATGGCTTAAGTGTGTGTGCGTGTGAGTATTTGCATTTGTTTTGAGAGCAGAGAGATGCACTAGTATTTCCTCCAGGTGCTCATATTCACAGGTCAGAAGTCATATGAATTAAGAAAGGAACCAAACGTTGACATTAAGTTTAAATTAGGACCCATGTTACTATACTCCATATTCTTTTGTAATCTTTACCTTCCTTCTCCCCTGTCCAGTCACCTTTTAATATCTCTGTGTGTGTGTTTACCTCAGTCCCCAGTCAAGCACACGCTAATCTACTGTATACTGATTCACCTGAATGCTTCCAAGCTCAAGAACATCCCGAGCTAATCTGAATCACTCTCACCCAAAGTGAATTAGGTCCAATATTCCTCCCCACTGATCCACTTTCCGATGGCTGCCCCATGACTGGCTGGCTGCTGATATCTTTGGACTGTTTGTACCACAACAAGCTTTATCAAGAACTGTCTCTGTTCTGTCACAGCTAAATATAGGCATTGGAACCTCTTCAGATATCAGGTCAGAATAGCACACCAGAGGAACTTCAGGACTTCAGAGCTCCATTAAAACTATGTGGAAAACTAATCAGGGGTGGAGGAAGCCCGCATCAAACTACACTGAACAAAAAAAATGTACGCAACATGCAACAATTTCAAAAATTTTACTGAGTTACAGTTCATAAAAGGAAATCAGTCAATTAAATAAATTCATTAGGCCCTAATCTATGGATTTCACATGACTGGAAATACAGATATGCATCTGTTGGTCACAGACACCTTAAAAAAAAAAGGTAGGGGCGTGGACCAGAAAACCAGTCAGTATCTGGTATTACCACCATTTGCTTCATGCAGCGTGACAGATCTCCTTCACGTAGAGTTGATCAGGCTGTTGATTGTGGCCTGTGGAATGTTGTCCCAATCCTCTTCAATGGCTGTGTGAAGTCGCTGCATTTTGGCGTGAACTGGAACATGCTGTCGTACACGTCGATCCAGAGCAACCCACATGCCTATCGCCTGGTACTGTTTGGAATTCTGACCTGGCTTATGAACTCTCGCCTGTACCCGACCTGCCTTTTGCCTACCCTTTTTGTTAGAATAAATATCGGAGCTCAACCATCTGCCTCCTGTGTCTGCATTTGGGTCTTGCCTTTATACATATAGTGCAGAAATTCTTCGGTTGTGCAAACCCACAGTTTCATCAGCTGTCCGGGTGGCTGGTCTCAGACGATGCCGCAGGTGAAGAAGACGGATTTGGAGGTCCTGGGCTGGCGTGATTAGACGTGGTCTGCAGTTGTGAGGCCGGATGGGCGTACCAAATTCTCTAAAACAACATTAAATTATCTGGCAACAGCTCTGGTGGACATTCCTGCAGTCAGCATGCCAATTACATGCTCCCTCAAAACTTCAGACATCTGTGGCATTGTGTTGTGTTACAAAACTGCACATTTTAGAGTGGCCTTTTATTGTCTCCAGCACAAGGTGCACCGGTGTAATGATTATGCTGTTTAATCAGCTTTATGATATGCCACACCTGTCAGGTGGATGTATTATCCAAGCAAAGGAGAAATGCTCATTAACATAACATTTTCGATTACTCCCTGCACCACACACACAGCTCTCAGCCCCAAGTCAGATAAGGACACATCTGCTCTGCATTACCCACCAGACTACAGAGGGCCCCTTGACTCCCCCAAATCCCTTCTCCTCTCTCGCTTTGTCCTTACTCTCCTCCTTCTTTCCATCCTCTCCTATTTTCTTCTTTCGCTCTCATTCATGTCGCTTTCCATCTTCTCCTGCCATACCACTGGCTCCACTGTCTATGATCCCAACCTGGTCTCAGAGCATTTTAGATGGTTATGTATATAAATCTGAGACACATTTAGTATATATTACGTTTCGTTTAGTATGTATTAATTTGTGGATGTCCATCACCCATTTCTTTTGATATGTTACAAATTTACAGAACATACTACAAAACATTCTACAAGAATTTACAAATGTATGATATGTAACGAATCTAGCTAGGTGGCTAATGTTAGCTAGGAAAGGGGTTAGAGTTAAGTTTAGGAGTTAGGTTAAGGGGTGAAGGTTAGGGTTAGCTAAAATGGTTACGTTTAGGGTTAGAGGAAGGGTTAGCTAAAAAAGTAAGGGGAAGAGTTAGCTAACATGCTAAGTATTGTGGCAGACCAGGGGGTTTGGTCAAGACGTTTACCCAGATCAGACACGGACAGAGAAGGATTTAGCTCGGTTTCAAGGGTGTTTATTTAAATAATAAATCAAAAAGAAAGGTCTCCCCCATGAGACCCTCTCCAAGATACCGTCTTCTGGGCTTCGGGTCTTGCTGTATCCTGTCGGGCACAAAAACAGAACTCCCTCCTGTTACCTCTGCAAACGTTCCCAACTATATGGGAGTCCTTTCTTCCCCCACTCTCACCTTTGTGCTGCCCTTCTGGCAGCTTTATGGGACTTGCACAGCTGGTGAGCAATCAGCCCTTGATTACTTACCAACTCCCAATCAGCCCCAATTAATCCTGTCCGGAGAGCCCGTCGAGACCTGGCGCCATCGCCTTGTGATGTATACTCCGTCTGTCACCAGGCCTCAACGAGTCTCCCCCTGGTGGTTGACCTGCTGTACGCCCCCCCAGGGTGAAGTGGGTACCTAACAGGTAATACTTGAGAGAGTCTAGCGCCCACTTCACCGCTAGACACTCTTTCTCAACAATAGAATACTTTTTTCAGCTTTCGGCTGATGTAGATGATGGGGTGGTCCTCCCCATCGTGTATCTGGGACAGAACGGCCCCTAGTCCCGTATCACATGCATCCGTCTGGACCACCATCGGCACCTGGAAATCGGGCGTTACGAGAATCGGATGGGAGCACAGTGCTTCCTTCAGACGGCTGAACGCCGCTTCTGTCTCATCCGTCGATTTCACTGTTTTTGGGTCCTGGTTGGATCGGTGAGGGGGGAAGCTATAGCCGCAAAGTTGGGGATAAACCGGCTATAGTATCCTGCCAGTCCCAGGAAGGACTTGACCTGTGTCTTGGTGCGTGGAACGGGCCAGTCACGTACCGCGTGAACCTTCCTCTCCTGGGGCTTGACGTTCCCTCGTCCGATCAAATACCCCAGGTACTCCAACTCCTCAAACCCTAGTTTGTATTTCTTGGGGTTTGTGGTAAACCCGGCTTGTCTGAGCATGTTCTGCACCACCTGGAGGCGCGTCAGGTGCTCTTCCCAACCTTGGCTATGGATGATGATATCATCCAGATAGGCCGCTGCGTACTGCTGGTGGGGTCGAAGCACTCTATTCATCAGTTGCTGGAATGTGGGCGGGGCTCCGTGGACACCAAACGGGAGCACCCGGTACTGATACAGACCGTCTGGTGTCGAGAACGCCATCTTCTCCGGGAGGAGAATGCCAGCAGTACCTGCCAATATCCTTTGGTCAGGTCCAGGGTGCTGATGTACCGGGCCTTTCCCAATCAGTCGATGAGCTCGTCCACCCTCGGCATGGGGTAGGCGTCTAATAAGTTTATATCGTTCACACCCCAGAAATCATTACAGAAGCGGAGGCTACCGTTCGGTTTGGGCACCAACACAATGAGGCTGCACCATGCACTGTGGGACTCTTCAATGACCCCCATCCTCAGCATAGCCTCCACTTCCTGTTTCATGGCCTTCCTTTGGGCCTCTGGAATCCGATATGGCCTCTTTCGTACCGTTTCCCCGGGCCGGGTACGGATGTGGTGTTCAATGAGGGTTGTGCGGCCCGGCTTCTCGGAGAACACCACGTGTTCCGATCGACGAGCTCCCTGAGCTCTTGCTTCTGGGCCGGGTCGAGGTCCTCATTGCTCGGGACCACCACTGGTACCGTTGGCGTCCTGGGTCCCGACCATAACACAGCCAAGGCTGTCCTCTCATGCCACTTCTTAAACAGGTTCACGTGGTAAATCGGTTGGTGTTGCCGTATGAGGTAATTGACAGGTCCCAAGTTCTCGATCACCTCGTATGGCCCGTGCCATGTTGCCAGGAACTTACTTTCGGCCGTGGGGATTAAGACCACCACCCTGTCTCCCACCTGGAATTCTCGGGGTTGGGTTCTCTGATTGTAGACCTGTAGGCTTGGGCGCGTTGGGCCTTCTCCATATGTTCCCTCACGACTGGCCATATGGCTGTCATCCACTCCCTCATCGTCTCCACGTGCTCTACCACGCTGCGTAATGGGGTCGGTTGGGCTTCCCACACCTACTTGGCGAGGTCCAGTAGGCCGCGTGGAGTTTGAAAGGGGAAAACCCAGTGGAGGACTGGGGTACTTCTCAGATTGAGAACATTAGGTGGGGTAGTAGCTGGTCCCAGTTCTTCCCGTCCTGCTCGATGACCTTCCGCAGCATTAGCTTGAGCGTTTTATTGAAGCGCCCGAAGAGCCCATCCATCTGCGGGTGAAAGATGGATGTCCGGAGCTGCTTGATCTGCAGGAGAGCAAACAACTCTTTCATTAGGCGGGACATACACTCAGTACCTTGGTCTGTCAGGATCTCGTTCAGGATGCCCACCCGGCTAAAGAGGTGGAACAGCTCCTGGGCGATTCCCTTGGATACCGCCGCCCGTAGGAGAATGGCCTCGGGATATTGTGTGGCATTATCTACTATCACCAGGATGTACCGGTGTCCTCATGCTGTTTTTACCTGGGGTCCCACTATGTCCATGGTGATGCGTTCAAAGGGCACCCCGATGATCGGCAGGGGGACCAGTGGGTTTCGGAAGTGTGCTTTTGGGGCACTGAGTTGACACTCCGGGCAGCTGCGACAGTAGTCTTCCACGGTCCTCCTCATCCCAGGCCAGTGGATCCGGGCGGCGATCCGTTCCCGGGTCTTCTCCATTCCCAGGTGTACCCCCAACAGTTGGGTGTGGGCCAGCTGAAGAACGGTTCCCACGTACCGTCGGGGCAGCAACAATACCTCTCGAAGTTCCCCCTGTTGGTGCGACACCTGATACAAAAGGCTATTCTTGATTTGGAAATGGGGGTATCGCCAGTCACTCACCCCCGAAAGTAGCTGTCCATCCACCGCTATCACTTGGGCTGTGTCAGCTTTCAAGTTCGGATCCTCCCACTGGGCCGTTCCGAATTGTCCCCTCAGTTGGCCCCCAGCGGGTGTCTCGACTGGCCCCTCGAAATCGAGGAGGGGGACGCTGGGCTCCTCCTCCAGTGGTTCCCCAGGGGGTTCGGGTTCCAGCGCCCCCTCTGACTCCGGATCCGTAGATACAGGTTTGTTAACCAGTTGTTTCTGGGCCGCACATGCGATGGGTCGTCCCCGCTCTCTTCTTCGGCTGGCTTGTACCTTTTTCTTCAACTTGTGCCCCCATAGGGCCGCAAACAGCGGACAATCCCATCCCACTAGGAGAGGTACCGGCAACTCTGGTACTGCACACACCATCATCAAGCAGCTCCCTTGTGGCGTGACAATGTTGGTCCATACGGTTGGATACTGCTTTGTGTCACCGTGAACACAGGAAATGGACATCTCCCTACCTCGTTCGGTCTCCTGGTTCAGCAGGCTCATGGTTACGAGCGTAACCCTACTTCCGGAGTCTAATAGCGCTTCCGTGTCGTGTCCGTCAACCTTCACCGGGACCATGGGTGCAGCTGATTCGTGGTGCGCTCAACAGGAGGTGACATAGTTCACGGCGTGACCCACCTCGCCTCCGGGGCTAGCTGATGGCATTGACTCCTCTCGAGCCGGGCAATTCCAGGCAATGTGCCCCCGCGGGCGCCACACTCAAAACATCTCCTTTGGTCTCCATCTACATGGGGTCGTCGGTGGCGGGTCGGCCCTACCCCAGCTGTCTCTCCACAGGTTTGCGGTCCTTTGGTCCTGCCGACTGTCGGTTCGGGATACACAGCGGTGGGGCTGTCCTTCCGTCCCCTCGGACGGGTCGCCGTATCGTCCCGGCTCCCACTCAGCAGGGCCTGAGTGTTCTGATGCGTCTCCACTGCTTCCAGGAGGCCCTCCAAGGTCTGGGGCGTGCATAGACTCGCTGCCCTCTTCATGTCGTGGGGTAGCGCCCGTAAGAAGTGATCCAGGACCACTTTGTCGAGGATGGAGAGGGTGGATACGTCGGTTAGGAGCTATGCCCTGGTGACGCACAGTAGGTCGCTCATCTGGGCTCGGGGGGAGGCGTCGGGTAAGAACCTCCAGTCGTAGAACAGTTGAGCCTGATGGGCCAGGCTGTACCTGTAGCGGCTGAGTATCTCCCGCTTAAGTTCGTCGTAGTTAGCCGCCTGTTAGCCATTGTTCAGGTCCCAATACGCCTTTTGGGCATTCCCAGAGAGGAACGGGGGCCATCAGACTTGCCCACCTCGGCCTTGGCCATCCTTCCCATAGCGCTGTCCATTCAAACGTACAGAGGTACGTTTCGATGTCATCGTCTTCCATTAGCTTGATTAAAAACTGGTTGGGATGTGATTCAGGAGACGCTCCTCCTTGCAGCTTCCTGACTTCCTCAACGAGCGGGACGTTTTGTAGTTGCTGTTCCTCCAGCGTTCATTCCTGAACTGCCTGTTGTGCTTGTTGGGCACAGACGAACTGAGCTATCAACTCGTCCATGCTGATGCTGAGGGATACCGTCTTCTGGGCTCCGGGTCTTGCTGTATCCTGTCTGGCACAAAAACAGAACTCCCTCCTGTTACTTCTGCAAACGTTCCCAACTATACAGGAGTCCTTTCTTCCCCCACTCTCCCCCATGTGCTGCCCTTCTGGCAGGTTTATGGGACTTGCACAGCTGGTGAGCAATCAGCCCTTGATTGCCCACCAACTCCCAATCAGCCCCAATTAGTCCTGGCCGCAGAGCCCGTCGAGACCTGGCACGTCCAGCAGATGGAGCCATCGCCTCGTGATGTAAACTCCGTCTTTCACCAGGCCTCGATGAGTCTCCCCCTGGTGGTTGTCCTGCTGTATGCCACAGTATACTGAACAAAAAAATAAACGCAACATGCAACAATTTCAACAATCTTACTGAGTTAAAGTTCATATAAGGAAATCAGTCCTTTGAAATGAATAGAAATTTCGTAATCTATGAAATACAAAAAACTGGGCAGGGGCGCAGCTATGGTAGGGCATTGACCCACCAAATTGGGAACATGGCCGACCCACAGACAGAAATACTCATCAGTTTTATCAGCTGTCCGGGAGGCTGGTCTCAGACTATCCCGCAGGTGAAGATGAGGAGGGTCCCGCAGGTGATTTGGTTAATTTTAGCTAGCAATGACAATCGTTTTTTATTGCTAGTAACGTAAATCTATGGTTTGGGATTTTAGCAAAACATTTTGCTAGCTAAATAACGTTAACGTGACATGTCTAAACAAAAGACCCCAAGTTAAAGCTTGCTGTTAGCTAGCTAACGTTAGCTGAGGCTAGATGGCTGGCTTGCTAGCTAACATTAACTTACGTGTATGAAGTGTGAGTAACGTTAGTGATGTTTTCTCAGAATGCCATTTCCCATTGCTAGTTAACCAGCTAACATTGAACCTATTTGGTTAATTTACCTAACTAAGACATTTGGTTTGTATTGCTAGTTAAAGCTTGCTGTTAGCTAGCCAGCTGACATTACGTGTATGCACTGTGTGTAGTCATGTTATCTCAGAATGCCATTTTGCATCTATTGTACAATAATAAATATTTGTATCTGGAATATGTCTTTCAGCATCAGTAGAACACGCCTGACTCTCCTCCACCAGTCATACAAGGAGAATGGTCTAAAGCCTCCCATCAAAAAGAGAGCTGCCCCAAGCAAGCACAGTTTACACCTGAAGCATGAGGACTTCATCAACAATTCCACAGAGGATAATGCAATAGTATTACCAGGACGACACCCAGGACACAAACACTTTGGTGGAAAGCTGCTGCCATCCCATGTGACAAAAGCAGCAGTGGGGCGTCTACAAGGAATCGATGACAACAGATGGTAGGTAAAGCATAAACACATTTGGATTATTTGACCTCCAACATGATTGCACTACTTTGATTGATCTCACATCCCATAGCTGGTTGGACTGGAGGATGGTACGGTGCTGGCGGAAAGCTATAGCTGGCAACAACACCTGACTCCGTACTTCAGGCCGCTGCCACAGATCGAGCAGTAGCAGCACTTCAAGTGAATATCACTTTCATTGCATTGTATGAGGTTATTCTTCTTATCTAAACGTAGGAGGTGAATTGATGTTGTGCAAGGTTGTAATGTCTTATTTCTTTGTTAGTCCTGTTTTACAGCTTCGATGCTCTGGAGCCTGGTGTTGTTGTTGCCAAGGAGCATTCGGACTCAGTCGGAACCAGGTTTCAGCTGCTGCGTAGCGCTGACATCCTTCCTCCCATAGCTGGTCTGCCTGTACAAGCACCACCTGGACTGGACACAGCTAGACAAACTTATCTTTTTGAGAAGATCAGGGAGTTTTGCGACGAGGAGGCTATGGACATCACATGCCCTGCACCAAAAATAAGGGCAGGACAGAAACAGGCTCTCCGAATATAGATTCCCTTATTCATGTGTGGTTCGGCAGGACCAGCCATCAGCACTATCTACAATGCTTCTATTAAAATGAATCTCTCCTAACACACACTCCATTACGTTGCTGCTACTATTTTTTTTTATCCTGCTTGCTCAGCCACTTTACTACTGATTGTATGCATTTAACTACCTCGTCTATCACTATTGTTTGTGTACATACGGTATATTATTTTATTTATATTGACACTATCTATTTCTGATATTGCTACTATGCAAGTAATAATTTGTATATTTTAAGTATAAGTATATTTTAGCAATTCCATTTACTTTTGATACTTAAGTATTTTTAAAACCAAATACTTTAGACTTTTACTTGAGTAATTGTCTATTAAGGTATCTTTACATTTACTCAAGTATGACAATTTAGTACTTTTTCCACCACTGGATGTGGTTGGGGGTTATAGCATTTCTTTCACATGAGTGTGTCTGGTTAAGTGTCATCTGATATTTCTAAAATATTTTTTATCTGGACACTTTCTGTTTACCTGGCATTTTTCCTTATGGTTGGCTACTACCACTTTTAGTCTTTACTACACTACTCACCGTTTAGCACATGACATCACATGTGATTCCTTAAAGAGATGGGTAGGGCTGGCTTAAGAGTGTGTGAACAATTCTGAATGGGTGTAGACAAAGGAGAGCTCTCCAGTAGGTACCAAAATATTCGAAGGCCCTTTTCTCAAAAGTGAGTATACAAGTTTAGCAACTTTCAAAGCAGAATTACTTTCCCATTACTTTCCCAAAAATGCAGTATATGATATACCATTTTGTAGTTCTGAGTCTTTACTTTTTAACAATGTAAAAAAACGAGTTCAAATTTTGCTACATAACACTGATTTGAGCCGGTTACTCACATTTCGGTTGAATGCATTCAGTTGTGCAACTGACAAGGTACCTACTTTCTCATATTAGTGGGGTACCATGAGGTGAAGCCATAGCCATTGCCTATAGAATTAGGCAATGGCTAATTGCCATCTAGTAATTAAAATTCTACCGTCTAATTCTTAACCCCTGCCTACTACACTAGCACCTTGTGCCACCTCTCTGGGGCACAGTGAGAATGAATGGCGCATGGCTTGAGGACTCCAGGTGGTTAAGTGAATTAGAGAGGGGGGATGCCAGGTCAGGACACTGTCCCCAGATAGCTACCTCAGGACAGGAGGCAGGCCAGGACTGCTCCACAAGACTGCTCCTAGACACTGATCTCTGGTCAGTTTAGTGTTTTCCTCCCAAACGGAAACTGATCCTGGATTTGTTTTGGGAGGCCAGGCCATGATCACATGCTACTACCACGCCATTGTTTGAGGAGTAAAACTGTCAAAGATTTACAATTCTATTTCTATGAATGCCACTGCCAAACCTTTTGGACTATAACCTGTCAGACTTTTATTTACGTAAATAGTTCCATGAGTAATAACATAATACCAGAAAGACTGTCCTGTTAATTACCTGGCTTGTTCATATATTTAATTGAACCATTATTAATCCAGGTTAATCTCCTTGATATAAAAGCCAAAGAGAACTAAATAAAATAACTCAAAAGGCAAACCATGCCAAAGCAAATCAGTGTTTTGTGTTTCACAGTCTGGTTGTTTCTATATTTTCTTGTTGCATACTTCATTAACCTTCCTTAAAAAAACCATAAGCCTACAATTTCCGTGCCCCTGCGGAAATCTAATTAGCATAATAACAAAATTCCCATCAAAACCTCTATTTAAACCTCTATTTATATTCTATTTAAACTAGAGAAATATATTTTTTTGCATGGGCAATCCACCACATCCTCCGAAATCGCCCTTCCGCATCTGCGGTGAAAGATGGCAGAGCTAGAGGGGTGTTTGTCAGACCATGAGACATCCAGAAAAGCGGTCTTCTCAAAAAAATGTCTAGTGTCCAAACAATTTAGCCTACAAATGATTATGACCACTCTATTGAAAGATGAACACGATGGCACCCACAAGCCTCACAAGACCCATCTGAAGTCAGTACAGCCTCTTCGGGCCAACTTCTGTCTGTAACGTCCGAACGGTTTGGGCGACACACTAATATGACCCCTCTGTGGACAGCTGAGAAGCTCACAAACACGATGGACTTTTCAATTTTCACCCACAAGTCTCGTCTGAAGGTACCAGTTAACCAATTTTAATTGAAGTACAGTGTGAAGCCCTTGTTTTTTTCACATTTTGTTAGGTTATAGCCTTATTTCCCTCATAAATCTACACACAGTACCCCATAATGACAAAGCAAAAACAGGGTTTTAGAAATGTTGCAAATATATACAAATAAAAAACTAAAAAATCACATTTATATAAGTATTCAGACCCTTTACTCAGTACTTTGTTGACGCACCATTGGCAGCGATTACAGCCTCAAGTCTTCTTGGGTATGACGCTACCTCTGCAGATCCTCTCAAGCTCTGTCAGGTTGGAGCGTCGCTGCACAGCTATTTTCAGGTCTCTCCAGAGATGCCAGATCGGGGTTTAAGTCCGGGCTCTGGCTGGGCCACTCAAAGAAATTCAGAGACTTGTCCCTAAGCCACTCCTGCGTTGTCTTGTCTGTGTGCTTAGGGTCGTTGTCCTGATGAAAGGTGAACCTTCGCACCAGTCTGAGGTCCTGAGCACTCTGGAGCAGGTTTTCATCAAGGATCTCTCTGTACTTTGCTCCATTCATCTTTCCCTCGATCCTGATTAGTCTCCCAGTCCCTGCCGCTGAAAAACATCCCCACAGCATGATTTTGCCGCCACAATGCTTCATCGCATGGATGGTAACAGGTTTCCTCCAGACGTGACGCTTGGCATTCAGGCCAAAGAGTTCAATCTTGGTTTCATCAGAACAGAGAATCTTGTTTCTCATGGTTTTAGAGTAACCACGTTTTTTAAAAACATTTTTATGTAAACTTTATTTAACTAGGCAAGTTAGTTAAGAACAAATTATTCTTTACAATGACGGCATACCCCGGCCAAACCCGCCCTATGGGACTCCCTGGATTCAAACTAGGTACTGCAGTGACGCCTCTCGCACTGAGATGCAGTGTCTTAGACCATTGCGCCTCTAGGGATCCCCACTTGCGTTCTTGGTCACCTCCCTGACCAATGCCCTTCTCCCCCGATTGCTCAGTTTGGCAGGGCGGCCAGCTCTAGGAAGTCTTGGTGGTTCCAAACTTCATCCATTTAAGGATTATAGAAGCCACTGTCTTCTTGGGGACATTCAATGCTGCAGACATTTTTAGTACCCTTCTCCAGATCTATGCCTCGACACAATCCCGTCATTGCTTGGTTTTTGCTCTGACATGCACTGTCAACTGTGGAACCTTATATAGACAGGTGTGTGCTTTCCCAAATCATGTCCAGTCAATTGAATTTACCACAAGTGGACTCCAAGTTGTAGAAACATCTCAAGGATGATCAATGGAAACAGTATGCACCTGAGCTCATTTTTCGAGTCTCATAGGAAAGGGTTTGAATACTTATGTAAATATGGTATTTACATAATTTTTAAAAATAAATTTGCTAACATTTCTAAAAACTAGTTTTCACTTCGTCATTATGGGGCATTGTGTGTAGATTGATGAGGGGAAAACATAATTGAATCCATTTTAGAATAAGGCTGTAATGTAACAAAATGTGGAAGGGGTCTGAATACTTTACGAATGCACTGTATGGAGATAGTTCAGTGCATAAAATAAGGGGATAAATACATATCTTCCTTATGTCTCTCAGATACACTTCAGAACATAATTTTTTGGGGGGGACCATCTATATTGTTCCATATCGTGAATCTGTTATGCTATGCGTTTATATTGACTTATAGCAGTAATGCCAAATTCAATGTTTCATCCAATAATTGTTTCATATATTTTTTTGATACCTTAAGGGGTCTTAAACTTCAAAATAAAATATCTAAATTATCCTAGGTATAAAGATCTTAATACAATTACGTATGTTAGCTTAGAATTCAATTCAATTAACAGGTGCACCTTGTTAAAAGTAAATTTGTGGAATTTCTTTCAGTCGCATGGACGTGGTTTGGGTATGAAAAGTCTGATACGGAAAACCGTCCTCTGCAAAATATGCCGCAGACCTGTCCGAACAACAGGCTCAAACACCACTAACCTCTTTTACCACCTGCGCTAGAATCATGTGAAACAGTACGGAGAGAGTCTACGAATGAGACCCCAAAAAGTACAGTCGAGTACAGTCGAGTGCTCAAAACAAACCCCCGTAATAAGAAATAGGCCTTTACATGTGATCATTTTATATAAACTATTTATTCATTGAATTTACAGAAAATGTGCTATATCGTGATATGTATCGTAATCGGGATATGAGGTTTTGGCCATATTCCCCAGCCCTAATCTCCGCATGTGCGAAGCTTGGAGGAGGTGTGATGGTATGGGGGTGCTTTGCTAGTGACACTGTCAGTGATTTATTTAGAATTCAAGGCACACTTAACCCGGCATGGCTACCACAGGATTCTGCAGCGATAAGCCATTCCACCTGGTTTGTGCTTAGTGGGACTATTTGTTTGATTTGCTTTGTTTTCAACAGGACAATGACCCAAAACACACCTCCAGGCTGTGTAAGGGCTATTTGACTAAGGAGAGTGATGGAGTGCTGCATCAGATGACCTGGCCTCCACAATCACCTGACCTCTAACCAATGTAGATGAGTTGGACTGCAGAGTGAAGGAAAAGCAGCCAACAAGTGCTCACCATATGTGGGAACTCCTTCAAGACCGTTGGAAAAGCATTCCTCATGAAGCTGGTTGAGAGAATGTCAAGAGTAGGCAAAGGGTGGCTACTTTGAAGAATCTCAAATTTAAAATATATTTTGATTCGTTTAACACTTTTTTTGGTTCATAGTTGTAGTTTCATAGTTGTGATGTCTTCACTATTATTCTACAATGTAGAAAAAAGTAAAAATAAAGAACAACCCATGAAGGAGTAGGTGTCCTTTTGTTACTATATGTGGTTGTTAAACCTACTTTAGTTAAATGCCCTGATTGTAAGTCGCTCTGGATAATAAAGTCTGCTAAATGACTTAGACAATGCCATCAAATTAATAAAGACACCGTTGTACAAGAAAATATAAAAATGTCTACTTTATTACAGAGGTTCCAGAAAGTTTCTTACCCTACTATACTACTACTACTTTACATGTATAACGTTATTGTTAAATCTAACAATACAAGTTGATAAATGTTTTGGTACCCTTCCCCAGATCTTTGCCTCGACACAATCCTGTCTTGGAGCTCAACGGACAACTCCTCCGACCTCATGGCTTGGTTTTTGCTCTGACATGCACTGTCAACTGTGGAACCTTTTATAGACAGATGTGTGCCTTTCCAAATCATGTCCAATCAACTGAATTTACCATAAGTGGACTCCAATCAAGTTGTAGAAACATCTTAGACCATGTCATCATACCCTACTATAACTACTTTACATGTATAATGCTATTGTTAAATCTCATTGATTCTATGGAGAGGGCCAAAGGGTAACAGTCTGGTTTCAGTCATTGATAAGGTTGGATAGCCTTGCATAAGGGAGGAGTGTGGAATGTGGGCTGAGGTAATAGAAATGACAAGGATTTTTTTTTACACACACACCACTTAAGTTCCTGCCTAGCAACAAAGATGTATTGGCTGTCTAGATCTGCAAAGAGGAGACTCCGCCTAATAGGAGGGTATAAATACTTGTGCTGGTAGAAACATGTTTTTGTCTTTTCAGCTGTTTGACCCAGTGGGTGAATAAAATTGGTTTGAGCTCTGTCAGAACCTAACAAAGGGCACAGGGGTAAATGAGAATGCAAAGCCCCCTGCTACAGTATATTGGTGCTCTTGCTATCCCTGTCATTCTTTAATGCGTTTATTTACTCATCCGCTAATTTGTACATCTATTCATTCATTTATTAATTAATTCATTCACTCTTCAATTGTTCAGTTGATAGTTCTTATATAACATTCACTCATAAATGTTGTTCACCACATTGACGTTATATTCAGTTGTTCAAACCCATCCATTTATTATTTCTATCACCTGTTGTCTTACAATACATTAATTACAGTGGAAGACAGGGTTGGTGGAGAGGTTTGAGGTTCATCTTGTCTTGCTGTTCCCCATTATGAGCAATAGAGCACAATTTGTTTTCTACATTGTGTTTCGAATCTACACAGTACTGAATATGCCCATGCACGTAAGTAGCATTCAGGTGAAGTTCTTTGGCCGCAGGAAACACAACCTATTAGATTACAGAGACCCAACTGCAGCCAATCCAGTTAGAAAAATACATAATTGCAGCCTACAGGATTACAGAGCAACACAGCTGTAGCCTATAGTGTTACAGAGAAACAGAGGAGTATAACGCTCTCAGGAACAGGCCCATTGGGATGGTGCTGGTGTGTGTTTGGAGGAGTGGGGGTTCTTGTTTAACATGGGTAGTACCTAGAATCCACTTAACAACACTCAAAATGTTAAACAAAAGAGCAAAAACCCATGAGGTGGACAGGAATCTATAGGATTATATGTAAGAAGCAGATTTCCCATTAATAAGGAATAAAAAAATATTGGACATGTTTTCAGTTCAAAAAGCAGAAAAAGCACCGATATAAACCATGTTAAATAATTTAGACTTTTAAAACAAACAATTGACATTATATATTCAATAATTTACAGAGATTGTTTGTCAAAGTCGTCAGCAGCAAGTATGACAGAAAATATGCCCTTTTTTTGTGTGAACCTATTACAGTCCATGTTTTTCAGAAAAATTAAAAGCAAAATAAAATAAAAAATGAGTCGCAAACAACTTTACTGGCTTCCAAGCCTTTACTGCGGTGCCTCTACGGAAGAGACTGTTACAATGTATCCCTAAGAGCTGATATGATATGCTCCAACCACATATACTTGATAACAATGCTGTACCAGTGACAACTTTCTGTCGTCACAAAATTTTAGAAATCCAAAGCAACATAGAGTTGCTCTGCAATTAGATCTGTGAAAGCCATTACGGGTTTCAGCTAGACAGTTACACCGTGTCAGTATTAGTACCAACAGCTCAGATATGGGACTATTCCTGCCTGACTGGATGTTTAGTTGACACAACACTATTGACATTGTGTGTCTATATATCATGTACCACATTATTTAAGAGGATCCTCTAGAGAACCTATTTACAAACTACTAGAATGAAGCACAATTTGTTGCTGACAGGGACATGGAAGGACCCAGTAGCATCTAACAGAAGACACAGTTCAAGTGCAAGAAACACTAGTGACTACTGTAGCCATTTGGAGGCTTGGTATGATGCTGTGGAAGCATCAGAGTTGTGTGGTGGGGACACTGGCCTGGAAGCCAAACTGGCCAAAATGTAAATGATCGTAACAAGAAACAAAAACAACAAAAAGCCAATAATTGAAAAAAAATGAAATATGAAGGGGCGGGGGGGTCCTCAGGTGAGACTGGTCAGGCTTGCCGCTTTGTTGCCTGAGGAAGTGGTGCGGTGAGGCGGAGTACCGTTGAGTAGTACCATACCGGTGCTAAGAGGACGAGCTGGGTTACAGCATCAACACTGCAGGTCCGGGTTGTGAGGTCCAGGTTATGGATTGTGAGGTTTGGTTTGCAATGTCCAAGCTGTGAAGTCTGGATTGCAAAATCCGGATGAAGAAATCCGAATTGTGAAATCCAGATTATGAGGTCTGGATTGTAACATCCAGTAATAGTTTCGTAACAGTTTTGTCCAGTCTGGTTTGTGGGGCCTGACTGGTGAGGTCTGGTTGTGAATCTGTGAGGTCCATTCTATGAGGTCTGTTCTATGACAAGGAAGTCTAAATTCACTGGAGAGCACCCATCTTCATTCTGTTAGAGAAAAAGAGACATTTTAGAAAAGAGATAACAGATTCCACCTGAAAGACGACAATATAAAGCCATGTTTATTGTGTGTTCCATTGATGGGAGAGAGAGAGAGAGAGAGGGAGGAGGGAATCAGCTCATCTTGCACACCTGAGCCCATGAGGAGGGCTCAGGTGTGCACCCAGACAGTCTCTCTCCCTCCCTCCCCCAACTTTCCTGGGCTGTCTGGGTCTAAGAGGAAAGGGTTGACAAATCAGCATCACCGTTTCCCTGGCAACCAGCAGTAGCACACTGGAGGATATGGGGTGGGAGTGCTAGATTTGAGTGACCAAACCAATTTAGGGTAGGAATCTCCCTGCAACCACCCCATATGCATCTCCCACTGAACCCCCCACACAAAGCGCCCCTAAACTGTGTGTTTGTGTGTGACAGTGCTGTAGGAATGTCCTGTTCCTAGTCCTTCCATCTAGCCTATCTGATCCAGTTATATATATATATATATATATATATATATATGAATGAATGAATGAATGAATGAATGAATGAATGAATGAATGAGGGAGCGAGAGAGCGACACAGAGAGAGAGCGAGAGAGAAAGAAAAGACGGCTGCAGGCAATGACGTCCCTGTCTGTCCCCATCTGTCTAGAGATGTGATTACACCATCAGACTGACTGACTGGGGACATCCAGCATCAGCAGCCCCATCCCGCTCATCACTCACCCAGAGGTGTCTCTCTCTCACACACACACACCTGCCAGCTATACCAAATCACTTCCACTAATGTCCACCTATTATGGCCATCATCACAAATTACAACTTGCACACACACCTCTGGCCTGGGTTCTAGAACTATGGGCTGCTACAGTAGGTTGGTTCGCTGCAGACTTCCCCTTGCCATGCTGCTGCCCCCTCTCTTCCTCCTCTCCCTCTCCCCCTCCTCGGTGCTGAGGGGCTGGCACACACTGTTCTCTCCATCTCATCTTTCAATGGACATTTTTCTGACAGCTGCTGCTTTCCTAGAATCCAGGTCAGGTGCATGCAGGGAGAACGAGAGGGTATGAGATTGACACACAGCTAGCTACATGTTCCCAGTCACAACCACTGGACAGTGGACACTAGTGTTGTACACTGAGTTTACAAAACATTAAGATCACCTGCTCTTTCCATGACAGACTGACCAGGGGAATCCAGGTGAAAGCTATAATCCCTTATTGATGTCACCTGTTAAATCCACTTCAATCAGTGTAGATGAAGGGGAGCCGACAGGTTAAAGGGTTTTTAAGCCTTGAGACAATTGAGACATGGATTGTGTGTGTGCCACTCAGAGGGTTAATTAAGTACCTTTGAACGGGGTATGGTACTACTGTAGGCGCCAAGCGCACCAGTTTGTGTCAAACTGCAACGGTGCTGGGTTTTTCACTCAACAGTTTCCTGTGTGTATCAAGAATGGTCCACCACCCAAAGGACATCCAGTCAACTTGACACAACTGTGGGAAGCATTGGAGACAACATGGGCCAGCATCCCTGGTTTTGTACACTCAGTGTATGTCTGGACCTCCAGGCGTAGTACACCCAAACCTATTACAGAACGTAATATAATAGCCTGTAATGTGTCTACACTTGGTCTAGGTCAGGAATCTTTAACTAGAGGGCCAGAAAATTGTAAACTGCAAATTGACTGCAAGAAGTCCAAATGGATATAATATTTTACTAAAACAGAATCATGTCAAACCTTGCAAACATTTGTATACGATAACATACTGTATATTTCTCTCTTATGCTTGGTAATACTTTGGAACAGATTTCCAAAATTAAAATCACTTGAATCACCCATCATGGAGGAGAATGAGAAACATCCTCACTTAGTGAACAGCCACATTTTTACTCTATGCAAGTACACAAGAACGCAATTAGGTACGCAAAATGGTGATCCTGCGTACTTGCATCGAGCTACAAATTGCTGGGCTGCACACGTTTGCATATTTTTGCTTTAGAACGGCTAATTTGCGTAGCTTGTGTCGCTCTCAGAGCACACAAGTTTTTTACAGATCCAAAATGTTTCGTTCTTACTCCTCTTTACTCAGAAAAAACAGAATGTTACAGTAAATTGCAGAGAATACAATTATAAGCCACAAGTCTATGTAAGCATATAGCTCCGAAGACGGCATTCAAGCGCTCGCCAGGCACTTTAGTCAGTGTGAGGAAGAGCTGGTAAATAGCTGCTTCTATCACTGCTGGTAGTTTTCCAGATGGGAGTGTGTGTGGTCCCTTATGGGCCAATTTATCCACTAACAAGCATTTCACCGCTGCTTCCTCTATAACCTATACACACAAATCCTTGACTAAAGAACTGCGACATCCCACTGGGCACAACTAGTTGAATCAACGTTTCAACGTAACTTGTCTACATAGTGACGTGGAATCCACTTGGAAAAGAAATTGGATTTAAAAAAAGTAATCAATAAACTGTTGTTTTGAGGGGAACATTTCAAACACAGGATTATGTCATCATGGTAACCAATTTAAAACATAGACAAACTTTCTATAACATATGTTTAATTTGTACCTAAATATCGTTAGATCTTCAACGCAAAGAACAAAACTATAGGCTGGGCAGCACCTCCTACTGGAGAGTTGATCTATCTACAGCTATCCCTTCGGTCTCCCATCAAGGGTTTTACCCAAGCCCAGACCTGCTTAGCTTTGATATTGGTCTGACTATAAGCAATGTGCTATTGTGAGAATAATTGTTTAGAGAAATATTCACTGTTGATATCAAAGTCATTCCCAAAGGTAGGTGGATTTATTTTTATTAGGATCCCCATTAGCTGATGCCAATGGTGACAGCTAGTCTTACTGGGGTCTGACGCAAAACGAAAAATACTTTACAGACAAAAATGATATACATTTAAAAACATTAACATGTAGTGTGTATCAATCAGTTACACATACATGTCAGTACATACACACAAAAAGTAGGTCACATGGGGGAGAGGCATTGTGCTGTGAGGTGTTGCTGTTAGGGATGCACTATATATCGGTAAGCATATCGGAATCGGACAATATTAGCAAAAAATGCCAACATCGGCTCGATGTCTAGTTTAACGTTGATGTGCAAAACCTATGTCAAAGCTGATGTGCATACCTATAATGTAGGTAGATGATGTAATGACGCCACGACAAATACTGGACTACACGTGCAACACACATTCTTAACCTAGCTCACAATGTCTGCTGTGTGGATCAATTTTGAAGTTTCAAAGGAAGAAAACAAAAAATGCACGTTTGTGCTTTCAATACCACAAACCTAATTACTAATTTGAAAGTGCATCACCCCCAGACGTTCCGCGACTACTTAGAACAAAAGCAGAAAAAAATGAAGCGCACATTTCCAACAACTGAATAAGTTCAAGTCGAGCAGTCATTTGAAAGTCAAATCAAAGGCGAAATCCATTAACATCAAGATAATGGTATTCATTGCCCTTGACAATCAACCTTTTCCTATTGAGGATGATGTTGGCTTTCGCCGACTGGTCGAGCACCTCGAGCCCCGGTACACACTACCAAGTAGGCGCTATTTTTCAGATGTTGCCCTACCAGAGTTACACAGTATTGTTGAAAGTTGAAATATACTTTCAACAATACTATTTGCTATGGGCGTCACTGCTATTAGCCCCATGAGCATGCTGAGTCTGACAGCACAGTGGGCCGACGAGGATTTTTTACGAGGAAAGCCGTATTGCATGCTCAAGAATGTGCTGGTTCTCATACCGCTGCTGCCATTTAAATGGCATTTGAGAACATGTTTGAAACTTAGAAACATGAACAAACTCCTAGCTCCATTCGAACAACTGAATCGAGAAATAAGCTCATCAACTGAGTCTGCAGCAGACGTGATACCCTCTGTCATGGCATTGAAACGACTGCTCAACAAAACTGCAGACACAGACCGTGGGGTTAAAACTTGCAAAAGTACTCTACTAGAGGTTGTGAACAAGCGATTCTGTGGCATTCTCTCTGAGCCGCTTAACTGTGTCGCCACCACGCTTGATGCTAGGTACAAGGACCGCTACTTCGATGCAGACAAGAAACCGTGTTTACGTGAAATGTTACAGACACAGCTAGACAAGATGGAAACGGACACAGTGACAGTGCGCACCGACGAAGAGGACCCACGACAGAAGAGTCCACGGACAGACAGAGCTGAAACTTCACTGCTTGACATGTATGATGAAATCCTGGTGAAAGAAATAGGTTTCGATTATGTATTACTGGTAATGGGGACATGCCAACAAAACCACTTTTTGGTCAGTGTGTGTGCACGTGTGTTTCAACTATTTAACTGTACTAGAATGCTTAAAAGGCAGCATTTTTTTTATATCAATCTTTTTTTTGGCAAGAAAAATATTGGATATTGGTATCGGCCAAAAATGTCATATCGGTGCATACCTAGTTGCTTTATTTGTTTTTTGAAACCATGTTTGCAGTTCACTTGCGCTATATGAGATGGAAGGGAGTTCCATGCAATCATGGCTCTGTATAATACTGGACGTTTCCTTGAATTTGTTCTATACCTGGGGACTGTGAAAAGACCCTGGTGGCATGTCTGGTGGGGTGTGTGTGTCAGTGCTGTGCATAAGTTGGCAATGCAACCAATTTGGAATTTCCAACACAATGTTTTTTATAAAAACAAAAAGTGATGCTGTCAGTCTTTCATGAGAGACTGGCATGCATAGTATTGATATTAGCCCTCTGATTACAATGAAGACCAAAAACTTGCCGCTATGTTCTGGGCCTGTTGCAGTTTAACTACGTCCTTTTTTGCAGCACATAAGCATATGACTGGACAATAATCATTATAAGATAAAACTAGAGCCTGCAGGACTTGATTTGTGGAGTGTGGTGTCAAAAAAACAGAGCATGTCTTTATCACGGACAGACCTCTCCTCATCTTTACAACCATTGAATCTATGTTTTGACCATGGCAGTTAATCTAAGGTAACACCAAGTAATTTAGTCTCCTCAACTTGTTCAACAGCTACACCACTAATTACAAGATTCAGCTGAGGTCTAGAACTTAGGGAATAATTTGTACCAAATACAATGCTCTTAGTTTTAGAAATGTTCAGGACTAGTTTATTACTGGCCACCCATTCTAAAACTAACTGCAACTCTTTGTTAAAGGTTTCAGTGACTTCATTAGCTGTGGTTGCTGATGCGTATATGATTGAATCCTCAGCATACATGGACACACAGGCTTGTTTAATGCCAGGTCATTGGTAACAATACAAAAAAAGAGTAGAGGGCCTAGAGAACTGCCTTACGGTACACCACACTTTACATGTTTGACATTAGAGAAGCTACTATTAAAGAAAACCCTCAGTTCTATTAGATAGATAACTCAATTCACATTGCAGATGTTGAAAAGCCATAACATATAAGTTCTTAACAGCTTCTACCCCCAAGCTAAACAACTAAACTAATCCAATGGCCACCTGGACTGACCCCCCAGCTTTGTTTTTACAGTGCTGCTACTCAGTGTCACTTTACAAATTACCTTGAATAATCTGTACCCAGTGTATATAGCCTCGTTATTGTTATGTACATTTATTGTGTTACTTTTTGATTGATTAGATTTTATAAATGTAGTTTATTTAGTAATTATTATATTAACTCTATAATTGGAACTGCATTGTTGGTTAAGGGCTTGTAAGTAAGCATTTCACGGTAAGGTCGACACCCGTTGTTTTCGACGCATGTGACAAATACAATTTGATTGGATTTATATAGCATTTGGGTAGTCATGAACAGCTATTGTTTAAATTCAGCCCAGGATTCAACTAAAAATAGACAATCCATATAGGCCTATGGTTTCAAGATTTGGTTGAGTTCAAATGGAATCTAAAAGTTAATAATAAAAAACTAAGTTAAATAATAGGATTAAATAAAATCAAACTATTTAAAATGTATTTAAAGTTTGATTTGGTTTTAGTCTTTAACTTAGATTTTTGGTTGAAATGGAGATGTGAATCCAACATAAATTATTACTTTGAAGACAAACTGGAATTAAGGCCAGACTCAGTGGCACAGATGGAGCTGTCCAAGCAGAAGAAACATCTCCTTCAAAATGTTCATATTTGGTTGCAATTGACAACCAAACACAATTCAATATGGGCACGATTCAGACATAGGAAATGTATGCCTTTCTTACACATGCCTTCCCTACGCACTTCTCAGTAGTTGGTATTCAGACTTACCTTATGCAAGTGCATAACGGGCTTTGCAGGAATGGTTCCCTTGTGCGTTAGCCTAACATGGTCCACTATTGCTAGCGATCATCAGGAACAACCACACAAATGTGACAGAGGAAAGAAAGGTAAACTAATGATGTAATGGAATTATGCAAAATGGAAAACGAAAAACTAAAGTGACAGTTATAAATGTATGTGAGTATAACTGATGGTGGGTGATGATAGTGACTAATATTTAACACAATACAAATAGTAAAAAATGCAGTGAAAAGTTTGGTCTAGTCAACTTGGTAGGTTTGGCACTAAAGGCCTACAGTCATTTGCGCATTGCAAGTCTGCAGCTTGGTTCTTCAAATTTCATCCCTGCAAGTTATAAGGGCAGCATTTAATACATTTTACAGTGGGAAAGTTGATATGTTGTTATGCTTCAGTTTGCTGCCATATGACTGGTTTCACATTTGTCTCAAGCGACCATTAGGCAAAATAGATTTTAAAAAGTATCAATTATATTTACAATCCCCTTATCCAAACGGCTTAGTAATTTACTTGGCTCTTATCAATAGCTCTTATCAATTTGCAAATTTACAGTGCATGGAGAACGGTGTTATTTCTATTGAAAAATGTTTTGTTCCACTTGGAACCGATAGGTTGCTCAACCTTATTCATTGTTTCATTGCCCGTAAAGGTGTTGGAATTATGAGGAAAATAATTCAAGGTCTGCCGCACTTCAATTTCTGTGATCTCCACCCGAACTAAAAGCTGGCTGAAACATGCGTTACCTCATTCAAGGTCGGAAAACGCAGAGACAAAAGCGAAAAAGGGGAATTAAGTTCCATTTATGCGTGCATAACTCAGGTCTAAATCGACCCCTATCACTAGCTATGTTACCAATAACTTATCCTGTGATTTTCTGTCAACATTTAGAAAGATTGCATAGAAAATATACAGTGGCAAGAAAAAGTATGTGAATCCTTTGGAAATACCTGGATTTCTGCATAAATTGGTCAGACAATTTGATCTGATCCTCATCTAGGTCACAACAATAGACAAACACAGTCTGCTTAAACTAATAACACAAACAATTATATGTTTTCATTGAACACACCGTGTAAATATTCACAGTGCAGGGTGGGAAAAGTATGTTAACACTTGGATTTAATAACTGGTTGACCCTCCTTTGACAGCAATAACCTCAACCAAATGTTTTCTGCACAACGGTCAGGAGGAATTTTGGACCATTCCTCTTTACAAAACTGTTTCAGTTCAGCAATATTCTTAGGATGTCTGGTGTGAACTGCTCTCTTGAGGTCATGCCAGAGAATCTCAAATTGGGTTGAGGTCAGGACTATTTTCTTCTGTTGAAGCCATTCTGTTGATTTACCTGTGTTTTGGGTCATTGTCCTGTTGCGTCACCCAACTTCTGTTGAGCTTCAAATGGTGGACAGATAGCCTAACATTCTACTGCAAAATGTCTTGATAAACTTGGGAATTCATTTTCCCGTCAATGATAGCAAGCTGTCCATGCCCTGAGGCAGCAAAGCAGCTCCAAACCATGATGCTCCCTTCACCATACTTTGCAGTTGGGATGAGGTTTTGATGTTGGTGTGCTGTGCCTTTTTTTCTCCACCCACAGTGTTGTGTTTTCCTTCCAAACTCAATTGTAGTTTCATCTGTCCACAGAATATTTTGCCAGTAACGCTGTGGAACATCCAGGTGCACACAATGTTTTTTTTGGACAGCAGTGTCTTCTTCCGGGGTGTCCTCCCATGAACACAATTCTTGTTTAGTGTTTTATGTATCGTAGACTCGTCAACAAAGATGTTAGCATGTTCCAGAGATTTTTGTGAGTGTAGCTCTAACCAACATCTCCAATCTGGTCTCATTGATTGGATCCCAGGTTAGCTGACTCCAACTAGCTTTTTTTTTAAAAAGTCATTAGCCTAGGGGTTCACATACTTTTTCCAACCTATGCTGTGAATGTTTAAATTATGTATTCAATATAGACAAAAAAAAATACATTAATTTGTATGTTATTAGTTCAAGCACACTGTGTGTCTTTTGTTGTGACAGAAATGCAGGTAATTCCATATGGTTCACTTACTTTTTCTTGCGACAATTGCCTACTGCAGTGTGTTTCCATTTAACGATCGTGTCAATAAAAACAGCTGGACTTAAATGATGTCACACCTAAAAAAAACTACTGTGTTGAATTTGAACTGTTTCCGTTACAATATTTTTTTTTTACATTTGAGTCATTTAGCAGACGCTCTATTCAAGAGCTCAAGGGCAAAGACAGATTTTTCACCTAGTAATTCATATTTTTCACCGTTGATTCAAACCAGCAACCTTTTGGTTACTAGCCCAACGCTCTTAACCGCTAGGCTACCTGCCGAAAAGGTTAAATATTTTGGAAAATGTATCATATAGCTGCCATTTCCATTACATGTCACAATGATTTTTTTTACAACACTGCGTTTGTCGAATAAACCTGGATCAACGGAAACCTGCCTACTTTTGTGTTGTGTCTCCATAGTAACCAAAAGTAAAGAAATAAAATAATAGGATTAAATTAGTGGCTCAGATCTACACTGAACAAAAACATAAAGGCAACATGTAAAGTGTTGGTCGGTCCCATGTTTCATGAGCTGAAAAAAAAAATCCCATACATTTTCAATACGCACAAAAAGCGAATTTCTCTAAATTCACAAATTTGTTTACATCACTGTTAGTGAGTATTTCTCCTTTGCCGAGATATTCCATCCACCTGACAGGTGTGGAATATCAAGAAGTTGATTAAACAGAATGCTCATTACAAAGGTGCACCTTGTGCTGGGGACAATAAAAGGCCACTTCAAAATGTGCAGTTGCCACACAACACAAAGCCACAGATGTCTCAAATTGAGGGAGTGTGCAATTGGCACGCTGATTGCAGGAATGTCCACAGAGTTGTTGACAGAGATTTGAAAGTTCATTTCTCTACCATATGCTGCCTCCAACGTTGGTTTAGAGAATTTGGCAGCATATACAACCAGCCTCACAACCGCAGACCACGTGTAACGACGCCAGCCCAGGACCTCCAAATCAGACTTCTTCACCTGTGGGATCATCGAGAGAGAGAGAGAGAGAGAGAGAGAGAGAGAAGGGGAGGAGGGGTGGGGGATTCTGAGGAGTATTTGTGTCTGTAATAAAGCCCTTTTGTGGGGAAATCTCATTCTGATTGGCTGGGCCTGGCCCCCCAGTGGGTGGGACTAAGCCCTCCCAGGCCCACCCATGGCTGCACCCCTGCCCAGTCGTGTCCATAGATTAGGGACTAATGAACTTACTTCAATTGACTGATTTCCTTATATGAACTGTAACTCAGTAAAATCTTTGAAATTGTTGCATGTTGCATTTATATATTTTTTAAGTATAACTATCCAAGCAGTAGCTACATCTCCTTTTGTAAGACAACAGTATTTATTCAACCTTAAAAAGAGTAACAAATCCATGACCCCATTTTGAAGTTACTGTACTGTAACTGTGTCTTGTTATGTTATCATAGAAAGTGTGCATGTTCAGGGTCGCAGGACTGTGTAAATCTATAACAATCTGCACAGATCACTTTCATCATGTACTTTAATGTAATCTCAACTTCAATCCTGGAAAGTTGGTTGTGCTATTAGATGAAGCACAGTGTTAACACATTAAGTTGTTGTATAAATATACAAAATATCTGGCATTGTATTCCCATTTAAACATTGTTATGCATTTAAAATGGTTAAAACACTGGGAATTCAACAAACTTTTGGCTGTCTTTCTGAGTGGGTGAAAATAGGTTGGAATGTCATTGATCAACGTATGTACCAAATATGACCTAATTCTCCTCGTTGAACTGACATGCTGTGCCCAGTGAACATGTCTACAACATCATATGCACATTCAGTGTGCAGAATGACACACGCACACACACACACTAACACGCTATGGCGACACTACAGTCAGGAGCTCCTTTTAAGGGACCAACGCTACACGAGAGCAAAAGGCAGCAGTGCCAGGGCTTAGGCGTGCATGGGGGGGCTTACACTTTTAGCCTATGCACATCCCTAGTGAGGGGATAGCATTACCATTGCACACAGATGAGCGACCACAAAGTGCGTTGACATTCTCTCCAACCTACGTCAGAACACAGGTCATGTTCAGAAACCGGACATCTAGCACTGAATACCTTACTCAGCCCCACAGGACCAAATATCTGCCCCCTCTCAAAAGTGCACCACCATACACACGCTAAAACATATGCACACATTCAGTAGGCTAGGCCTAGCCTTGATATCAATTCCATTCTATTCATATGCGTTTCTCTGTATTAAAGCCTGGAACTACATACAAACACAGCACTTTGTATGTCTCTGTTGGTCTGTCACACACCAGCAATACAACGCCATCCACTCATTTCAACTATTACTTACCACATTCAGCCCAATGACCAACCATTGAAAGATCTCAACTAAACAAATAGTAAAATGCTTGACTGAGAATCTGAGACATTAGCTAACCTATAGGCTACCTTATTTTCCTGACAATGATTATCTCTGTCAATATCTCAAAATGAACCTGTCGTGTTTGCGTGGTTGTTGTCATCAACCAGAAACCGGAAACAGGGTATGTTGTCAAAATGACAGCACCAAAGCAGTCACGGCTCTTCACTTTGGAAGAGGCTGCATCTATGTTAGTTGGTGATATGGATTTAAATACGTCCTTGCACTTTGAAAGCGCTGATGATTTCGAAGTGAGTGAAATACAGTGGAAGTCGGAAATTTACATACACCTTAGCCAAATACATTTAAACTCAGTTTTTCACAATTTCTGACATTTAATCCTGGTAAAAATTCCCCGTCTTAGGTCAGTTAGGATAACCACTTCATTTTAAGAATGTGAAATGTCAGAATAATAGTAGAGAGAATGATTTAATTCAGGTTTTATTTCTTTCATCACATTCCCAGTGGGTCAGAAGTTTACATACACTCAATTAGTATTTGGTAGCTTTGCCTTTAAATTGTTTCACTTGGGTCAAACATTTTGGGTAGTCTTTCACAAGCTTCCAATAATAAATTAGGAGGAATGGGCCAAAATTCACCCAACAGAGCTGGTGTAACTGAGTTAGGTTTTGAAGGCCTCCTTGCTCGCACACGCTTTTTCAGTTCTGCCCACACATTTTCTATAGGATTGAGGTCAGGGCTTTGTGATGGCCACTCCAATACCTTGACTTTGTTGTCCTTAAGCAATTTTGCCACAACTTTGTAAGTATGCTTGGGGTCATTGTCCATTTGGAAGACCCATTTGCGACCATGTTGCTTCAATATATCCACATAATTTTCCTCCCTCATGATGCCACATATTTTGTGAAGTGACCAGTCCCTCCTGCAGCAAAGCACCCCCACAACATGATGCTGCCATCTCCGTGCTTCACTGTTGGGATGGTGTTCTTCGGCTTGCAAGCCTCCCCCTTTTTCCTCCAAATATAATGATGGTCATTATGGCTAAACAGTTTTATTTTTGTTTCGTCAGACCAGAGGACATTTCTCCAAAAAGTACGATCTTTGTCCCCATGTGCAGTTGCAAACTGTAGTCTGGCTTTTTTATAGCAGTTTTGGAGCAGTGGCTTCTTCCTTGCTGAGCGGGCTTTCAGGTTATGTCGATATAGGACTCGTTTTACTGTGGATATAGATACGTTTGTACGCGTTTCCTCCAGCATCTTCACAAGGTCCTTTGCTGTTGTTCTGGGATTGCTGCGAAAAGTGCAAATCAAAGTATGTTCATCTCTAGGAGACAGAACGCGTCTCCTTCCTTAGCGGTATGACGGCTGCGTTTTCCCATGGTGTTAATACTCGCGTACTAGTGTTTGTACAGATGAACGTGGTACCTTCAGGTATTTGGAAATTGCTCCCAAGGATGAACCAGACTTGTTGAGGTCTAGAATTGTTTTGGATGATTTCTTTGGATTTTCCAAAGCCATGACATAATTTTCTGAAATTTCACAAGCTGTTTAAAAGGTACAGTCAACTTAGTGTATGTAAACTTCTGACGCACTGGAATTGTGATACAGTGAATTATAAGTGAAATAATCTGTCTGTAAAACAATTGTTGGAAAAATGACTAGCATTAGCATAAATCCATAACCCAACACGGGTCTCACAAACAGCATTATATCGCTAATATAAAATCGCTTACCTTTGATGAACTTCTACTGAGGGCTTCCCAAGTGTCCAACGAAGACAATTCATGCTTCTTTGGTTAGAAAAAGTAATTTATTATATCCATAAATCTCAGTTTGGTTGGTGCGTTATGATCATAAAATCCACCGTTGAGTCGCCCATTGAACCGTGAAGAGAACACGTTCAAATTATACCTATACACTTTCTACAAACAAATCAAACATCATTTTTAATGTATCCTTAAGTATCCTTTTGGGTATAATTGCTGTAATATTTCAACCGGACGATAACGTGAACTATAGGATAGGAAAATAAAGTGGTGCACGTTCAGAATCTCGCGCGCGTCAAACCTTGTTTACAAAAGTGGTCGCCTGACAATTTCCTGTCACTATCCGTTCTGGTCACTGCTAGAATTCCCAGTCTTTGACTGTTGACTGTTGACATCTAGTGGAAGCCATAGGTACTGCAGTCTCAGTCCTACATAAGATTGTATGCAATAGGCACAATGGAGAAGATGGGCATTTAAAAAAAAAAAACTGCAAATCCGAATGGATTTTCCTCGGGTTTTCGCCTGCTATATCACTTCTGTTATACTCAGATACATTATTTTAACACTCTTAGAAACTTCAGAGTGTTTCCTATCCAATAGTACTAATTATGTGCATATCCTATTTTCTGGGCCTGAGTGGCATGCATTTTACTTTTGGCACGCCAGACTCTCCAAAACCGTCACCTCGGGAGCCGCTCCATAAGAAGTTAACAAAAAATGTGTGGAGGGGTAGAAAAACAAGCTTTAAAGACTCCAATCTAAGTGTATGTACAATTCCGACTTCAACTGTACGTAAACAGCAGATATATGTTTGGTGTTGTCGATGTTAGATGCTGCGAAACTAAGAGAATAGCTCTCAGATTAGCAAATCCTGTCATGGTACAAGTGAGCACATCAGCTATAGAGCTTGAATGCCTTCTCTCTGTCTCATGGAAATCATTAAAAGTCAGCTAACTAGTTGGTTGTTTAGTCTTGTATCTACCGATGTAATTCACATGGAAAAGACCCAAGCTGCTTGCTATAACTAGCTAGCTAGTTAATCTGTCAGGCCTGAAGAAATTGTGTGGTGGTAAATTTAGGCTGAGCTCACAAAGCATCAACCTCTGCTGTCACTGTCACTACCAAGTCATGCAGACAACCAGCTAACTAGTAGCTGAAATGGAGATTTGAGTCATGAGTGTTAATCTGTTGGGCTTAGGTTAGGGTTTGTCATGTTTGCTGTTGTGTTATGGAGCTCATATGATACTGAGTTGCAGTGATATTTGTTTAGATAGCCAGCTAAGAGGTTGCTTGTTTTGTCCTGTTTCTACAGATGCTATTCATTTGGAAACTGTCCAGCTTTGTAACTAATTCAACGAGTTGACTGGAGACTGGATTGTGCTTTGCTCGTGACGCTGTCACTTTATCGTCTAAACTCCCTCCCTACAAAGACAAACAACTACGCCCATCAAAATACATTAAGAATTACTTTCAACATCCTAATTAAATAAAAAATAGTTGATCTATTAGTATTTATTATGGACCCCCATTAGCTGCTGCCAAGGCAGATGCTACTCTTTCTGGGGTCCAGAAAAATTAAGGCAGTTAATACAATTTTAAAAACATTACAATACATTCACAACACAGTGTGCACCCTCAGGCTCCTACTCCACCACTACCACATATGTGTGTATAGTGCGTATAGTCAGTCTCTCCTCCACTTTGAAACAGGAGTGATTGACATGCATATTATTCATATTAGCTCTCTGTGTACATTCAAGGGCCAGCTGTGCTGCCTGTCTTGAGCCAATTGAAATTTTCCTAAGTCCTTTTTTGTGGCACCTGACCACACAACTGAACAGTAGCCAAGGTGCGACAAAACTAGGGCCTTTAGGACCTGCCTTGTTGATAGTGTTGTTAAGGCGGCAGAACATTGGTTTATTATGGACATCTTAGCGACTACTGTATCAATATTTTTGACCATGACAGTTTACAATCTAGGGTTACTCCAAGCTGTTTAGTCATCTCAACTTGCTCAATTTCCACATTATTTATTACAAGATAAAGTTGAGGTTTAGGGTTTAGTGAATGATTTGTCCCAAATACAATGCTTTAAGTTTTAGAAAAATGTATGGCTAACTTATTCCATGCCACCAACTCTAAAACTAACTGCAGCTCTTTGTTAAGTGTTGCAGTCATTTCAGTAGCTGACGTGTATTAGTCATCCGCATACATAGACACTCTGGCTTTACTCAAAGTCAGTGGCATGTCATTGGCAAAAAATTTAAATAGCAAGGGGCCTAAACAGCTACCCTGGGGAATTCCTAATGTTTGACAGGCTTCCATTAAAGAAAACCCTCTGAGTTTTGTTAGACAAGTAAGTCGTTATCCACATTGTAGCAAGGGGTGTAAAGCCATAACACATATGCTTTTCCAGCAGCAGACTATGATAGATAATATCAAAAGCCGCACAAGTTTAACAAGACAGCCCCCACAATCTTTTATAATCAATTTCTCTCAGCCAATCAGTCATTTGTGTAAGTGCTGTGGTTGTTGAGTGTCCTTCCCTATAAGTGTGATGAAAGTCTGTTGTTAATTTGTTTACTGTGAAATAGCATTGTATCTGGTCAAACACTAAGGGTTGGTAACAGGCTGATTGGTTGAATATTTGAGCCAGTAAAGGGGGCTTTACTATTCTTGGGTAGCGGAATGACTTTAGCTTCCCTCCAGGCCTGAGGGCACACATTTTCTAGTAGGCTTAAATGGAAGATGTGGCAAATAGGAGTGGGAATATCGTCTGCTATTATCCTCAGTAATTTTCCATCCAGATTGTCAGACCCCGGTGGCTTGTCATTGTTGATATACAACCATAATATTTTCACCTCTTCCACACTGACTTAACAGAATTCAAAAGTACAATTCTTGTCCTTCATAATTTGTACTCTGTAGCGGGACCGATTTGGATGAGGGTCTGGGGCGGTGTGTCACAGCATCATCGGACTGAGCTTGTTGTCATTGCAGGCAATCTCGACGCTGTGCGTTACAGGGAAGACATCCTCCTCCCTCATGTGGTACCCTACCTGCAGGCTCATCCTGACATGACCCTCCAGCATCACAATGCCACCAGCCATACTGCTCATTCTGTGCGTGATTTCCTGCAAGACTGGAATGTCAGTGTTCTGCCATGGCCAGCGAAGAGCCCGGATCTCAATCCCATTGAGTAAGTCTGGGACCTGTTTGATCGGAAGGTGAGGGCTAGGGCCATTCCCCCCCAGAAATGTCTGGGAACTTGCAGATGCCTTGGTGGAAGAGTGGGGTAACATCTCACAGAAATAACTGGCAAATCTGGTGCAGTCCATGAGGAGCAGCTGCACTGCAGTACTTAATGCAGCTGGTGGCCACACCAGATACTGACTGTTACTTTTGATTTTGACCCCCCCTTTGTTCAGGGACACATTATTCCATTTCTGTTAGTCACAAGTCTGTGGAACTTGTTTCTTTTATGTCTCAGTTGTTGAATCTTATGTTCATACAAATATTTACACATGTTAAGTTTGCTGATAATAAACGCAGTTGACAGTGAGAGGATGTTTCAGTGTACATTATCAAGCATTTCACACATATTATCCAGATACTGACTGTTAGCACTTGGTGGTCTATAGCAGCTTCCCCCACAAGAATGGCCTTTAGGTGAGGCAGATGTACCTGTAGCCATATTACTTCAACATAACTTTAACATTAGATCGTCTCAAAGCTTTACATGAATGTGGTTCTGAATAGAGGGCAACACCGCCGCCGTTGGTATTTCTGTCTTTTCGGGAGATGTTATAACCATGTATTGCTACAACTATCATCAAAGGTATTATCTAAGTGGGTTTCAGAGATAGTCAGAATATGGAAGTAATCTGTTACAAGCAAGTTATTGACTTCATGGACCTTGTTTCTTAGGCTACATACAGTTGAAGTCAGAAGTTTACATACACTTAGGTTGGAGTCATTAAAACATGTTTTTCAACCACTCCACAAATTTCTTGCTAATAGACTATAGTTTTGGCAAGTCGGTTAGGACATCTACTTTGTGCATGACACAAGTAATCTTTCCAACAATTGTTTACAGACAGATTATTTCACTTATCATTCATTCACTGTATCACAATTCCAGTGGGTCAGAAGTTTACATACACTAAGTTGACTGTACCTTTAAACAGCTTGGAAAAATCATGGCTTTAGAAGCTTCTGAAAAGCTAATTGACATCATTTGAGTCAATTGGCGGTGTACCTGTGGATATATTTCAGTGCCTCTTTGCTTGACATCATGGGAAAATCAAAAGAAATCAACCAAGACCTCAGAAAAAAAATTGTAGACCTCTACAAGTCTGGTTCATCCTTGGGAGAAATTTCCAAATGCATAAAGGCACCACGTCCATCTGTACAAACAATAGTACGCAAGAATGAACACCATGGGACCATGCAGCCGTCATACCGCTCAGGAAGGAGACGCGTTCTGTCTCCTAGAAAAGAACATACTTTGATGCGAAAAATGCAAATCACAACATCAAACGACCTTGTGAAGATGCTGGAGGAAGCAGGTATTCACAGTAAAACGAGTCCTATATCGACATAACCTGAAAGCCCGCTCGACAAGGAATAAGTCACTGCTCCAAAACCGCCATAAAAAAAGCCAAACTATGGTTTGCAACTGCACATGGGGACAAAGATCATACTTTTTGGAGTAATGTCCTTTGGTCTGATGAAACAAAAATAGAACTGTTTAGCCATAATGACCATCGTTATGTTTGTAGGAAAAAGGGGGAGGCTTGCAAGCCGAAAAACACCATCCCAACCGGGAAGCACGGGGATGGCAGCATCATGTTGTGGGGTGCTTTGCTGCAGGAGGGACTGGTGCACTTCACAAAATAGATGGCATCATGAGGGAGGAAAATGATGTCAGGAAGTTAAAGCTTGGTCGCAAATGGGTCTTCCAAATGAACAATGACCTCAAGCATACATCCAAAGTTGTGGCAAAATGGTTTAAGGACAACAAAGTCATGGTATTGGAGTGGCCATCACAAAACCCTGACCTCAATCCCATAGAAAATGTGTGGGCAGAACTGAAAAAGCGTGTGCGAGCAAGGAAGCTTACAAACCTGACTTAGTTACACCAGCTCTGTCAGGAGGAATGGGCCAAAATTCACCCAACTTATTGTGGGAAGCTTGTGAAAGGCTACCTGAAAAATTTGACCCAAGTTAAACAATTTAAAAGGCAATGCTACCAAATACTAATTGAGTGTAAACTTCTGACCCACTGGGAATGTGATAAAAGAAATAAAAGCTAAAATAAATCATTCACTCTACTATTATTCTGACATTTCACATTCTTAAAATAAAGTGGTTATCCTAACTGACCTAAGTCTGGTAATTTGTTCTAGGATTAAATGTCAGGAATTGTGAAAAACTGAGTTTAAATGTTTTTGGCTAAGGTGTATGTAAACTTCCCGACTTCAACTGTACGTTACTATGGGCTAATTTTAGCACTTTTCTGGGTTGCTTGACTTTTTTGAATGCTTTACTGGGAAGCTTATCAGAGGTAGACTTACTCATGTTATTTACATTGGAGCCGATTGTGCAGCTCACCCTGCACTAAGGGATCTTCCTACTAGGGCACACCGCCTCAGTGCTAACAGTGTAACTCTGGTTCAAAGGCTCATGATTACTGCATACAATAGTAACTGTAGGATAAAGAGAAGTATTCGGTGCAATTATGGGGACATAAATTAAGTTACTTACATTGTGTCTGCCAACGCCCCTAGGATAATGTACATTTATTGCAGCATTATGACAACACATTGTCACAATGGTAGGAATTAGCTGAGTGGTCTTGAGTCATTGATAAGTCATTGTTGCAACGCAGCCTTGAAATGTGTGGACAGAGTCCAGGAGCGAAGATGATTTGGATGGACTCCATCATTCCTGGATCTTCTGTTTCCAGAAGGTGTCAAAGTTATCAATAAAAGTGACTCCAGCAGAGCTTACAGTAGTCTTTTACCCAGATGTGTAATGCCAGAAGTCTGTTGAATCTTTCACATTCGCGGCCCAATGATGGCACTGGACCTGAACTGATTGGCCGTTTTTTGGAGTCTTTTAATACTAAAATCAGGGAAGACCCCTTCGGGGATGGAACCCTGCCGAGCACCGGCCTGTCTACTGTGGAAAGCCGATACGGCGGCGAAACTTCCACCAGACCAGAGCGGCGTCCGGCTACTGGGGTGGGGGGAAAAAAATTAGTAGGCGTGCGTGGGTTCCCCAGTAGCTTGTGTAGGTTTGCTACTTGCTTGCTAAGAGTAGCTACTTTGCTCCTATAGTCCTTCACAAGCAAGCAGTTGCTACATTGAAAGTCAGCACGGTCCACATTGTCCCGGAACGAAGCAAAGTAAACACAGGTCTTGCAGCGCTGGAAATGTTCAATAGCGGCTTCCATTTGAGATCGCCGAGCCAGCTAGGCTAGCTGGGCTTTCGTATCTCTCCCCCTACGCGGAATCTGGCAGGATCCCGGGACAGACAGCAGCGCTCATATGAATTTAGCCCAACAGAGCCGCAGGATTCAAAATAAAATAAAAGTATATAAAAACACTGTCAGGTCTTTAGTTCAGGTTTCGTCGTTCAACAGTGTTCAACAACAACAAACATACGTCGCGCTCTGATGTGTACATGAAGGCAGGGTAAAGTGGGGAAAAGTCCATAATAAAGCACTGCTCTGCCTTCTTAACAACACTATCAACAAGTCAAGTTCTACAGGCCCTTGTTTTGTCGCACCTGGACTACTAGTCATTTGTGTGGTCAGGTGCCACAAAGAGGGACTTGGGAAAGGTGCATTTGGCTCAGAACAGGGCAGAACAGGGCAGCAGGGCTGGTCCTTAAAAAGTACACAGAGAAGGAGCAAACAATAATAATATGCCTCTCAAATTCTCCTGGCTCAAAGTAGAGGAGAGATCGACTTCATCACTACTTGTATTTATGAGAGGTATTAACATGTTGAAATCACCGAGCTGTCTGTTTAAACAACTAGCACACAGCTCAGACACCCATGCATACCCCACAAGACATGCCACCAGAGGTCCCTTCACATTCCTCAAGTCCAGAACAGACTATGGGAGGCGCACAGTACTACATAGAGCCATGACTAAATGGAACTCTATTCCACATCAGGTAACTGATACAAGCAGTAGAATCAGATTTAAAAAGTAGGTAAAAATACACCTTATGGAACAGCGGGGGATTGTGGGGATCCATAATAAATACAAATGTCATTAGTAAAATTGAAAAAAGTTCCCCCTGGGGAAATTCTGACTCTATCAGGATTATGTTGGAGAGGCTTCCATTAAAGAAAACCCTCTGTGTTCTGTTAGACAAGTAACACATAAATTATTCCAGCATCAGACTATGATCAATAATGTCAAAAGCTGCACTGAAGTCTAAGACAACAGCCTCACAATCTTATCATAAATTTCTCTCAGCCAATCATCAGTCATTTGTGTAAGTGCTGTGCTTGTTGAATGACCTGAAAGTTTGTTAATTTGTTTACTTTAAAATTGTATCTGGTCAATTCTTTCTATCCAAAAGTTTACTAAGGGTTGGTAACAGGATGATTGGTTGGCTATTTGAGCCAGTAATGGGGCTTTACTACTTCTTAGGTAGCGGACTTTTTCTTCACTCCAAGCCTGGGGGCACACACTTTCTAGTAGGCTTAAACTGAAAATATGACAAATAGGAGCAGCAATAGTGTCTGTTCGCAATTATCCTCAGTAATTTTCCATCCAAGTTGTCAGACCCTGGTGGCTTGTCATTGTTGATTGACAGACCAACAAATATTCTTCACATCAACATAGGAATCACTACAAAACTTATTGTACGACCTCATACACTATATTAGGCCCAGCCTTTGGAACTTCGGTTTACCTAGAAATGGCTACTATATTTTGTTGACGTTGAGTGAGAGGTTATTTTCCTGAGTGTGGTGTCTACTCACTCAACGTCAACAAAACAAAGGAGATGATCGTGGACTTCAGGAAACAGCAGAGGGAGCACCCACCTATCCACATCGACGGGACAGTAGTGGAGAAGGTGGAAAGTTAAGTTCCTTGGCGTACACATCACGGACAAACTGAATTGGTCCACCCACACAGACAGCGTGGTGAAGAAGGCGCAACAGCGCCTCTTCAACCTCAGGAGGCTGAAGAAATTCAGCTTGTCACCAAAAACACTCAAACTTTTACAGGTGCACATTCGAGAGCATCCTGTCGGGCTGTATCACCGCCTGGTACGGCAACTGCTCCGCCCACAACCGTAAGGCTCTCCAGAGGGTAGTGAGGACTGCACAACGCATCACCGGGGGTAAACTACCTGCCCTCCAGGACACCTACACCACCCGATGTCACAGGAAGGCCAAAAAGATCATCAAGGACAACAATCACCCGAGCCACTGCCTGTTCACCCCGCTATCATTCAGAAGGCGAGGTCAGTACAGGTGCATCAAAGCTGGGACCGAGAGACTGAGAAAGAGCTTCTATCTCAAGGCCATCAGACTGATAAACAGCCATCACTAACTTTGAGTGGCTGCTGCCAACATACTGACTCAAATTTCTAGCCACTTTAATAACAAAAAATTGGATGTAATAAATGTACAACTCACCACTTTAAACAATGCCACTTTATATAATGTTTACATACCCTACATTACTCATGTCATATGTATATACACTGTACTCTATACCATCTACTGCATCTTGCCTATGCCGTTCGGCTATCGCTCACCCATATATTTATATGTACATATTCATTCCTTTACACTTGTGTGTATAAGGTAGTTGTTGTGAAATTGTTAGATTACTTTTTAGATGTATTGTATTACTGCATGTTCGGCACAAGCATTTCGCTACACTCGCATTAACATCTGCTAACCAAGTGTATGTGACAAATAAAATTTGATTTGATTATTTGATATTGTGATCACGATGGATGTGGATGCTGCTTTCAAGCAAATTTCTGCAGCATTAGTAACGGTGTTATCAATACATGATGATTTCATTCCTGTGCTGTTTGTAACTACCCCGGTAGGTTGACTGATGACCTGAACCAGGTTGCAGGCACTGATTACTGTTTGAAGCTTTTTCTTGAGTGGGCAGCTTGATGAAAGCCAGTCAATATTGAAATCACCCAGAAAATATACCTCTGTTGATCAATCACCCATGTGGGTATATGCTCCTAAAAACCAGAGGAGATGGGAGAGTCAGGACTTACAGAGAAGCGAGCGTCACAAATAGAACCAAGTTCTATGTTAACGCCTGACCACGCAGACGCTCGCAAGCAGTGTGGGTGCAATGATTGAATAACATGTATGTGTAAATGTATTTTGCAACGCGATGCGTCCGGTCTGGTCAGCAGTTATAACCTTGTATTGCTACCACTGTATCAAAGGTATTATCTAAGTGAGTTTCAAAGATCGTCAGAATATGAATGTTATCTGCTACTAGTAAATTATTGACTTCATAAACCTTATTTCTTAAGCTACATATGTTAGCGCAGGTTTATTTTGAGCACTTTTCTTCTGGAATGCATAGTTATTTGTATTGCTTTCCTGGGAAGCTTAGCAGAAGTAGATATGCTCATGTTATTTATTTTATTGCTGGGTGAGCTGCACACTGAACTTCCTCCTACGGCACACCGGCTCAGTGCTGACGTGTTGAATCTATAAACAGTTGTGCCACATACTTGGACTTTTTACCATCTATGAAAACTCATCTGACCGTGGGTCTTGAAGTGTGTTTAACCTATATAGCCTTTACGGTTATAATCTGATCCTGCTGGTCATCCATGAACGTCTGTGTGGGCTTTATCCTGTCTGATTATCCTATCAGTCTGACATAAATATACACACCATTAACTGAGAAACAATCTGTCCACTAAAGACTTTGATTGATTGGTTGATTGAAAGTGCTTTATTGCATCCTGATGATAGGAGAAAGAGGAGAGTGGAGGGAGAGGAAGAGGGAGAGAGAGAGAGAGAGAGAGAGAGGAAGAAGAGAGAAGAGGAGGGAGGTGTGGAAGGAGGGGGAGTGGAGGAAGAAGAACATGAAAGAGAAATTAGAGGAAGAAGGGTATCTACGGGGGCAACAGCCCAGCCTACTTTTCCGTTGAGTGAGTCTGCCCCAAGTCCTACCATTCACACGTGCACCACACAGCCTGGGCCTAAAGTTTTGAAAGTGGTAGGAGTCATATCTGGTGTTTTTTCAGATGTGGTGTTTAACACCAACCTGTATGCTACCACATTCAATGCCTCCCCATCATGGTTTGCCACGTTTGAAGATGAGATTAAACGGCATCCACCGCTTATCCTCTCTCCGACTACTGGTCCACTGACGCCGCCCTCAGGGTGCCATACATCGCAAGTAAAATGCCACGCAACCGCTTTCAGCAGCTATGTAAATACCTGCACTTCTCCGATCCAAATTCAGCCAATGTGAAAGACAAATTACATAAAGTCAGGCCTTTTATCAAAATAATGCAAGAGAATTTAGCCAAACTACTACACACATGGCAAGCCGTCTCAGTGGATGAGACTACAATAAAATTCTACGGTAGACTACTGTGGAAGCAGTATATGGCCCAAAAAAGTAAGTAAAGTGGGGAATCAAAATATGGTGTCTCTGACTCCTTGACTAGCTACTGCCTTGTTTTCAGTGTGTACAAAGGTTGGGGGGGGGGCTCATGAGGGACTCTCTCTTGTCAAATGACCATGTCTATGTGGACTTATTTTCATCCATACCTCTGGTGAGAGATCTTCTTGATGCTGATGCATACTACCAATATGGAGGGCAGACTCCACAGAGGTTAGTGTCTAAAACGGTGTGCAGATAATGTAATGGCGTGCCACTGGAGGAAAAAATTTAAACGTGTACTTTCTAACACCCTAAAACGAGTTTCAAATTGCAGGTATAACGAACACTATTTAAAAATGTTGTGCAAGATGGCGCCGACAGATAGGGCAGCCGTGCTTCTAGCTCCTAAGCAACTTTGCAGTATTTTGTTTTTTTATGTGTTATTTCTTACATAATTAGCCCAGACTTTTAGGGCGTTATTATATACAAAAAAATATCAGAGCGGCGGTAACTCACCAGCACTATGAATTTCCTTTGTCCGTACCCCCCGTGGCAATTGAACTGATTCCAGAGGCTGATCTAAAACACAGCCGGCGGAGAAAAAGGTATTCGGAGTGGACTCCTAGTCCGACTCTGGAATCAGTTCAGACACACCACCCACCGCTTCAGAGTATGTTACTCGCTAATGTTCGGTCTCTGGATAATAAAGTTGATGCGCTCAGGGCGAGGATCTTCTTCCATAGAGATTGTTTCACGCGGACTGGGATATGTGGCGGGTAGCCTCAGAATAATATTGACGAATACACAGATACATTTCCTGATACTCAGTCACCGTATAGGAGGAGATGTGTATCCACTGACTAATAAAACCTACCCAAACCAGCATTCACACAAATGGCAGCATTCACGCAAAACTGAAAGCGTGAACCACTGCATTTAACCATGGCAAGGTGACTGGGAATATGAACAGAGTACAAACAGTGTAGTTATTCCCTCCGTAAGGCAATCAAACAGGTAAAAGGTCAGTACAGAGACAAATTGTAGTCGCAATTCAACGGCTCAGATACAGAAACGTATGTGGCAGGGTCTACAGACAATCACATACTACAAAGGGAATACCAGCCACGTCATGGACACTGACGTCTTGCTTCCAGATAAGCTAAACACCTTTTTTGCCGGCTTTGAGGATAACTGTGCCACCGACGCGGCCAGCTACTAAGGACTGTGGGCTCCGTGGTCGACGTGAGTAAGACATTTAAACGCATGAACCCTCACAAGGCTGCCGGCCCAGACGGCATCCCTAGCCAAGTCTTCAGAGCATGCGCAGACCAGTGTGACACTGGGAGTGTTTACGGACATATTCAATCTCTCCCTATCCCAGGCTGACTATCGCCCCATAGCACTCACTTCTGTCATCATGAAGTGCTTTGAGAGACTAGTCAAGGATCATATCACCTCTACCATACCTGACACCCTAGACCCACTTCAGTTAGATTACTGCCCCAATAGATCCAGACGATGCAATAGCCATCACACTGCCCTATCCCATCTGGACAAGAGGAATAGCTATGTAAGAATGCTGTTCATTAACTATAGCTCAGCATTCAACACCACAGTATCCTCCAAGCTCATCATTAAGCTCGGGGCCCTGGGTCTGAACCCCACCCTGTGCAACTGGGTCCTGAACTTCCTGACGGGCCGCCCCCACCCGATGTCACAGGAAGGCCAAAAATATCATGAAGGACAACAACCACCCGAGCCATTGCCTGTTCACCAGCTATCATCCGTAAGGCAAGGTCAGTACAGGTGCATTAAAGCTGGGACCGAGAGACTGAAAAACAGCTTCTATCTCAACCTCATTAGACTTAAATAGCACCTTGTCTGTATTCTTGAATGTTTAAAGTCTTGATTTGTGGTTGTTTATAATGTCTTGTTAATTGGTGTTGTACCCCAGGAAGATTAGCTAGCGTTACGGCGTTAGCTAATGGGGATCCTGCCCTATATACATAGACTTGAAATCACTGGCCACTTTAATAATGGAACACTAGTCACAATAATGTTTATATTTTGCATTACTCATCTCCTTTGTATATACTGTATATTCTAATGTATTTTAGTCTATGCCACTCCAACATGGCACATCCAAATATTTATATATTCTTAATTCCATTCCTTTACTTTAGATGTGTGTATTGTGTATTGTTGTGAAATTGTTAGATATTACTTGTTAGACATTACTGCAACTGTTGGAGCTAGAAACACAAGCATTTCGCTACCCCGGTATGTGACCAATAACATTTGATTTGATTTGTAGGATGGGGCCATGCTTCACCACGTTCCATGACGTTGTAGGCTAAACGCAAACACTAGCGTGACAGTGTGCCATACATTTTTACTACAAATCTTATTTACAAATTCAGTATGTTTTCTGAACAGCTGTGTATCTCTGAATCTTTCTCTGTCTAACACTTACTGCATTCACTAAATTGTTGTCAAAGTACTATTTCTACATTTTCTGTCAGGGCTGGTCTCTACTAAATTGTATTGGGAGAGGTTATCTACATTTAGACATCTTGTGTGTTTTGAAATAATTTCTGAATATTGTTCTCGCTCACAATTCTTTATACATTTTTGAATATATATAATATCTATAAGCATAAAAATTAGTTGGTACATTTTGAGTGAGTAACTTGGTCAAATTTACTACACTTTAAATATTCTAGTTTTTTGTTTTGTTGAGTGTTAATCTTTTTTATAGTGAGTGTCTTTATACAATGGGAGACAAAATGTGTGTTATTCGTATTGAAATGAATGTGTTATCTATTAGAGTTTGTGCTCTTTAAAACGTAGTTAACATATAATTGTTGTTTGTTCTTTGTTTTAGCACTGTCTCTTTGAAATGTGTGACAAAATGAGCTTTATCTTAAATTCTTAGTAATCTACAGCAGCATTCTAGAATTAAATTGGGGTCGGAAGTGTTAAAGGGTCGCCACAACTAATTTCTCCCTATGGTAGACAAATCATCAAAAAGCACTGGAAAATCACTGATCTGAGGGGCGGAGGGGAAGGGGGGCGGGGGCTGACTGAAATTGAAGAGTGAGAGTTGGAGATCAAAACAATAGGGCACCTTTTTCTGGGGCTTGAGGAAACAAAAGGCTTGTATCACAGTCTGTCTGATGTGCGGGAGAGCTGTGTGCCAAATACCATTCCTTTCAGCAAATTTTCCGCTCCCACACAATCCAGATGTTTTGCCTACTTCAGCAAGTTGAGACATACATAGACACACATTCACTTTTTTTCCTCCCCACTCGGCCCCTCACACCGATGCAGAAAACTCAAGAGCTGCTACTCAAAGCAAATTTTTCCAACTCAAAAGATATACATGTAAGAATCCGGGGTGCATACAACTCTAAACCAAAATGCCACTTACATTTTAGGAGTTCTAAAAATTTGGTTGGTCTTGAGCACAAGTAGGCCTGCTAGTTGACAAGATATCATCAATGAATCCTTAAGGGATTTTTTTTTGCCACCTCGGCCTATGCATGTTTATGTTGTACAGGGTCATTTTTCATTATTAGGCACCAAACAATGGGAAAACAGACAAACAAAAAGGGACTACCTGCACTTTGAAAAGTTTTACAATGCATGCCCTAATGAACAATACCCAGGTGCAGGAGCTGTGTCACTGAACAAACAATCTCCACACAAGAAAGAGTGTCTATAAAGCAGTCAGCCCTCCTCCAAACACACAAGTAACAAAACAGCTCACCGTAAAAGACGTTGAAAGATTGATTTAGTTTACTCTGAAGAAATTAAGCTGCAAAATGTGGTTTGTGTTTTACCACAGTGCCATATAAAGACATGTGCACAACAAAAAGAATGCTGACACACAATACCCTTTAAGGAAAGCGAATAACATTTATTTTTTTACTTGTCAGGCAGAGGCATACCGCCATAGCGGATACACTTAAAAAATATATATATATACTTTCCACTGTGGATCCCGTGACCTCAAATATAAGGACATTACAGTCCCTTCAGAGAGTATTAATACCCCTGGACTTGATTCACATTTTGTTGTGTTGCAGCCTGCATTCAAAACATTTATTAAAATGTTTTTTCTCACAATAGCCCAAAATGACAAAGTGAAAACATGTTATTAAACATTTTTGTAAATACAGAAATATCTCATTTACATAAGTTCTACACCCCTCAATCACCTTTGGCAGTGATTACAACTGTGTCTTTATGGGTAAGTCCCTAAGAGCTTTGCACATGTGGATTGTACAATATTTGACCATTATTCTTAAAAAAAAAATCTTCAAGCTCTGTGAAATTGGTCGTTGAACATTGGCATAGATTTTCAAGAAGATTTAAGGCAAACCTCGGCCAATCTGGAACATTCACGGTCTTCTTGGTAAGCAACTCCAGTGTGGATTTGGCCTTGTGTTTTAAGTTATTGTCCAGCTGAAGGGTGAAAAGCAGAGTGGACCAGGTTTTCCACGATGATTTTGCATGTGCTTAGCTCCCTTACGTTTATTTTTTATCCTGAAAAACTCCCCAGTGCTTAACGACTACAAGCATACCCATAACATGATGCAGCCACCACAATGCTTAAAAATATTCTGAGTGGTAGTACGTAATGTGTTGTATTGGATTTTCCCCAAACATAACACTTTTTATTCAAAACAAAAAGTTAATTGCTTTGTCACATTTTTTGCAGTGTTACTTTAGTGCATTGTTGCAAACAGGATACATGTTTTGGAACATATTAATTCTGTACAGGCTTTCTTTTCACTCTGTAATTTGTTCAGTATTGTGGAGTGAGAACAATGTTGTTGATCCGTCAGTTTTCTCCTATTACAGCCATTAAACTAACTATTTTAAAGTCACCATTGGCATCATGGTAAATCACTGAGCTGTTTCCTTGCTCTCTGGCAACTAGAGTTAGGAAGGACACCTGTATCTTTGTTTGACTAGGTGTGTTGATACACCATCCAAAGTGTTATTAATAAATTCAACATTCTCAAAACAGATATTCAATTTAAAAAAAATCTGTCTAAAATAAAATGTGGAACAAGTCAAGGGGAGTGAATACTTTCTGAAGGCACTGTAAATAAGGACCAAAGCACTTCTGGAAATACTGTTATGTGCCTGGCTGGCACAGGGCCACGGCAGCTGCTGCAGGGAGAAGGACATATGCCGTCCAGTGGGACTGGATATATCCAAACACAGAAAGAGGTTTTAATAACTTTGCTGTAGTTTATTGTGGCTTCTTCTGGATGCCTTCCAGACACAAACATCTCTCTTTCGTTTTCCCTTATTGTTGTTATAAAGAGTGTGAGTGTGTGGTGAGTGAGGATTCTCCCCTCATCTTTCCTTGTTGTGCCTCAGTCAGACAGTACCGTTCGGAGCAGAGGGAGGGATGTAACATCACAGATCTGTGTCTGATCAGAGGGCCTTCAGTGTAGTGTTTCCCCCATAATCATTTCCAGAAGGCGGGGTGCAAAGAGCAACATTCATCTAGCCTACACAATGCTGCCCAGTGTCTCGCTTTGGGAGAATTTAGCCTTGTTTGCATACATGAACTCAACAACACTTTTAAGGTGTGAAAAACAAAATGTAACTCTAATTTCAGACATACTAGTTGTTGTGGGCCTGGGGGGAATGCTGTTCTGATATTGTCTTTGGCCCAAAGTGAAACCAATTCCCTCAGTTTTACAGTGCAAGAACATACACACTGCACAGAAGCCAGGTAGGCTCAATTCAAGGTTGGCTGGACATGTTTGAAGTCATGTAGATCACATCATTACGCTATTTTTGTTTACAAAGCCCTGCTCCACAAACCTTCGACTTACCTAACATCACTATTAAGATTTAAAATTAAAAGTTATCAAACCCGTTCACAGGGTTGGTTAACTCTGTAGACTCCTTTGGTGTCTAGAGAGAGGTAGATCAGCCTTTGGTTTCCTTGCGCCTTGAGTGTGGAATTATCTATAATACACTTTAAAAATTGGTGCACTAGCGCATTTCAGACGGTTGCTAGGGGAACTTAATACTGAAGAATGTGCTTTTCGTATATTGCTGTGTAATGAAGTATATTTGAATGTGCATATGAATGTGTAGTTGAATGTGTTTATTTTATTTTGATGTGTATTGTGGTGCTATACAGGGCTCATCTGGAAAAGAGACCTTGGTCTCAGCATTGACTCCCTGTCAAAAGACAGGGACTGACATAAAAAATATGAAATCCCCCAAGGTCCCCTGGCGGACAGCGTGACTGACAGACACCCAACCTACCAAGGCAGGGGGCCACAACTATCAGAACAAGCCTCAGAGTCTCTCTGGGTTCCCTACAACTGAGCTGTCCCACAGTCCCGGCTCCTCCAGCTTTAGGTCCTACAGCTCGCAGCTTTATTACTGAGCCCCGGACCAGACGCCGCTCGCCTGCCAAGTGCTGCTGGGAGAGAAGAGGTGAAGTGAGGACAATGCACTCAGTGCTCCAAGTCGGCCAGCCGGGCAGATCCCTTGGGAGGCAGGCGGGCTGAGTTGGTGGGGAGGGAGGGCGGGCGGGCTGAGCTGGCGGAGAGAGTGGGGAGAAGACGGAGGAAAGCAACGCTTCGTCTTCTAAGTCCACACGCTTCAGTCTCAGCTCATTGGCTCGGCAGCTAACCCAACTGTCTAACCACACTGTCAGAGCATCAGGTTCACTGAGCTGCGAGCTGAGAGAGGCAGGGTCAAAAACCCAGAGACAGAGACGCAGTCCAGCCCAATAACTTGGGATCCGTCCATCTTTGGAGAAAGTGATGGCGACATCAATGTAGTCACTACATTAAAGTTCTGTGGCTATATAAAACTAGAATAAGAGTTGAGGGGAATCAATGTGTGAACCCTTGGTCAAACAATCTAATTGAATAGTCAATATACATCAGCAAGAAAAAGTATGTGAACGATTTGGAATTACCTGGACTGCATAAATTGGTCATACAATTTGATCTGATCTTCATCTAAGTCACAACAATAGACCAACACAGTCTGCTTAAACTAATAACAAACAATTATATATGATTTCACATCTTTATTGAACACACCGTGTAAACATTCACAGTGCAGGGTGGGAAAAGTATGTGAACCCTTGGTTTTAATAACTGGTTGACCCTCCTTTGGCAGCAATAACCTCAGCCAAACGTTTTCTGCACAACGGTCAGGAGGAATTTTGGACCATTCCTCTTTACAAAACTGTTTCAGTTCAGCAATATTCTTGGGATGTCTGGTGTGAATCGATCTCGAGGTCACAGCATCTCAATCGGGTTGAGGTCAGGACACTGACTAGGCTACTCCAGAAGGTGTATTTTCTTCTGTTGAAGCCATTCTGTTGATTTACTTCTGTGTTTTGGGTCGTTGTCCTGTTGCGTCACCCAACTTCTGTTGCGCTTCAATTGGTGGACAGATAGCCTAACATTCTCGTGCAAAATGTCTTGATAAACTTGGGAATTCATTTTTCCGTCAATGATAGCAAGCTGTCCATGCCCTGAGGCAGCAAAGCAGCTCCAAACCATGATGCTCCCTTCACCATACTTTGGGATGAGGTTTTGATGTTGGTGTGCTGTGCCTTTTTTTCTCCACGCATAGTGTTGTGTTTTCCTTCCAAACAACTCAGCTGTAGTTTCATCTGTCCACAGAATATTTTGCCAGTAGCGCTGTGGAACATCCAGATGCTCTTTTGCGAACTTTAGACAGCAGTGACTTCTTCTGTGGTGTCCTCCCATAAACACCATTCTTGTTTAGTGTTTTACGTATCGTAGACTTGTCAACCTCATTAAGAATTCTGCGCTGTGATCTTGCAGTCATCTTTGCAGGACAGCCACTCCTAGGGAGAGTAGCAACAGTTCTGAACTTTCTCTATTTATAGACATTTGTCTTACTGTGGGCTGATGAACATCGAGGCTTTTAGAGATACTTTTGTAACCCTTTCCAGCTTCATGCAAGTCAACAATTCTTAATCGTGGGTCTTCTGAGGTATATTTTGTTTGAGGCATGGTTCACATCAGGCAATGCTTCTTGTGAATAGCAAGAATAGTGTTTTTTATAGGGCAGGGCAGCGCTAACCAACATCTCCAATCTCATCTCATTGATTGGACTCCAGGTTAGCTGACTCCTGACTCCAATTAGCTTTTGGAGAAATCATTAGCAACCTACACTGTGAATGTTGATATGATGTATTCAATATAGACAAGAAAAACACAATAATTTGTGTGTTATTAGTTTAACTACTTACGGAGTGGTGGGGCGCTCCCGACACTACCCGGTGAAATGCAAGGCGCCAAATTCAAAATCCAAAAGTTTAATTATTACACATTCATCAATATACAAGTGTTGCATAGTCATCAAACGCTCTGCTTCTTGGCAATATCACAGCGTTGTCAGATTTCAAAAAGGCTTCACGGCGAAAGCACAACATTTGATTGTTTGAGGGTAGCATCTCCAATATTCTTTTTTACCATTAGCATAAATTCATAAACCATCGCGGTTCACACAAAACACATTTCACAGCGAAAACAAATCCCTTACCTTTTGAAGAACTTCTGCTGAGGGCTTCCCAAGTGTCCAACGAAGACTTCCAATGGTTCTTTTGTTAGAAAAAGTAATGTATTATATCCATAAATCTCAGTTTGGTTGGCGCGTTATGATCATAAAATACAGTGTCCACTCGCCCATTGAACCGTGAAGAGAACGCGTTCAACCTATACACTTGTCCAAGAACAATCAAACATCATTGATAATGTATCCTTAGGAACACTTATGTATATTTACTATAATATTTCAACCGGATTATAAACTGGACGATAGGAAAGGAAAAAACCACAGCGCGTGCGAGCCCGTGAACGCGCATTCTCTTCTGTTTACATCTGACCATCCAGAGCAACTATAACATCACCAAACACTGTCTAGAGACTGTTGACATCCAGTGGAAGCAATAGGTAGTGCAATCTTACTCCCAGAAATGGCTGGTTTCAATAGGGAGGTGTTCAAAATGAGGCAATGTGTCAAAAACACTTTTTCCAGGAGAGGGGGCACGCCAGATTCTCCAAAACAGTCACCTCGGGAGCCGCTCCCTAAGAAGTTAATGCGGCCCCCTGCCAAACCTCAACCCAGGAACCATCATACTATTTCATGTAGGCTACATAAGAGTAGATTTTTTTGTTTGGCTAAATGGAATGTTGTTTCTGGTCAATTATCTTAAACTTTGACAGCAGCATCATCAAGCTATAACTCCACCTCAGACATAGATTGCCTTCTTCGTTTCAATGGCATTTAACACAATAGCATGTTATCAATTGATGTTAGGGTTGGCCTGAGCTTTTACTTATCCCTGTTCTCCATAGCTGCCAGAGGATATCTGTAACATGAAGTAGGCTATAAAACTACCAATGTTAATTTGACCTGAAAATTTGATTTGTTACAACAGATTTAGGCTACTCACACAATTTGGATTATATTAGCTAGATTTCCACACTTTCTTAAAGTGAAATGTGCTCAAAAAGATATGTACACAATTCTGGCAGGTGTGTTTTTCGATTAAACTGTTGTGAATAAAAAGCTGTGTATAATGATGTCACAAGCTGAATAAACAGGTGCTCAACTTTTCATTCAGCATATAAGAAAATGGAAGTGCCATGTGTTTCCATCTGATTGTAGACTATATCAATGACTTTGCCATAAGACTTATTGTGATAAACAGCAAATGTTCCCATTCTGGTCTTGTGAGTTACATGGCTATTGACTGTCTACAGTCTGCTTAATAGACAAAGTAGATTTGTGAACGACCGCCTCAAATCGGTCTCATGTAGCAAAATCTGAAATTGCGTTTTTTACATTGGATAAAAATAGAGACTAAGAGCTACAAAATTGTATATCATACACTACAGTTGAGGAACAACGGGAAAGTAATTTTGCTTTGAAAGTTCGTAAACTTAATTTTGAGAAAATGGCCTTTGAATGTTTTGGCACTACTATTGGAGAGACCTTAATCTACACCCATTCAGCATTGTTCACACCCTCTTGAGCTTTAGCCCCACGCACCTCTAAGGATTGATCCAAGTGTTCTGTACTAACAGAAGTCAAGCACCCAAGCAAACTTGCTAGCTACTTCCAGACACAAATGACAGAACAGCTCACTGAACAGTACTCACCCTAGCAGAGCTGGTAAGCTGTTATGCTATCCAAAGCGTTGGTGACTGCAAGTGTGCTGTCAGATTGTCCGTTCGTAAATTCAAAACGTGTCGGAAAGTTCAGAGCGCACATCGGACGCTCTGACCGATGAGTAGGGTTGATCCGAACGTTCAGCACTCACAACGGCACCCAAGCTAACTGGCTAACATTGTCTAGCTTGCTAGCTACTTCCAGACACAAATGAGAGAACATCCCACTTTGACAATTTTACTCGCCCTAGCAGAGCTTGTTAGGCTGTTCCACTGATTTCAAAATGCGGTCCTCCAGAAAGTGGAGAGCAACACTTATGCATTTTTAATACACGATACAGCTCAAATAGATAGAAGCGTGCTATATGGCAGACCAATCCAAACTCATCTCTCGGCATTTCCAGCCCACTCATCATCTCAGCCAATCATTGCAAGCAAAAAAGCATTTTTCTTTGGCTAAACCAACTAGGCACGTAGTTTAACACCTTTATTCGTATTTACAGATGGCATACAAGTTTGATATTAAGGCACATGAAAGTTCACAAGTGCGAGAAGGCATTTCTGCCAAAAAACACATTTATTTTAAAGTTTAGGTTCAAACGGCTCTCCTGTGAAGTAGTGACCTGCTACATACACCTAGTTTCCTGAAAACAGGTCACATTTTGCGTAGGCCTACCCATGGATGTCTCTCTGGCTTATCATGTAGAAACTGTAGATCCATGTTAAGACACAAAGTGCATACTGTATATATATCAACCATTTACATATTACAATCGTGACTACAACTGGATTCATAACGATAAAGAGTTCATGTAAATGTAGGTTACCTTCCGAAATGTTTGAGAAAGAGCCTAGTTATGAGGTGGGCAAGTCTCAGTCAGGGACTGAAGAGACTAGATTATAACCATAAAGGCTATATAGGTTTAACTACTTACGGAGTGGTGGGGCGCTAGTACTCCCGACACTACCCGGTGAAATGTAAGGCGCCAAATTCAAAATCCAAAAGTTTAATTATTACACATTCATCAATATACAAGTGTTGCATAGTCATCAAAAGCTCTGCTTCTTGGCAATATCACAGCGTTGTCAGATTTCAAAAAGGCTTTATGGCGAAAGCACAACATTTGATTGTTTGAGGGTAGCACCTCCAATATTTTTTTTCATTAGCATAAATTCATAAACCATCGCGGTTCACACAAAACACATTTCACAGCGAAAACAAATCCCTTACCTTTTGAATAACTTCTGCTGAGGGCTTCCCAAGTGTCCAACGAAGACATCCAATGGTTCTTTTGTTAGAAAAAGTCATTTATTATATCCATAAATCTCCGTTTGGTTGGCGCGTTATGTTCATAAAATCCAACGTCGAATCGCCCATTGAAACGTGAAGAGAACGCGTTCAAATATACCTATAAACTTTTCCTAAACAAATCAAATACCAGTTAAAATGCATCCTTAGCTATCCTTTTATGAATATTAGCGATAATATTTCACTCGGATGGTCACCTATACCTTATAGAAGTAAAATAAAGTGTGGCGCGCCAGCCAGACTCGCGCCCGAGAAAACTTGTTGACATTTCAGGTCCCCATGCCATTTCCTGTACCTATTTGTTCTGCTTACTCCAATCTCCCTGAGTCTTTGTATATAGACTGCTGACATCTAGTGGAAGCCATAGGTACTGCAGTATCAGTCCTGGTAACAAATGGATTCAATAGGGAGTGTGTCTAACAGAGCCAAAGGTCACCAGAAACTGATTTCCGGATTTTTTTTTCTCTGGTTTTTGCCTGCTAAATGAGTTCTGTTATACTCACAGACATTATGTTAAAACTTCAGAATGTTTCCTATCCAATAGTACTAATTATGTGCATATCCTATTTTCTGAGCCTGAGTGGCAGGCATTTTGCTTTGGGCACGCCAGACTCTCCAAAACCGTCACCTCACCTGCCGCTCCCTAAGAAGTTAACAGATACACTTAGATTTAAGTGTATTTTGGGAATATGTTGTGAAACTATTAGATATTATTTGTTAGATATTACTGCACTGTCGGAGCAAGAAGCACAAGCATTTCACTACACCCGCAATAACATCTGCTAAACACCTATGTGACCAATAAGAGGTATATTTTCTGGGTGATTTAAATATTGACTGGCTTTTATCAAGCTGCCCACTTAAGAAAAAGCTTCAATCTGTGCCTGTAACCTGGTTCAAAAAAAATCTGTCAACCTACCAGCGTAGTTACAAACAGCACAGGAATGAAAACATGTATTGATCACACCTTTACTAATGCTGCAGAAATTAGCTTGAAAGCAGTTTCCAGATCCATCGGATGTAGTGATCATAACATAGTAGCCATATCTAGGAAAAACAAAGTTCCAAAGGCTGGGACTAATCAATCAAATGTATTTAGGGGATGAAGAGTCCATAATGGTTAGCTATAGCGCAAAGGTCTACTTTCCGCAACCCCACCAACCGTTCAACAGAGGGCGCTTCAATAAACTGGGAGATGGCTGAGGCAGCCATTTTGTACACTGCTCCCTACTAACACACACAAACTAAACAAGTCACCCAAACTCACAACCTATCACCACACCTCAATCACCAATCACCGAGAGCTCAGAGCAGCAGGGTCCGGTGGGTTAAAATCCCGGATGAGCCCCCACTATGTTACGTACGCCTCTTGGAGGAGGGAACGCAACTCCCTGCTGCTCTAAATTCCCCGCGGAGTGAAAGAGGTATGGGACTGTAGGTGCGAGTAAGGATGACAAAAGCAGTAAGCGGTACCGTTAACAAGGAATTTATTCCGTCACACACGGTAGTTTTGGGGAAAAGGGCTGAACGGAACCAAAGCAAAGAAAGTAAAAGTCAAAGCCCCCTCTCCTATTTTACCTGCCTACCCACAACTTACCTAACTTAGCACCACCTGGTGCACTAACCAGAATACAGGGGGTGGTCCGTCCAGGTCTTACCTAGTGTGCATAGACAGTAAAATACTACGGGTTATGTATGCCCGCAGGCCTCTTGCCTAAGCACTCCCTAGGTGCCTTCCCCTTCCCCCCTGGGAATAAACACAGAAAAATACAAACAATTTCAAAACTGTTTCAATTTCCGCCTCCTCTCTCAGCCTTCTCCCTTCTGAGCAATAGAACCCTGGCTTATATAGCTGGAGAAGGTGTCTAATGGGATACAGCTGTATCCTGACGAGGGGCCGGGGTCAGCTCCAATTAGTAAAGGGGAAAATTTCAGGAAGCCATCCTGAAACACACACATACAAGCAAAAGCACCACAGAAACTGGGGAACGTAACAACGCCCTTTTTACATCAGCTGATGTCACAAAGTGCTATACAGAAATTCAGCCTAAAAAAGCAAGCAATGCAGATGTAGGAGCACGGTGGCTTGGAAAAACTCCCTAAAGGCAGGAACCTAGGAAGAATCCTAGAGAGGAACCAGGCTCTGAGGGGTGGCCGGTCCTCATCTGGCTGTGCCGGGTTGAGATTATAACAGTACATGGCCAAGATGTTCAAACGTTCATAGATGACCAGCAGGGTCAAATAATAATCACAGTGGTTGTAGAGGGTGCAACAGGTCAACAGGCCGAGCATTCAGAGTTAGAGACAGCAGGTGCGAACGAGAGAGAGAATCGAAAACAGCAGATAATATAGTGTAAAAGAGGTCATACAATAAGTTTTGTAGTGATTCCTATGTTGATGTAAAAAATGTGTGTTGGTCTGTGGTGTGTAATGAGGAGCAAACAGACGCTGTACTTGACACACTTATGAAATGTCTTACTCCAGTTACTAATAAGCAACCCCCATTAAGAAAATGACTGTAAAAAAATGTTTATCCCCATGGATTGATAAGGAATTTAAAAATGGTACGGTTGAGAGGGATGAGGCAAAAGGAATGGCAAATAAGTCTGGCTGTGCAACCGATTGGCAAACGTATAGCAAATTAAGAAATCATGTGACTAAACTGATAAAAAAAGAAAACTACACTATGAAACAAGATAAATGACAAAGAACGATAGTAAAAAGCTTTGGAGCACCTTAAACTACAATTTTTTTAAAGAAGCTAACTCAGCTCCATCATTCATTGAATCAGATGGCTCATTAATCACAAAACCAACTGATATTGCCAACTATTTCAATGATTTTTTAATTGGCAAGATTAGCAAATTTAGGCATGACATGCCAGCAACAAACGCTGACACTACACATCCAAGCATATATCACCATATTATGAAAGACAAGTGTAATTTTTTAATTCCATAAAGTGAGTGTGGAAGAGGTGAAAAAGATACTGTTGTCTATCAACAATGACAAGCCACCAGGGTCTGACAACTTGGATGGAAAATTACTGAGGATAATAGTGGACGATATTGTCACTCCTATTTGCCATTTTTTCAATTTAAGCCTACTACAAAAAGTGTGTGCCCCCAGGCTTGTAGGGAAGCAAAAGTCATTCCGCTACCCAAGAATAGTAAAGCTCCCTTTACTGGCTCAAATAGCTGACCAACCAGCCTGTTACCAACCCTTAGTAAACTTTTGGTTTGACCAGATACTATTTCACAGTAAACAAATTGACAACACACTTTCAACATTCTTATAGGGAAGGACATTCAACAAGCATAGCACTTACACAAATGACGATGATGATTGGCTGACAGAAATTGATAAAAGATTGTGGGGGCTGTTGTCTTAGACTTCAGTGGAGCTTTTGACATTATTGATCATAGTCTGCTGCTGGAAAAACTTGTGTTATGGCTTTACATCCTCTCCTATAATGTGGATAAATATTTACTTGTCTAACAGAACACAGAGGGTGTTCTTTAATAGAAGCCTCTCCAACATACTCCAGGTAGAATCAGGAATTCCCCAGGGCAGCTGTCCAGGCCCATTCGTTTTTTTTCTTCCATCTTTACTAATGACATGCCACTGGCTTTGAGTAAAGACAGTGTGTATGTATTTTTTTAAGCTTTTTTTTTATTACCCCTTTTTTGTGGTATCCAATTGGTAGTTACAGTCTTTTCTCATCGCTGCAACTCCCGTACGGACTCGGGAGAGGTGAAGGTCGAGAGTCATGTGTTCTCCGAAACACAACCCAACCAAGCCGCACTGCTTCTTGACACAATACCCACTTAACCCGGAAGACAGCCGCACCAATGTGTCGGAGTAAACACCGTGCACCTGCCGACACGGCCCGCCACAGGAGTTGCTAGTGCGCAATGGGGCAAAGACATCCCTGCCGGACAAACCCTCCCCTAACCCGGACGACACTTGGCCAATTGTGCGCCGCCCCATGGGTCTCCCGGTAGTGGCTGGCTGCGACAGGCCAGTGTGTATGTATGCGGATGACTCAACACTATACAAGTCTGCTCCTACGGCAACTGAAATGACTGCAACACTTCACAAAGAGTTGCAGTTAGTTTCACAGTGGGTGACAAGGAATAAGTTAGTCCTAAATATTTTGAAAACTAAAAGCATTGTTTTGGGACAAATCATTCAGTAAACCCTAAACCTCAACTAAATCTTGTAATACATAATGTGGAAATTGAGCAAGTTAAATTGTCATGGTCAAACATATTGATACAACATTAGCTAAGATGGGGAGAAGTATGTCCATAATAAAGCGCTGCTCTATCTTCTTAACAGCACTATCAACAGGGCAGGTCCTACAGGCCGTAGTTTTGTCTCACCTGGACAACTGTTCAGTCGTGTGGTCAGGTGCCACAAAAAGGGACTTGGGAAAATTGCTAATGTCTCAGAACAGGGCAGCACGGCTGGCCCATGGATGTACACAGAGAGCTAATATTAATCGTATGCATGTCGGTCTCTCATGGCTCAAAGTGGAAGAGAGATTGACTTCATCACTACTGGTTTTTGTAAGAAGTGTTGACATGCTGTATGCAAAATATTAACACACAGCTCAGACACCCATGCATACCCCACAAGACATCTCTTCACAATCCCCAAGTCAAGAACAGACTATGGGAGGTGCACAGTCTTACGTAAAGCCATGGCTACATGGACATTTACTCCACATCAGGTAACTGATGCAAGCAGTTGAATCAGATTTAAAAACATAAAACTACACCTTATAGAACAGCGGGACTGTGAGAGAAGCACACAGGCAGACATGCTTACACATGAAAAGACACTCTACACACACATGGATTTTGTATTGTAGACATGTGGTAGTAAAGTAGTGGCCTGAGGGCACACAATGTTTTGTGAAAAGTGTTATAAAAATGTAATGTGTAATATTTAAAAATTTTATATAACTGCCTTAATGTTGCTGGACCCCAGGAAGAGTAATGGGGATCCTTAATAAATACAAATACTAACATGCATGAACCTGCAGGTAGCTAAAGCTATCAAACTAGGTTCTATGTTAGTTAGATAGCTAACATTAGGCTATAACTAGCAATGTGAATGGCTGTATGAAATACAAATAATACTACTACACAGATCATACACGTAACGTTAGCTAGCGAGTCAGCTAGCCAGCTAATGTTAGCTAGCTAGCTAAACTGCATGCTTTAACTTGCAATGAAAATGACTGACAAAAAAAATGTATTAGAAAAAATTAACTTTAAAATGCCTCTCCTGTGAAGTGGTGGCGTGCAACATACGCCTAGCTTCATTAAGAAAATGTGTGCGATGATTAATGCTCCCTATTCATTGTCAACTTTTTTTTGTTTTTAATGTTTTACATTTTAGTTAGCTTCAAACGATGTTCAAAGTGTCGTGCTAGTTAGCTACTGTGTTTCTTAACCCGGAAGGGCTAGCTGGCTGGAGGAAGCGGAAAGGCTGGGGCGGTCCCATGTAAAACAATAGATCATGATTTGTTCAATTTGAAACAAGGATATCCAACCAGCGTAGGGTGCCATCTTGAAGTCTTCAGGAACAGCCCTTCATTATCAATGCTTTGTGCCAGCACATCAAAGCAGCCTTTCTACACTCAAGTTAGTAGGACTTTGAGAGCTGGTGTAAGCCAGACTAACCCGGCACAGTGGCAAGCCTCTCATTTAGACACGATTACACACATTCCAGCATCCCCTTCAAAGAGCCCCATCCCCCCCAACGTTCTCCCTCCACTCTACCGTTACACAACTTCACCCTCTTCCTCATGTTTACTACAATCCCTCCCTCCCTCCTCCAGCTTAACAATCCTCCTTTTCCTCCATGTTGGGAAACACAAAAAGCCCCTTGCCCAGAGGGGGGGGGGGGGTGTAGCACAGCGGGATATCCCCCCAAAACATGACCCAAATATGAGAGACATACGTGGGTCTCTGGGGGGGCTAGGAGAAGACACACTAGGGTTGGGCGATACTATCGAGGATGATTGACAGCCATCTTCGATGGTGACGATATTGTGATATGTCAGACGATACCTAACCTATTTCAACTGACTGGCCTCGCGCAGTAAAAGAGGATAAATGAGTCAGGCTGTGCATGGGTGACATTCCACATAAATTGCCTACATTCTTATAGCCTACTTCAATTTATGTTATATTTACAGAATCTCAGAAGGCCTAAGGTAATAATGAGATTGAACAAACAATAGCAAGATAGAAAGATTTTATTCTAAATTTGAACAAACCTTACAGTTGAGCAAAGCGTTATGACAGAAATTATTTGAATGCCTGTCTTGTGGCCTGAAATAAAATTTGTCATTCAAAATAAAAGTTGTGATTGACAATAGCATAGACTACGACTTACATAATTGACCCATTTTAAAAGAAGAAACATTAGGACATTAAACACTTTATAAAAAAATATTTGGGAGATACTGTTAATTTGTCTTAATGCTTTTATGATATTTCATTTAAAGGGATTAGGCTTTCAGCCTTTTGGTTAATAACGTCAAGGAGGATTCTTTTTTTCCCCGTATATGAACAGTTATGAACAAAAAGGCCAAAAGCCTAATCCTAGTAATCCTTAGTAAACCTACTAAATGAAATATCATAAAAGCATCAAGACAAATTAACAGTATACCCCCCCAAAAAATTTATTATAGTGTTTAATGTCCTAAAGTTGCTGCTTTTAAATGGGGTCAATTACGTAAATCGTAGTCTATGCTATTCTCAATCACAACTATTTTGAATTTAAAATTATATTTCAGGCCACAAGACATGCAATCGAGTTAACTTTTCCATCTTGGTAGTGTTGACTAAGAAGTCTAAAGAAAACTTACGTTACAGCTGAGGAAACCTCATGAAAGAAAACAATGAGTAGCCTAGTTGGCCTAGGCCTATTTCAATATTATTCAATATGCAACCTACCTTCAACGCATAGTAGCTTCGGCCTAATAAGAGAGGTTAAGCAAAAATGTGAATAAGTTCATAATTATCCAATTCTGAGGACAGCAGAGTTGCTAGCTCATACAGCTTATGATGATTCACCCATCACACCACGCATAGCCAATGAGGCTCGTTGACTGTGTCAATAGCTCCATCTGCGCACACAGACATGCCCACACACCTCTTTTGTGCCACATCTCCACCAGAGTGGAATAGGCTACTAGAAAATATTTGGCTCCACTAAATATATTTTGTCAATGTCGTGATTTATCTCATCCCTCCCGCAGCATAAGAGCTTGCGCTACTGTCTTTTTCTACTTTTTTTATAAAAAACATTGGGGGTACATAATCATAACCAATAGAGGTACATAATCATGATGGGACAAAGGTGGACATCGCCCAACCGTAACACACATTAAACTTAAGCCTTTTCCCCTGCCCCAGCTCTGCCAATCTTGGCTTGGCGCCCTGTGATCCCTTGCACCCAAACCCATGGCCTGCTAATCCCAAGTGACACGCTAAAAGGGCGGCACGTGACAGACAGGTACGTCACAGCGACTAGCATCGTTATCTGTCACGCAGGCAGGAGAGGAGAGAGCACTGTTGAGGTGGGTGGGATTTTCCCCAGTTCCACCATTTAGGTCGGCACTGTGCTATACCAGACCTCAGGCTACCACTGTTGAATCAGACACAAACACACATTTCTCTCAATGTAGGGACGCATGGATATATGTGTTGTAGTCTCTAGTACAGACATGTTTTCCAACTGTGCATGCACTACCCCAAAAAAAGTGCGTAATGGTTTTATTCCAAAATCTATGCTAGTAATAAAGCATTTAAGGGTATTTTGCTTAAATTAAAGTGTGAAATAATGAAATGAAGTGTGAGAAAGCAAAACAAGATTAGCCAAAGAAAACACACACACAAGATGCAGCTTGTTCCTGCATGCTCCCTAACAAACACAGGATCTCCATTTCACGAGTATATACTAGAGGTCGGCTGATTAATTGGCATGGCCAATTAAGTTTTCATAACAAATTGGTCTTTTTGGATGCCGATTATGTCCAATTACATTGCAATCCACGAGGAAACTGCGTGGCAGGCTGACCACCTGTTACGCGAGTGCAGCGTCAAAAGGACCTTGTGGCTATAATGAGCCATGGTAAGTTGCTAGCTAGCATTAAACGTATCTTATAAAAAACAACCAATCTTCACATAATCACTAGTTAACTACACATGGTTGATGATATTACTAGGTAACTAGCTTGTCCTGCGTTGTATATAATCAATGCGGTGACTGTTAATTTATCATCGAATCACAGCCTACTTCACCAAACGGGTGATGATTTAACAAAATCACATTCACGAAAAAAAGCACAATCGTTTCACAAAATGTACCTAACCATAAACATCAATGCCTTTCTTAAAATCGATACACAGAAGTATACTTTTTTAAACCTGCATATTTAGTTAAAAGAAATTCATGTTAGCAGGAAATATTAACTAGGGAAATTGTGTCACTTCTCTTGCGTTCAGTGCAAACAGAGTCAGGGTACATGCAAAAGTTTGGGCCGCCTGGCTCGTTGCGAACTGTGTGAACACCGTAATTAATTTGCCAGAATTTTACATAATTATGACATAACATTGAAGGTTGTGCAATGCAACAGCAATATTTAGACTTAGGGTTGCCACCCGTTCGATAAAATATGGAACGGTTCCGTATTTCACTGAAAGAATACACGTCCTGTTTTTTCGAAATGATAGTTTCCGAATTTGACCATATTAATGACCAAAGGCTCGTATTTCTGTGTTAATTATATTATAATTAAGTCTTTCATTTGATAGAGCAGTCTGACTGAGCGGTGGTAGGCAGCAGCAGGCTCGTAGCACTTTACTGTGTTTTGCCAGCAGCTCTTAGCAATGCTTGTTGCACAGCGCTGTTTATGACTTCAAGCCTATCAACTCGCGAGATTAGCCTGGCAATACTAAACTGCCTATAAGAACATCCAATAGTCAAAAGGTATATGAAATACAAATGGTATAGAGAGAAATAATTCACATAATAACTAACTACAACCTAAAACTTCTTAACTGGGAATATTGAACCACCAGCTTTCATATGTTCTCATCGTCTGAGCAAGAAACCTAAACGTTAGCTTTTTTTACATGGCACATATTGCACTTTTATTTTGTTCTCCAACACTGTGTTTTTGCATTATTTAAACCAAATTGAACATGTTTAATTATTTATTTGAAACTAAATACATTGTATGTATAATATTAAGTTCAAATAAAAGTGTTCATTCAGTATTGTTGTAATTGTCATTAATACAATAATATATTTGGGGCGGCAGGGTAGCCTAGTGGTTAGAGCGTTGGACTAGAAAGGTTGCAAGTTCAATTCCCCGAGCTGACAAGGTACAAATCTGTCGTTCTTCCCCTGAACAGGCAGTTAACCCACTGTTCCTAGGCCGTCATTGAAAATAATTTGTTCTTAACTGACTTGTCTAGTAATATATATATATATATATATATATATATATATATACACACACACACACACACACACACACACACACACACACACACACACACACACACACACACACATATATAAATAAATAGGCCGATTAATCGGTATCTGCTTTTTTTGACCCTCCAATAAATCGGTATCGGCGTTGAAAAATCATAAAATCGGTTGACCTCTAGTATATACACATTACATTTTCATCTTTGACATTTTAAACACACTTTCTACCCACCAATCCAGCAGAGGGGGGGCTTCCTGAAGGCACAAATAAGCAGAGGAGAAGGGTTACACAATTCTGCACCCCCATCTACACAAACCCTATGCACACGCACGCACATAAAACCACACCAAGCAACCCTTACATAACGGTCTCTCTCTTTATCCAGCACTGTATTTGGCTGGTATTTTACAGCATTTAAATTATAAAATGTTCCTCCGCGGTGTAGAAAAAAATATTTTCTCCTCTCATTCCATCTTCTCTGCAATACTGGCACACACACACCATTCGGAAATGATTCAGACCCCTTGACTTTTTCCACATTGTTACGTTATAGCCTTATTCTAAAATTGATACAATTGTTATTCTTTTTTCATCAATCTACACACAATAACCTATAACGACAAAGAGAACAGGTTTGGAAAATGTTAAATGCATAAAATAAAAAAAAACTGCAATACCTTATTTACATAAGTATTCAGACCCTTGCTATGAAACTCAAAATTGAGCTCAAGTGCATCCTGTTTCCATTGTTTCTCTCGTTGACAGTGCATGTCAGTAAAAACCAAGCCATGAATACGAAGGAATTGTCCGTAGAGCTCCGAGACAAAATTGTGTCGAGGCACAGATCTGGGGAAAGGTACCAAAAAATGTCTGCAGGATTGAAGGTCCCCAAGAACACAGTGGCCTCCATCATTCTTAAATGGAAGAAGTTTGGAACCACCAAGACTCTTCCCAGAGCTGGCCGCCCGGCCAAACTGAGCAATCGAGGAAGAAGGGCTTGGTCCAGAACCTGCTGGTCACTCTGACAGAGCACTAGAGGTCCTCTGTGGAGATGGGAGAACCTTACAGAATGACAACCATCTCTGAAGCACTCCACTAATCAGGCCTTTATGGTAGTGGCCAGACGGAAGCCACTCCTCAGTTAAAAGGTACATAACAGCCCGCTTGGAGTTTGCCAAAAGGCACCTAAAGGACTCTCAGACCATGAGAAACAAGATTCTCTGGTCTGATGAAACCAAGATTAAACTCTTGTGAATGCCAAGAGTCACGTCTGGAGGAAACCAGGCACCGCTCATCACCTGGCCAATACCATCCCTACGGTGAAGCATTGCGGTGGCAGCATCATGCTGTGCGGATTTTTTTCAGCAGCAGGGACTGGGAGACTATTCACGATCGTGGCAAAAATGAACGGAGCAAAGTGCAGAGACATCATTGATGAAGTCCTGAGCACTCTGGAGCAGGTTCTCAGATCGAGGCGAAGGTTCACTTTCCAACAGGACAACGACCCTAAGCACACAGCCAAGACCACGTAAGAGTGGCTTCAGGACAAGTGTCTGAATGTCCTTGAGTGGCCCAGCTAGAACCCGGACTAGAAACCGATCTCTGTAAAGACCTGAAAATAGCTGTGCAGCGACGCTCCCATCCAACCTGACAGAGCTTGAGAGGATCTGCAGAGATCCCCAAATACAGGTGTGCCAAGCTTGTAGAGTCATACCCAAGAAGACTCAAGTCTGTAATCGCTGCCAAAGTTGATTCAACAAAGTATTGAGTAAAGGGTCTGAATACTTATGTAAAATGTCACATTTCCATTTTCGCTTTGTCATTCTAGGGTATTGTGTGTGTATATTTATGAGGGAAAAAATATATTTAATCCATTTTAGAATTCGGCTGTAATGTAACAAAATGTGGAAAAAGTAAAGGGGTCTGAATACTTTTTGAATGCACTGTACATACTGGCAAACACAAAAAAAACAGGGCAATTCCATAGTAACAGAATGGCATTTTTAAGGTGAAGAGTCTGAGTCAAACTAAAACCATTAATTGCACAGGGACTACTTTCAACAATTTCCACAGAACATTTGACAAAAACACATTTACATTGAACAAAAATATAAAACACATCATGTAAAGTGTTGGTCCCATATTTCATGAGCTGAAATAAAAAGATCCCAGAAAACACAAAAAAGCGAATTTCTCTCATTCTGTGCACACATTTGTTTACATCTGTTAGTGAACATTTCTCCTTTGCCAAGATAATACATCCACCTGACAGGAGTGGCATATAAAGAAGCTGATTAAGCAGCATGATCATTACACAGGTGCACCTTGTGCTGGGGACAATAAACGCCCACTCGACAATGCAATTTTGTCACAACACAATGCTGCAGATGTCTAACGTTGAGGGAGTGTGCAATTGGCATGCTGGCTGCAGGAATGGCCACCAGAGCTGTTTCTATACAATTGAATGTTAATTTCTCTACCATAAGCTGCCTCCGTCATTTTAGAAAATTTGACCGTAGGTCCAAACTGCCTCACAACCGCAGATGTGTGGGCGAGCGGTTTGCTGATGTCAATGTTGTGAACAGAGTGCCACCCCATGGTGGTGGTGAGGTTATGGTATGGCAGGCATAAGCTATGGACAACGAACAGAATTACATTTAATCGATGGCAATTTGAATGCACAGAGATACTGTGACAAGATCCTGAGGCATATTGTTGTGCCATTCGTACATCGCCATCACCTCATGTTTCAGCATGATAATGCACGGCCCGATGTCACAAGGATCTGTATACAAATCCTGGAAACTGAAAATGTCCCAGTTCTTCCATGGCCTGCATACCCACTAGACATGTCACCCATTGAGTATGTTTGGGATGCACTGTACCGACGTGTACTACAGGGTGCTTCAGTTCCAGCCAATATCTAGAAACTTCACACAGCCATTGAAGAGGAGTGGGATAACATTCCACATGTCACAATCAACAGCCCGATCAACTCTATGCAAAGGAGATGTGTCGTGTTGCCTGGGGAAAATAGTGGTCACGCCAGATACTGACTGGTTTTCTGACCTGTGACCACAGATGCATATCTGTATTCCCAGTCATGTGAAATCCATAGATTACTGCCTAATGAATTTATTTCCATTGACTGATTTCCTTATATGAACTGTAGCTTAGCAGTATAATATTTGAAATTGTTGCATGTTGCGTGTATTTTTTTGTTCAGTATACTTGAAGAACAGTGTAGATTACGTAACAATGACGGTAAAACATAAAAAAAACATTTCAATCCTAAATTTGTAGTCTAAATTAAGATTCAAAGATGTCTGCAGAAATAATGGGGTGTCAGCTATGACGTGACACCTTGAGTTAAAAAAATCTATTTTAATTATTGAACTACAGTAAGTGAAATGGATTAACAACTGACAGTAACTGAATTACATCATGGGTCCCTGATCTGTACTCTACAGAAATTCATAATTATGGATATGTTATGTATTCATTGTGATGCATCCTGAACAGGTACACAAAGGTAGAAACATGCAATATCCACGTTTGTGTGTTTGGGTATTATTCTACACATTGGCTATTATTCTAATGAGGTTCCCCCCCTCAAACAAGACCAAATTTGGTTGGTTCGTTCAGACCAAATCTGAAATAAATCATAGATGTCTATGTTTCACAAGTTTGGACTCAGTAGAGCACAGCACAGTACCGGGACAGCAGGTAGCCTGGTGGTTAGGATCGTTGGGCCAGTAACCGAAATGTTGCTGGATCGAATCCCAGAGACGAAAATGTACAAATCTGTCGTTCTGCCCTTGAGCAAGGCAATTAACCCCAATTGCTCCAGGGTCGCCGTCAATAATGGCTGATCCCCTGGCTGTGACCCCACTCTCCAAGGGTGTCTGTCCAAACTTGTGAAACATAGACGTCTAAATTTCAGCTACTTTTCAATGTCCATGGACGTCCGGTGTCGGTTGGTGCTCAGTGGTTGAGGACGCCGGTTACAGTAAATGGAAACAGAGGGGGCTCATGGGTAGGTGTCAGTAAAAGGTGACATTAACTGGAGAGAGAAGAGCGAAAGAGAAAGACAGAGCGATAGGGAGAAAGATAGGGAGAGAGACAGGAGGGGTTGTCCAGACTTTTCACATATATGAGCTGAACTTAAGTGTGCCAGTGGAAGGGAGTACAGTAGCAGGTGACCCAACCGTGGTTAATGAATTTTAGCCAATTCAATTGCAGTCATTCTGTTACTGATTTTGTAATGAATGACACATTTGAATCACTTAATAAATCATAAACAAAATTATCATAATTGAAAAAAACTAACTAATTGGTAGGTTTACCTTTACTTACTTCTGTGAACTTTCATTATCGTCCCTCATGAGGGAGAAAAATTTGAAAATATCTTAAAGATGTGGGGGTTTTGTAAAATAATGGCATTATTTCCTAAACTTACAGAAGGAAAATAATTTCACAAAATGAAATATAAATGTTGGTATTAGCTGGCAAGGGTCTTAACTTTAACAATATTGTGTGTTGATGTATTTCTAATACCTTTTAAGACTTTTTCTGGTAGATGTTTTCTAAGACCCCTTTCCCATCTGTTTGACCAGAAATAAAACAGAGGGAACAACAGAGGGAACAAAGAGGCCTCTCATCCATCTCCTATTTCATTTGTCTCATCCTGAGAGAATTGTTGGAGTGAGACTGAGTGTGGCGTTCTCGAACATTACGATCTTGGATCCAGCCAATTGCATGTTACTTAATGAAACATCAAAACGTAGCTACTCCTTAATGGCATTAGGTAAACATGTAAACCATCAGCTTCAAAATGTAGCCTATAGCTTAAACAAAAAACCAAAAAAAGTGGAAAGCGTTTGAGCTATATGGAAAGAGGAAGGAGAATTCAGACTTCAGGCTACTTAACCAAAAATAAAAAAAATACAAAAAATACATGAATACTTAGTTTACCTATATGAAACTTTGAACTAAACTGATTGGAGCTCAGAGTAGCTCAGTAGCAAGTCAAGCTCATCTAGTAATGTTTACAGTGCAACAGAAACGAATTCTGGCTCCTGAGAAACCTCTCGTGAGTGGGCCAGCATAAGGGAATCACTCAGGTCTGGGACTGACTCAGTACAGTATGTTCTCTGCTTTCAATGTGCATGCTTATAAACTGGGGACTCATGTTTCATCCATACAGTCATCTGAATGGTGGTATGCACAATGACGAAACATGAATACCACAAGTATTATTATGCACAATTAGGCTCAACATTTCAGAGGGCTAACACACATACACACAAACTCTGAATCCCCCCACGGACATGCAACGCACACACACCAGCTGCGACACACACAAACAAAAACAGAATTGTTAGGAATAGATGCTATGGGGAGCGGACAGTCTTACCTTCTCTGTAAGCGGGGTTCATCCTCGACTCGTCGGCTTTCTGAAAACTAATGCTGGCATAGGCGCGTAGGTCCTCTGGGGCACTCCCACCTTCCGTGTTCCTGGCTCTGTCCTGGAGGGAACTCCACTCTGGGAGGATCTGGTCCTGAGCCAGGTCCAGGTCGATGTAGTTCAGCCTGTTCTGGTTCATTCCGTTAGAGCTGGGCCCTGGTGGGCTTTCTCTCCGCCCGTTGGCAGATAATGGGGATTCTCCCGGCTTCAGCCACACATTCTCGAAGGAGGCGGAGCTGTGACGTTTCACTTCCTCCACGGAGGGCGAGGCAGCGCTGACCGGGACTCCCGTGGAGGAGAAGGTCTCGGAGCTGTGCCGGCGGCGGCCCTGCTGGTCGGCGCGGATCACTTTAGCTCCCTGGTTCCAGATGAAACTGGAGTTAACCCTGGTGAAAGCACTCAGCCCAGAGAGAGGGCCCATTAGTCCTAAGGGCATGGCACTGGGACCCGCACCCAGCACAGACAGGTCCTGGCTTGGAGGGGACACAGAGAAGGGTGTGACATCAATGGCCGACATCGGAGCGTTCAGAATCATCTGTGTGTCATAGTCAGTCTGTGTGCTTCTGTAGTCCCGTCTACAGAGGTTCTCACAGGGGATCGCAGAGGAGGAGGGAGCCACAGGGGCCACTATAGCATAGCCATCTGTGCAGGAGGCTAGGGGTTTGGCTGCCCAGCTGGGAATGCCCCTGCCCTGAGCACCAAGGTGCATGTTCATGTAGTCTGAGGAAATATCTGCTGACCTCTCTGGGCCACTTCCTGGGAACACAGGGGAGAAGTGAGTGGCCAAGCTGGCTGAGAAGGCCTTGTCGTTGAACTCTATGTTGACATACTCCCCGGGGCTCTTGGGCTCTGCAGGGAAGGGGCACTCATGGGTGCGAGGCAGGGTGCTGGCTTTGTTTCCCTCCAGAGAGAGGTGCGTGGGCCTGGCCAGCTTGCTGTCCACATCAGCGGTCTTGGGCTTGACCACGGGCTGACCACTGTAGCCCTGTCCCATCAGACTCTCACTGCTCGTGGCGGAGGCTGAGGAGTCCCCGAAGGCCAGGCGTCCAGAGCTGAGCGAAAGGCGCAGGGGGTTCTGATCCAGCTTCCTGTGGCTGTGTTTGAAAGAGCGAGGCAAGGAAAAGTAGGTGTACATGGACTTGGGTGGATCCTCTACCAGGTTGAAGTAGCAGTCTGGCGGCGTGCTAGTCATGGAGCAGCTCGCTGGTGACATGTTCATGTAATCCCCGCATGACAACAATTTCTCCTCCGTGCTCTCGACAGACAGCTTAGGGTTGACCCCATTGGTCCAGATTTGACCGTAGTTTGTGGTGTCTGGTGAACAGCTCCCGCTGGGTGACATCAACATGTACCCATTGGAGTCCATTCTGGGGTGCTGGCGGGAGTTAATCTGCTGTGGCACCGACACACTTTTGGGGCTCATGGGCATGTAGTCGGCACTTTTACCTGTGGCAGTTGCCACACCTGGGGTCATGGGCATGTAGCCATCATCTTTTTGGCTCACCCTGCTTCCCTCTAAGGGGATGTCTATGCCCTCCTCTGGGTATGAGTGTGTGGGCATGAAGGCAGAGTGCTTGTAGCTGGATGCTCGGCTGCTTGACGAGTATGCAGGCTGCATTACTGTGTACTCTTCCAGCGACACTGTGGAGGACTGAGAGGGAGTCTTCTGGTGGCACACTGTCAGGGGAGATGTGCTTGAGGAGTGTGTCCGTTTCCTGAAGCACTTCTCCAGCTCAGGCTCGTCCAGGTGGGATGGCGTACCGTGAGGGTGGGGGCTGCAGACACAGTGGCCCCTCAGAAGAGTTGCAGGCTTGGCCATGCAGATGTAGTTGTTGAGTTCTTCCTCCCTGGCGGACGGTGTGTGACCCAAGGAGTCAGGTGTGACACTGTGGAAGGAGCTCCTGAAGTCACAGGGGCTGGATCCATACTCATCAGAGGAAATGAATCCCCCGTCAGTAGGAGAGCCAGATATGGAGGCACTGGAGCGGCGGGGGTAGAGACAGTCTGAAGTGGAGCCGTGCCCGCTCGTACTGCTGGAGGACAAGCTAACTGGGCTGATTGCTGAGGGGGAGCAGCGTGAGGAGGGCATGGGGATAGACCTGCTGTGGTTGAGGGGAGGGTGGAGGCGGGAGGCCCCTCTGTGTCTGTGAGACTGTGTCCTGGCAGCACAGGGGCTCCCATCCACTGAGGCTGGTCTGGACATGGTTCCCTCCCCATCACTAGAGGCTCTCACTCTGAATGAATGACTGTGCTTTCCCGGGCCAGCAGGCGAGGTGGCTGTCACACTCTCAGTCCGGGACCTCCTTCCCAGTCCCACTTGGCTAGGTGGCAGGTTGTTGTGGTGATGCCTTCTCAAAGGCACAGAGATTGGGTTGGAGCAGTTTGACGAGGAATGGCTTTTGCTCCGGGGACGAAATTCCTCACTCATCGCTTTCATCGCCTCGAGGATGGTTTCATGCATATTTTGAGCCACGACAGAGTCGTCCACTTGCATCCAAAATTCCCCCGGTCCTGTGACTGCGGATCTTCCCACTTCAATGAAAAAGAAATTCTCTGAATGACCGCATCTCCTTATATTCATTAATTGCAGAACGACCGCCGCTGCGTCTGAGTTCAATTTCACAAAGCTGATGGTTTTATTTGTTAGGCACAATCTGTAAATCCCAATTAAGTTTTTGGTGTGTCCCAGGCCCTTTGGTTTCAAAATAACTTGCCAGACTTCTTTAAAGGCAGGTCCTGGCATGGTTTCTCCTCCATAATTCTCCTCTGCCATCCCACTGCCACCAACAGCAGCATCGTGAACTTTACCTTTGTTGTGTAGGTCCACTAGCGCTTGGTGCCACCGGTCTTGTTCCTGCTCGCTGTCCGCTGCGATAGAGAAATACTCGTCCTTGGTGTAAAGAGCCACCAGGTATTTGTTTTTGGAATCTGCCCTTTTATTTATGTTGAAGCAGCTCTCCAGCAGGATTGACCTTTTAGGCACCCCGGACTTGTGTCTCCATTTTTTCTCATTTTCGTAGTACTCCAACCTGGAGGGTCCTGCAGCACTAGCAGCCCGCAGGACAAAAAACCTCTTGTGCATGCTTTTGGGTTTCCTTAAATAACCCACCTTTCTTACATCTGAAAAACAACCCTGCTGCTCTGTAGTTGGGCTAGCCATTTTGGAATTTTAAATACTACTTGTATTTAAAAATACAACTGTTCTTACTGAAATAAAAAAACAAAAAATATAATTAGGGTATTTAGATCCTAATATAGCCATTGAAAACGAGTTAGTGTGGATCTTAACTATGAATTTGCTATGGCATACGTCTCAATTAGCTAAACTAACGGCGCTAAACCAATAACAGTGCTGTCAAACTGTTGGTGCTGCTGTGGAATTTCTAAGCAGTATGCTACATTTTCTCCCTAAGAACGTAAAATAACCTACTCTTTAATAATTTGTCCATTCATTACCAAAATAAGGGAAAACTCACTTCAGTCCGGAGTTCCAAATGCTGAGTTCAAAACAAGCCCCGTCAGCATATGACCCCATTTCGCATGCTCGGTAACCACCAAGGCAGGCTTGTCCCGTCGATAACCCTGCTTGCAAAAGTGCAACCAGCAAAAATAAAACATGTATCAGTGCATTCGACTATCCTTTCAAAATATGTTAAGAATCCAATGTGATGCGAAGCCGATGAATGTGAAGTGGGTGCAAACTTTTTTTTCTTTCTTCTCCACTTTGTTAACAGATGCAGTGGCAGTCTACCAAAACAAGGCTCGGTGTTTGTATGAGTCCGCTACAATCCCTATCGATTACAGTTTGCGCTCAAGGAGATGCCCACGTGACGATTCGCTGCGTGGACACTTTAAACAAGGGATACCGCCTACCTTGGCACAACAAACCGTGTCAGCCTATCCCCTTGCCATAATAGGCTCGTTGTAAGAACCTGATTGGCCAGACTTTATATCAATCCGTTAGAGTGACAACTTTGCGCTTTAAAATAAGAATTAAAAAAAATAAGCTTTTTGTTTTATCTTTATTTGAGGTTAGGGATAGGCATAAGGTTAACAGCGTGGTCAAGGTTAGGTTTTAAAATGACATTTTAAGAAGATGCATTAGAAATAGGCGGGGTTTATGACTTTGTGGCTGTTGTAACCAGTGACGACTGAGTGATAGTAACAGTAGAACAACGCGTTATTGTTCCATGAAGTTCTGGTGTCTTGGGCTCTACAACAGTGCTTTCAAAGTCCATATTTTACTCTTTTATATAATGAAGCATGGCTCAGTTGTTTTCGATTGTGTTTTTTTGGTCTTGTATGTCCACCAGCATAGGCCTACACCTGAATGTTTTGTTTAACAACTACTCGGGGAAAAGAATGTGCCTCGTTCCCGGGATGGAATGGAATCTTTTTTTGAATGGAATAAGGGATAATAATTTGGCAGCATCGTCAAGGACACAAGCTCCCGTCCCGAGACAATCACAAGACTTTGCTTGTGTGTGCGTTATGTCAATCACAATGCCATTTAATAAGTGAACGTGTGTTTATTGCTCAGAAAGTTAATTTGGGATAAACCTAGTAAAATTGTGCTATCATAAAGTTGCCCTAGGAATGTTTCACTGTTAGCTGGTTCACAGCTGAGAGTGCCACCTACTGGTGTTGCGTCTCTAACGAAACCTGTCTGATTTGGGGTAATTTAATTCAGTCCCTTCAGTGAATTCTAATTCAAAGGTTGAAACATGACATATAGCCAAACACTTTATGTACAGGTATATTTAAATTGTTTATTATTAATTCATATATAGTTTAGAAGCTAAAATGTACCCACTCAGCACCAAATTTGGCTGTTTCACAGACAGCACACATACAGTACTAGTCAAAAGTTTGGACACACCTACTCATTCAAGGTTTTTTCTATATTTTACTATTTTCTACATATATTTACAAAGAAAGTTAAAGTCTGAGTCCAAGAACGCAGTTGACAATAGACAAAAATGATGAAATGTAGATAAAGAGCAATATACCAAATTATCAAATTAAATCAAATCAATACAGGTGTAGACCTTACCGTGAAATGCTTACTTACAAGCCCTTAGCAAGACATGCAGTTCAAGAAATAGAGTTAAACAAATATTTACTAAATAAACTAAAGTGGGGAAAAAAAGTAACACAAGAAAATGACATAACAATAACAAGGCTATATACAGGGGGTACCAGTACAGAGTCAATGTGCGGGGGTACAGGTTAGTCGAGGTAATTTGTGAAGAGACTATGCATAGATAAGAAACAGTGAGTAGCAGCAATGTAAAAACAATAAATGACTACCGACCCATAGCACTCACATCTGTAGCCATGAAGTGCTTTGAAAGGCTGGTCATGGCTCACATCAACAACATTATCCCAGAAACCCTAGACCCACTCCAATTTGCATACCGCCCTAACAGATCCACAGACGATACAATCTCAATTGCCTCCTTTTCTATATGTCAAATAAAATAAATGTCATTTGTCACTTGCGCCAAATACAACAGGTGTAGACCTTACAGTGAAATGCTTACTAACAAGCCCTTAACCAACAATGCAGAAAAATAAGTGTTAAGTTAAACATGTCTTGACTTGAGCTATTGCTAGTGAAATTCAACATTTTATAAAATAATCACAGGGTCTGGTCACAAACTGTCGCTAACAAACTTGCAACATTGTGTCAACTAGCCTATTCCGGGCCCTCAGTTTCCAGCGTCAGTGAGCTCGGTACAGAAAGTAGTTTATAACATTTCCAATGAATATATGGGATTATCCGATCATGATACTTTGCTCTTTTACACCAAGGCTTGGTGATTATTGAGGCCGGGAGTGTTGGAAAGATTTTTTGAATAATGAGGAACTATCATTTGCAATAGGTGTTAGAAAAACAGACTTTGTTGACTTGTGTGAGGCGTGTACGTGGTGAGTTAAGACAATCAAAAATAAGACATTGCCAAATGGGCATGTCATGACGTGCCCTGGGGGGAGGATCATAACCCCCCTCTCTGTCTCTCTTTCTTTCTCCATAGTTTATGACAGTCGTAAATACTCTGCTTCTGGGTCTGTAGTATTGAGTTTGGAATGTGTGAGAGAGACTTGGCCAAACAACATTTGAGAATGTGGGAATGGTCCGTGGACACTTAAGGGACAGTCATGACGAGTGTGTTTCATTTGGTGATCTCATGAAGGACAGGAAACACACAAACCTGTATCTCTTAATTAAAGTGTACATTTCCCAGCTGTCAGGTTTACCTAAAAATGTTGTGAAACGTATGGGATTAAACATAAAACTAGTTGTGAAAAGATGTAATGTGATGTTAACCTTCTAAATGAGAGTATGGATTTTCATATAAAGATTAACACCCCTGTGAGCCCAGACATCACATTAACCGCCCCTTTTTCCACAGAGTAGAAAACCCACTTCCTACAAAATCAGAGAATGCCGGGACAGAGTCCCCACGTTGGAATGGCTACAGTTATATAGGCCATGGAGACCATACAGCTGTAGTTTTGGATACACGGCTGGAAATGGTTAAACTATGAGACTATCGATCCCTACAAAATAAGATACAATTTTAGACGTATACCACACATCTTAGACGTAAACAACACATGTGGTATTTAAAAATCTTTCCAACATGGCAGACGGTCCCCGCGACAGTGGATACTTTCTTAATGGTAAAAACAAGTTTGTTGAGAGAAACTATCCCATGGTAATGTGTCATGCGGTGGGTGTAGCTGGTGTAATAGAGAGCAGAGATGAGTGGACTAAGCACTTTACTTAGGCAATGTCAAATACAGAAAGCAACCGCGTCACAAAACAAATGCCCAAAAAAAACAAGTACAAAATAACCGCACAACACTGGCTGCCACAAAGCACGGGTGAAAAACATACAACCCGGCGTACCAGCATGCCAAATAAACAATTCCCCACACAGACATGGGGGGAAACAAAGGGTTAAATATACAACAGTAATGAGAGAAAATGAAAACCAGGTGTGTGGGAAAACAAGACAAAACAAATGGAAAATGAAAATTTCCAAGAAAATGACTTATTCTCAACAGGAGAACTTAAACTGTCACTCCAGATGTATACGGATGATTCAGAAATTGCTAACCCACTTTTCACATCCAGAAAAATTCACAAACGATCCGCAGTATACTGGGTCCTTGCCAATCTACCCAGCAAATATCGATCAGCCTTACACACTATACAGCTTGCCGTACTGTGTACAGTGACAGACCTCCAAAAGTATGGTTACGCGGCTGTACTTGTGCCATTATTACATGACATTCGTTCTCTTGAACAGGATGGCGTTTTCATTGAATCAATTGTTCAGAATGTCAAGGGAACCATCTTTTGTGTTTCGGCTGACAATCTTGCTGCCCATGGATTATGTTTGTACATTCCGTATGGCCACCAACTAAAGTCAACCATGACATTAATGTACAAAATGTTGTGCAAAGTGATACTCTTAGTCAGTTTGATGTGAAAGCGGATTGTGTCCTGCATGAGTCACTGCAGTATTTCCACCCCATCACATATTTTCCACCAGATATACTTTTGGAAGGTATTGTGCCTGTTGAGCTGTCTCTTTGCCTTAATACGGATCTAACACTTTTTTTTTAAATTTTCACCTACAATGACCCAAATCTTACTCCCTGTAGCTCAGAACCTGAAGCAAGGATATGCATATTCTTGATACGATTTGAAAGGAAACACAGTTTGTGGAAATGTGAGAGACAGCGGGGGTTCAAACTGTAGAACCTAGTTCCTACATTTGAATATAAAAATGGATTTTATCAAACAAAACGATGCTACATTCTATCTCTGGGACCCTCAGGATGACAAATCAGAGCAAGATTACTGAATGTACAGTAAGTACATGTTTTACCTTCAGAGGTGAATGTATCGAATCAGTTGCCGTGATAAAAGAGTTTTGTTGTTGTGCACTCTCTTAAAATAATAGCATGGCATGTTTTCACTGTAATAGCTACTGTAAATTGGACACTGCAGTTAGATGAACAATAATTTAAGCTTTCTGCCCATATAAGACATGTCTATGTCCCGGAAAGTTGGCTGTTGTTTACAACGCCATTCTAGTCACATTAGCAACAACCGTCCCGGTTTAGGGACACCGATCCCGAGGTTAACTTCTTAGGGTGCGGCAGGTGAGGTGACGGTTTTGGAGAGTCTGGCGTGCCCAAAGCAAAATGCCTGCCACTCAGGCTCAGAAAATAGGATATGCACATAATTAGTACTATTGGATAGGAAACACTCTGAAGTTTCTCAAAGTGTTAACATAATGTCTGTGAGTATAACAGAACTCATTTAGCAGGCAAAAACCAGAGAAAAAAACATCCGGAAATCAGTTTCTGGTGAACTTTGGCTCTGTTAGACAGTCTCCCTATTGAATCCATTTGTTACCAGGACTGAGACTGCAGTACCTATGGCTTCCACTAGATGTCAGCAGTCTATATACAAAGACTCAGGGAGATTGGAGTAAGCAGAACGAATAGGTACAGGAAATGGCATGGGGACCTGAAATGTCAACAAGTTTTCTCGGGCGCGAGTCTGGCTGGCGCACCCCACTTTATTTTACTTATATAACGTATAGGTGACCATCCGAGTGAAATATTATCGCTAATATTCATAAAAGGATAGCTAAGGATGCATTTGAACTGGTATTTGATTTATTTAGGAAAAGTTTATAGGTATATTTGAACGCGTTCTCTTCACATTTCAATGGGCGATTCGACGTTGGATTTTCTGAACATAACGCGCCAACCAAAAGGAGATTTATGGATATAATAAATTACTTTTTCTAACAAAAGAACCATTGGATGTCTTCATTGGACACTTGGGAAACCCTCAGCACAAGTTCTTCAAAAGGTAAGGGATTTGTTTTCGCTGTGAAATGTGTTTTGTGTGAACCACGATGGTTTATGAATTTATGCTAATGCAGAAATATTGGAGGTGCTACCCTCAAACAATCAAATGTTGTGCTTTCGCCGTAAAGCCTTTTTGAAATCTGACAACGCTGTAATATTGCCAAGAAGCAGAGCCTTTGATGACTATGCAACACTTGTATATTGATGAATGTTTAATAATAATAACTTTTGGATTTTGAATTTGGCGCCTTGCATTTCACCGGGTAGTGTCGGGAGCTAGCGCCCCACCACTCCGTAAGTAATTAAGAATTAAAATTGACTCCAACACACAAATGCTGCGTACACATTTTAAGAATCTAGCGAAACTAACCGCTTTCTTGGCAACCATGTGTTTTTTCAGTGCGGCCCGTTGTCCAGCCCTTTATCCACTGATCTCCACAGAAGGTTGTCGGTGTATTTATGAACATATTTACGATTTTAGTACACAATTATCGATTTTATTACACAGTATGCCTAGACATTGACAGGCTATATACCATTTATTGTATTTTATAAAATGCACTTAAACCAAAATACCTTTAGTTTTGGTGATCCTCTCAGCTCTGGCTCATTTTCAAGTCCTCTGGTGGTTACAGTCCTAACCCTGGAGCGGGTACCACCATAGAAAGAAGTTGGCTTGATGGAAACAATGTCCATTTCGTCTGTTCTCTTTGGTTGCAATGTAATTTTTTTAGATAAACAGCTTGTTTTTGAATGTATTTTTTCAACGAAAGCATAAAGATGTTGATGAAGAAATACTGTACTGCTGTTTTGAGTTATAAATGTAAGACTTTAGAGTACTTAAGCATTGAATGCTTTGCAAGTTGAAGGATTTTCACTACAGTAGCCAGGCTATAAAAAGTCTATTGCCCTGCTAATAGGAAACATTTGCATGATGGGCTACACCTGCTACAGTACTACAGTACTGTAACACCAATTAACCTCTTCCAGCTAGGGTCCCATTTTCCAAATTTTCGCCTGTCTGACGTGCCCAAAGTTAAATGCCTACCACTCATGGCCAGAAACTAGGATATTTACATATTTAGTACTATTGGATAGGAAACACTCTGAAGTTTATAAAACCATTAAGATATAGTCTGTGGCTATTCCAGAACAGATTTAGCAGGCAAAAACCAGAGAGATTTCTGTCCGGAATTTATTTTTCTGTTGCTCTCCTCTCATTTTGAAGCCCATGTAATATTTTTCTATGGGGAATAGGACCGAGGTTGCAGTACTTATGGCTTCCACTAGATGTCAACAGTCTCTGGAAAGGGTATGGAGGAAAAAGCTCTGACCAGATACTTAGAGAGAGAGAATTACTACGGGTAGGGAAAAAGGTAAACAGGCGTGCGTTCACGAGCGTGAACGCAGCCCAGCGCGACCAACTTTCTTTTCGCCTTTTAACGTTTCACTTACCGTTCTTGTAAAATATGATCGCTATTATTCATAAAAGAATACATAAGGATGCATTATTAATGATATTTGATTTGTTTGTGAAAAAGATGAGAGGTATAATTTGAACGCGATCCCTTCACTGTAAAGCGGGCGAGTAGACTGACAATGCTTGGTGGAGTAGCTGAACGTAACGTGCCAAAAACAACGGATATTTATGGATATAATTATTTACTTTTTCTAACAAAAGAACCATGGATTATCTTGTTTGGACACTTGGGAAGACCTCAGAAGAAGTTATTTGAAAGGTAAGCGATTTATATTAGCTGTGATATGGATATTTTGAGAACCGAGCTGGATATGAATTTATGCTAATGTGGAAAATATGTGAGGTACTAGCCTCAAACAATCAAATGTAGTGCTTTCGCCGTAAAGCCTTTTTAAAATCTGACAACGCAGTGATATTGCCAAGAAGCAGAGCTTTTGATGGCTATGCAACACTATGCAACACTTGTATATCGAAGTTAAATATTACGAATATGTATTACGAATATGTATTTTGAATTTGGCGTGTTATGTTTGCTCTGAAAACGATCCCGCTAAAGGGATCGGCGCGCTAAGAGGTTAAGCCCTCTTGTTGTTTGTAAAGTCAAATTAAAATGAAGATTATTGTTGAAATGAATTGCTCAACTGGTGTAGGTTTTCTCCATCTGTTGGTGTGCAAAACTTACATAACAAGTTAGCTATATTTTCAGCACCCGCCACTGTTCATCTCCTATTGATTGCTGTAACGCCCAGGCCTGAGATGACAGGCTGGAGCGTTTTGGTTTCGTTTTGGTGTAGGGTTTGTGTGTTCTATGGTGTCTATTTCTATGTTGGGATAATGGTTCCCAATTAGAGGCAGCTGAGTCTCGTTACCTCTAATTGGGAACCATATATATGTTTGGGGGTTGCACATTAGTTTCGTGGGTTATTGTTTATGTTATGCTTATCGTGTTCCGTCAGGTTCTTGCCATTCATGTTTAGTTAGGTTTCGCCATTCGTGTTTAGTTAGGTTTCGCCAGTCGTGGTTAGGTTTTGTTCTCTGTGTCCAGTTTAGGATTTAGTGTTAGGGTTCACGTCTTGTTCTCCGTTTATTGTTTTGTTCCGTCTCGTCCCGTTTTGTCAATAAAACATGTATTCTGGTTACGTCGCTGCGCTTTGGTCATTCCCGAGGGAAGAAAAGCATGACAATTGCGCTGCAGTTGCCGCCAGTTGTTTTTTAAATTGAACCTTTATTTAACCTCTTGGGGATAATTAAGGAGTGCTGGGGCGCTAGTGCCCCGTTCCCGACAGTACCCGGTGAAATGTAAGGCGCCAAATTCAAAATCCAAAAGTTGAATTATTAAATATTCATCAATATACAAGTGTTGCATAGTCATCAAAAGCTCTGATTCTTGTCAATATCACAGCGTTGTCAGATTTTACCTCTCCTATTTTCAACATTAGCATAAATACATATCAGCGCGGGTCACACAAAACCCATATAAGAGCTAAAATAAATCACTTACCTTTCAAAGAACTTCTGCTGAGGGCTTCCCAAGTGTCCAACGAAGACTTCCAATGGTTCTTTTGTTAGAAAAAGTAATTTATTATATCCATAAATCTCTGTTTGGTTGGCGTGTTATGTTCATAAAATACAGCGTCCACTCGCCCATTGAACCGTGAAGAGAACACGTTCAACCTATACCTATACACTTGTCCAAGAACAATCAAACATCATTGATAATGTATCCTTAGGAACACTTTTATGTATATTTACTATAATATTTCAACCGGATTATAAACTGGACGATAGGAAAGGAAAAAACCACAGCACCTGCGAGCCCATGAACGCGCATCCTCTTCTGTTCACATCTGGTGACTAGTTTCGAAATTCTTCTTCTATTACCATCCAGAGCAACCTAACATCACCAAACACTGTCTAGAGACTGTTGACATCCAGTGGAAGCAATAGGTACTGCAATCTAACTCCCATATATAGCTGTTTTCAATAGGGAGGGGTTCAAAATGAGGCAATGTGTCAAAAACACTTTTTCCAGGACAGAAATTCCTCGGGTTTTTGCCTGCTATATCAGTTATGTTATACTCACAGACAATATTTTAACACTCTTAGAAACTTCAGAGTGTTTCCTATCCAATAGTACTAATTATGTGCATAGGCCTTTTACTTTGGGCACGCCAGACTCTCCAAAACCGCTGCTCCCTAAGAAGTTAAAGGTCTTACTCACATCGGCTAGTGATCACATAGTATTCCGGAACAGCTGGTGCTCTAATGAATAGTTCAGTGTTCCTTGCCTCAAACCGAGCATAGAAGGCATTTAGCTCATCCGGTAGGCTTACGTCACTGAGCAACTTGTGGCTGGGCTTTCCCTTTGTAATCCATGATAGTTTACATCTGACAAGCGTAACAGCCGGTATAGTATGATTTGATCTTAGTCCTGTATTGACGCTTTGCCTTTTTGATGGTTCGTTGGAGGGCGTGGCAAGATTTCTTTTAAGTGTCCATTTTGGTTTCCCACTCCTTGAAAGCATCAGCTCTAGCCTTTAACTCAGTGTGGATATGCTTGTAATCCATGGCTTCTGGTATTTTATTTTTATTTATCTATTTTTATTTATCTCTTCACCTAGCGCCCCACCACTCCCTAAGTAGTAAACAGGTTTACATTCACAAGGCCGCAGGGCTAGACCGATTACCAGGACGTGTACTGCATGCATTGACCAGCATCTTCACTGACATTTTCAACCTCTCCCCTGACCCTGTCTGTACTACATACATGTTTCAAGCAGACCACCATTGTCCCTGTGCCCAAGAACGCCAAGGTAACCTGTCTAAATAACTATCGCCCCATAGCACTCAAATCTGTAGCTATGAAATGCTTTGAAAGGCTATTCATTGCTCACATTAACACCCTGGACCCACTCCAATTCGCATACCGCCCCCAACAGATCCACAGATGATGCCATCTCTATTGCACTCCACACTGCTCTTTCCAACCTGGACAAGAATAACACCTATGTGAGAATGCTGTTCATTGACTACAGCTCAGCGTTCAACACCATTAGTGCCCTCCAAGCTCATCACTACGCTAAGGAACCTGGGACTAAACACCTCCCTCTGCAACTTGATCCTGGACTTCCTGACGGACCACCCCCCAGTTGGTGAGGGTAACAACACATCCACCACACTGGATGACCCTCAGGGATGGGTGCTTAGTGCCTTCCAGTACTCCCTGTTCACCCATTACTGCGTGGCCACGCACGAATCCAACACCGTCATTAAGTTTTCCGACGACACGGTGGTGGTAGGCCTGATCACCGATGATGATGAGACAGCCTATAGAGAGGAGGTCACAGACTTGGCAGTGTGGTGCCAGGACAACAACCTCTTCCTCAACGTAAGCAATACAAGGAAGCTGATCGTGGACTACGGGAAACAGAGGGCCGAGCACGCCCCCATTCACATCGAAAAGGCTGTATTGGGGAGGGGCTGTTGAAAGATTTACATTTCTCTGTGTCTACATCACTAAAGATCATGGCCCACACACACCAACACATTCATGAAGAGGGCACGTCACCGCTTCTTCCCCCTCAGGAGGCTGAAAATATTTGGCATTGGTCCTCAGATCCTCAAAAAGTTCTATAACTGCACCATTGAGATTATCTTGACTGGCTGCATCCCCACTTACTGCGTACTGCCCAGTACATCACCGGGACCGAGCACCCTGCCATCCAGGACCTCGATACCAGGTGGTGTCAAAGGAAGGCCCTAAAAATGGTCATAGCCACTTAGTCATAGACATTTTATTTCTGCTACAAGCGGTACCGATGCGCCAAGTCTGGAACCAACAGGACCCTGAATAGCTTCTACCCCCAAGCCATAGGACTGCAAAATAGTTAACTCAAATAGCTTCCCAGAATATCTGCATTTATCCTTTTTGCACTAACTTTTCTGACTCATCACATACGTTGCTGCTACTCTTTATGATCTGTCACTTTATTCCTATTTGTATGTACATACAGTATCTACCTTAATGACCTCATACCCGTGCACATCGACTTCGTACTGGATACCCTGTGTATATAGCCAAGTTATCAATACTCATTGTGTATTTATTATTATTTCTCTATTTTCTTTCTCTCTGCATTGTTGGGAAGGGCCCATGTATAAGCATTTCACTGTTAGTCTACATCTGTTGTTTGCAAAGCATGTGACAAATAAAATGTGATATTCTTTTTGAAAAATGTTGTTTCCACGCCATTTCAAGGAAATTACGTTGAACCAACGTGACATAGACGTTGAATTGACGTCTGTGTCTAGTGGGTCTGAAGCAGCCAGCAAGTCATCTGTGGTGTTTCTGGCTCTTTCCAGTATATCTCCAAATGGGTGCTATTAATAATATCAAATGGCCTACAGGCAGAAGCCTTCATAAGCCATCGTGACCTGCCCTCACTACAAGGGAATGTAGCCTACCAAGCACTTGGAAATAACGTCATACTCAATGTATATCAGTTGCTGTTGAGTAGATCCTTGTGAGTCTGATCTAATTTCATTGAATTGAAATGAAGTGGGCGAGTGTAGAGGACTAACTTCGTCTTGGCAAAACAACCACTCCACACAGCGAAATGCAAAAACATATTTATTTATCTCATACTCTATAAATTCTTTAAAGAAAAACAGTGTTACAATAAGCATACTCTTTTTTTTTGTCCTCAGACAGTCATAAAAAATACACTCAAATACTTTCATAGCAAGAAAAACAAAACTGTGACATCACAGTGCTTCTGTCTTAGCCCCACAGTGCAAACATTTACACAAAATATAATATATATGTAACCTTAGATTCAAGATCTTCTCCCCACAGGACAGATGAGTGGAAGCTAGACAATCAAAGCAGAACTGTCATGTATTCATAAGAGTTGGTACACATATATAGATGGATTGAATAGAATGGATATAACTGCTCTATCATGAATGGGCATGTGTGAAATAGGACTGTGTCCTTTCTATCCATCCTATTTCTATGCAAACAAGGAGCTTCACTGCTGAAAATGCAATTTTTTTTCTCCACGCAGCACAGTGCGACTGTGCGAGCACCTTCTGGCAGTAGTACGTTTGCATGTGTGATTGTCTTCTAACATTGCAACAGAGTTGTGTGAGATTTAGGGCGACATTTTCTCCTCTTTAAAACAAAAGCAACAAGCAAAAAAAAGTTAGCATTGGCGAATTTGGTTTACACAGATACTGTAACGGGAGTGTCACAGGAATGTGTGCAGTACTATGTCTATTAGCCTTACCACATAATTTTAATGAATTTATCAAGACATTTTAGAAAAATTAGGACAACAATGGCCGGTGAAAAATTATCTATAATATCATATGCTTTAAACTTTTGATGTTGTTGCTACTCTTTATATTTGCCTTTAATATTCTGTGTTTTAAGTAGGCCTATCTGTGTCTCATTTAAAGGGGCAATCTATGATTGGTACTTCCATTTTTGGACTTTTAAACCAATAATACTGTACATACACATTTATTATTGAAAAATATAATTTATAAATACCTCATTCAATATTCAATAAGCTCCTTCTATAGGAACATGTCCTGTATTTCCATGCCCTGATGAAAAATGTATCAACCCCTACACAAAATGTCCATTAATTAAAATCAAATCACATTTCCTGTTGCTGCAGGATTATTTTCCTGCTCTAGCATACTGGCTCAAATTAAGACCCTACATCTGTATATGAATGCAGCTGCCACTTTATTGAAGCTATTGGACACAGTTTATCATAGCAATTTATGATTGTATACATCATTGCATTTTGTATCAGAACGTGAACTGGCCCTCCTTTGAGGTCTCGTAGATCTATGTATTGAGCTCTTTTTGTCTATAAAACCTTTTGCATAAACGTCCAGGACCTTTTTACCAAAGAATGTGTCTGATTGTGTTTTGCTTTCATGTATTGTTGTGTATAATAACGTGTATTTTGATGTTGAATGTGTTTATTGTATTTGTATGTGTTTTGTGCTATACAGGGCTAATCTGGAAAAGAGACCGTCTCAGAATTGACCTGTCAAAATAAAGGTTAAATAAAAATAAATAAATAAACTGTCATATCCCATCAGAACCTAAAATAGGTCAACACCATTGTTTGTAAACAAAGTAATTGAAAAAAAAGTAATTAAACTATAATTTGGATATCATGGATGGTCAGTCCTTGCAACAACAGCTCTGTCTATGAATTTGAGAGCGGTTACATTTGTCCTCATCCCTCAGCTTTTTACCTGAACAGTGAAGGGGTGTTCCTTTGTTATAGTTAAGAATGCAGACTTCCGCTTTAATATGGCAACATTTTGAGCTCTTGTAAGATAGAATTCTGAAGCAGTAGGCCTATTACGCACGTCAATAAACTTGATCATCACTTTCTAATGAACATTTTTTCTTCTTTATTCACTATTAAAGCACTGAAATTGCCTATATGTTTCGTTTCTTTGTCATTATGTATTGGCCTATTTGATGAAGCCTATTTTACAAATATTGCAATGCTTCAACTTTAAGAATATCGGACAGCACATAAAACCGTAATATACTGTAATTGTTTTCAGTATAATCCCGATTCAGCAGCCCGATTTGCCAGCCCATTGAGATTACTTATTGAAAGGGCACTGTGCAGTCAACATTCAGTTTTTCCTGTGTTTTAAATTCATATTGTCAGACTGGACTCGATAATAATTGTATGGTAATTTAAGACAGAAATGAAAGTAGGGAGGTTGGGAGGGGATGAAGGGGTGGCTGTACACCGCGACCGTTTAGCAATTCAAAGGTTCGATACACATCAGGTCTGAACACCAAATACCGAGAAGTGCTTAAATCAAAAATCAAAAAAAGTTAATAGATTCTGAATTAATAGATTCAATTATTCATAAAACAAACAAAATGCTATCATCATTTGTATGGGGTATGGTGGCCATTGGCTCAAGTTACCCTATGGCAAACATTTTCACTATATTAGCCCACAAAGCTACAGTTGAAGTCAGAGGTTTGCATACACTGAGGTTGGAGTCATTAAAACTCGTTTTTCAACCACTCCACAAATTTCTTGCATGACACAAGCAATTTTTCCAACAATTGTTTACAGACAGATTATTTCACATATCATTCACTGTATTACAATTCCAGTGGGTCAAAATATCACATACTACACATACACATACTCTACAGTTGACAGTTCCAGAAAATTCCAGAAAATGATGTCATGTCTTCAGAAGCTTCTGATAGTCTAATTGACATTATTTGAGTCAATTGGAGGTGTACCTGTGGATGTATTTCAAGGCCTACCTTCAAACTCAGTGCCTCTTCGATTGACATCACGGGAAAATCTAAAGAAATCAGCCAGACCTCCACAAGTCTTGTTCATCCTTGGGAGCAGTTTCCAAATGCCTGAAGGTACCATGTTCATCTGTACAAACAATAGTACGCAAGTATAAACACCATGGGACCACGCAGCCATCATACCGCTCAGGAAGGAGACACGTTCTGTCTCCTGGAGATGAACGTACTTTGGTGCGAAAAGTGCAAATCAATCCCAGAACAACAGCTAAGGACCTTGTGAAGATGCTGGAGGAAACAGGTACAAAATTATCTATATCCACAATAAAACAAGTTCCATTTCGACATAACCTGAAAGGCCGCTCAGCAAGGAAGAAGCCACTGCTTCAAATAAAAAAGCCAAGACTACGGTTTGCAACTGCACATGGTTGATCGTACTTTTTGGAGAAATGTCCTCTGGTCTGATGAAACAAAAATAGAACTGTTTGGCCATAATGACCATTGTTATGTTTGGAGGGAAAAGGGGGAGGCTTGCAAGCCGAAGAACACCCTCCCAACTGTGAAGCACGGGGGTGGCAGCATCCTGTTGTGGGAGTGCTTGCTGCAGGAGGGACTGGTGCACTTCACAAAATAGATGGCATCATGAGGAAGGAACATTTGTGGATATATTGAAGCAATATCTCAAGACATCAGTCAGGAAGTAAAAACTTGGTCGCAAATGGGTCTTCCAAATGGACAATGACCCCAAGCACACTTTCAAAATGGCTTAAGGACAACAAAGTCAAGGTATTGGAGTGGCCATCACAAAGCCCTGACCTCAATCCCATAGAAAATTTGTGGGCAGAACTGAAAAAGCATTTACGAGCAAGGAGACCTACAAACCTGATTCAGTTACACCAGCTCTGTCAGGAGGAATGGGCCAAAATTCACCCAACTTATTGTTGGAAGCTAGTGGAAGGCTACCCAAAACGTTTGACCCAAGTTAAACAATTTAAAGGCAGTGCTACCAAATACTAATTGAGTGTATGTAAACTTCTGACCCACTGGGAATGCGATGAAATAAATAAATCATTCTCTCTACTATTATTCTGACATTTCACATTCTTAAATTAAAGTGGTGATCCTAACTGACCTAAGACAGGGAATTTTTACTCTGATTAAATGTCAGGAATGTATTTGGCTAAGGTGTATGTAAACTTCCGACTTCAACTGTGCTAGGATGCACTTTCATGCTAGGTTTAGAATATCATATTTTAGCTTATAGAGACGCCAACTGATTTATATAACAATCTTACAATTATCTATTTTGGTTTCGAACAAGCAATAAGGAAACCTATAACTCAAGAAATTAATTTGATTTTGTGAAAATCTTAGTACTTGCTTACCACTTACCTGCTTACCTAGCAAGACGGCGCCAACAGAGATGGTCACCTCACTTCGAGTCCTTAAGAAGCTATGCAGTATTTTGTATTTTATGTATTATTTCTTACATTGTTAGCCCAGAAAATCTTGTGTTATTACGTACAGCCGGGAAAAACTATTGGATGTAAGAGCAACGTCAACTTACCAACATTACAACCAGGAATACGACTTTCCCGAACCGGATCCTTTGTTTGGACCACCAGCCAGGACATTGGATCTAATCCCAGAGGCGATCCAAAACAACGTCGCCGCAGAAGAGGTAGACGGAGAGGCCTCCTGGTCAGACTTTGAAGGCGCTCACACCACCCACCGCTTTCAAGTATATTCCTCGCCAATGTCCAGTCTCTAAGGTAGATGAAATTAGGGCAGGGGTTGCCTTGCAGAAAGACATCAGAGATTGTAACATTCTCTGTTTCGCGGAAACATGGCTCTCTCTGGATATGTTGTTGGAGTCAGTACAGCCACCGGGTTTCTTCATGCGTCTCGCCGACAGAAATAAACATCTCTCTGGGAAGAAGGGCGGGGGTGTAATCATAAAAACATACAGGAACTCAAGTCCTTGTGTTCACCTGACCTAGAATACCTTACAATATAATGGCGACCATATTATCTCCCAGGAGAATTCTCGTCGGTTATTGTCACAGCCGTGTATATCCCCCCTCAAGCAGATACCACGTCAGCCCTCAAGGAACTTCACTGGACTCCATATATTCTGAGGCTGCATTTATTGTAGCTTGGGATTTTAACAAGGCAAATTTGAGAACAAGGCTACCTAAATTCTATCAGCATATTGATTGTAGCACTCGTGCGGGCAATACACTGGATCACTGCTACTCTAACTTCTGCAATGTATACAAGACCTTCCAACGCCCTCCCTTCGGCATCTCCGACTCCAAATTACTCCTACCGTCCTATATGCGGCAACTCAAACAGGATGCACCAGTGACAAGAACCATTCAACGCTGACCAATCGGAATCCACGCTTCAAGATTGTTTTGATCACGCAGACTGGGAAATGTTCCGGGCAACCTCAGAGAAAAACATTGATTTATACGCTGATTCGGTGAGTGAGTTTATAAGGAAGTGCATTTGAGATGTTGTACCCACTGTTACTATTAAAACCTACCCTAACCAGAAACTGTGGATAGATGGCGGCATTTGGCGCAAAACTGAAACGCCAACCACCGCATTTCACCATGGAAAGATGACTGGGAATATGGCCGAATATAAACAGTGTAGTTATTCCCTCCGCAAGGCAATCAAACAAGTGAAATGTTGGTATGGGGACAAAGTGGAGTTGCAATTCAACAGCTCAAACACAAAACGTACAGTGGGGAAAAAAAGTATTTAGTCAGCCACCAATTGTGCAAGTTCTCTCACTTAAAAAGATGAGAGAGGCCTGTAATTTTCATCATAGGTACACTTCAACTATGACAGACAAAATGAGGAAAAAAAATCCAGAAAATCACATTGTAGGATTTTTTATGAATTTATTTGCAAATTATGGTGGAAAAAAAGTATTTGGTCACATACAAACAAGCAAGATTTCTGGCTCTCACAGACCTGTAACTTCTTCTTTAATAAGAGGCTCCTCTGTCCTCCACTCATTACCTGTATTAATGGCACCTGTTTGAACTTGTTATCAGTATAAAAGACACCTGTCCACAACCTCAAACAGTCACACTCCAAACTCCACTATGGCCAAGACCAAAGAGCTGTCAAAGGACACCAGAAACCAAATTGTAGACCTGCACCAGGTTGGGAAGACTGAATCTGCAATAGGTAAGCAGCTTGGTTTGAAGAAATCAACTGTGGGAGCAATTATTAGGAAATGGAAGACATACAAGACCACTGATAATCTTCCTCGATCTGGGGCTCCACGCAAGATCTCACCCGTGGGGTCAAAATGATCACAAGCAAAAATCCCAGAACCACACGGGGACCTAGTGAATGACCTGCAGAGAGCTGGGACCAAAGTAACAAAGCCTACCATCAGTAACACACTACGCCGCCAGGGACTCAAATCCTGCAGTGCCAGACGTGTCCCCCTGCTTAAGCCAGTACATGTTCAGGCCCGTCTAAAGTTTGCTAGAGAGCATTTGGATGATCCAGATGAGGATTGGGAGAATGTCAGATGAAACCAAAATAGAACTTTTTGGTAAAAACTCAACTCGTCGTGTTTGTAGGACAAAGAATGCTGAGTTGCATCCAAAGAACACCATACCTACTGTGAAGCATGGGGGTGGAAACATCATGCTTTGGGGCTGTTTTTCTGCAAAGGGACCAGGACGACTGATCCGTGTAAAGGAAAGAATGAATGGGGCCATGTATCGTGAGATTTTGAGTGAAAACCTCCTTCCATCAGCAAGGGCATTGAAGATGAAACGTGGCTGGGTCTTTCAGCATGACAATGATCCCAAACACACCGCCCGGGCAACCTTGAAGGAGTGGCTTCGTAAGAAGCATTTCAAGGTCCTAGAGTGGCCTAGCCAGTCTCCAGATCTCAACCCCATAGAAAATCTTTGAAAGTCCGTGTTGCCCAGCGACAGCCCCAAAACATCACTGCTCTAGAGGAGATCTGCATGGAGGAATGGGCCAAAATACCAGCAACAGTGTGTGAAAACCTTGTGAAGACTTACAGAAAACGTTTGACCTCTGTCATTGCCAACAAAAGGTATATAACAAAGTATTGAGATAAACTTTTGTTATTGACCAAATACTTATTTTCCACCATAATTTGCAAATAAATTCATAAGAAATCCTACAATGTGATTTTCTGGATTTTTTTTCCTCATTTTGTCTGTCATAGTTGAAGTGTACCTATGATGAAAATTACAGGCCTCTCTCATCTTTTTAAGTGAGAGAACTTGCACAATTGGTGGCTGACTAAATACTTTGTTTCCCCACTGTATGTGGCAGGGTCTACAGGTAATTAAGGACAACAAAAAGAAAACCAGCCACGTCACGGACACTGACGTCTTGCTTCCAGACAAACTAAACACTGTCTTTGCCATCGACGTGGCCCGCTACCAAGGACTGCGGGCCCCCCCTCTCCTTCTCCGTGGCCAACATGAGTAATACATTAAAACGTGATAACCCTCGCAAGACTGCTGGCCCAGACGGCATCCCTAGCCGCGTCCTCTGAGCATGCGCAGACCAGCTGGCTGGTTTGTTTACGGACATATTCAATCGCTCCCTATTCCAGTCTGTTGTTCCCACATGCTTCAAGATGGCCACCATTGCTCCTTTACCCAAGAAGGCAAAGATAACTGAACTAAATGACTATCGCCCTGTAGCACTCACTTCTGTCATCATGAAGTGCTTTGAGAGACTAGTCAAGGATCATATCACCTCCACCTTACCAGCCACCCTAGACCCACTTCAGTTTTGCATACCGCCCCAACAGGTCCACAGACGATGCAATCGCCATCACACTGCACACTGCTCTGTCCCATCTGGAATACCTATGTATACCTATGTAAGAATGCTGTTCATTGATTACAGCTCAGCATTCAACACCATATTTCCCTCCAAGCTCATCATTAAGCTTGAGGCCTTGGGTCTCAACCCCACCCTGTGCAATTTAGTCCTGGACCTTCTGATGGGCGGCCCCCAGGTGGTGAAAGTAGGAAACAACATCTTCACTTCGCTGATCCTCAACACTGGGACCCCACAAGGGTGCATGCTCAGCCCCCTCCTGTAATCCCTGTTCACCCATGACTGCGTGGCCATGCACGCCTCCAACTTAATCATCAAGTTTGCAGACGACACAACAGTAGTGGGCTTGACTACCAACAATGACGAGCCTACAGGGAGGTGGTGAGGGCACTCGGATTGTGGTGTTAGGAAAACAACCTCTCACTCAACATCAACAAAACAAAGGATATGATTGTGGACTTCAGGAAACAGCAGAAAGAGCACCCCCTGTCCACATCGACGGGACTGCAGTGGAGAAGGTAGAAAGTTTTAAGTTCCTCTGCGTCCACATCAAGGACAAACTAAAATGGTCCACCCACACAGACAGTATGGAGAAAATGCGCAACAGTGCCTCTTCAATCTCAGGAGGTTGAATAAATATGGCTTGTCACCTAAAACCCTCACAAACTTTTACAGATGCACAATTGACAGCATCCTGTTGTGCTGTATCACCGCCTAGTATGGCAACTGCACCGCCCTCAACCTTAAAGCTCTCCAGAGGGTGGTGTGGTCTGCCCAACGCATCACCGGGGGCAAACTACCTGCCCTCCAGGACACGTACAGCACCCGATGTCACAGGAAGGCCAAAAAGATCATCAAGGACAACAACCATCCGAGCCACTGCCTGTTCACCCCGCTACCATCCAGAAGGAGAGGTCAGTACAGGTGCATCAAAGCTGGGACCAAGAGACTGAAAAACAGCTTCTATCTCAAGGCCATCAAACTGTTAAACAGCCATCATAACACAGAGAGGCTGCTGCCTACATACAGACTTGAATCATTGGCCACTTTAAGAAATGGATCACTAGTCACTTTAAATAATGCCACTTTAATCATGTTTGCATATCTTACATTACTCATCTCATATGTATATACTGTATTTTATACCATCTATTGCATCTTGCCTATGCCGCTTGGACATCGCTCATCCATATATTTATAAGCACATATTCTTATTACATTCCTTTAGATTTGTGTGTATTAGGTAGATGTTGTGGAATTGTTAGATTACTTGTTAGATATTACTGCACTCTCAGAACTAGATGCACAAGCATTTCGCTTCACTCGCATTAACATCTGCTAACCATGTTTATGTCGATTTGTTTTTTTACTTTTTCCATGTGGTCTCTTCCTTCATAGACTCAATGAAATTATGACCTCTTCCTACATATTTGGTGTCATTATTCATTTTGTGTATGGTTTCCTAGAAACAATGTACAAATGTACTTACTATGACTGAGATATGTGGTTGTCCCACCTAGCTATCTTAAGATGAATGCACTAACTGTTAGTTGCTCTGGATATGAGCATCTGCTAAATGACAAAAATGTTAATGTAAAAACAAGAGGTGGCTCAACTAACCCTTTGGCTCAACTTATGCCACTCTCCCCTACACTTAATAATTTAACCATCTTGTGTCGATGCTAAAAACAGCTGAACGTAATGACATCACACCTTTAAAAAATATTGTTTTTTGTTGCAAAAACCTACAGTCAAATAAAAATCAAGTGGCTGAAGTGTTTCCTTTACCTATTTAGGCAAATTGGACATTCATAAATTGGCGACAGTCTGTATGCCCTCCCACCTATCTGTTTCGTGTCTCAGGTAACCCGTAGAAGCCAGCATGGATAGATACAAGAATTGTGCCAACTTTTCTCCACAGTCCGTGCCATGGTGAAATAATTGGATGGTGAAACTTGTATCCAGCCAACCAGAAAAGCAAGGCAAAGCAATTCAGCCAGTCTTGGAAGGATCCTGCAAAGAAGCATTATTTGTATAGTTGAAAAATAGATTTAAGAGGCAGTAGGCATTTATAATTATATGTGGCGTGGAGCTTCATAGTTACGTGTTGACATCACGTGCCTTAAAAAATATTTGGCAATCATCATATATTTGAAAAACACAGTTTCCATTGTCATTTGTCGCAATAATGTTCGACAAAAGAATAATCCACCCCTGTCGATCGGATACAAATGTTGTTGATCTTAAGAAAAGGTCTCCTATATATCTGCCTTTTCCATTACACATGTTGCAACATTGCTTTTGTCAAACAAACCTGGGTCAATGAAAACCTGCTTACTGTGTGGAAGATAGATCCGTTTCCTGACGTAGACTTGTCACTAGTCTGTAATCATAAATGTATAGGTCATATATCTATTTCTGTGAGCTTTAGTGACCAACTCTCTGAGTCACAGTGAACCCTGGTCTCCAAAGCAATGCTTATAGCAAGGATTTCCACACTGGCGTACCTCATTGTCAATTCTGTGTGTGTGTGCCTCACACAGTATTCTAAGGGGAAAGGATCAAAAACAGAATGGAGAGAGAAGCAGAATGAGGCGACAAGTGCATTTATCATCAATTGCAATGGAGAAAATAGCAGGTTAAGGAAGATAAAAGAAAATAGTGACAAGGAATAAGGAGATGGCACGAGTGCTGGTCCCTCCATAGGCCACTGCAGTAGCTCACCTGAGCATTCTGCAATTTCTCATGTGTGCTCCAAGTGTACATTTCTTACTGAGCAGATGTGTAGTGTTAGAACTTCACAGGCCAGCTTGGCTGATGTCAGGGAGCACATCAGCCCCCTTAAATGGTTAGATCTGTGTTCAAGGGCAACTTCTACCAGGGGCTGATGTCCGACAGCTCACTGATAGACTGATTGACAGTGATGACACGTGTAGTTTTTGGGCTACTGTAGATCCTGTCCTTATTAGCGGAATGATCTACAACTGACATGGTCTCTCTGTAGACTACTGTTACAAACCTCATCAAGGCAGCCGGCAAAACATGACTAATCAAATGTCACAGCCATCCAATCATTGATGACAGTATAACACAGCCAGCCAATCACCAATGATTAGATGACACAACTAGCTAATCACTAATTATTGCATGTTAGAAACTTTGTTTGCACTGAATGGGAAGTGAAACGACTGAATGTTGCAGATAGAAATAGAATGAAAAGAGCAGACACAATACTCTAACCCTATTTTATCTGAGGGACAATCATTATTGTTCTACACAATACATTTCTATTTGAACATCCTTAGTCTCGCTAAATCCTTCCAAATATTATCTAATTGACTTGGAGAACTTCAGTATTGGATTTTGCATTTGAATGGGACCGGTGGCATTCATTGCTTGTATTTGATTGGCTCTGAGTAGAAATGATGCGCATTTCCTTTTGTTTATTTTTTTTCTTTATTTTTGTCTGTGGCTCTTTAGTAGCAGAGATGGGGTTATTTGTTGTCTTTATGTTAGCTTGCTTGTTGCAAGTCAGAATTTCTTTCAGAAACACCAGCTCTTTTGGAGCTCCAACCATGTAAAATACTTTATTTGTTGGAGAAGTGGAAATGTGTCACTAGACTCTGCCTTGATCCACCACTTTTGATAATCTTTTCTGATGAGAACTTCCCCAGGCTTTCAAACAGAATGTGAGACGTCTTAGCTCTCGAGGCTATATCCTCCTGAATAGGCTCCTGATGTGTGTGTATATGTTATGGTATGGTGTGTGGTCATTTATAAACAATAATCACGTCTCCTAACATTATTTTGATACGACTCGATTTGGAAATATATAACATGTGTAGAACTTCAGTTAATCAGTGGGAAGCTCACTATAATCGTTTTCATTTGGAGGCAAGAGAAATACCCCCAGACTCAGATAAGACATGACATCATTTTAATTCAAGCTTAGTTCCTGTCTGAAAAGGTGGATAATCTTAACTGCCTTTATTTAATACATCATGACAGTTTCTCCATCCCTTTGGCCTAGTCTTCCACTGCCCGGTCAGTCACTATTCTGGCACGGTGATGTGGGTCACTGACTCTCTTATAATCTCTTATACTTTTTTAACACTTTTGTGTTGACCCGAACTGTAGTTGCTAGCGTCAACATTTTGTTTTCACATTGTTCTTTCCAGCTCGGTTCCAGCAACTATGGTTGATGTGTAACCAGGCAGGCCAGGGCAGTGAATTTTGGCTGGGCTCAGTAGTGTGATTATGAAGCACTTGTTGGATACTGTACAAACCATCTTGTCCCAACACTCTTAATAAATAGCATCCTTGCCTCCTATCTCCTTGTATCCTATATTCTTGTCTCGGTAACACTTTACTTGACACGGAGCGCCATAACACTTTATGACACGGTCATGACCATGTCAAAATATGCCATAATAGCTGACATAACTTGTCATAACCTGTCATAATATGGTCATAACACTGTCATTACCCATATATTTACACATGTGACATATATTGCATTATTTTATGACTGGTTATGATACCTACATAAGACTGTCAAAACCCACATTTATTAAAATGTTTTTTTTCCCTGCAAAGAAGTTTCCTTTCATTTGAATGATTGTTTCTTAAGTGCTTTGTTGTTGTTGTAATTCATTATTTGCAGTCATGTTGTTTTTCATCATAGTTTAAATAACTTGCAGAAAATAAACTTTATGACACAGTCAAGAAGCATTATGACCATCATAATCATATAAGCCAGATAGGCCTATCACGTACATGCCCTTATGTCAGTAATTAGTCAAAAAGAAGGTGTCTTGTCCTGCTCCTGAAATCTTCTCCTGCATTCATCCCAGTCATGAGCAACAGAGCATTGGGGTAGGTGCATGTCTGACATTAATTTGTGCGCAATTCCAAAAATAATTGAATATGTTCAATTTCAGAAAATGTTATATAACATAAACATACTGTTGACAAGTAGGCTATGGTGTTATGGAATGTTTTACCTTGTGTGGTAGGTTTTGTGGGGTTTGACACTTATGTAGGTGTCATAACCAGCCATAAAATAATGCAATAAATGTCACAACAAAAAATATATGTGTCATGACTGTTTTGACTATATTATGACAGGTTATGACAGGTTATGTCAGTTGTTATGACACATGACATGTTAAGACCGTGTCAGTAAATTGTTACCCTTGTCTCTTTGTGCGACCACTGATTTGATAGGATTTGCCCCTAGGTGCTTTCATATTACTTTAGGTCCTGGCCCTATATGATATGGCAGATTTGCCCTAAGTATTGGGACATGGTCATAGTGATTGTTAGGGCAGTGGAGCAAGCCAAACCTACATTGTGGATCATTCAAATGGTTCACAACAGCATTCCAATACAACAACATCTAAATTCAAGATGCCAAAATATATTCAATTTAAAATTTGTGATTTTTTTATCGTAATAAGAACATTTATCCTTTAGATTTTTTTGTATAAAAAAAACATGGTGTTCTTACTGAATTGGCTCAACGTATTGGCAACATATTATTTTCTCCAACGAACAGACAAGTGTCATTGCAACATAAATATCCAAAACAAGGTTTGAAAAACCATTTAACAACTGTAGACAAAAATTTCCTAATTATTTTATATTTTTTAATCTTTAGAAAATATATAATTATACTAAGCATATTCAATATTAAGACAATTACTGAGGTACAATGATTTTTAAATATAAATTAGAAATAAGAAACCAGGGAGATATTTGATTTGCTACAACAGAGATGTGGGGTGGAACTCTTGTCTCTCTGTGCTCTGATTGGTCACCAGCTCAACGCCCATCTCTGGCTTGTGGAAGGAAGGGGGAGGAATCTGAGAGTCTGAGTATAGGGTTGTGTTCATTGGGGCACACAACAGAAACGTTTTAAAATGTTTTGCAATGGAAAACAAAAATGTGTGTTTCTTACTAGTCAAGTCCAGGTATTCCTGGACATACTGGTCAAGTCCTGTTTCTTCCATTTGAACAAGGCCCGTGACAAGGCCCAGGATAGGGTGGATCACTCCTGTCAGATAGCTGTGTCCCAGAAGACGGTGGTCTGTGTGGAGTAAGGGGGAGGGCCGCCATACTTCTTGGTCCCATTGCTGCTCTTCCTCCAGCTGTGCAAGATGGGCATGCTGTCTTGCTTACACAGGTTGTTGTCTGCTGGCCCCCGGCGGGCCTTGATCTCCCGGCACAGGCTGCGCTTCTTCTCAATCATCTCCATCATGGTGTTGTCTCCGCAAGCCCACAGCATGGGAGGGATCATCTGGGGTGAGGAGGGTTGGGGGACAGAGGGTATGAGGGCCCAGAATGTTGGTAGCATTCGAAGAGAGAGACTATGAGTGTAATTCGTCTCTATCAACAGACATGTGCAATCTTACTGGCAAGGTAAGTTGAGTGTAATAAACTCAGTGAATAATATGTACAGTGCCTAGTGAAAGTCTACACACCCCTTGCACAGCTATCACATTTTTGCTGCCTTAAAATTGTATCTAAAAAGGGATTTACATTACATGTTTTTCCTACATATCTACACAACCTGATCCACATGTTCAATGTGAAAGAAAAAGTAGAGAAAAAATTAAATAGCATGGGTTCAAACTTTAGAGCCCAGTTCCGACATTTGAATATAAACATTGATTTTATTAAGTAAATTTTTCATCATATGCTCTTATCCAGAGAAACTTACAGTACTGAGTTCGTATGTTTTTTTTACTGGTTACCAAGCTTGTGGGAATTGAACCCACAACCTTGGCATTGCAAGCTCCATGCTCTACCAACTGGGTCACACAAAAATATAAATTTTGATTCTTTAATTATTTAATGACTATCTCATCTCTGTACCCCACACATACAGTTATCTGTAAGGACCCTCAGCCGAGCAGTGAATTTCAAACACAGATTTAACCACAAAGACCAGGGAGGTTTTCAAAAAACTCGCAACGAAGGGCAGCTATTGGTAGGTGGGGAGAAAACAGACATTGAAAATCCCTTTGAGCATGGGGGAGTTATTAATTACACTTTGAATGGTTATCAATACACCAAGTCACTACAAAAATACAGACGTCCTTCCTAACTAAGATGCCGGAGAGGAAGGAAACCACTCAGGGATTTCACCATGAGGCCAATGGTGACTAAAACATTTTCAGAGTTTAATGGCTGTGATAGGAGAAAACTGGATCAATAACATTGTAGTTACTCCACAATACCAACCTAATTGATAGAGTGAAAAGAAGGAAATCTGTATAAAGAATAAAAATATTCCAAAACATCTTGTTTGCAACCAGGCACTAAAGAAATACTGCAAAAAATGTGGCAAAGCAGTTAACCTTTTTCCAGTGCCTTCGGGAGAGTATTCAGACCCTTTGACTTATTCCACATTTTGTTACGTTACAGCGTTATTCAAAAATTGATTTAAAAAAAAACGGCGCAATCGGGAGAGAAGGGCTTTGGTCAGGGAGGTGACCAAGAACCCGATGGTCACTCTGACAGAGCTCTAGAGCTCCTCTGTGGAGATGGGAGTACCTTCCAGAAGGACAAACATCTCTGCAGAAATCCACCAATCAGGCCTTTATGACCTTTTACAAAGGAAGCCACTCCTCAGTAAAAGACACATGACAGCCCGCTTGGAGTTTGCCAAAAAGTACCTAAAGTCTCTCAGACCATGAGAAACACGATTATCTGGTCTGATGAAACCAATATTGAACTCTTTGGCTTGAATGCCAAGTGTCACGTCTGGAGGAAACCTGGCACCATCCCTACAGTGAAGCATGGTGGTGGTAGCATCATGATGTGGGGGTGTTTTTCAGAAGCAGGGACTGGGAGACTAGTCAGGATCAAGGCAAAGATGAATGGAGCAAAGTACAGAGAGATCCTTGATGAAAACCTGCTCAAGAGCGCTCAGGACCTCAGAAGGGGGCGAAGGTTCACCTTGTAACAGGACAACTACCCTAAGAAGACAGCCAAGACAACGCAGGAGTGGCTTCAGGACAAGCCTCTGAATGTTCTTAAGTGGCACAGCCAGAGCCCGGACATGAACTACCGATCAAACGTCTCTGGAGAGACCTGAAAATAGCTGTGCAGCAACGCTTCCCATCCAACCTGACAGAGCGTGCAAGGATCTGCAGAGAATAATGGGAGAAACTCCCCAAATACTGGTGTGCTAAGCTTGTAGCATCCTACCCAAAAAGACTCAGTGCTGTAATTGCTGGCAAAGGTGCTTCAACAAAGTACTGAGTAAAGTGTCTTAATAGTTACAGTTGAAGTTGGAAGTTTACATACACCTTAGCCAAATACATTTAAACTCCGTTTTTCACAATTCCTGAAATTTTATCCTAGTAAATATTCCCTGTGTTAGGTCAGTTAGGATCACCACTTTATTTTAAGAATGTGAACTGTCAGAATAATAGTAGAGAGAATTATTTATTTATTTCATCACAAGTTTACATACACTCAATTAGTATTTGGTAGCATTGCCTTTAAATTGTTTAAATGTTTTGAGTAGCCTTCCACTAGCTTCCCACAATAAATTGGGTGAATTTTTGGCCCATTCCTCCTGACAGAGCTAGTGTAACTGAGTCAGGTTTGTAGGCCTCCTTGCTTGCACACGCTTTTTCAGTTCTGCCCACAAATATTCTATAGGATTGAGGTCAGGGCTTTGTGATGGCCACTCCAATACCTTGACTTTGTTGTCCTTAAGCCATTTTGCCACAACTTTGGAAGTGTGCTCGTGATCTTTGTCAATTTGGAAGACCCATTTGTGACATGATGCCATCTATTTTGTGAAGTGCACCAGTCCCTCCTGCAGCGAAGCACCCCCACAACATGAAGCTGCCACCCGTGCATCACGGTTGGGATGGTGTTCTTCGGCTTGCAAGCTTCCCCCTTTTTCCTCCAAACATAACGATGATCATTATGGCCAAATAGTTATATTTTTGTTTCATCAGACCAGAGGACATTTCTCCAAAAAGTACGATATTTGTCCCCATGTGCAGTTGAAAACCGTAGTCAGGCTTTTTTCTGGCGGTTTTGGAGCAGTGGCTTCTTCCTTGCAGAGCAGCCTTTCAGGTTATGTCGATATAGGACTCGTTTTACTGTGGATAAAAATACTTTTGTACCTGTTTCCTTCAGCATCTTCACAAGGTCATTTGCTGTTGTTCTGGGATTTATTTGCACTTTTCGCACCAAAGTACATTCATCTCTAGGAGACAGAACGCATCTCCTACCTGAGTGGTATGGCGGCTGCGTCGTCGCATGGTGTTTATACTTGCAGACTATTGTTTGTACAGATGAACATGGTACCTTCAGGCATTTGGAAATTGCTCCCAAGGATGAACCAGACTTTTGGAGGTCTACAATTCTTTTTCTGAGGTCTTGGCTGCTTTTATTTTCCCATGATGTCAAGCAAAGAGGCACTGAGTTTGAAGGTAGGCCTTGAAATACATCCACAGGTACACCTCCAATTGACTCAAATGATGTCAGAAGCTTCTAAAGGCATGAAATAATTTTCTGGAATTTTCCAAGCTGTTTAACGGCACACTCAACTTATTGTATGCAAACTTTTGACCCACTGGAATTGTGATACAGTTGATGATAAGTGAAATAATCTGAAAAATTCCTTGTGTCATGCACAAAGTAGATGTCCTAATCGACTTGCCAAAACCATCGTTTTTTAACAAGAAATGTGTGTAATGGTTGAAAAACACGTTTTAATGACTCCAACCTAAGTGTATGTAAACTTCCGACTTCAACTGTATATATTTATTTTGATCTTGACAAACTCACCTTTCCCTGCCGGTGACAAGCATACACATAATATAATGCTGCCACCACATTACTTCAAAATACAGAGGGTTTCACTCTGTGATGTGTTTTTGAGGGATTTGTCCCAAACCTGAAGGCAAAAAGTGTATTTATTTTGTCTTGCAGTATTACTTAAGGACCTTTCTGCAAACATAATGGATGATTTGAAATAGATTTGTTTTAATGCATGTTTCCTTCTTTTCATGTTGTCATACTGGCCAGCACTGTGGAGTGAATGTCATATTGTTGATCCCTTTTGTCGTGGCAGCATTATGTTATGGGTATGCTTGTCACTGGCAGGGGCTGTTGTGTTTGTAAAGATCAAACGAAAGGAGCAAAGCCCAGGTTAAAAGCTAGAGGAAAATGTGCCGCAGTCTTCTGAATATATGTTCTGAACCCTGGGACAAAGATGTATTTTTCAGTGGGACAATTACACAAATGTTTATGCTAAAGATAACAGAATGTCTTTCCAAGAGTTGTTGAGTGATCCTGAGAGGTCCGTTCTCAGTCCTGACATTAAAACTGCTTGAAAAGATTTGAATATTGCTGTCCAATAATGATTCCCAACCAAATTTACAGAGCTTCAAAAAATAATGGATATACACTGAGTCTACAAAACATTATGTACACCTTCCTAATATTGAGTTGCACACTTTTTTGCCGCGAGAACAGCTTTAATTCATCAGGGATGGACTCAACAAGGTGTTGAAAGCTTTTCACAGGGATTCTGGCCCATGTCAACTCCAATGCTTCCCACAGTTGTGTTAGGTTGGCTGGATGTCCTTTGGGTGTTGGACCAATCTTGATGCACACGGCAAACTGTTGAGCATGAAAAACCCATCAGCGTTGCAGTTCTTGACACACTCAAACCGGTGCGCCTGGCACCTACTACCATACCCTGTTCAAAGGCACTTAAATCTTGTGTCTTGCCCGTTCAACCTCTGAATGCCACACATACACAATCCATGTCTCAGTTGTCTCGAGGCTTAAAAATTCTTCTTTAACCTATCTCCTCCCATTAATCTACTCTGAGGTAGATTTAACTAGTGAAATCGATAAGGGATTATAGCTTTTACCTGGAAATAATCAAATTGAATCCCTTTTTAGATAACATTTTAAGGCAGCAAAATGTGACAATTGTGACAGGGGTGTGTAGACTTTCACTCGACACTGTATTCGTATGATAGATGTATGTGTCCTGAAGTGTGTGTTGTTGGTGTCTGGAAAGAGTACAAATTGTGAGTAGTCTAGGTCAATGGTTTTTAACCGGTGTAACGCGGCACACTGGTGTGCCTTGAGGAACTCTCAGGTGTGCCGCAAAACTTTTCCTAATTTTGATAATTTGGAACACTTAAAACACTTATAAACGTGACCTGTGGAATGAACATGGGATTTTGAATTGGGAGCCCCAGTGCCACTTAGATGGCATACATGGTTACATTTGTGTTGTCGTTTCAAATCCGATGCGCTGGAGCTGTTGTTACATTTGTATAATTTGAGGGGCGCGCAACGAGCATAGTCATTTTTATAATAAGAATGTTTTATCCCATCAAGGTGTGCCACGGTTAAGAAAAGGTTGGGAACCAATGGTCTAGGTGTATATTATAGACAGAAGTAGAAAATTGTTGGTAGCGAGTGCTACTACTTTCCTAACGTTAAGGAAAGGTACAGGACGTAGTGTTTGTTGAATGAGACCACAAGTCTATGATAATGTGTGTATTGTCATGGTAGATGTGTTGGTTGTGAAGTGTGTGTTGATTTTGTCTGAAAAGAGCAGGTATATATTGTCGGTAGCCTACGTAGTCTAGGTGTGTATAACACTATATGACGCATTGATGTGTATAAGACTGTCCTCCTTTCCAAGAACAGTAAAACACAGTGTCATCGTTGACCAAAGCTTATATAACAGTAAGTTCAAGTGTAGATATTAATCAAATATTCAATTATTCAGATAGCAAGTTCAAGCAGTATTTCTCTAATTGTGAAACATGGTCCATCGCATGTTCATACACACAAACACACAAATACACAAACATGCACACAGAGAGACATTCATTTGAAAACACACATAACAACAAATGCTTTTTCAGTATTCTCACAATATATAGACAAGGACACAGACACAAAAAGGACACAGAAAGGGAGGAATGACAGAAGGATTTGACAAGGTTTTATTTTTTTGGCTTCTGTTCTGATTGGATGACTTTCAGTAGGATAGGCCGTCAGTTTTTAGTTAGACTACTTTTTCTAAGAACTGGGGGGTGGGAATGAAGAAGGCTGGGTAGCTTAGTTTTGTTTCGTGCAAATGGTTGAGTGACCTGTCATAGTGGGTGTGTGTGTGTGTGTGTGTTTGTGTGTATGTGTGTTTGCTTGTGTGAGTGTGTGTGCATGGTGTGTGTTTTGTGTGTGTAGCATGTCACTTCTGAAGAGTCATATGCAGTCTCCCCAGTAGAAAGATACATATGTATACATCAATGTGACATGTTCAAGAATGGTTGATCACTCATAAAGATATGTAAGAAAAATGTAAACTTGTTCCATAACCAACAGCATACACAAACACATAATGCTCTCAACAAACATTCCACATACAGTACCATCAAATCCTTGGACACACCGACTCATTCAAGGGTTTTTCTATATTTTTACTATTTTCTACTTTGTAGAATAATAGTGAAGACATCAAAACTATGAAATAACACATGTAGTAACCAAAAAAACCCAAAAGTATATTTTAGATTCTTGAATGTAGCCACCTTTGCCTTGATGATGGCTTTACACACTCTTGGCATTCTCTCAACCAGCTTCATGAGGTAGTCACTTGGAATGCTTTTCCAACAGTCTTGAAGGAGTTCCCAAATATGCTGAGCACTTGTTGGCTGCTTTTCCTTCACTCTGCAGTCCAACTCACCCAAACCATCTCAATTGGGTTGAGGTAATGTGATTGTGGAGGCCAAGTCATCTGATGCAGCACTCCATCACTCTCCTTCTTGGTCAAATAGCTTGGCTTACACAGCCTGGTAGTGTGTTTTGGGTCATTGTCCTTATGAAAAACAAATTATAGTCTCACTAAGCTCAAACTAGATGGGATGTCGTATCGCTGCAGAATGCTGTGGTAGCCATGCTGGTTAAGTGTGCCTTGAACTCTAAGTAAATCACTCTGCGTGTCACCAGCAAAGCACCCCCACACCATCACACCTCTTCCTCCATGCTTCACGGTGGGAAACACACATGCAGAGATCATCCGTTCACCTACTCTGCGTCTCACAAAGACACAGCGGTTGGAACCAAAAATCTACAATTTTGACTAATCAGACCAAAGGACAGATTTCCACGGTGTAATGTACATTGCTCGTGTTTCTTGGCCCAAGCAATTCTCTTCTTATTATTGGTGTCCTTTAGTAGTGGTTTCTTTGCAACAATCTGACCATGAGGCCTGATTTACGCAGTCTCCTCTGAACAGTTGATGTTGATATGTGTCTGTTACTTGAACTCTGTGAAGCATCTATTTGGGCTTCAATTTCTGAGGCTGGTAACTCTGATGAACGTATCCTCTGCAGCAAATGCATTCCAGGTGACTTCTTCATGAAGCTGGTTGTGAGAATGCCAAGAGTGTCAAAGCTGTCATCAAGGCAAGGGTGGCTAATTTGAAGAATCTAAAATATTAAATATATTTTGATTTGTTTAACACTTTTTTGGTTACTACATGATTCCATATGTGTTATTTCATAAATTGTCTTCACTGATGTCTTCACTATGATTCCACAATGTAGAACATAGTAAAAATAAAGAAAAACCCTGGAATGAGTAGGTGTGTCCAAACTTTTGACTGGTGCTGTATGTTGTGTATACATACAGTGCTGTGGAAAAGTATTTGCCCCCTTTCGGATTTTCAAAGTTTTTGCATATTTGTTATTAAATTTTGTAATCCACCAAAATCTAATATTAGATAAAGGGAACCTGAGTGAACAAATAACACAACAATTACATCATTATTTCATTTATATCATAAACAAAGTTCTGCAACTGATCAACAATTACAATTGCTTTGGTTGCGGTCATTGCAGTTAAAGGTGGCACAAACAGTTATTGAGTGTAAGGGGGCAATTACTTTTTCACACAGGGGAATTGGGTGTTCCATAACTTTGTTAATTAAATAAATGCAAGTACTATATATTTTTTTGTTATTAGTAAGGTTACCTTTATCTAATTTTAGGTTTTGGTTGAAGATCTGATAGCATTCAGTATCAAAAGTATGCAAAAATAGAGAAAATCAGAAAGGGGGCAAATGCTTTTTCATGGAACTATTTATAAATACATCAAACAAGAAATGAGTCACGTTGGTCATTTTTAGAAGTAGAAACTGCACATCTGCTAGGGGTTTGGGAACTGACGGTGCTACCAGGGAGAAAAGCAGGTAAAATGCAGGGTAAAAGACAGTTATAACAGTTAAAATGCCAGGCATAGGTCAAAGTGCTGGTCAATGTATAGACTAAAGGGTCAGGTTATCGCATAGATGGTCATAGAGGTAAAAGAAAAGGGAAGATGGAAGGTGCCAGTCATGGACCAGATCAAAGTTCAGGTTAAGGGCCAGTTAAAGGCACAGGTGGAGGTAAGGTCAAAGTGCAGTGGTACGGTTCCAGTAAATTGGAAGTTTCAGTTAGTGTACAAAGGGAAGCTCTTAGCTGAAGTAAGTAAGGGCCAGCTAAATTAAGTTGGGCCAGGTAGATATAGTGGTAAAAGTAAAAGGAGGAGGGAGGAAGAAAGCTTGCCCTGGCTCCTTGTCCTGAGATGGAAACAGATTATTATATCACTGAGGTTTGATGTCTGTATATATGAGTATAGCCATCAACTTGAAATACAACAGGATGAAGATGTCTCCACAAACACAAAACACAAATAAGCAGAGTGCCCCTGGATAAATGCAATACAGAACGAGACAAAACAAGGTACCAGCTACAAAGTGGTGGGACAGGTGACAGGGGGACGGGGGACGGGGTGAGGAAAATACAATTTGGGGATGGAGTCAGACAGCCGACACACAGGTGAACACAGAGAGACAGGGACAATGGCCCCACATGGGCTCACAAACACTTTCTTTCTAGCTTGCTCTCTTATTCTGTGGTGGCATGCGGCGGTACCTGACTATAGCCTGGCTGGGGCTCGGAGGGCTGGTGCTGGGGCGTCCCGCACGGGGAAGGAACCCCAGATGTAGAAGCTGACCGGCCCAGCTTACACACCGCTTTGGATTCTGTAGGGAGACATGCTCAGTCAGTTAGGATGTACAGTACGTTATTGCGAGGGATGTTGTGAGGACCTGTGTTGTATGGACCGATAGGCACATTTGCCCTGTCCTTCGTTTAGCTGTGCTTTAGCCTTCAAAAAGAGTTAAAACCCAAATAATTAACCACAATTCTTTCAGTTAGCTAACCTTGACTGCTGTGTCTTCAGCACCTGTGCTTTACTAATTTAATCTCAGTTGCACTGAATGTCAGAAATGCATAGTGTCACACAAGTTGCATTTCAGTTGCATATGACTTTAACCAACTCAGGAGTAAATTCAAGAAGAGATCAATATTAATTTACAGTGCATTCGGAAAGTATTCAGAATCCTTGACCTTTTCCAAATGTTGTTGAGTTACAGCCTTATTCTAAATGTATTAAATACTTTTTTTCCTCGTCAATCTACACACAATAGCCTATAATACAAAAAAGAAAATACGTTTTTAGAAATCTTTGCAAATGTATTAAAAATACAAAAACGGAAATAACTTATTTACATAAATATTCAGACCCTTTGCTATGAGACTCGAAATGGAGCCCATTGATCATCTTTCAGATGTTTCTACAACTTGTATGTAATCCACCTGTGGAAAATTCAATTGATTGGACATGATTTCGAAATACACACACCTATCTATATCAGGTCCCACAGTTGACAATGCATGTCAGAGTAAAAACCAAGCCATGAGGTCGAAGGAATTGTCCGTAAGGCTCCGAGACAGGATTGTTTCGATGCACAGATCTGGGGAAGGGTACCAAAACATTTCTGCAGCATTGTATGTCCCCAAGAACACAGTGGCCTCCATAATTCTTAAATGGAAGAATTTTGGAACCACCAAACTGATCAATCGGGGGCCTTGGTCAGGGTGGTGACCATTAACCCGATGGTCACTCTGACAGAGCTCCAGAGTTCCTCTGTGGAGATGGGAGTACCTTCCAGAAGGACAACCATCTCTGCAGCACTCCACCAATCAAGCCTTTATGGCAGAGTGGCCAGGCAGAAACCCCTCATCATTAAAAGGCACATGACTGCCCACTTGGACTTTGTTAAAAGGCACCTAACAACTCTCAGACCATGAGAAACAAGATTCTCTAGTCTGATGAAACCAAGATTGAACTCTTTGGCCTGAATGTCACTTCTGGAAGAAACCTGGCTCCATCCCTACAGTGAAGCATGGTGGTGGCAGCATCATGCTGTGTGGATGTTTTTCAGCAGCAGGGACTGGGAGACTTGTCAGGATCGAGGGAATGATGAACGGAGCGAAGTACACAGAGGTCCTTGAGGAAAACCTGCTCAAGTGCGCTCAGGACCTCAGACTGGGGTAAAGGTTCACATTCCAACAGGACAACGACCCTAAGCAAATTGCCAGGACAATACAGGAGTGGCTTCGGGACAAGTCTCTGAATGTCCTTGAGTGGCCCGAACCTGCTCAAGTGCGCTCAGGACCTCAGACTGGGGTGAAGGTTCACATTCCAACAGGACAATGACCCTAAGCAAATTGCCAGGACAACACAGGAGTGGCTTTGGGACAAGTCTCTGGGGGACAAGAAACTCCCCAAATAAAGGTGTGCCAAGCTTGTAGCGTCATACCCAAGAAGACTCAAAGGTGCGCCAACGAAGTACTGAGTAAAGGGTCTGAATAGTTACGTAAATGTGATATTTCATAAATAAATGTCTAAAAACCTGTTTTTGTTTTGTCATTATGGGGTATTGTGTGTAAATTGATTGATGAGGGAATAATACAAATATATATTTAGAATAAGGCTGCAACATCACAAATTGTGGAAAAAGTCAACCGGTCTGATTACTTTCCGAATGTACTGTATCAAGGAATCTGAGCCACATTCTGTAAACATTATAATTTGATGATGTAACGCTAATTTCTTTCACCATATCTGAATTATTTAGCCTACCTTGACATAATGTTTTTTTCTGTAAAAAAAGACTAGCTAGTTTACTAGCCCATATAGCCTACTTAATTCTCAGATGTCATGCCAATACATTTTGTAGACACATTACATGTGTCTTCTAAATTATTAGCTCTTACCAATCGTACACAACATTGGAAGTCAAATAATATTTAACTATTTCCATCTAAAACACATTCATTCAAAACCAATCAATTATGGAAACATTCTCTTTTACATTCATTTCTTTAATTAAAAACAAATTGTGTTTAACTCCAGGCAGAGGCCCTCACCTGTGACCCCACTCCCCAGCATCATGGTGGGGCTGACAGAAGAGCGTCCCAGGCGGCTGGGCATGGCGGTGGGGTTGGATGAAAGTCCGGAGGGCCCATCCCACTCCTGGGATTTGGGAGACTCCTGGCTGCCTCCGTGGTGAGCTTTGCTCTCGTGCCTGGATAGAGGTTCTGTACTGTGGCTCCTGGTCTTGGCCTCACCTGGGGGGGAGAGGGTTGTTTTGAAAAGGCTATTACATTTAGTAAATGCTTGTACGCAATCTATATGTACGCTGCCACCACTACACTAAAGCCTCAGTGTACCATAGTGTCCCCTTCCTGTTATTACTGAAACCAGGCCACCAACTAGGGTGGCCTGGTTTACCTTGCTGTATAATGCAGTTTTACAGAAACTCCCTACGGCTGTGTTTACACAGACAGCCCAATTCTGATCTTTTCCCCAATTATTGTAGAAAGAGCTGTCAAAAGTCCAATGCATGGAAAAAATACCAGAATTTGGCTGCCTGTTTAAGCACAGCATACCTATCTCTCATCCCTTCTTAATTGGAGACATACCACCTGTGTTTATACAACCACACTAAGAACCTAAGTCAGATGTGTTTTTCATATCCAATCTTTATTTATGACTGTCCACACTCAGTTTTACATGTGACCCATATCAGATTTGAGCATTTACACTGATGTCGCCTCTGAAGTAGCATACAAATGGAATGCTCATTTCCTGTCACTGTTCCTTTACATTTTGGGTTCTTGTCGTAGTAGCGGCAGGTAATTTGCAAAAAAGCCAAATCACAATCTAAACAATCTGATCTGAGCGTCCAGACTGAGGTCACATATGGAACATCATAATTGTATCAGGATTGAGATCTACCAGTGGCGGTCAGTGCCGTTTAAGATGACGGAGGCCAATTTTTTTTCATGAGCAGCATATTGGATGACTCTCATTCATATTCAATTCACCCGGTTCACATGTACTTTAATTTTTGCTGTACTCATCATGAGGTTGCTACAACCTAGCCTATGAATGAAAGTTTACAACGTAGGGGCACACAAGTCGAGAGACAAATTTGAGGTGACAGACAGCAACATTCAACACCGCCTTGCACACTCTTGCCTGCATCTAGCTGCTATAGGATTTAATCATTAGTCCAACAGTTGCAGTTTGTTACGTTTAAGAATTTTTCACAGAATTTGGGGGAATGAATACACCTCTGATCACGCGTAAACAGAGTTCACTCTCATAACAGCCACGTTGTATTTGCTTGTGGACTTTAATGCACTACAAATCAAAAGCTTACCTTGACTTGGAAGAGTACCAGTGTTGTGTTGGAAAGTCATAGCCAGCTAGCTAACATAGCATCCCTCTGTTTGTGCAGGGTGTTTCAGTAGGCTAAACTAGCTAGCTGCATTTGCTAGCTAAGTAAGGGAAACTGAGGGTGAAAAAAAATGACAAAATCTCTCTCTCTCTCTATTTCTCTCTTGCTTCTCCTTCTTTTTGGAAGAAATGTATTTGTTCAAAACTGTTCAGCTATTGTCGTTCTCTCACTTTGAGTCAACTACTCACCACATTTTATTCACCTCAGTGCTAGCTAGCTGTAGCTTATGCTTTCAGTACTATATTAATTCTCTGATCCTTTGATTGGGTGGACAACATGTCAGTTCATGCTGCAAGAGCTCTTATAGGCTGGAGGACGACCTCTGGAAGTTGTCATAATTACTATGGAGGGGGTGAAAACCACTAGCCTCCTAGGTTTAGTATTGAATTTACTGTACCCAGAGGAGGACGGAAGCTAGTTGTCCTCCGGCTACACCATGGTGCTACCCTACAGAGTGCTGTTGAGGCTACTGTAGACCTTTGAAAAATAGTGTGTTTTAATGAGTTAGTATTACCTAAAAAGTTTAACTTTGAAAAATATTTTACAATTTAAATTTTTGGGAAATTCACGGAGGAGGATGGTTCTCCCATTCCTCCTCTGAAGAGCCTCCACTGAGATCCACATATGGAAGTGGTATAAATTGGAAGTCAAAAGATTAGTTTCCATATTTATTTTGCCTGTTTACCCATTAGTGAAAAGATCAGATAAGTATCAGATATGGAAATAATTAGCATAAGATCTGAATTGGGCTTCCTGAGTAAACACAGCCATTGACTTGCTCACAGAACTCTTGTTCTTGATGTCCCCCGTACCTCATCAAAATTAGGGAAAACTGCATTTGGATTATAATGCCACTCAGGCATGGAATGAACTCCAGGAAAAATTTGACAAACCTATTCCCCTATGGTTGTTTTAAGACCTTGGTTGGAGACCTGCTCATAGAGGACTGCACATGCCATGATTGATTGATTGATTCTGTGTTTTTGTATTCGCTTTCCTGGTGTCTACATTAAATTTGATGTGTGTGTTTTGTATTTTATATGTTGTGCATGGGTCATTTGATAAAGAGTGTATTTATTTTGAATTTATGTATTTGTTTTTTATTTTGTATGTGGTGCAGGGTTCACTAAAAAAACAAAAGCATGGGTTTCAATATGACTTTCCTGACTAAATAAAGGTTAAATTACCCCAAGTAAATACAAATACAAATGTATGTAGATAAGAAAGGATCAGATCTTCAATCAGTTAAGGGGCACCACTCCAATCCTCTCAGATCGACATAGCACTGGTCCCTAAGGAGTCCTGGGGTCTTTTGGGATGTAGAGGTACTGCAGTATGATATGACCACAGGGTGTCACTGTAGAGCTGAATACTGTTGGGTGTAGAGGTGTGTAGCTAGGAAGGGAGGAGGCCATACTTCCAAAAATGTTGCAGATGTCTAAGGTTGTGTACATTGTGCCAAGAGGAAGCTATAAAGCAATGCCAGATGGCCTATTATCTCTGTACAACCCCTCAGGTTGAATGGTCTAGCACCCTACACCAGCCAGATCATGGTGTCGTGTTCTGGTCATCCCTTCTCTTCTACACTGTCCATTTCTGCATGCTTATTCTCCTCATGCTTTCTCCTTTCTCCGCCCACCCGACCACCCGTCCTCATCCCTCTTTTCCTGTCCTCTGCTGGGCGGCTGGGCTGTCTTTTTATACCCTGCATCCTGCGCTCACAGCCTGTCCATTTGCCACCACATTCATCACGTCCTTAATGTGCGCTAAAGGCATTAAGGAAATTGCTTTGCTAGCAGATGAAAGCTTTTTTCAATTAAATTCACTGGCAAGTGTATGAGCCGTAATAACTTTCTTGAGCACGGTCCATTTGCCAGCCAGAGCAGAGGATAGAGAGAGAGAGAGAGAGTGAGAGAGAGAGAGAGAGATATCGAGAGAGAGTGTGTTGCTATGTCGCCCTGTAGCACTCACATCTCTAGTCATGAAATGCTTTGAAAGGCTGGTCACAGCTCACATCAACACCATCATCACAAACACCCTGGACCCACTCCAACTCGCATACTGCTCCAACAGATCCACAGATGATGTCATCTCTATTGCACTCCACTCTGCCTTTTCCCACCTGGACAAAAGCAACACCTACGTGGGACTGCTGTTCATTGAGCATGCTGTTCATTGAGCACCTTGGCATTGTTGGGCACAGGGACTATGGTGGTCTGCTTGAAACATGTAGGTATTACAGACTAGGACACAACATAGCACAATTGGTCAGGAGCGTGTGTGTGTGATCTGCATCATGATAGGCGTATGGGAGAAGCAGTGTTTCACAGAAGTTCTGGGCTCCCGAGTAGCGCAGTGGTCTAAGGCACTGCATCGCAGTGGTCCAAGGCACTGCACCGCAGTGCTAGCTGTGCCACTAGAGATCCTGGTTAGAGTCCAGGCTCTGTTGCAGCTGGCCGCGACCGGTAGACCCATGGGGCGACAGACAATTGGCCGAGTGTCGTCCGGGTTAGGGGAGGGTTTGTCCGCCAGGAATGCTCTTGTCCCATCGCACCCTAGCAACTCCTGTGGCGGGCCGGGCGCAGGTGTACGGTGTTTGCTCCGACACATTGGTGCTATGCAGGCATTGTGTCAAGAAGCAGTGTGGCTTGGCTGGGTTGTGTTTTGGAGGACGCACGGCTCTCGACCTTCGCCTCTCCCGAGTCCATACAGGAGTTGCAGCAATGAGACACCATTGGATACCACGAAATTGGGGACAAAACGTGGTAGAAGTCAAAAATATATATATATATATTTAAATTCTGGGCTCATGCTAATTGTCCTTGCTGGACACACACTGACTGACAGCGCCTGTGCACACACACACCACCCGTTGGTCTTGCCTCCTCCATGCTCCCTCAATTCCACAGCACACACATGATAACATACACACTATACACACACGTACACATTGATTTTGTGTTGTAGATATGTGGTAGTATAGTAGTGGCCTGAGGGCACACACTTAATATGTTGTGAAATGTATTGTAATGTTTATTTTTTTTGTATACAGTATAACTGCCTTAATTTTGCTGGACCCCAGAAAAGGTAGATGCTAATGAGGATCCATTATAAATACTTTTTTGCAACATTTTAGCAGTCACTCTGAATATACATAGATAATTTGAGACATTTGTAACAGAACTGAAGATTAACATTCATTGAAGTATTACTTGAAGAAGCTACACTTGAGGTGGGGCTCCTGGAAAATCTGGGTCAGTCCCTCTTAGTACAACATTCTCAAACCAACCTGTCTCAACCAAAATAAAATAAATGTAGCAGCCATCTGTCAATAACAAAATCATTTCCATTTTTGAGAAAACATCTACAGTACCAGTCAAAAGTTTGGACACACCTTCACATTCCAGGGTTTTTCTTTATTTTTACTAGTATCTACTTTGTAGAATAATAGTAAAGACCTCAAAACTAGGAAATAATACATATGAAATCATGTAGTAACCAAAAAAGTGTTAAACAAATCAAAATATTTTATACTTAGGTAGCCACCCTTTATCTTGATGACAGCTTTGCACACTATTGGCATTCTCTCTTCATGAGAGAGAAAGTTGTCATGAGGTAGTCACCTAGAATGCATGTCAATTAACATTTGTGCCTTGTTAAAAGATAATTTATGGAATTTCAAATAAGCTCAAAATAATCAAAGAGAAATGACAGTCCATCATTACTTTAAGAAACGAAGGTCAGTAAATCTGGAAAATTCAAGTTTCTAGAATATTTTCGGATGAAACTGTCTTTCATTAGGACCGCCACAGGAAAGGAAGACCCAGACTTCCCTCTGCTGCAGAGGATAAGTACATTAGAGTTACCAGCCTCAGAAATTGCATCCCAAATAAATGAGTTCAAGTAACAGATCTCAACATCAACTGTTCAGAGGAGGAGGAGGTGTGATGGTGTGTCACCACCTTTGCTGGTGACACTGATTTATTTAGAATTCAAGGCAAACCTAACCAGCATGGCTACCACAGCAATGGGACTATCATTTGTTTTTCAACAGGACAATGACCCAACACACCTCCAAAATGTGTAAGGTCTATTTGACGAAGAAGGAGTGTGATGGAGTGCTGCATCAGATGACTTGGCATCCACAATCACCGACCTCTAACCAATTGAGATGGTTTGGGATGAGTTGGACCGCAGAGTGAAGGAAAAGCAGCCAACAAGTGCTCAGCATATGTTGGAACTCCTTCCAGGTGAAATGCCAAGAGTGTGCAAAGCTGTCATCAAGGCAAAGGGTGGATAATTTGAATAATCTAAAATCTAAAATATATTTTGATTTGTTTAACACTTTTTTGGTTACTACATGATTCCATATGTGTTATTTCATAGTTTTGATGTCTTCACTATTATTCTATAATTGTAGAAAATAGTAAAAAATAAAAACCCTTGAATGAGTAGGTGTGTCCAAACTTTTGACTGGTACTATATGTGGGTAAACACTACGACTCTCGACTATCATCCGTGCCATGTGTTTGTCCCTATTCCTGTTTGCGTGTTGTATTCCTGCTAATCTCTGTGCTGTGCTGTGCGTCTCAGGATCCAGGCATTCCAGGCCTATAAATAGGCCAGCCATGCTGTGTTATATTGCTGCTACACTGCTACACTGCTATGCTCCAGAATATACTAACCTCCCCTGCCTCTCTAGCCCCATGCTGCTGGATCCTGGCGGTAACACTGCTATTGGATGCACAGAGCTTCGTTGAGGTATCGCAGCCAATCAGAGGGCCCAAAATATCTCCCCCTGACACCAGAGCAAAGGCCTTGGCCAATCAGAAACAATAAAACAATAAGACAAGCACAGTCCTAAGTCCTATGACAGGAGACTGGTATCAGCCCGGCAAGTCAACACAGAATTACAGTGTTGCTGTGGAGAATAGTTTCCTAATATGGACACCAAACATTAAAAAGCTCTGTGTATTATTTTATAAAAACTTAAATAAATGGATTTAACCTAAACCAGTGCCTTTATAGACACAGAAGTCAGACCTTTCCCTCTTGATCCCATTTAGGGTGCATCACCTTATGGCTTGCCTTGCCGTGCATCACTGTGTGGCTTGCCTTGCATGCCAGTGTGTGGTTGATGGTGAAGAGGTCCTCATGAGAGTTTACTATAATCTGTGGCGCACTTGCACTATAATCTGGTTCAATCTGCCACAGCTACAGCAACGTTAAAGGTCCTATCTAACAGGATTCAAGGATTCCAAGTGGGGATTAATAATCTCATTGAGAATACTGGTTCGGAACATGTTTTGAGTTGAGTACTTCAGTTGCTCTTTGATTCTTAGTTTGCATGTGTGTGAGGGGGATGAGTGTGTGAGATTGAGCGAGTCTTTCTGTCTGTCTGTGTGTATGTGTGTGTGTGTGTGTGTGTGTGTGTGTGTGTGTGTGTGTGTGTGTGTGTGTGTGTGTGTGTGTGTGTGTGTGTGTGTGTGTGTGTGTGTGTGTGTGTGTGTGTGTGTATCCGTGCTTGTGATCTGCATCATGACAGGTTTATGGGAGAGGCAGTGTGTCACAGAAGTTCTGGGCTCATGCTAATTCTCCTTGCTGGACACATACTCTTAACACTGGTTGACAGTGCCCATGCACACACACCACTCGTTGTTTTGGCCTCCTCCATGCTCCCTCAATCCCACGGTACACACTGTCTGCTGTCTCACTCCACATCTCACTGGCTCTCTGATACATCCGGGCACACACACTAGTGCACTAGTGCACTAGTCTTTTTTGAGGTCGGTTCGGTTTCGGTTCAATGTTGAAGTTATCACAGTTTTTGATTTAGATTTTTACACAGTAGATGCACTATGCATTATCTGGGGTGAATGTTGTAAACATCACAGAATATGTTTTTTTATAAAAGTTTCATGATGGTAGTGACTGCCCATTACTGCTTCTCACTTATTAACCATCATTTATTCACATTAATTTACTTTAATAAAATATTAGTTTTATTTAACGACTTCCCATTTTTAACCATTTAATGTGTCTGAAGGTAGAACTCTGCATACCCGGCTGGCCCAGAGAGCTAATGAAATGCAGCTATAGGCCTACCGCTGACCAATCAGATAGCTCAGATTACCGTGTCTGCACAGTTTCATCGAGCCATAGGCTGTAAAAACAAGCCTCGAGCGGACAGCAAAGTTGATACAGTGAGATTTCAAAACTTCTAAAACCCTGACTAGAGAGCTGATGTTTTTATAAGTTCATGCTTAAGTTGTTATCCAGCACTGTCAATACTTTCTTCAACACTTTTATAGAGTGCCTTCGGAAAGTACTCAGACCACTTGACTTCTTCCACATTTTGATAAGTCACAGCCTTATTCTGAAATTGATAAAAAAAGAAACTACATTTGCAATCTACACACAATACACCATAATGACAAAGCAAAAACTGTTTTTCTTTTAATTTGTGCAACTTTTTAACAATAAAAATACCTTATTTACGTTAGTATTTGCTATGAGACTTGAAATTGAGCTCAGGTGCATCCTGATGTTTCTACAACTTGATTGGATTTTACCTGTGGTAAATTCAATTGATTGGACATGATTTGGAAAAGCACACACCTGACTATATGAGGTCTCACAGTTGACAGTGCATGTCCGAGCAAAACCAAGCCATGAGGTTCAGGGAATTGTCCATAGAGCTTTCAACCTGACAGAGCTTGAGAGGATCTGCAGAGAAGAGTGGGAGAAACTCCCCAAATGCAGGTGTGCCAAGCTTGTAGCGTTATACCCAAGAGACTCGATGCTGTAATCACTGTTAAAGGTCCTTCAACAAAGTGCTGACTAAATAGTCTGAAAGCTTATGTAAATGTGATATATATTTTTTGTCTAAAAAACAGTTTTTGCTTTGTCGTTATGGGGTATTGTGTATAGATTTATGCTATTTAAAAAATGTTTTTAAGACATTTTAGAATAAGGTTGTAATGTAACAAAATGTGGAAAACGTCAAGGGGATGAATCCTTTCCGAAGCCACTGTAAGCCATAAAATGCATGTTCTCCCTACTTCCACTCACGCTACAACCAGCACTGTAGATGCAATGAATGAGTATAACAACGTTTTTCAATAAGCTTGCGCTGTTATTATTAGCAGCTTGTGTATTTTTTGATATCGAGGAATATTTCACTTTCTCTGGTCATAGGTGTAACAACATGACTTGTTGCATCAGCTGGAAGACTGTGTTCCCTTTTCTCAGCGCAAGGAGGGAGAGCAGAGGGACAGTGAGACCTCCCTCCCCTCAGACCATCAGATGCAGGCCATCAGTCCAGTAAAAGAAAGAAGGCACATTGTTATGCTCACTCTGCTGTGTCTCACAAGTAATACAACAAATGATCTATTACCATTGTGATCATATAAATGTTTTTTAAATATAATTTCTAAATGGGTCTGAGAAGAACACCATTGGCAGGACAATTCAACCAAAGCCAACATAGGCCTATAGCCTACTGCACAAACCTCATTGCTACAAAACAGTTTTGAATCCTTAAGAGTCTAAATCTCCATCAGAATCTGTCAATTTAAGATAGAGATATAATTTTGCAAGGGCTGCGTTTCAATCCACCACATCCGCCTATGTCGGCATTCCGCATCTGCGGTGGAAGGTGGCCGATATACAGCTATGTTTGTCAGAGCATGAGACGTCCAGAAAATTGTTCTTCTTGTGAAAACAGTAGCGTACCAACGGTTTGGCCTTCAAACTAGTATGACCACTATGTGGAAAAGGGAGACTCACATACACAATGGTATTCTCCGGGACTCGTCTGAAGGTAACCCATACACAATATTTCCTGAACTTTCTTATATCTCCTCTCCTAGACACTTCAAAACCTTATTCCTGATTATTTGTTACTTTTTTGCCATTTATGACTGTGTTATTCAATACGTTTCTATGGGCTATAGTAGTAAAGGCAAAATGTATTTGATCAAATAACGGCGTAGCCTTTTTTTATAAGTTACGGCTGCATAGGCTTATGTCTGGTTGGTAACCACTGACTGAGATCATGTATTTTCAGGTAGAGATACTGTACCTCGCAAAGCAACTGCTTTCTATCCCTCTTGTGCGTTCTCTCTTCTCTCCCTGACAAGTAAGGAAAGGAAAGGGGGATACCTAGTCAGTTGTACAACTGAATGCCTTCAACTGAAATGTGTCTTCCGCAGTTAATCCAACCCTTCTGAATCAGAGAGGTGCTGAGGGGGGCTGCCATAATCGACAGCCACGTCTTCAGCGCCCGGAGAACAGTGGGTTAACTGCCTTGCTCAGTTGCAGAATGATAGATTTTTACCTTGTTAGCTCTGGAATTCAAAGCCAGCAACCTTTTGGTTACTGGCCTAACGCTCTAACCACTAGGCTACCTGCCGCACCTAAGTGGGTGAGCAATGCATTATGGTCATTGTAGTTTATTGCCACATGTTCTGCACTAAACTATGTAGACTATTGATCTGTTGGAAACCACAACTCCCTACTACATCTCACAGTTCTGGCTTGTTCTGACTCATCTCTACAGGACCATGCCTCAGGACTACCTGGCCTGATGTCTCCTGGCTGTCCCCAGTCCACCTGGCTATGCTGCTGATCCAGTTTCTGCTGTTTTGCCTGTGGCTATGGAACCCTGACCTGTTCACCAGACATGCTATCTTGTCCCAGATGTACTGTTTTCGACCCTCTCTCTCTCTCTCTCTCTCTATCTCTACCACACCTGCTGTCTCAACCTCTCAATGCTCGGCTATGAAAAGCCAACTGACATTTACTCCTGAGGTGCTGACCTGTTGTACCCTCTACAATCACCTCTGACACTGCCTCCCTCTCCCTTTGTGTCGTTTCCTCTATTCCCAACACTGTCTCTCTATCTTTCTGCCTCTGACAATACCTCTCTCTCTCACCCTTTTTTCTCTATGACATGGCCTGTCTCTCTCTATGTATCTCTCATGGTCTCTGGGTAGGAGACAGATTGACAGGTATAATCCATGTGTGAATTTATTCAATACCTTTTTGCAACTTTTTAGTCACCCTCTGAATTTACATAGATCATTTGAGACAATTTAACCCTTATGCACAAAATAGTATGTGCCAATACCTAATCATAGGCACTCACATTCAGCGGTCTCCTTGACCTTCCTCCCTCCCGATCCCTTCTTTAGCATATTCCGGCCACCGGTAAACAGGTTGGTGAGTTCATCCAGAGGGCTTGTAGGGGTGCGGGAACGCGACACATTCTGCATGGAGCTGTGGGCCGAAGAAGAGTTACTCAGTTTGCCTCCCCCTTCCTGACCAACTGAGCTCTTGGCGGCGTGCGCCACGGAGGAGGTGGATCGGGGCATGCTGCCCCCTATCTTCAGGGCGTCATAAGGTGGGGGGCGCTTGAGGCTGAGCGGTGTGATCGAGCGGCCCATGCTTACAGGTGAGGGACACGCGGAGTGGCTTCTGGGGTACCCATGGGCCGACGCCGATGCCTTGTAGAGAGTGGAGGGCAGGAGAGGGGCAGAGGAGCGACCAGACACAGTGATAGTGTGAGTGAATTGGAGATCCCTCTCTCCCCGCTCTCTATCCTTCTCTCGTTCTCGTTTCCTGTCTCTCTCTCTCCCTTGCGGTGTTGGGGGGAGGAGGAGGGGGAGCCTCAGAGGTGGTGGGTGAGGCACCCCCAGGCTTGTTGGTGTACCCAGTGGCAACATTCTCCAGCATGGGCAGCTTTGTGACGTCCAGCGGGGTGAGGGGCGACTCATCCGAGTTAGGCGAGCACTGGGCAGGGGCTGGCGGAAAGACCAGCAAGGGCGGCCGGTGGGTGAGCAAGTTGGGGAAGGGGGCGGGGATGTCACAGAGGGACCCCCGGGGGGTAGTGTGGGAGGAGGAGGAACGACCCTGCTCCATGTCCTGTTCCCACTTAGCGTCCTGGAGCATGTCGTCGAACATGGGGTATTTCATTTCCTCATAGACCGACTCACTCTGGTCCTCGTCCTCCAGGAGGCGTTGCTTCAGGTCCCTCTGAATGTTACCCACCATCTCGATGTAGACAGGCTCGTCCTCGTCTTCTGTGTCTGGGGCTGGGCTCTGGCTCTGCGATGAGGACTTTTCCCTCCTTCCTTCCTTCCTGTTGCCGTGATTCTGGATGTAGGACTCATCGAAGGAGGTACTCAGCTGCGTGTTAGGGTTCCTCTTTGGCTTGGGAGGAGGGATCCGCTTGTACTCCTCACTGAATGGTCGCGACTTGGACCCTGCACGGGGGACAGACAGACAGCAGTGTTAAAACAGGTCATCAGCAGATGGCCATGATACAAAGGACGATAGTGGCAGAATTGTTTAAGATTAAGATCACTTTATTGGTCCAACCAAAATGTTACTTATGCTTTTTAACTTGTTTGGGCTAGGGGGCAGTATTTTGAAGTTCGGATTAAAAACGTGCCCAAAGTAAACTGCCTGTTACTCAGGCCCAGAAGCTAGGATATGTTTATAATTAGTAGCTTTGGACAGAAAACACTCTGAAGTTTCTAAAACTGTTATATAACTGATATGGCAGGCGAAAACCCGAGCCAAATCCATCCAGGGAGTGGGATGTTTTGAGGTGAGCAGTTTTCAGTTGAAGGCCTATTGGTTATATAGGGGAATAGCTCCCAGATTGCAGTTCCTATGGCTTCCACTAGATGTCAACAGTCTTTAGAAAAAGATTTGAAGCTTATCATGAAAAACCAGGGAGAAAGACAAGTTCTTCCTGAGGTCACGTCATTTGTCCTATTGTGGATTTTGCGCGTAACAGGGAGTGCGCGCTCAGCACTTTTTCTCTTCTATTCAGCAGGTTATATTCAGTCTGAAATATCATAGTTTATATTCATTTTAGGGTATCTGAGTATTGGTTACAAACGCTGTTTGACTTTTTTCGATGAACTTTACCGGTACTTTTGGGATATTGTTTGTCTGCATGGATGAACGCCTTTGGGCAGGTGGATTACTGAACAAAACGCCAACCAAACTGAGATTTATGGAAATAAAGAGGGACTTTATCAAACAAAAGGACCTTCTATTGTGTAAACGGGATGCTTGGGTATGCCATCAGATGAAGCTCTTCAAAGGTAAGCAATTTATTCTATGCTATTTTTATTAGTTTTGTGACACCTCTGCTAGTTATGTTATTATGCTAATTGAATATTTGAGCGGGGTGCTGTCCTCAGACAATCAAATGTTCTGCTTTCGCCATAAATACTTTTTGAAATCTGACAACACTGTTAGATTAACAAGATTATAAGCTTTTGAATGGTGTGCAACACTTGTATTTTCATGAATGTTTGAAATGAGTATTTCTGTCATTTGAATCCGGCGCTCTGCATTTCACCGGATGTTGGCAAAATCGAAACCGTTCAAGGGATTGGATCCCTAAGAGGTTAACCCTTCAGTCACAGATACATAAACATACATATACATGGAGAGGTGCAGGGGACTGCCACACTGGACTTTTTTCCCCCACTTACAAGTACATGGTTATTTGTTTCTTCAGAGTTAGGGTTAGCATTAGGCTCAAGGTTAGGGGGAGAGTTGCCATTCCAGGCCGGGCCTCAAATTCCAGCTCGGGCTTGTCTGGCTGTGTACATTTTTATATAAAAAAGAAATGCAGCACCTTGTCTCTCTCCTACTCTCTGTCAACAAGCAGGACTGGCAGCGCAGCCAGCAACAGTGTGTATCCCGTTGTCCATGTTGCTGACGCTATACCTAATTACAGTAATTTTATTTCATTGTTTTACCGGGTGTTTCTTTTACTGAAGAGTTCTGTTAACGAAATCCCTCATTTGTTTAGACAGCAAAAACATTCCCTATTCCCTTCAACCATTACCATGCTCTATTCACGTGGCACTTGCAGGTAGTGCATGTACCGTGCATGTAGGGCATGACCGTTAAGGTAGGGTCGGTCCATAGCATAGCCAATCATAATCGCATTAATAAATTGGTTATAACCTCCGAAAACTGTTGTAACACAGCAAAATGGATGCGAAGGATGTGAAGAAGGGTCTTGCCACAGGTGAATGTATATTGGTTGCTCAGGAGGGAAAGGGGAAGTCTGATCTCTGGAAAACATTTGACCTGGTTGTTAAACCACTGGCGAATCCTCTGGCAATGCCAAATGCAAAGGTTGCGGGGCATTTTAAAGTATGACCGCAAGACAACTGGTACGTCTTCCCTGTAGTGCCATTTTAACAGATGCCCTGGTGCGACAGCCTCTTCCCCAGGCCAAAAACGTAACTGTGCCACTTAAAGTAAAGCAATCGGTACCTGACAAATCCATATTTTTTTCTGTAAGGCAGTTTGGCCCTTCAATACTTTGACGAGCTTGCCCAAAAGCTTATTGATGTGCTGGCTACTTACGGGAAGGTGCATGCTACCTCTGTTCTGCCCCTACACCAGACTGTCTCCGGCAGATGTCTGAGCCTGGCAGATGAAAAGAGAGAAAACCTGACAGAGAAGTTGAAACATCCTGACATATGGACTGACGGCCATCGGCAGCTTAGTTATCTGACGATAACATGCCATTATATTACTGCATATTTCCAGATTTCCAACCTGACCACAGCACAGTTTCCAGCAGAAGATGCCAAAACCGGGGGAAATAGTGAAGCTGCCAGTGACCAAATTTGGCCTTGATGCTACGTCAATAAGCTAAATTTTTGGGTAACTGACCAAGGCTCCAACATCATTTTAGCCCTTTGGCCATATCAGAGGCTGTACTGCCAGAACCAAGTTCTATACACGGTGCTGCGACATGGCCTTGACGGAGCAGCACGGGCCATCGATGCGCCTGACATTACTGAAACGCTCACCGCAGTAAAGTCCCTTGTCAGGTAGGTTACTATGATATGATGATATAAGCAAAATAAATACAATGCAGTATGTTATCCTAATTATTTTGCTTTATTTAAACATATAATACCTTTAGCAACAATGCATTTAGGAATATAATGAATATAGTCAATTTAATAATAATAATAATGTAGACCTAATTCATTCATATAGCTTTCCATGGGCATCTTATTTTGCCATGCAACGGGTTTGAAAGTTTATGATGTGCTTATTATACTCTCTACAGCTATGTCAAGCAGTCTGGGCTGGCTGCGCAACTCTCAAAGATCCAGTTGCAGATGGGAGAAACACGGTTTAGTACGGTGTACCTGACACTCAAGTCTGTCCTGGACATGTACAATGAAGTGCACAAGAAGCTGGAGGCCCGCAGAAAGAGGCCTGCAGAGAGAGTCGAAATAATTACCTGCAGTATCCCCTTGACTTTGATGCACAGAAAGAACTGGAAAAGTATCTTACTCTAAACCTGGTTTGTCTCAGGTCAGAGAGACTAAGGTATCACTGTCAGCCCCACGAACTTGACTCGCAACAGCAGGCTGCTGTTGGAAGGTGAACATCAAAGACTTACACAAGGTGGCAACATTCCTCTGGCCCAAGTTCAACCAGTTGAGGATGCTGCCCGCCCAAGACAGGCAAGATGTCTATCACCATGTGCGCAAACTTTTACAATCCATGGCTGTGCCACCATCAGAGGAGCCTACAGAATACGATGCCTAGAGAACAGAGTTGGACTTTTCAGAGTGGAAAAAAGTCACAGAGAATGCTGATGAAGCAGATGATGACGACGTGACAAGATACACCACAGAGGCCTGTGATGTCATACAAAAGAGATGCTGGGCTGGTGGAAGTCCAAAACAGCACAGTATATCCACGGCTAGCCAAGTTGGCGAGAAGAGTGATTTGCGTCTCGGCCAGTAGCAGCAGCAGTGAATGAATATCCGACGCTGCAAGCTGGACCATAGACAAAAGAAGAACCATGCCTGAACCCTCCACCATGGAAGTGATCCTTTTTCTAAACAATAATATGCAGCATTTATGTGAGTAAACAACTAATTGGAACTTTGGAATTAAAATGTAATGCATATGGCATACAGTAGCTATTGGTATCCCAATTATTCTGACATTTCCAATAAGTTGCCTAGCCTATTAAATTATTAATTAATTATCCATTTCTATTTTATTTCAACTTGCCAGCAGCAGGAAAATACTTTCTTTGTCCCAATGACCACCAGTAATCCCTGGGACTCGGGGCGGGCCTCCTTGGATCTGTCCAAAAATATGTGTTCTTCTGTTAGCCTAATAATAGCAATAACATGTACAATACTGGTCAAAAGTTTTGACACACCTTCTCATTCAATGTTTTATCTTTATTTTTGCTACTTTCTACATTATAGAATAATAGTGAAGACAACACTATAAACTAGCACTTATGGAATCATGTAGTAACCAATTTGTTTTTTATCAAATCAAAATATATTTTAGATTCTTCTATGCCTTGATCATCACTAACAGTCTTGAAGGAGTTCCCACATATGCTGAGCACTTGTTGGCTGCTATTCCTTCACTCTGCGGTCCATCTCATCCCAAACCATCTCAATTGGGTTGAGGTCGGGTGATTGTGGAGGCCAGGTCATCTGATGCAGCACTCCATCACACTCCTTCTTGCTCAAATAGCCCTTACACAGTGTGGAGGTGTGTTTTGGGTTATTGTCCTTTTGAAAAACAAATGTCCCAATAAGCGCAAAACAGATGGGATGGCTGCAGAATGCTGTGGTAGACATAATGTTTACGTGTGCCTTGAATTCTAAATTCTAAACGTTCTGTGCATGATTTCCTGCAAGACAGGAATGTCAGTGTTCTGCCATGGCCAGCGAAGAGCCCGGATCCCAAAAATGTCCGGGAACTTGCAGGTGCCTTGGTGGAAGAGTGGGGTAACATCTCACAGCAAGAACTGGCAAATCTGGTGCAGTCCATGAGGAGGAGATGCACTACAGTACTTAATGCAGCTGGAGGCCACACCAGAAGACTGTTCATCCGGATGTTACGTAAACTATAGGCTGATCTGCTCCTACTTATGTATTCTTTGTAAATATTATCTGTAAATAGTTATCTAAAATGTTATTTACTTTTTGACAAATTATTACTACTACCAATATTCTTAATACAGATTTCTAATACAACTGGCTTATACTCCCTTATCATCTTGGCAATCTCACTGCAAAGTTACAAGGTCAGGGAGTCAGATGGCCGATCCTAAAGGAGACATTCCTACCATACAGCAGACCCAATCTGATGAGATTTGTTTCGAAACAAAGCCAAAAACAACAACAACCAAACAACAACAGCAATACACATATATCAACAACAACAATACACATACAGTTGAAGTCAGAAGTTTACATACACTTAGGTTGGAGTCATGAAAACTCGTTTTTCAACCACTCCAAAAATGTCTTGTTAACAAACTATAGTTTTGTCAAGTCAGTTAGGACATCTACCTTGTGCATGACACAAGTACTTTTTCCAACAATTATTTACAGACAGATTATTTAACTTAAAATTCACTGTATCACAATTCCAGTGGGACAGAAGTTTACATACACTAAGTTCTGATTATTTAACTTAAAATTCACTGTATCACAATTCCAGTGGGACAGAAGTTTACATGCACTAAGTTGACTGTGCCTTTAAACAGCTTGGAAAATTCCAGAAAATTATGGCATGGCTTTAGAAGCTTCTGTGAGGCTAATTGACATCATTTGAGTCAATTGGAGGTGTACCTGTGGATGTATTTCAAGGCCCACCTTCAAACTCAGTGTCTCTTTTGCTTGACATCATGGGAAAATCAAAAGAAATGAGCCAAGACCTCAGAAAAACTATTGTAGACCTCCACAAGTCTGGTTCATCCTTGGGAGCAATTTCCAAATGCCTGAAGGTACCATGTTCATCTGTACAAACAATAGTACGCAAGTATAACGACTATGGGACCACGCAGCCGCCATACCACTGAGGAAGGAGACGCTTTCTGTCTCCTAGAGATGAACGTACTTTGGTGTGACCCTAACCCTAACCCTAACCCTAAACCCACTCACAGTACCACTACAATCCATTGGAAGGCCGCCTAAGATACTATTTGCATCTCTGGCAGGTAGCCCCCACTCAGAGGACTGCTATAAAACCTCATCAATCAATCTAGTCATGGGTTAATTTGAAAGACAATACAACAATTATTTGCATTATTAAGGTTTTTGATATATGCTACAGTCTATGATTCATACTCTCACTACAACACCAATACTAGAGAAATGCACACTACGTACAGTAGGTGGTGGCACCTCATAAACCCCACAGAAGAATCCGAAAAGCCCACACCAACAGGAAGTTACCATCCTCCATATCCTCAATCGAATGTAATAGCAGCATAGATTCTCTTTGGAAGAATGGCACATTTTGGAAAGAAAATGCCACAGGCTTTTGGAACTAAAGAACAGTTTAATTGTTGCATTCATCACGACTGAACAATTTTAAATACAGAACTACAGTGGAAAGTATTCAGACCCCTTGACTTTTTCCACATTTTGTCCCGTTAAAGCCTTATTCTAAAATGTATTAAAATGTTTTTCCCCCTCATCAAGCTACACACAATAATACTCCATAATGACAAAGAAAAACTAGTTTTTAGACATTTTTGCGCCAGACTCTGTATAAAGACTGTTGACATCTAGTGGAAGCCATAGGTACTGCAGTCCCAGTCCTACATAACATTGAATGCAATAGGCAGCTTGGAGAAAAAGGTAATCTACAAAAAAAACTGCAAATCGGGATGGATTTTCCTCGGGTTTTCGACCTGCTATATCAGTTCTGTTATACTCACAGACATTATTTTAACGGTTTTAGAAACTTCAGAGTGTTTCCTATCCAATAGTACTAATTATGTGCATATTCTATTTTCCGGGCCTGAGTGGCAGGCATTTTACTTTGGGCACGCTAGACTCTCCAAAACCATCACAGACATTTGGGCTCCTGGATCCTTTCACAGGATTATAAGGCTGCGTTGGGAATATTCATTTGTATTTTAACTAGGACTAAGACTGCAGTACCTATGGCTTCCACTAGATGTCAACAGTCTTTAGACAGAGTCTGGAAGCTGTAGCAGTAAGCAGAACAGATAGGAAGAGGAAGTAGTCAAGAGACCACTTTTACAACGTTTGTCGGGCGCGAGATTGTGAACGCGCACCACTTTATTTTCCTTTCCTATTGTTCACGTTATCGTCCGGTTGAAATATTACAGTAAATATACATAAAAGGATTCCTAAGGATACATAAAAAATGATGTTTGATTTGTTTGTAGAATGTTTATAGGTATAATTTGAACGTGTTCTCTTCACGGTTCAATGGGCGACTCAACGGTGGATTTTAGGATCATAACGTGCCAACCAAACGGAGATTTATGGATATAATAAATGACTTTTTCTAACAAAAGAACCATTGGATGTCTTCGTTGGACACTTGCGGTGCCCTCAGCAGAAGTTCTTCAAAAGGTCAGTGATATTTTTTAGCTCTTATATGGGTTTTGTGTGACCCGCGCTGGATATGAATTTATGCTAATGTAGAAAATATGTGGGGTGCTATCCTCAAACAAACAATAAAGCCTTTTTGAAATCTGACAATGCTGTGACAATCAGAGCTTTTGATGACTATGCAACACTTGTATATTGATGAATGTTTAATAATTCAACTTTTGGATTTTGAATTTGCCGCCTTATATTTCACCGGGTAGTGTCGGGAGTGGCCCTCTAGCACGCCGCTACTCCCTAAGTAGTTAAACCAGGGGTGTTGGTAGACACAATGTACATAACCTAACTTGTGTCCCTCTAACTGCCCTGAATGCATCTGCTGATCCTACATATATTGTATGCTGCAATCATGTGCCTATGAACCAGATTTATGCTGTTAGGACTGAGGGTGTGTGCCCTGGTAGGAAGTCCACTGTGTGCAACTCACCCTGCAGTAACATAAATAACATGAGCATGTCTACTTCTGCTAAGCTTCCCAGCAATGAAAACAAGCAAGAATCCAACAAAAGTGCTCAAAATAGCCCACGTTAACATATGTATCTTAAGAAACAAGGTTCACAAAATTAATAACTTGCTAGTAACAGATGACATTCATATTCTCTGAAACTCACTTAGTAATAGCTGTGATGATACAGTGGTAGCAATACAAGGTGGAGGTGCTGATGTTTGCATTCAGAACCACATTCCTGTAAAGCTTAAAGAGGATCTCATGTTAAATACTGTTGAAGTAATACTGCTACAGGTTCATCTGCCTCACCTAAACCTCATTATTGTGGGAAGCTGCTATAGACCACCAAGTGCTAACAGTCAGTATCTGGATAACCTGTGAAATGCTTGATAATGTATGTTATAACTAACAGAGAGGTATATTTTCTGTGTGTTTTAAATATTGACTGGCTTTCATGAGGCTGCCCACTGAAGAAAAAACGACAACCAATGCCTGCAACCAGGTTCATCATCAACCTACCAGGCTAGTTACAAACAGTAACGGAATTAAATCATCAACATGTATTGATGACATGTTTACTAATGTTGCAGGAATTAGCTTGAAAGCAGTATCCAGATCCATCTGATGTAGTGATCAAAATATAGTAGCCATATCTGGGCATAAAATAGTGTATAAGAGGTCATTCAAGAAGTTTTGTAGTGATTCCTATGTTGTTGTTGGTCCATGGTGTGTAATGAAGAGCAAACAGACACATTTACGAAATTGCTTATCCCAGTTACTAATAAGCATGCCCCCATTTAGAAAATGACTGTAAAAAAATTGAAATCCCTGTGGATTGATGAGAAATTGAAAAATGACGTACTGCAAATTGAGAAATGTGACTAAACTGAATAAACAGAAGAAGCAACTACACTATGAAACAAAGACAAATGACATGAAGAATAATAGTAAAATATTTTGGAGCACCTTTTAATTTTTTTGTACCTTTATTTAACTAGGCAAGTCAGTTAAGAACCAATTCTTATTCACAATGATGGCCTAGACCGGCCAAACCCTAACCAGGACAATGCTGGGCCAATTGTGCACCGCCCTATGGGACTCCTGATCACGGCCGGTTGTGATACAGCCTACAGAACCAGGGTGTGTAGTGACACCTCTAGCACAGCAATCCAGTGCCTTAGACAGTTTCGCCACTCCGGGAGCCCTTTAATGAAAGCACCAGCTCTCATTCATCACAAAAACAGCTGATATTATCAACTACCCTAATGACTTTTTCATTAGGAAGATTAGCAAACTTAGGCATGACATTACAGCAACAAACGCTGACACTACACATCCAAGTATATCTGACCAAATTATGAAAGACAAGAATTGTAATTTTGAATTCCGTAAAGTGAGTGTGGAAGAGGTGAAAAAATTATTGTTGTCTACCAACAATGACAAGCCACTAGGGCTATTTGCCATTATCTTCAATTTAAGCCTACTAGAAAGTGTGAGTCCTGAGGACTGAAAGGAAGCAAAAGTCATTCCACCAACTAAGAATAGTAAAAAGCCCTCTTTACTGGCTCAAATACCTGACCAATCAGTCTGTCACCAACCCTTAGTAAACTTTTGAGAAAAATGTTATTTGACCAGATAGAAGCTATTTTACAGTAAACAAATTGACAACAGACATTCAGCATTCTGATACGGAAGGATATTCAACAAGCACAGCAACAACAGCAAAAAACAAGCCATGAAGTTTCTGCAGCATTGAAGATCCCATCATTCTTAAATTGAATAAGTTTGGAAGCACCAAGACTCTTTCTAGAGCTGGCCGCCCGGCCAAACTGAGCAATCGGGGGAGGAGGGCCTTGGTCAGGGAGGTGACCAAGAACCCAATGGTCACTCTGATAGAGCTCCAGAGTTCCTCCATGGAGATGGGAGAACCTTCCAGAAGGACAACCATCTCTGCAGCACTCCACCAATAAGGCCTTTATGGTAGAGTGGCCAGACAGATGCCACTCCTCAGTGAAAGGCACATGACAGCCAGCTTGGAGTTTTCAAGAAGGCTCCTAAAGACTCTTAGACCAAGACTGAACTCTTTGGCCTGAATGAAAAGCGTCACGTCTGGAGGAATCCCGGCACCATTCCTACGGTAAAGCATGGTGGTGGCAGCATCATGCTGTGGGGATGTTTTTCAGCAGCAGGGACTGGGAGACTAGTCAATCACACTCCACACTGCCCTTTCCCACCTGGACAAAAGGAACACCTATGTGAGAATGCTGTTCATTGACAACAGCTCAGCATTCAACACCATAGGGCCCACAACGCTCATCACTAAGCTAAGGACCCTGGGACTAAACACCTCCCTCTGCAACTGAATCCTGGATTTCCTGACGGGGTGCCCCCAGGTGGTAAGGATAGGCTACAACACATCTGCCATGCTGATCCTCAACACTCAGGGGTGCGTGCCTAGCCCACTCTTGTGCTCCCTGTTCACCTACGACTGCGTGGCCAAGCACAACTCCAACACCATCATTAAGTTTGCTGACGACACAACAGTGGTAGGCCTGATCACCGACAACGATGAGACAGCCTATAGGAAGGAGTTTAGAGACCTGGCAATGTGGTGCCAGGACAACAACCTCTCCCTCAATGTCAGCAAGACAAAGGAGCTGATCGTGGACGACGTGAAAAAGGACGTCCGAACAGGCCCCCATTAACATCAATGGGGCTGTAGTGGAGCGGTTTTTAAGTTCCTTGGTATCCACATCACCAACAAACTATCATGGTCCAAACACACCAAGGCAGTCGTGAAGAGGGCACGACAACACCTTTTCCCCTTCAGGAGACTGAAAATATTTGTTATGGGTCCCCAGATCCTCAAAAAGTTATACAGTTGCAACATCGAGAGCATCCTGACCGGTTGCATCACTGCCTGGTACAGTGGTTCCTCCTTTAAAAGTTCTGAGCTTACGTCGCGGGACTTAGAGGTAGTTTGTGGTTTAGTACAGTAACCTGCGTCACCACTTCATTGCTCCAGACCAGCGCAAGTGGGAGTTAGAGCACTGATTATGCTTTTGGGTCCTACTGTGTCTCTAACTGACAATAAATGGGCGATATAAACCTAAATAGAATCTGATAATTGTGCACCATAATTGTGCACAAATAATGGCATCTTTATTCTTCATTAGTAAAATAATGATAAAAATACTCTTTCAAAATGACAAAAAATTATATAGTTCCATAACGAATTACTATTGGAATAAATGTCACTGAATTACAGAAATATCCTCCAATCCTCTATATGTAATTATTGGCGGAGAGTCACGTTATATTTTTCAATATATTGTAGGTCTACCGTGAGTCTCACTAGTGTTGAGTAATGTGCTGTTAAAAGTGTTATAGGTCTTTTTCATTTAAAGAGCATATTGGAGTTAGGATTTGAAGCAAAAGCCTACAACTATTTTAGCACCGTTTCGCGCTGCTCTGAGACAAGCATGGGGACTGGTCTTGATAAATCAATGAGATTTTTATTTTCACTGAATCTCCATTTGGGTTTTAGTTAGACTACAATTAGAAAATTAAGGTGTAGAAATGTTATACTATTAGTGTAACCTTTATTTATTAACTAGGCAAGTCAGTTAACTTCTTAGGGAGCGGCTCCCGAGGTGACGGTTTTGGAGAGTCTGGCTTGCCCCACTCAGGCCCAGAAAATAGGATATGCACATCATTAGTACTATTGGATTGTCTATGAGTATAACAGAACGGATATAGCAGGCGAAAACCCGAGGAATTTCTGTCCAGGAAAAAGTGTTTTTGACACATTGCCTCATTTTTAACCCCTCCCTATTGAAAACAGCTATATATATAGGAGTACGATTGCAGTACCTATTGCTTCCACTGGATGTCAACAGTCTCTAGACAGTGTTTGATGATGTTAGAATGCTCTGGATGGTAATAGAAGAAGAATTTCGAAGTGGTCACCAGATGTAAACAGAAGAGGATGCGCGTTCACGGGCTCGCGCACGCTGTGGTTTTTTCCTTTCCTATCGTCCAGTTTATAATCCGGTTGAAATATTATAGTAAATATACATAAAAGTGTTCCTAAAGATACATTATCAATGATTTTTGATTGTTCTTGGACAAGTGTATAGGTATAGGTTGAACGAGTTCTCTTCACGGTTCAATGGGCGAGTGGACGGTGTATTTTATGAACATCATGCGCCAACCAAACAGAGATTTATGGATATAATAAATGACTTTTTCTAACAAAAGAACCATTGGATGTCTTCGTTGGACACTTGGGAAGCCCTCAGTAGAAGTTCTTCAAAAGGTAAGGGATTTGTTTTCGCTGTGAAATGTGTTTTGTGTGAACCGCGATGGTTTCTGAATTAATGCTAATGGCAAATATTGGAGGTGCTACCCTCAAACAACCAAATCTAGTGCTTCGCCATGAAGCCTTTTTGAAATCTGACAACGCTGTGATATTGCCAAGAAGCAGAGCTTTTCTATGCAACACTTGTATATTGATGAATGTTTAATAATTCAACTTTTGGATTTTGACGCCCCACCACTCCCTAAGTAGTTTTAAGAACAAATTCTTGTTTACAAGGACAGCCTACTCCTTCCTCCACGTCGGTGGAATTGAACCCCGGTCTCCTGCAGGACACTGGATTCTTTAGCTACTCCCAACTGTCACGTTGTCCAGTGCCATATTTTCTGTTCCGTGGAAACCCAGAAGGTTTTTGTTTTCCATGGAATAGAAACACCATAATATTAATCACATTAATTAGGCTAGTTTTTACTATTTTCCACATTGTAGAATAACAGTGAAGACATCACAACTTTGAAATAACACATATGGTATCAGTGAAGAACAAATTCTTATTTACAAGGACAGCCTACATGCCCACATTCTCTAGTACAGCCACTAATGAAGGCTTTCAAATGCTCTTTAAAGATGCCCTCTGGTTGTCAAACTAGCACTAACTAGCATTAATGGTACCAGGGGTTCCCACTTAAATAACGTGCCATAGATGTCTGCATGATCTGGGGCTGTTTTTCATGGTTCAAGCTAGGCCCATTAGTTTCAGTGAAGGGAAATCTTAACCCTACTGCATAGTGGCATACATTCTAGACGATTCTGTTCTTCCAACTTTGTGGCAAAATATTGGGGAAGGCTTTTTTCTGTTTCAGCGTGACAATGCCCCCGTGCACAAAGCGAGGTCCATGCAGAAATGTTTTGTTGAGATCGGTGTGGAAGAACTTGACTGGCCTAGACAGATCCCTGACCTCAACCCCGTAAAACACCTTTGGGATTAATTGGAACGCCGACTGTGAGCCAGGCCTAATCGCCAACATCAGTGCCCGACCTCACTAATGCTCTTGTGGCTGAATGGAAGCAAGTCCTAGCAGCAATGTTCCAACATCTAGTGGAAAGTCTTCTCAGAAGATTGGAGGCTGTTATAGCAGCAAAGGGGGGACCAACACCATATTAATAACCATGATTTTGGAATGAGATGTTCGACAAGCATGTGTCCACATACTTTTGATAATGTAGTGTATATAGATGTCCTACCCTAACTCTTTCAGGTAATACATTCTATCCAGTGTTAGCCTTATATTTAGCTAATGAATAATTGGTTATGCTGAAAGCGAGGAAGGAATGAAGCAAGAGAAAGAGTAACACGCACATCGCACAACATTAGGATAAATATTATAAACGGTATATATGGGTCAGCCTATTAAACATAACAATTTTAAATAGGTCCTATTATATTTCAAAATTAAAATCAAATTCGCTAGCCTATAATTGCAAATTTGTAGGCTGCATGTCCTGCACCAGCATTGCATGTTCTCTCCCAGCTTTATGTTTTGAATGAGGTGTGTAATTCCAGTATATACTGTAATACAGTATAATACAATACAGTCCAGTAATACAGTCCACACTCAAAAAGATTAGCCTACTATAGCTTGTTTCATTTATTTACCCAAGAGAGCAAAGCTACATCTATGGGCTTCTAAGTTTTTCTGTAGTGCGTAATGTGCTATCCATGTGTTGGATAACGGCACAATCATTTGGGCTTTTTTGGGCTTGGGCTCATAAAATATCTTTAGCTCATAAAATATCTTTAATGTATGGCTCATCAAGCTCAGGTTGCATCAGGCTTGAATTTTAATGCCGATCAAAGCTCTAATGAAATCCAGACATATTTATGTGCTTTAAACGCTTTTGAATGACACTTCTGGTTTTGGCAGGAAATACCGGGTTACCGGGAGAAAAGTTATTTATTCTCAGGATGGAAGATTTGCAAAATACCGGGAAAATATACAACCCTAGTATGTATGAAGACATGTGAAAGTCTAAGAGAGGAATGAAAAGAGTGTAGAGTGGGGAAAAGAGAGAGATAGGAGAGAGAGGGAAGTGAGGACATCTGCATACAGACAATGCTGAGGAGATGAAGAAGAATCCTATATTTCTTTCCTGAAAGATTCAGAGTATAGACATATACTGTACATCAGCAGCACACTGCTACTGCTGCTACCGACATGCTGCTACTGCGGCTTGGGGCAATGACTATGACGTAAACAAATGAGAAAATGCTCACCCAAAGGTAACGTTTCTCGTGGGAGGAGACTTTAATGTGGTGTTACGACCCTCCCACTCTGTCTGCTGTATTCTTTGTCTTTGCTCGTTTTCCTTATTAGGATGCCGGTGGTCGGAGCCGGGAGGGTCGTCAGCGACATTGGACACACCTGGGCCCAGGTGTGTCCCAGGAAAAATGCACTTGAATGAACTTCGAGCCGGTTCGTGACAAGTGGGGGCTCATCCGGGATCATACGGTTGGTTCCTAGACATTTTGGCGTCGCCTGACAATTTCCTGTCCCTATCCATTCTGGTCACTGCTAGAATTCCCAGTCTTTGACTGTTGACATCTAGTGGAAGCCATAGGTACTGCAGTCTCAGTCCTACATAAAGTTGTAGTCAAATCAAATTTCAAATTTTTATTTGTCACATACACATGGTTAGCAGATGTTAATGCGAGTGTAGCGAAATGCTTGTGCTTCTAGTTCCGACCATGCAGTAGTATCTAACAAGTAATCTAACAAATTCACAACAACTACCTTATACACACAAGAGTAAAGGAATGAATACGAGTATGTACATATAAATATATGGATGAGCGATGGCTGACCGGCATAGGCAAGATGCAGTAGATGGTATGGAGTACAGTATATACACATATATATGAGATGAGTAATGTAGGATATGTAAACATTATATAAATGGCATGGTTTAAAGTGGCTAGTGATACATTATTTCATCCAATTATAATTATTAATGCAATAGGCACAATAGAGAAGATGGGCATTTACAAAAATAACTGCAAATCCGGATGGATTGTCCTCTGGTTCTTGTCTGCTATATCACTTCTGTTATACTCACATACATTATTTTAACACTCTTAGAAACTTCAGAGTGTTTCCTATCCAATAGTACTAATTATGTGCATATCCTATTTTCTGGGCCTGAGTGGCATGCATTTTACTTTGGGCACGCCAGACTCTCCAAAACCGTCACCTCGGGAGCTGCTCCCTAAGAAGTTAATGTAATGACAGTGTCAGGTATAAGGTTAAAATGGCTGTGTTACAGATTTACGGATTGGTTCCTGAGGCTTACCGCCAACGATTTAGAACTTTAGAAAGGGATGATAACAGACTCATGTCTTCACAGTTTAATCGCTGGTGTTCCTCGTCTGCAGTTAAGGACTTTCCAAGGACCCTGTGATCTGATTATGCTACAGCAATTATTGACACAATCCCTGATCGTATAGCCACGTACACGAACGAAAAGTAAAGACTGTCACTGAAGCTGCGGTTTTGGCGGACGAGTATGTTTTTACTCAAGGGTTTTTGTAGAGCCCCGTACTCTGAGTTCGTGGGGGCGTTCGGAGAGATTTGGACCTCGCTCACCAAGATACTCTGGTTTACGGGCAGAGTTTCATTCAACTAGGGTTGAACCTGACTCCCGTGGTAAAGCTGACTTTGATCAAGAGTGTCACTATTGTCAAGATTCGGGTAATAGAAAAAAGGACTGGTTCTCAGGGCTAGGGTTAAATTCAGTACTTACACTTACGTTAAATCTAAGCCTACGGCGTTAGCTGCGCCTGTTCCACATCAGTTCACTCCTGACACATTGTCTCATGCCCAGTGGCATGTGAAAGTCCATATTGACCCAGAATATTTACCTTTCATTGCGGAGAGTTCTGTGTCTATGTTAGGAAGTAAGGACCTAGTGCCAGTAAAGATCATGAGACACAGGTGCCTCAATCATTTCTGTTGGAGTCTGTGTTACCCTTCTCTGCTGAGGCTGATTCGGGGGAATAGTGTTCTAATTTGTGGAATAGGTTTGAACACTCTGTCAGTTCCATTGCATAAACTGATGTTGGATTGTGGACTGGTGAAAGGTGAGGTTGTTGTGGGGGTGCGTCCTTCGTTGCCTATTGAGGGTATCGACGTTATCCTTGGGAATAATTTGGCTGGTGAGCGTGTATGGCCTGTCGTGTTTCCATCTCTACTGGTTTCCGCTAAGCCGTCCTTTGTAGGGATTCCTGATGAGTGCGCAGAGTTTCCCTGACGTGTTTTCTGCGTGTGCAGTGACGCGTTCTATGAGCCGTGGCGACCTGGTCAGTGCGCCGGCTAACGAGAATGGCATAAAGAAATGTCACTCCTTTCCCTGTTATCCCGTTATCTGTACCCCCGTTCCAATCAAATCTAGGAGCAACGGGCTGATCCCACATTGGAAGAGTTGCGTGACCAAATTGTGCCTGTGGAACAGTTGGGAGATGTCGCCCATGGATATTTCCTCCAAGAGGATGTCCTGATGAGAAAGTGTGTGTCTCATGGTAGTTGTTTTCTGGGGAGGCGATTAGACCAGTTTTTGTACCAGTTAAGCTTTGTGAGTTGGTCTTGACAACTTCCCACAATGACATTGCTGGACATATGGGTGTGCGGAAAACCTATAATCGCATACTAAGACATTTCTTTTGGCCTAGGTTAAAGAGTGATGTTTCTGAGTTCATTAAAACGTGTCAAACCTGTCAATTAACTGGTAAACCTAATCAAACTGTTTACCTGGTACCACTGTTTCCTATTCCTGTACTCAAAGCCAACCTTTTGAGTATCTGATTATTGACTGTGTTGGTCCTCTGCCTCATTCTAAAAAGGGTAGTAGTTACCTGTTCACTGTGATGTCAGATCACTAGGTTTCCTGCTGATTATCCTCTCCGGTCTATCACGATTAAGTCTGTGCTTAAAGCTTTGACTCAGTTTATCTCACTGTTTGGAATCCCTAAGGTCATTCAGAGTGATCAAGGATCTAATTTCACCTCTAATCTGTTTGGTCAGGTTCTCCAACAGATCCATATTAAACACAATTTGTCGAGTGCCTATCACGCGCAAAGTCAAGGAGCGCTTGAACGTTTCCATCAAACACTTAAGTCTGTTGAGAGCTTATTGTACTGAGATGGATAAGGATTTGGAGGAGGGGTTGCCTTGGTTACTGTTAGCTGCTAAGGAGGTTTCACAGGAGAGCACGGGTTTCAGTCCAAATGACCTTGTGATTGGACATAGGGTGTGTGGACTTCTATCTGTTCTCCAGGATGACTGGAAGTCTCCCAAGCCTCATCAGTCCCTGTTATCTTATGTGTGTGATTTCTGGCGACGCCTCTACGCCACTGGTGAAATGGCGAAAGAGAAGCTATCATCATCACAGGAGAGGATGAAGGGCATCTTTGATTGGAGAACTGAGCCTCGTCACAGAAAAGCACACCAACTGTGCCATGTAAATTTGTTAAAACCCTATTATGCACGTTCCTCTGATGCTGAACAGTGAGAGTCCACAGAGAACGGTAAAGCTTGTAATTTTGCCTGAACGTTACTGAGATTTCCAGGTTTGTTTTCTGATACACCTTCAGAGAAACTGCGTTGTCTGGATGCTGAGGTCCGGTACATGCTGGAGAGTGATATAGAAGAGCCTTCTTTCTCCAGTTGGACTTCTCCATGTATCTTGGTCAGTAAACCGGATGGGACAAACAGATTTTGTATGGACTACCATAAGGTAAACAGCGTCACTAAGCCAGATTCATTTCCTCTTCCTCGGATGGAGGACTGCGTTGATCAAGTCGGAGCAGCTAAGTTTGTGAGCAAATTTGGCCTGTTAAAGGGCTATTGGCAGGTGCCACTGACAAGTAGGGCACGTGAAATCTCTGCCTTTATTACACCCTCTGGTCTGTACTCTTATTCGGTTATGAGTTTTGCCCTGCGTAATGCACCTGCCACTATTCAGCGACTTATGAACAGGGTTGTCTCCGGTCTGTCCGGATGCGCTGTTTATCTGGAGGATGAAGTAATATATGCAGATACTTGAGAGGATACTCCGGTGCTGGCTGCTCCTCGCGTGGATTTGTAATTTACCTTTCAGGTGGATGCTAGTCATGTGGGGGCAGGTGCAGTTTTGCTACAAGCAGATGTGTCTGTTGTTGAGAGGCCTGTTAGTTTCTTTTTTCGAAAAAGTTTAACCATTATCAGTTGAACTACTCGGTCATGGAAAAAAGAAGCGCTAGCTCTCATATGAGCGCTACAACACTTCAGGGTGTATGTCAGGTCAGGAATAGTACCTATTCTGGTCTACACCGACCATAACCCTCTCACCTTCTTGAGGTCCACGATGTGTCCTAACCAGAGGATAATGAGATGGTGTTTATTTTTACAAGCATTCCATCTCGATGTGCGGCACATCAGGGGGACTGATAATGTTGTTGCTGACGCACTCTCTCGTGCGCCCTGTTCCTGAATGTCCACGTGACTGACCACTGTTTTGTGTTTGGTGTTGTCCTGTTCTATCACTCCTGTTTGTTCCCTTCTGTTCTTGTTTTCTTCTTTCCTCTTAAAGGTTGCTTCCTGTGCGTAAAGGTTGCTGAGGTCTGGGGAGGACGAGTTTGGCTGGGGCAGGTGGAAGTGTGAACACGTACCCCCTCATGGAGTTGGGATCCAGGGCAGTGTTCTGTTTGTGTGACTGGTGTGGTGTTCCGGGGTCCTTGTTGGTCCCCCGGTTTTATGGGGGGGTGACGACCCTCCCACTCTGTCTGCTGTATTCTTTCTCTTTGCTCTTGTTTTCCTTATTAGGATGCCGGTGGGTGGAGCCGGGAGGGTCGTCAGCGACATGGGACACACCTGGGCCCAGGTGTGTCCCAGGATAAATGCACCACTACCCCATTCATTGAGGAGACTCTCCAAGCAGACACACTTACAGATTTTGGTTGTGGCGGTTTGTTGCTGTTTTGTTTTTTTTTGGCACCTTTCAACACCCCTCATTATCACATTTATGCATGCAACCACTCACTTACACTACTGACTACACACACCATTTGTAATTGTATTTAGTTTACTTAAGGAATAGCAAAATATATTTATTAACTTATCTCCACGTTGTCTCCCTTTCTGTTACGAACTACGAGCTGGTTCATGGCTGAAATGCGTTTTACCGCACTTTTACCAACACCTGTCCTGTGCCACAGAGGCGCTAACACTCTGGACCACTTTTACTCTACCCACAGAAACGCATAGAATGCCCTCGCATCCCTTCGGCAAATAAAACCATGCCTCCGTCCTCCTGTTTCCTGTTTACAAGCAAAAACTCAAACAGGAAGTACCAGTGGTCAATATGGAAGTGGTCTGAAGACGCGGACGCTAAGCTACAAGACTTCGCTAGCACAGACTGGAATATCCGATTACATTGAGGAGTTTACCACATCAGTCAGGGCTTTCATCATTAAGTGCCAGCTGGCAAGTGTCTTCATGGACATTTCCAAAATGTCCTTGTCCCATGTTTAAAAAATAATATATATATATATATATATATATCTTATGTTTTAAAAAATATATATTTGTTGCGCAGTTATAGGTCAATACGCTGCATTTCAAACAGTCAGGAATGATCTAATGAAGGTAGGGCTTGAAAAAGTATACCTATGCTAAATATAAGCATTCCAGAACGATAAGACCCACTATAAGACCCACTATATTATATTTTTAATTTAACCTTTTTGTGACCCGATTCAGGAAACTAGGCATATGTCGCAAGTCACGACTTCACAGGAGAGCCGTTTTAATATTTTTTATCAAAACACGTTTTTTGGCAGAATTTTTTTCAAACTTGTGAACTTTCATGTGCTGTAATAACAAACTTGTAAGCCATCTGTAAATATGAGTACAATTGTTAAATAAAGAGCCTTGCTGGTTATGCCACAGAAAAAGCCAGAAACCTTCCCAGAAAAGTTGATTAATGTGCCACTGTTTCATTCTGTAAAATAAACAAACTCGAACACTAGCCATGATTGGCTGAGATAATGAGTGGGCTGGACATGCCGAGAGAGGAGTTCGGATTGGTCTGCTATATTGAAGGCATCTGTCTATTTGAGCTCATCAGTCTGTGTTGGTAATCCTGTCGAAAGCGGCTTTTTAAAAAATGTATTGTGTAGTGGAGCTGCATAAGTCTTGCTCTCCATTTTCTGTAGGATCAAGTTTTTAAATCGGTGGAATTAGATTATGATAGCTAAAGAGATGGAGAAAACACCTGTCTCTGGATTACATCTTCAAACTAAGGGCAACCGTGGCATGGCATTCCTGACAGGGAGATGCGTCCATGGTGCATGTTGATGTATGCAGGTAAGATAGTCTAGCGTTAGCTAGCTACATGTTCATATATTACACGTTTCTAATTTTGACAGAAAGTGGTTTCATTTCAAGCTAAAGTGTACTGTTAGCTAGCTAGCTGACGTAAGCTGACTGGCTCCCTAGCTGACATTATTATTTGTTTCCCAGAGCCGTTTGCTTTTCTAGTTAGAGTCTAATGTTAGCTAGCTAACATTTGACCTGGTTGGTTAGCTCCCAGCACTGTGGCATTGTTGCCACTTTGTTCATTGTTGTTTAACTAGCTAACATTAGCTGGCTGGCTTGTTAGCTAACGTTATGTGACGTGTGTGATCTTAAACTTTGTTTACCTAGCTAGCTAGCTATATTTCTTAAGCTAAATTCTACTGTTAGCTAGCTAGCTAACGTTAGATGGTTCGCTCCCTAGCAGACATTATTATTCGTTTCCCAAAGCTGTTTGCTTTTATTGTTAGACCCTAATGTTAGGCAGTGTTGGCACTTTGTTCATTGTGGTTTAACAACCTAACGTTAGCTGGCTGGCTCGTTAGATAACGTTACGTGATGTGTGTACAACACCCGTTGAATATGGCCGGTGTCAGTAAACATCTGCAAAAAAAGAGTAATGAAATTGTTGCCAGCAGAGCTGGTTAAGCTGTTTTCATGTTATCCTGAGGTAAACAAATCATCGGCCAGAGCGTCAAATGTGCGCTTAGAGAGCAAAACGAGATGGGTGGGGCTAAAGCTTAAGAGGGTGTGAACGATGCTGAATGAGTGTAGAGAAAGAAGAGCTCTTCACAAGATACCAAAACATTCAAAGGCGATTTTCGCAAAAGTGAGTTTACAAGTTGATCAACTTTCAAAGCAGAATTACTTTCTCATTTTTCCTCAAATGCAGTGTATGATATACCATTTTGTAAAACACTACTTACAACTGAATCGACGTGGTGAGTCACATTTAACTAGGCAAGACAGTTAAGAAGAAATTCTTATTTACAATGATGGCCTTCACCAGATGACGCTGGGCCAAATGTGCACCACCCTATGAGACTCCCAATCACAGCCAGTTGTGATACAGCCTGGATTTGAACCAGGGTGTCTGTAGTGACCCCTCAAGCACTGAGATGCGGTCCCTTAGACCGCTGCGCCACTCAGGAGCCAAATAATGTAATTCTATTATCAAAATAGTTGAACCTTTTAAGGATCCGCCCCTTTTTTAGCATTTTCGCCTGAAATGACATACCCAAATCTAACTGCCTGTAGCTCAGGTCCTGAAGCAAGGATATGTATAGTCTTAGTTCGATTTGAAAGGAAACACTTTGAAGTTTGTGGAAATGTGAAAGGAATGTAGGAGAATATAAAACAAAAGATCTGGTAAAAGATAATACAAAGAAAAAAACAAACGTTTATTTGTACCATCATCTTTGAAATGCAAGAGAAAGGCCATAATGTATTATTCCAGCCCAAGTGCAAGGCAATAATGTATTATTCCAGCCCAGGTGCAATATACATTTTGGCCAGTAGGTGTGCATCAGTGTATGTGCAAAGATTTAGACTGATCCAATTAACCATTGCATTTCTGTTCCTAATTTGTTTATTAATAACTTTGGTGTCCTACAAAGGACACCAATCCCGAAGAATTAACATGCTTTTTTGCAATAATCACTGATCTGGCTTTCAAGTATGATTCTGAAAATGCAATTTTTGTTACAAATTTAACCAGATCGATGCACAATGCACATCCACTAATAATGACCAACTTCTTGTAGCAGGCCATATAGAAAATGAACACAGGTCTCATAAACAATGTCTGGTATGACTTTACTTGACACCTGATGCATAACATGTTATGACACGGTCATAACCATGTCATAATATTGTCATATAACTGACATGACACATATATTGAGACCTGTTGTGACATATAACCAGCCATAAAATAACACAATATGACACCTACATAAGAGTGTGAAAACCAACAAAACCTACCACGGTACTTATTTTATGGCTGTTATGACCCCTACATGAGAATGTCAACCTACCACACAAGGGAAAACATTCCATTACACCATAGCCTACAGTGGTTTGTCCATTAAAAGTTGCAGCGTACTGCAGCACAGCTTGCCTGGTGCCGCAGAATTCTACAGCACGATATTTAAGTGCCAACCACTGTTACCATTAACGCTAGTTAGTGCTAGTTTGACCACCAGAGGGCATCTTTGAGAAGCATTTATTAGCCTTCAATGGTGTCTGTACAAGATAATTTAAAAAAAATTTTTGTAAGAGCATAGTATATGGGACTGATTTTAAGAAATGTTGCTTAATTAATTTGATTAATATTATGGTGTTTCTAATATTATGTTG